>OU015742.1:85238391-85261731 GCA_907169655.1 Acomys percivali
ATCATTAACATGATGCCCGGAACACCCAGAGCCTAATAAATACCGGCTTCTCTCCCCTGTTCTCCCTGCGTCCACGACCAAATGGAGGACAAATTGCACTGTTGGCCCCAAGTCAGAGGTTTTTAAATTTTAGAGCTCCTGTGTCAGGCTGAGTATCATTAGAGGCTCCTGGGTCGAGAGCAGAAACTTTTGAAACAACGTGAGTCTGGACTTGAAGCTCCCCACCGCTGAACTCAGAGAGAGCCAACAGCAGGCTGGTGAGTGTCCCAGGTTCCCGAAGCTAGTGCCACATCCTGGCAAAACTCCTAAGCTAGAAAATGTGTGTGTGTTCTGTGTTAAAGCAAGAACGAAGGGGGGGAAATGTATGCTCCTCTCACCAGCTGTCCTTGGCTCTTTCCTCCTCAGGGAAGGAGAAGTGAATTACTCGACTTTACTCCAGAAGCTCAGTGTGTAAAGAAATGATGGAAAAAGAAAACACCTTGTCCTTGTGGAACTTATTCTAATGTGATGCCCTTATACTAAAGGAAGTGGGCTGAGCTTTAACATCCACCCCATAGAACAGCTGCCCTGAGCAGTCCCCAGGGGACACTTTGTAAAAGAACTTGAGCCAAACATGAGCCTTTCAGCCTCCTAAGAACTAGTGCTGTTCCCCCACCAACACCCCCACATCTTATCCTCTGCTGTGGCAAGACAACCTTATGCTTCTTAGTTCGTTCTTGTTTCCAAGCAATGAATCCTAAATCTTTCAGGAATATTTGTACCAGCAGCCTAAAGACTCTTCACCAAATTCTAATCACTTCTGGAATTCTTTTCCTTTTTTTCTTTCTTTCTGTGACTCAGAACTCCTACCTTAAGAGGAGGTAGGGACAGAATGGCTCACAAGTTCTTGGCCCAGCTAGCCTAGAGTATATGTGGCAAGAAACACGCACACACACACTCACACACGCGCGCACACACCCACACACTCACTCACACGCACGATTAATTTTTGAAAGTCTCCAAATATTAATCAGGCAGAACTACATGTTCAATAGAAAGAGCATGTGTGAAATACTGTTAACACCTATAAAGAATGATGAACATCTTTTGATACATAAATAACATACCTACATAGTAAAAGTATATTTCTGTTCTTTTCATCTCCAGTTTTTACTTTAGCAAACATCCACTATCTTGCATGACCAAAACAAGAATAGTGCTAAGCCTATGGCTTAAGAAAACAAGAATAAGTGTGAAAAGTCTGGCGCTGTGGTGAGAGCCCAAGAGGAAATCCAGAGAGCCACTGTCTCAACTCTGAGTCTTCAACCTGCTGTGTGGCTTGGACAACTTACTGAACACGCCTACCTGCAGAATTTCCCACCTGCAGAATGGAGGGATCGCAGTGCTACCTAACCGGTTGGTGTGAGGGTTAGTACCCACGTCATGCAGAGGGTTTGGCACAGGGTCTAACATCTGGGAAATGCTTAAAACAACAGCACAGGAAGTGCTCAGGGGCCTCAAAGGAAGAGCTGGAACATGAGTGGAAAGGTCCACAAATTTCATATCCTGGTGACACGGAGACAAGTAACTCATAGTGTTTTCAGGGGGGCGTCAAATTTGTCTTCGACAGAATCAACCCCAAGCTTTTTTCTAATACATTAAAAGTTCCTCTGAAGATGATGGACAATGTGTACATATTTGTTTTATGGGCAATTACTTCCTCGTTTGTTTTAAAGGGCACTGGTCATATTTTGCTACACAAAATGCCTCTGGGGATTAAAAAAGTCTAAAAATAAATTCATAAATTTTCAGAAAGCATTCATTGTTTTTCTACATGAAATTGTTTTTTTTTTTTTTAAAAAAAAAAAAAAATACTGTTTATAGCCAGGCTGTGGTGGCATATGGCTTTAATCCCAGCACTCTAGAGGCTGAAACAGGAAGGTATTCTTTGCCACTTCCAGGCCAGTCTCAAAAAATAATAAAACAAATGTGTCTGTAATGCTGACAGTAGTAAATTTGAGGATAAGAATAGATGTCCATACAATCATATTTTCTTGTCAATATCTATTTCCAAGCAAGCAAAATCAAATGCTTATCTTTTATCTCCTAACATCCTTCTTTCTGTACATGTGTATAAAATAAAATGATTACCCTGGGAACTTGTCCACAACAGGCTCTTGATAAATGGTCATTGGACAAGCATAAACCTATTACTACTTGTCAATACTTAGCTTTTTAAATGAGTGAGAATTCCATTAACACCTTATGATTTCTAAAGCTTGACTAATAAAGAAGATCCTCTAGACAGGAGGGGGAGGGGGGTTAAGAAAGGGCAGGTTAAAGTTTGTATTTCTGGCTCTTCCTTTCCTAGAAATGACATGTTGAGAGGAAAAATCTGCCTTAGGTTCCCATGGGCCTTTTTTTTTTTTTTTTTTTAAATCTAACTTCAAATCTAAATCGACTTGATCTTCTGACCGGAGGAATTCTCAGCTCCAAACAACACAGCCAGGTTTCAGTCACCTTTCCCTACCCATTGCCCTGCTATTCACCTGTGTGGAGTGCCTACCTACCCGCTTTTAAAGGCTGGAGGCCTGGAACTGAAGGTATTCATTGGAAATTAGCTAGGACCCCTGCCAGGCACCAGGTGTGTCACCTTCTTCTGTTACATAACTTTTCTCGGCCTCAGTTTCTCCGACCGTACAGTGGGCATAGCAAGGGCATCTCATACACTTACAGCGAGCCAAGCAAGGAGGACGGACTGATGCTAAAAGAGAAGAATCACAGGCTCTTCCTCAGTCTGCCCACTTCCTCCTGGGGGGGGGGGGGGGGGGTCTCTGTCGGAAGCTGCACAGTCCTTAGCCTCTCAGTTTCTCTTTGATGCTTTCCTGTCTTTCCTCCCACACCAGAAAGGCAAAATTCTAAACTCAAAAAAAAATTTTTCACCTAGAACAGTTGAGCTCTCAGTTAGCTTTGACTAGTTCACTTTTTAAGTCCTGAAGGACTTAGGTAAATCAATTGGCAGTGAGCTCAGCTTCTTTGGAGTGGAGTCTTAAGCAGAATCCCCATTGTATCCTTTTCTCATCTCCGATATCCAAGTTGGACTCTGCCCACCTCCCTCCTCAATCACACAAAAGACCAAACTGATCAGAAGAACTTCAGAGAGTTCCAGAGGTATTACCTCCTGAAGTCCCTGAACCAGCCTGACCTGGCTCTGCAAGACAAAGGTGAGGTCTAAAGACTGAGCAGGCACTTGCAAGGCCAAAGTGCAGCCTTGGAGAGGAAAGCGCCCTGGCTAATGGCTCCCATCCAATCTGAGTTCCCGGGCGGGCTTCCCCCACCCACCCCTCGCGGCAACCTCAAAGCGAGGCGCGCCCAAGCGACGATGAAGAAGGCTCCTGTCCGACTAGTGCTTCTCAACTCCAGGGAGCCCAGCCTGAAGCCCCGTCCCCACCAAGCGTTCTACACCCGCCTCATTCTCAGATCCTCCCCACTGAGCGCGCTGTTCCTCGACGTTTGTCCAAGCTCTGGAGCCAAACAGGGGAGCTGTGCGCTGCGGGAGAAATGCTAACCTGTGGAAATAATGTGCGGAGAAAAGACCCAGCAGCACATTCCCTGGTGGTCCGAAGAGGGAGTGGGGCTGCCAAGCGAGCATCCCTACCGACACCACCAAGGCAGGCAGCTCCTGCAGGAACCAAGCGACGCGTGCGGGCAGGTGGGGACCTGTGTTGTTGCTGTGTTTCCCGTAACTGGCAGGATTCCGCGAGCACAAAGTCAGAGCCCCCATGGTGGCCAAAGTAGCGCTACTTGCCAGCACCGGGACCTGATGGCACACACTCCGCATCTTGCCTGTGTTTACAGCTGGTGACTGCTGCCCGCCGGTGGGGCGGAGAGCGCGGTCCCTTTATGCGCACTAGACACCACCCCGTGTCCGCCCCTCGGACCTGGGTTCCCTCCCCACTCTAAACCCCCCCTCCTGCGTGCCTCTCACCTAGGCACAGCCCGCCCTGGCTCTGCTTAGTAGCAATGCCCATTTCGTCCATTTCTGGCTCTTTGGGTTGCAGATGGGGCACAGGACCAAAGCTTTTGTGGAGCTAAATAGTGTTTTGGGGGCTCCCTTCTCCACCAGTGCCCGTGTCAGCCATCGGCTCTTCTCCTCTCTAGGTGGCCCTAGGATGACTTAGTCCTCACCCACCAACTTCCAGTCCTGCAACTTCTGGGACCAAGCAATAGCCAAAACCAACGCACTGATGCTTCTCTATTACTGTCGCCAGGCAGTGCCCGCCTCGAGTCGCCCTGAATAGGATTTCCCACTGTTCCAGTTGTCAGTGCTTCTTCCCTCCCCTTAGTTTCCACCTAACCCCGGGTCCTTCTTCAGACCCTGGGCGGGCCATTCTGGTGCTTCCGTTCCCTCTGTGCTGGGAACTCCTCTCCTTTCTCACTCCGTGTCACCACGACCACCACCCTCCCATCCCCTCCATCCCTCAGGCAGGTGCCAGCCTTGAGGGTAAATGTCCTAATTCCTCGGTGATTCCTCGTCACAGCTCCTCCTGTATGTCAGGGTTGCTTGCCTTAGTGAGAAGAGTACCTCTCAGACACCTGTTAACCCTGAGGAGTCCTGAGAACGTGCACTACACCCCACGCCCTGCCCCTCGGGCCTGCTTCGCCCCGCCCGCCCCCCCCTCCCCGCCCGCCCCGTCCTTAGGTTCCTCTGAAGCTGGCTCAAACTCTGCCTAAAGTTTCCGGCTTCTCTAGAGAGCACCTTTTCCCTGCTCTGAAACTTTTGTACTAGGTTCCATAGGATGCTCTCTGAACCGTCCAACCTTCGCATACCAGACCCAGTTCTTTTCCTGCTCTTCCCTCAACCTCCAGACACCCCACCCCACTTCCACTCCTCCCTCCCTTCCTTCCTCTCCTCTCCATTTCTCTTCTCTTCTCTCCTCTCCTCTCCTCTCCTCCTTTCTCCTCCCCTCCCCTCTCTCCTCTCTTCTTCATCTTCTTCTTTTCCCTCTCTCTCTCTCTCTCTCTCTCTCTCTCTCTCTCTCTCTCTGCCCCCCCCTGCTATTTCCTTCATTCTTCCATCTTCTTGTCTTCCCTTCTTTGATTACTTAAGGCCTGTTTTCCCCTCTCGTTCCTGCTTTGGGTACCACTCACTACCAGGCTTTCTCCTTTTCTCTCCCCACTTATTTGGAGCTTTCTCACCCCCTTAATTCCAGCTCATCTATTGTAGGATCACTCTCACTCCCCCACCCACTCCAGCTAAAAGAATGCAACGTTAGTCTGCTCCAGCTTAGAAGAGTTTCTTCTCCCTTGGGACAGGTGACAGGTGGGGATTCCATTACTGATGCAGGGCGTCCTCTTCTCGGTGACCTAGATGTAGTCATCATCACCCTGTTGCATGAAAAGTAAAGTAACAACATCATCATACTGTCTGAAACTAATCATCAGACCAGGGACACCCAGACTCACTGGAGCACTTTCTATGGGTTAATCAGGTGTCGATATCTTGGCAGCATTCCTGCAGTTTGAACATTGGCTTTCTGTAGGTCCAGACCTAACTTCTCAGTTCCTACTTGTTCCTCCAAGATGCTCAAATCTAGATTGCCAGCAGAGAACCCAAGGGTCAGGATGGCACTCTCTCCCTGCCAGAAAACTCCACTTAGATGCCTTTCAAAGATTTCACATTTGACCTATTTGTTTCCTCCACTCTACCCTCTGGGCTTTTGTTGGCGCCTCTTCTGTACCTTCAGCAGCCATAGTCTCCTCAGGAGGCTTGCTGAGTCAGGGAGCTATGGATGTTATGGTGTCATAGTCAGAACAGTGGTGCAGCATTCCAAACCAACTCAATGGGGATAATTTTGAAGGAATGAAATGTCTCCATCTCAGTTTCCTCCTCTCCTTTTGCATAGCTTTGCTGAATCTGAATGGTCATTTTTCTTTTCATCCCCACTCCTATAGCGACTTAAAGTTAGTCTCATGGGCCCATGTCTGTGGATTGGCCGAGGAGTAGCTGCTCCAGGCTCAACTTAGCTGAGCCTGGGGTCATTGGTGAAGCACCTCAGAACACAGCTTTAGGCAGGACTTAGCTCAGGAGCAGAGCCTTAGCCCAGGCTCACCCTGGGATGAGTGTGGTAGACCCACTATTCTATATAATGTCAATAAAAAAGATAATAATAACTAACTCTTTTCAGAACACAAGAAACACATAAGATCTTTTCAGGCCAAGACCTAGCCCACTCTTGCTTCCTAGTCATTCTATTGGCCAAACAAAATCACATGGCTGATTCATTTCCATTATACAAGCAGAAGACTTGTTTCAGAGTTACACTGCAAAGGGCAAAGAGATATAAGGAGAGAATTGAACCCAAAAAGGGGGGAACAAATTGCAAATATCAAGCTTGATTGATCTTGTAATAGGAATATGTTCTCATAACCTGTACGTGGGACAAAAGACAAATTCTCATCATTCTAGAGGCCCCCTCCCCCGGCACCTCCTTACACCTTCTCACAGATTAACCACTGCCCCAACTTCAAATACCATAAATTAGCTCTGCCTGCTTCTGAACTTCATTTAAATGGGATCAGACAGTATTTGCTTTCGTGTGTGTTTTAATGGTACTTGGAATTTGTTTTACTCAGTGATTGTAAGACACACAGACACA
The DNA here is from genome assembly GCA_907169655.1 of Acomys percivali. Classification (NCBI taxonomy): domain Eukaryota; kingdom Metazoa; phylum Chordata; class Mammalia; order Rodentia; family Muridae; genus Acomys; species Acomys percivali. The sequence goes on from OU015742.1 coordinate 85,245,030, forward strand.
GGAATAACGGTCACAAGGGGGAAGTTAATATTATTAGATCCTTAGAAACAGGAGACACAGCATGCCATACGAGACCACCCAAGGAACAGCAGGGCCCTCCAGGAAGCACCAAGACTAAACAGGTGAGGCAGAATAAGGAGAATAAGGAATTACTTCTTTACGTCCAGTGGCCTAGGGGCTGATTCTGCTTGTCTGTCTCTTGACCCTGGGATAACTAAAATTGGCATATAGTACCCAGAACTTGAAAGCCCAATAAAAGATGATTTGGCTTGCCTAAGAAAGGTATCCTATAGTCATTTAAAATTTTGGAGAATTATCTTGCCCTGGGAAGGGAAATTCCTACCTTGTCAGCTAGGCATAGTTAGCAGTGTGTGTGTGTGTATGTGTGTGTGTGTGTGTGTGTGTGTGTGTATGTGTGTGCATGCCTGTGTGTGTGCACACACACATATGAGTGAGTGCATGTTTATGTGTGTGTGCATACAAGTGTATGTACATGTGTATGTATATGTGGCATGCATGTGTGTGTGTGTGATCCACATTGTTGCAAATAGTTCTGATGTGTTCAATCTCAGTGTGCAGCATTGCATTAAGAGAGTGTATTCATTCCAACTGGAATAAAAAGGCAACGAAAGAAGGGCAGTTTATTTAATCTCACAGTTTAAGGTATAGCCCATTATGGCAGGAAAAGCACCGGGGCAGGGGCATGAGGTGGCTGGTCACATTTCATGGTAGCCAAATCTGGTTACCTTAACAATGAAAACTAATTTCAAGTTTACGCCTTCTCAACTTGACACAAACATCACTAAATCACAGCATCCCATACCCCAGCCTCAAAGGCTCACGGCAACATCAGAACACAGAGGTATCTGTGTTTTAAAAACACCTGAAACCCACATTCTCACCATCCAAAAAAGACCAAACATAGAACACAGTGCTCAATAAAAGTTAAAAATTTGAAAAACATGAACTCTGCGCATTCAAATCCGGCCTGGTCTACAAAGTGAGTTCCAGGCGAGTCGGTGTTCAGCCCTCAATAGAACATCTGTATTAGCCCTCACAGACTAAGGAGACATCGTAGGAGGTAGGGAGAAAAGAATGTAAGAGTTGGAAGATGGGGAGAGGTACGGTGAGGTGCTGTGCTTTGGACATGGCATGGCCAGCGCAATCAAGAACTCACTGTAGTTATGGTTTCCTGCACAGGAGCAAGCCAACAAGACAGTCAGTATTCCAGGAGGCAGCATTAGCTGGACTCAGCAGGTTATAAAAAATATTTTTAGAAGGAGAGGGCTCACAAGTGGGGAGGATATGCTGGGTGTGTATGGAAGTAGTTGGTAATTAGGATCAAGATACAGTGTGTGTGTGTATGTGTGTGTATGTGTGTGTGTGTGTGTGTGTATGAAGTTGTCAATAAATCAAAGACATCTTTAAAAATAAAGCAAAATTAGCTTTAAAATAGATGTTTTTATTCTTTTAAGTTATTTTTTTATTTTTATGTGCATTGGTATTTGGCCGGCATGTGTATCTATGAGAGAGAGTCTCATCCATTGGAACTTGAGCTACAGACAGTTGCGAACTGCCATGTGGGTGCTGGGAACTGACTTCAGGTCCACTGGAAGAGCAGCCAATGTTCTTATCCACTGAGCCAGGCTCTCCAGCCCAAAGACGGATTTTTACCAAAAGGAAAAAAAAAATTGATGGAAGATGAACAAGCATCAGTGTGCTCCTAGGTCAGAGGTTCCCAGCCTGTGGGCCGAGACCCCCTTGGCAAACCTCTATTCCCAAAAAGATTCACATGACAATTTATAACAGTAGCAAAATTGCAGTTATGAAGTAGCAGCGAAAATAATTTTATGGCTATGGGGTCACCACAACATGAGGATCTGTATTAAAGGGTGGCCGACCGCACTAGGAAGGTTGAGAACCGCAGCTCTAGATGAAGTCAAGCAATCAGGTGTACACGAAATTAGCATGAATAGAGGTGAAGCAAAGCAATAACAATTGAAATATTTCCTGGTTTCACAAAGTGCCCATTTTTATAAATTCAAGCTTCTTTATTAGTAGATAGCAGGAAAAATAGAAAAACAAATCATTCCACACTGAGGCATAATGCAAGTAATTTGTGGGAGGCTGGAACCGAACAGCAAATCTTAAAAGCTTTAACAGCGATATATCTTCTATGGAGAGTCTAATTCATAGCTAACTTTTTATCAAGAAAAATATGCATCATAAAAGTGAACAGAACAGCTTCAAAAATGCTCATGGAAGAGCTGGAGAAACGGCTCAGTGGTTTAGAACACTGGCTACTTTTGCTGAGGAGGGGGGAGGTAGGGTGTTGGTTCCCAGCACCCTCACTGGGTGGCACACAATTGCCTGTAACTCCAGCTCCAAGGGATCTGAACTCCTCTTCCGGCCCTGCACATAATGTGGGTCACATGAGCTCATGAAGGAAGGCACGCATAGCACACTTAATTTTTTTTTAATGTGGGTTTGGTTTTTGCATTTGTTTGTTTGTTTGTTTGTTTGTTTTGTTTTTGACATGGCTCTCTCTGTGTAGTCCTGGCTGTCCTGGTCTTGCTTTGTAGACCAGGCTGGCGTTGAACTCGCAGAGATCTGTCTGCCTCTGCCTCTGCCTCCCAAGTGTTAGGATTAAAAGTGTGCTCCACCATGCCCCCCCAAAATAAATGTTTTAATAAACAAATAAATATTAGTCTAGAATTCTTCCTCTATTTAACAAAAATATTATTCAATAAATGAGGCAAAATAATATTTTCAATAAAAAGTTCTAAGAGCATTAATGACTACCTAAAATAAGTACTAGAAAAAAATTTTTTTCTAGCTAAAAGATAGATATCTAATGAAAGTGTGGCCTTCAAAAAGGGCCTAACACATCAGGATGTAATTGGCTAATTACAAAACACACACATACACATTTTTTGAGACAGGGTCTGTAGATCCAGCTGACCTGGAATTTACTAGTTAGCACAAGTGATCTCAAATTTGCAGTGATCCTCTGCCTCCCAAGTGCTAGGAATTACAGAAGTGAGCTGCCATACACAGTAATGCTCCTAGTCTTTAGCGCCTGTGTTGTAGATTTAACATTGACATCTCTCACTTTCCATTCTTGCACTCTGATTTCTGCGTGTGGTTGTGATGGCTCAGCTTCTTTCTCCCATTGCCATGTCTCCCCAACCACTATGGATTCACCCTCCCAAACTGTAAGCCAAAATAAACTGAAGTTCTCTGAATCACTCTGGATCGTGGTTATCACAAGGTGTAATGTCAGTGCAGAAGCACAACTCTTACCTCAATTTACTCTGGAGCCAAATATGAGCGACCTTAGCCTGGGGACAGAGATGTAGTGTCAAAGATGTGTAGTGTAGTTGCAACATAGAAGCCAAACAAAATACATTTTAAAAAAAAAAAAAAGGCCAAAGCACTTTTCAACCATGTTAGCAGAACCATTAAGTAGACAGCTACATCAAAGTGGGGAAACGATGGCTGTAGGGTTTCAAACACTAGCCATGATGCTCAACCTTGCAGTTGGTGGAAACCATAGCTTTGCTGATACCTTCCAAAAAAGTTTTCTATCTGTTAGTCACAGAACATTGGGTCCACACAAAGATGGGGAAGGAATGGCTATTTAGAGAGCTAAAGATAACCCAAGATAAATTTAATTAGACTTTGCACCTGTTAACCTCCCAATCTCTTCATGGTCATGAAAGCTCTAGTCAGTTGATCCACCTTGCAGGAGTAAGTGGCCAGTTGAAGGTGTGCTTTCTTTCTTTCTTGGAACTTTTGTTCAGAGCTCCCTGTTGTCCCAGCATCACAATCTGTGCATCCAAGGCCACATATCATTTATTAAATAGTCATAGTTAAGAATTCTCTTAACTATGTACTGGTGTACATGGGCTGGGTATAGGCAGGACAACAGTCCTTGGGAAAGAAGAATAGCTGCTAAATTCCATTCTAGAAGTTTCATGGATCATATCAAAACAATTAGCCATCGTGATCAGAATCTGACTTCCTTTTTTTTTTTTTTCACTTTTGTCCATCCATAGCTAACATAACATTTTCATGTAACATATTATTAGAATTTTAAAAACCAAGAACACTGTTTTGAGTGAATGTAAAGGATGAAGGAAACATAAACATTTTAAGCTACCAAAATTTCAAAGTAAGTTAGCTGTGTTTCTCCCTGTAGTTACTGCTATTTGTACCCTATGAATTATCTTGTGTACTTTTGGAGTATTTAAACAAATCTATTATGCTCTACTTAGTTTTCTAGGGCCTGTGACCTCCCTTACCATAAGCTTTTGACCAGCCTTACAGTAACAGGCATATATTCTTTCTGTGGAGGGGGCCTGATAAAACAGCAGTTAGATAGCCCCAGACGATACATGCAACTATCGAACCAGTACTCATGTCTTGCCTGACAGGTCAGTATTATGGTATACAAGATCCACAGCTGGGTAACACTGTGGATGACTTGTCTCCTCCAGTGGCTGATATAACACTTTCCAGAATGAGTGAGCAGAGAGGAAGCTGCCAACTCAGCCCTAGCCTGAACTCTCTGTGTCCTGGATACAAAGTGTGTAGTAATGGTGTTTAACTGTTTAGTTCTGGTGTACAACCAGTGGCATGGTAATACCCTGTATTGGTTTGTGAGCCTCTGGAGGCCTCCTGGCCAACAACCTCAGAGGACGATATCCTTCACCAGGCAATAGGAGTGGGGTTTTAAAAACATATTACTTCTGTGTGATTATAGTTTTAAATATTTTTATCTTCACTTTTTAATAGAACACAATGGGGAGGTAAGTATACAATCAGGTAAAAATATTGACTACAAGACTATAACTAGTGACTTTGCTGAAAAGAAAACTAATGCGTGTAATTAGTAATGAATTGCATGTGTCCTTATTATTTATCCAACTATCACAAACTTTAATGTAGCCATGCATGAACGGATCAAGGGGTGTTAATAATTAATATTTGGTGAGCAATGTTACTTGACAAGTGTCAATCAAATACAAACTATAGCTCAATATTTTTTTTAATCAGTAACCTGGAATTTTAACCAGTTCTTGCGATATATATGTTCTGTGTGATCACTTTTAACATGGAATTAGGGAACCTAGAATCCTTGCCTGAAGAGAAATGCAGGCTTAGGTTTCTACAAGTCTTTGATTGTCCACATCTTTATGAGCTGGTCAATACTGGACTTTTGTTTTTTCCAACTAATCAACATATGGTCTTGTTTGATGCGTTCTTCTGCTTCAAGACACCTTTGTTTACTGATCCATTAAACAGTAAACTCGGAGCCAATAGCAATGTAACCTATGCCTGAGTAGTTTCTTCATAAGGCACATAGCCTTCCTGCACCAACAAACACTAACAGCTCTTCAGTTCTGGGCTCCAGGGATGTTTTCAGCAATGATATAAACCAACGAAAAGGTATGGATGGTATAGCATCAAAAGAACACGTAAAGCAGCAGAAAGTTGGCTCACTGTCCACTGCGTTTAACTACTCTTGCAGAGGACCTGGGGTCCATCCATACAGAGACCCACATTTGTCCGTAACTCCAGTTCCAGGGGATCTGATGCCCTCTTCTTCTGACTTCCACCAGCCCCTATGTACATGTGGTATACACACATATACCCAGGCGCGCGCGCACACACACACACACACACACACACATTAAGTAAGTCAATATTTTTAAAGGACCACATGAAGGACATGTCTACAACAGTAAGAGATCTGAAACAAGAAGGCAGGGTCCACTATGTTGCTCTAGGATGGAAGCAAGCACTGAGGCAACTCAAATTTCCACCACTCTGTTCGTGGTCATGAGTTACCATGGGCTTTTGTGCTGTGCACGCACACACTTTTTTTTTCTTTTTGAGACAGGGTTTCTCTGTGTAAACTTGGCTGTCCTGGACTTGATTTGTCCACCAGACTGGCCTTGAACACACAGTGATCCTCCTGCCTCTGCCTCTGCCTCTGCCTCCGCCTCCGCCCCCGCCTCTGCCTCTGCCTCTTGAGTGCTGAGATTAAAGGCATATGTCACTCCACCCAGCGGTGCTGCACGTACTTGTTTCACAGTTATGCATAAAGTTAAACAAGCAGTCAGATATAGCCGCAGGCAGAGAGAATCCACAAGTGACGCAGACTGGTAAATATTTATCAAGTTAAAAGCAAAGGCCACATTTTATATAGCATTTTATTGGCTTGATTTATTATTTTTAAATATCAAAACATTTGAAATCAGGACTTCAACCTGGTTCTTATCTGGTGCCAGATGTTGGGCAGAGCCAATGCCTACTCTCTTGGTTAGCTCTGGACAAAACGCTGAAACAGAACATCTGACTTCCATGCAACACCTTCTGCTGGCCCCTGCTATCTTATCCTGTAGCCGCCTTGCCCTCAAGAGACAACACTCACATACACATTAAACTTTGCCAGCAACCTACTCCACTCAGAATGGAAACCTAAGGAGTTAGAAAAGACAGGCCTAATGAATATTCACACAGTCTCATGCCTGCGTGAAAACCTACCTGCCCAGTCCCATTCCTCCAGGGCCCTAGGATATGTTATGTAAAAGAAGAAGACAATTAAATAAATTCTTTCATGACTATGGGCTACAAGGTTTTATTAACCTGTGCCAATTTTCCACCACTTCCAAGTGACACCAGTTTAATATTTTTTTTCTGGAGGAGCATTAGAAAATTACTAAGGATTTGAGACACAGTAGCAGATATTTCTGGAAGATTATTTGGGGCTTACCTAGACCTTTCAAATCACGTTACCAAATTAGAATCTAGCCCATGAAACATTGGTGTTTTAAATATACTTTCTTCTCCTAATTACAACAAACAGCAAAAAATATCATTAGGAAAAACAAGAGACAACCCCTTCTGTGTCCTGGGGAATGAACATTAGTCAAGCAGAACGGCAAACATCAAAGTATGTGAGCCACAGGGGTAGACATAGACCCTGGTTCTCCTGGGCCAAGTTCACTGTGTTCTACAAGAAAGCAGGATGCGCAATGAGGAAATTGGGTTAAGGCTAGGGCCAGATGAGGTTTCAGGAAAGAACAGAGCATGTAGAGATGAGGAGCAAAAAGTCTTTAGGAGCAATGAGCTCCAGAAACCAATAAACTTTGCCCTCCCCTCTTCCAAAATAAAAAAATAAATTAAATAAAAACACCTAATCCAGGGCCTCTGGGATTAATTGTTCCTTTTAACACCAAAAAACAGTGGTTTACAGATTTTTTAAAATTTCACAACTAATTTTTTTTTTATAATGAGGACACAAGAGCTAGATGATACAAGTGAAGAAAGAAAGAAAGAAAGAAAGAAAGAAAGAAAGAAAGAAAGAAAGAAAACAATTGTTTGCCATTATAATGTCTTCATGGAAGAAATGTTATTTTGACATTTTTTTTAAATAGGAAAAAAAGGAAGGAAAATAGAAAATAAGAAAGGAAAAAGAAAATAAGGAAGAGTCTTTCCCATTCTAGAGAGAATGATTGGTGGCTTGGTGCCAACAGCTTGTAGCCCAAAAAGATGAACATGGCTCAGAAGTAGACATCTAGAACCTCTGTGTTGGGGGTTGGGTTGGTGCTAGGTATTCTAATGCTAATTACTGACCCTCAAGATCTGGTTATACCCCAGAGGAGAGAATTCTCGTGTACACCAAGTGATGCTGTGTAACTTTGCTCCCCAGTTATCTGACTGGCTAATAAAATTGCTGACAACCTGGGCTGGGCAGAAGAGAGGTAGGTGGTACTTAGGTTCCCAGGCTTAGGAGTCTAGGAGAGACCATGAGGCAAGAGGAAAAGGAGGCAGAAGATGTAGCAGGCAGAATGGACCATGAGACATGGCCATGAGGACAGAGTGATGGAGCAGATCCAGCCCAGACAGGATGACTTTATTGGCAATTAACTTGGGATGTATAGCTGAGAGATATCAAAATAGCTTAGAGGGTTGATAACTGTCCAGCTCTAGTGCTTTAAGCTTGCAAAATAACTTATGGCCTCTCTGTGTCAATTATTTGGGAACTAGCCAGGGTAGGAAAGCCTTCAAGAATCTAATATGAATTAATACAACACCTCTGCTCCAGAAGCAAGTTCAAGTGCTGGGCTCAGTGGCCAGGGCCACAGCACCACCCAAGCTGCCTCAATCATCAGGAGGGGTCTCCATGGTTTCTTCAGAGTAAAGGACCATTGGTGTTAATCTGAATATGCATGGCCAGAATGACCCTGAGAAGCAGCCCAAAACAGGGAAGAAATCAAGTGGTTCTTCTCTGGAAAACAATTCACACTGCTCTCCTCTCCCCAGAGGTGGATCCTAGCTCATGTCCATAGAGAAGTACATTACAAACATAAGGCAGAAATAGTCTCATAGTGGGACATGGTCTTAGGGTTCCTCAAACTCTCCAACTGATTGGTGGTAGTGACACATTAGAAGGTGACTAAAGAGCCACCAATGAGGTGATATCTTAGTCAGGGACATTTCCTTGTTCCTCCTGGAGAGGCAACCAGGCCAAGGAGCTTTCAACAACACACCTCTGGAGAGTCCAGAGACCAGACACAGTCACTGGGGTGAATAGACAGGCAAGTTTGTGGGGCTGATGTGGAATATTTCTCTTCCTCTACAGTTCTGTCTACTTACTGTCATATGAGTGTGCTTTGGCACCCTGCCTTTGCTTTCCTGGTGACAAATGAACCATGAGAAATCCTGTCTTATGCCCATGTACCTCTGGGGTCTAATGTTACCAACTGGTAAAGTGATGTTAGAATACTATGGCTTTGTTCCACTCCAGTCCCTTCTTGTCCCCATGCCTCCAGCTTGCTATAAAGGTGGGGTGAATAGCCCTAGAAGCCCACTGTGTTAAAGACATGGCTCTATAGGAGGACTCTGCTGGATAAGGTTGAAGTCTGATGTCTCTGAATAGCCATTTGTGCTTGGTCTGTGATGGTGGACTCCTTTTTCCCAGCAGGGTTCCCACTCCACCTGATTTGGTAACTCCAGATCTTGTAGGGAGTGTCACATAGCCCTCAAGGAAGATTATAGGACTGACTGACCCTTTCCTGATAAGGAATTCATTCAGCAGGGAGTTCTTGCTGAGGAGATCCCCGCCTCGAGCAAATGACCTAGTCATACCTAGAAGTTCTTCCCCCATCCATAGGATAATAAAATAAGGGCTGGCTGGTGTGCTTGTGGGTTCTCTCAGATGCTCATACCAGTCAAACACCATGACTGTCTGAGACTCCATTTATTCTTGGGAAGAATCACCCCTGGATGCCAGGGGCTTGGCTGCCAGTCCAGGCAGCGATGGCAGAGCTCCCTTGGCAGCCACTTTGCTGCCAATGGTTTGGTGCTGACCCCCAGTGAAGCACCGCCAGGCCTCTGTCTCACTGGGCCTGACTGTCAGTGGGTTTCAGACATTCGCCTGCATCCTCTGCCGTGCTTAGCACAGCAGCTGAAGAAAGGGCTGTGGCACTTTGGGTATCAGCGTGGGCTTGTGGAGTGCCCACTGCCATCTGATACCAGCCATCTCATTCTAAAAGAGATAAACTGTAACACTCCATGGAAAATTCATTTTTTTCCTGCCTCCCCGGGTAAGACTGAGAATCTGGCCTAGCCCTCAGGCTATGGACCTCAACATGAGTGCTCTAAGCTGAGCCTGAGCAAGAAACAGGACGTTGGGACCTTTGATCTCACGGTCTACCCATTCTCATCTGGAAGCAAGCTGAGCCTGAACCGGCCTGCTGGACTCAGAATCTAGGCCACCCACCTGACACTGAAGGACAGAGCTCCAGACACGTCACTTAATGTACATTTCATGGACAGTTCTGTCTTATGGAGAAAAGGAGATCCTGCCAAGGCAATGTGAGGGCTCTTCTATTCAAAATGGCCCTTCAGAGACAAAGAGCTGGAGGAAGCTGTGAAGAAAGGTCTGGGACAAATCATTTTGTCCTCAAGCTGAGCTTCCTAAACAACTTCTGACCAAATAAAACACTCGTGCAGTGCTAGACCTGGTTTGCGTGTCTGCAGAAAGTTAGCCTGCAGCCTTCCACATTTGCTTGGTGGCTGGCTAGAAGCTACCTGTGAGGGCTTTGAAATAAATTACCAAGCACTGGACTAACAAGGTTTAATGAAATGGATGGTATCTATACAGAGTTATTTGGGGCTGATAAGGTGTTCAGTGGGTAAATCCAGCAACTGAATATTATTTCTTAAGCCCCACATGAAGGTGAAAAAGAGAGAACTGACTCCATACAAATGTTCACTGACCTTCACACATCTGCCCTTTCTCCACCTCCACAATAAAATAAGATTATTTTAAAGGTGGGCTTAGAGAGAGAGAGAGAGCTCAGTTAGTAAAAAGTTTGCTTTGTAAACATAAGGGTCAGCTTTTAGTTCTCAGAGTGCATGTTTTTTTTTTGTTTGTTTGTTTGTTTGTTTCTTGTTCTTTTTAAAGAAGCCATGTGTAGTGGTATACAATTGCAATCCTGGTTCTGAGGAGGCAGGATGAGGAGATGCCTGGGGCTCTGTGCCAACCAGCTTAGCCTACTCAGAAAGTTCTAGGCCAGGGAGAGAACTATCTTAAAAGGAAAAGAAAAAGGGAGTTGGGGAAGAGAGGAAGGAAGGGAGGGAGGAAGGAAGGAAAAGAGAGAGGGAGGGAGGAAGGGAGGAAGGCAGAAAGGAAGGCAGGGAGGGGGAAGGGAGGAAGGAAGGGAGGGAGGGAGGAAAGAAGGGAGGGAGGGAGGAAGGAGGGAAGAAGAAACAACACCATTTGTCCTCTGGCATCCATACTCACATATACACTTGCACATACATAGGAATGAACACACAGACAGACACACACACACACACACACACACACACACACACACACACACACACCTCAAAACCATTGCTTGATCAAAGCAGGGAAAATAACCTAGGAGCCAAATCAAGCTATAAATAAATAAACTTGGGGGTGGGGAGATCATGAAAAAAAAAAGAAGAAGAAGAAGAAATAGCAAGTTTGGCAGGATGAAGCTCACCTCTGCCAAAGTAGTTAAGCAAAGAAGCTGACCTGATGAGAGCGGCTTAATAGGCCTGGTCACCTGCTCACCTACCCTCTACAGGGACTCAGTGTCCCTTCCTCTGATTCAGAAAGCACCATCCACAAACATTTTAGTTCCTGAACAAGCATACTGTCTTCTAGAAAGAAAGATAAATAACAGTAAATTGCCCTTCCACTGTTCATAGAAATCTTTTAAAGATTCCCTTTAGAAAATCACTTTCAGACAATATAGTCTGATCACACTTTTTCCTAGCTCCTCCCAGCTCCTCCCCACCTTCTTACTCCCCTCCCCCTCCAACTCCACATCATTTCTTTTTCAATGTTTAAAAAAAATGCATGCAACAAAATACTACAAAAACACAGAATCAAAAAACATAATATACGAGCAAAAAGCCAACAAGACAAAAATAAAAACTAGTCTTAGTAAGTGTTCAGTTGCTATGAAAAGACACCATGACCAAGGCAACTCTTCTAAAAGAAAGCATCTAACTGGGAACTTGATCGCCCTTTCGAGGTTTAGACTGTTATCATCATGGCAGGGAGCACGGCCGCCTATAAGTAGGCATGACTCTGGAGAACGCTGGAGAAGTAGCAGGGAACTCCACATCCTGATCCTCAGGCAGCAGGAAGAGAAGGAGACACTGGACCTGGAGTGGGGTTTTGAAGCCTCGAGGTCCACCCCCACCTGCAACCCCACCCACCCGCAACACACCTCCTTCCACAAGGACACATCTCCTCTCATGAGGCCACACCTCCTCCCACAGGCCACACCTCCACCCACAAGGACACACCTCCTCCCACGAGGCCACACCTCCTAGCCCTTCCAAACAGTTCATCAGCTGGGGACTAAGCATTCAGACATACTAACCTACGGTGGCTAGTCTTATTCAAACCATCGCAATGCCCAAACTAAGCAATAAGTGACAAAAGGAAGACAAAACATGATCATTGGTTTGAAAACATGGGTTCCTATGAAGGCACACAGGGGTAAAGCGGGGCGGCGGGGGGCGGGGGGCGGGGGCGGGGCGGCAGGCAAAAGATCCAAAGCAGCCACAAGATCTGCCTGTTGGGTCCCAGTCTTCAGTTATTACATGTCCTGTGGACTTCTGTCCACATCTGTCTCACCTGGTTGAAGTCCCCTGCTGTCTATGTGGTTCAGCTCTCCCTTAGTCTCTTGTATTTTATCCTCGGAGAAACCTGCGTCTGTTCATATTTAGTACATAGAAATTGGCGACAGAAGTATCTTTGTGTGAGGCAGACTTACAGGCAGTACAAGGGTCTAAGTATCAGGAGCCAACGATTCTTGACAGCATATGTTAGGTGGGAAAAGACAGACACATTTCAGTGTGTGCTTTCTTACTAAGTTTTAAACTTGTGAGGCTTAAAGGACTGCAACATGAGGGGCCAGAAAGGGTTAGCAGAATTTAGAATTCCAGGGTTCCAGTTTGTTGAAGAAAATAGCAAAAGTATTAATTTATAAGTCAAAGTTGCATACTAAAATGGTTAATTTCATGTGCCAACTTGGCTGGTCCACAGTGCCCTGATATTTAGTCAAACATTAATCTGGATGTTTCTGTGTAGGTAGTTGGTGAACTTTGAGTAAAGCAGATTACCCTTCATAATGTGAGCTTCATCCAATCAGTTGAATGCTCTCACAGAACAAAGACTGACCTTCACCGGGGAAGAAGGGACTCTGCCAGTCTGACTTTGGAAGGGGGCTGTCAATTTTCTTTATTTTCTAGCCTGCCAGAACAGCTTATGGATCCTAGTGTTCACCTCTACAATCCAAATGTTGACTTCTTTTTTTAAAATTGTATTAACTTATTTAGATTACAACTCAATTGTTAGCCTATCACTTATATCCTCCCATTCCTCCCTCTCTCCTGCTTCCACCCTATTCCCCTCCCCTAGGTCTATGACCGAGGGGGACCTCCTGCCCCACTGTATGGTCATAGGCTACCAAGTCACATCTTGGCAGCCTGCTTATTCTTTCTTTGAGTGCCACCAGGCCTCCCCACCAAGGGGAGGTGATCAAATATGGGGCACCAGAGTTCATGTCAAAAGTCAGTCCCTGCTGTCCACATAACTATTGAGAATGTCCTGTCCATTGGGTAGATCAGAGTAGGGGTTCGATGTTTATTACTTGTATTGTCCTTGGTTAGTGCAATAGTTTGAGCAGACTCCCCTGGGCCCTGATCCACCCATCATGATGCTCTTTTTGTAGGTTTCTAGGACCCTCTGGGTCCTTCTATTTCCCCATCTCCTATATTTCTCTTACCTAGAATCTCAGTAGGAGTCTTCACATCTACCCCAATCTCCTTGTAAGTGAAGACTTTTGTGGGCCATGCCTTTTGGGCTAGTACCTAATTATAAGTGAGTATATACCATGTGAGTCTTTCTGCTTCTGGGTTAACTCACTCATTATGATCATTTCTGGTCCCATCAATTTGTTCAGAAATTTCTGAATTTCCTTGTTTTTAATAGCTGAGCAGTATTCCATGGTGTAAATGTACCATAGTTTCTTTATCCATTCTTCAACTGAGGGACATTTAGGCTGTTTCTAGGTTCTGGCTATTATGAATAAGGCTGCTATGAACATGGTTGAGCATATGTCCTTGTTGTGTGGTGGAGCCAAATGTCAACTTCTTAAAATATTCACCGCTCTAACCTCTCCCTCCCCCTTCTCCCTCCTCCTCCCCCTCCTCCTACTTCTTCCTCCTCCTCTCCCTCCTTCCCCTCCTCTCCCTTCTCCTCCTTTTCCTCCTCCCTCCTCCTCATCCTCCTCCTCTCCATCCTCCCTCCTCTTCCCTCCTCTGTCTTCCTTTCCTCCCCCTGCCTCTGCTCCTTCTTCACTTCTCTTTAGAGAACCTTAATATATATGCATAAGCTCTCTAGTAATTATTATCCAAAAATAATGCAAGCACATATAATTAACAAACAAGTACATGAATATTGTTATATATAAAAATTAAAGGTGGATGTTAGAATATAAGGTGCCAGGCAGATATTATGTTATACAGAGTTTATTAGATGAGCATGGGGGGAGAAGGAAAGGGGGGAAGGTGTACCCCAGAGAAAGAGAGGAGAGACAAAGAAAGGAAAGAGATAGAGAAGTAGAGAGATAGAGAGCCACATGGAGGTGTCTTTTATATGGCCCAGGGTAGGGCCATGCCCCTGTGGCAGGTAAGCAGTGACATCACAGGTAGGCAGACTGAAGCAGAATCCTAACAAATATAAAAATGATTTTTTTCAATTTATTGATCCAAAATAAGTCCAAAAAATGTGGAAAAAATAAAACAGGGAAGTTTCACAGATCAAAAACAAATGATAAATGGTAAACATAAACCCATGCATATCTTCAACTGAAGACAAAGAAAAGAAGGCAAATTGGATTTTTTTTTTTTAACTATCTTCTATTGAACTTCAGGGTCACAGAAAAATAGAAGTGAACAAATGGGGGGGAAATGTACCATTTAAACATCCACTCCCAACTCCAATATGTTGTGCTAACATCAGACACCACACACTGGACAATAGGAAGCATTGGTGGAATAAAAGAGAAACTGTTGCAATGAAATCACTCCACAGACTCTCTTGATAGCTATCTTTTCTTTAGCCATTCATTAAATAAACATTTGTAAGTACATCTAAAAAATAAAATGAGATGTTGAAAAGAGTAAGTGACCAGGTGGCAGTGGTGGTGCACACCTTTAATCCCAGCACTTGGGAGGCAGAGGCAGGCAGATGGCTGTGAGTTGGAGGCCAGCCTGGTCTACAAATTGAGTCCAAAACAGCCAATGCTACACAGAGAAACCTTATCTTGAAAAAACAGGGAAAAAAAGAGGAAGTATCCCCTCAAAGGACTTTACCATCCATTCTGAGGAAAATTTTTTTTCGGATGTGGGATAGGTATATCATGTTAGGTGAAATTACTGGGTTGTTACTGTCTCCTTTTGGAAATTAAACATGACATAGGAAGATATAGTCAGGGGGTAAGTTGAAAAAAGGTAGACTTACGAGAGTTAATCTTTGTTACCAGCTTGACTTTTAATAGCATCTGGAAACAACCTAGACATGTGCTTTCTGTGTCTCTGGGCTGCTTTCTAAGGGAAGCTCACATCAGCCTACAACTGCAAATCTATGTCCTCTACTGGCACCCACACATGTGGTAGACACACACACACACACACACACACACACACACACACATGCACGCACATACACACATGTGTACACACTCTTGCAAACAGATAAAATAAAAAATAATTTGAAATTTTTCCAATTCCAAGAGTTTGTTTTTCTGTTCCAGCAAGTGAAGAAGACAATTGTACCCACCAGCTACCCTCCCCAATACCTGTTTCTACACCACCTGTTTACTTGGACAACTATGGTTCCCAATTCTCCAGAGCCTATGGAAAGCTCCTGAGACTAATGTGGCTGTAATTTGATTCCTTCCAGCACCACAGGTTCTGAAGCAAGTACTAGGTTGTAGTGATTTGAATGAGAATGGCCCCATGGGCTCATATATTTGAATAATTGGTCCCTAGTTGGTGGAACTATTTGGGAATGATTGGGAGAGGTGTAGAGTAATTTTAATTCAAAACATGACTGCTCTGGCAAGAGATCACATCCAAAGACCCTCTAAGTCTGTGTAGTATGGCTGGAATATAGACATGCCTTTAATCTAGGAGACAGAGGCTATCAGATCTCTGCGGTCAAGGCCAGCCTGGTATAGGATAAGTTTCAGGTAAAGAAAAGCTTAGGTCCAGGCATGGTGATACACATCTTTAATCCTAGCACTCAGGAGAGAGAGGCACGCAGATCTCTGAGTTCTAGTCAGTGCTGTTCAGGCAGTTCAGTTGAGACAGTGAGTTGAGAGGCAGTGCAGGGGAGCTGAGTTCATGGCAGTTCAGTTGATGGAATTCAGAGGCAGTTTTACCAAGAGTTTTACAGAGAAAGGTTGAAGAGAGAACAAGCTAGACACAGGTTAAGACAGAATGAGCCAGAAAATGAGAAGGAGGCAGAAGATTAGGCAGATTGCTAGAGTTTGTTTTAAGGCCAAGCAGAGAAATTCAGTGAGAAACTGTGAGAAGCCAGACTGAATCAGTCAGCTTGGAGAAGTCTGAGTCAGAAGAGCTGAGTAGAACCAGCCAGCCAGCAATAAGTCTCAGAGGCTGAAAACATTCTAGGAAGCTTCCAGGACCAGGTCTAGATTAGCAGACAAAGAGGGTAAGCCTCCAAGACAACAATTATATCAGGCGAATAAAAGTTACATTTACAGAGATCTATTCTTTTTGCTGAGGTATGTCACTGGGGAGCGGATTTGAGCTTTCAAAGAGTAATTACCAACTGGCTCTTCCTGCATCATGCTTGTAGATCAAGATGTAAGCTCTCAGCTACTGCTCCAATGCCATGCATGCATGCTGCCATCCTCCCCACCATGATTACCACAGACTCACCCTCTGAAGCTATAGGCTCCAACTAAACTCTTTCTTCTGCAAATTGCTTTGGTCATGGTATCTCATCTCAGCAAACGAAAAGTAACTAAGACATAGGTTCTCTTGGCTACTGCTAGAAAGAAAGAAAGAAAGAAAGAAAGAAAGAAAGAAAGAAAGAAAGAAAGAAAGAAAG
>OU015742.1:85277206-85292759 GCA_907169655.1 Acomys percivali
ATGTCAGCATAAAGGTCTAGAATTTACTATTCATATTAAGTAAGATTTTGGTAATTCACATTGCATTACTGTTCTATTACCCATTACCACACATTTAATGGATGAAATAACATAAATTTATTGCCACATATTTCTGAGGTCAGATCTCTAAAATAGGTGTCATGAGAGCTGAAATAAAGATGTTGACAGGGCTGCACTAGCTAATATAAATTAGCCAAACCCAGTAAGCTATCTCAAATCTTTGTTTTCGGTTTTTTGTTTGCTTGGGTTTTTTTTGTTTGTTTGTTTGTTTTTTGTTTTTTTGTTTTTGTTTTTGTTTTTTTGAAACAGGGTTTCTCTGTGTAACAGTCCTAACTATCCTGGAACTCACTTTGTAAATCAGGCTAGCCTCGAACTCACAGAGATCTGCCTGCTTCTGCTTCCCAAGTGCTGGGATTAAAGGTGTGCACCACCACCACCACTCAGTTGCTATCTCAAGTCTTAAAATCCCACATCAAGTATTCCATCAAGGAATTTCTTTCAATTAGATAAACTAGCAATAACCAAGTGCAGTGCATCACACCTGTAAAGCCAGCACTTGGGAGGCAGAGGCAGGAGAATAGTTGCAAGCTTAAGACAAATTAGATCAACATAGCATGTTATAGTCCATCTCAGGCTTAAAACAAATAACTAACAAATTTGCCTGGCATATACAAAGCCCTGGGTTCAATACTCAGTACAAAGAAAAAAATATGAATGTTGTATCCTACAACAAAGTGTGGAATTAGCTGCTGGCACAAGAACTTGATTTTAATCAAATTGGTAAATAGATAATAAGATTTGCATGTGTCTGAAATCTCACAGGAAGTATAATTCACAGGTGAATTAAAATAAACACCATTAGAAATGTAAAGCCGTTGCAGGTGAACCGACCTCCAAAAATACAAATGTAGGAGACCTGGCCCTACCATTCATGTGGTTGAGGGAGAGATACCCTTCTCCCCCCTAGCCCTTCACCACCTATGGCAGAAGACCTGGCCCTGGAGTCATGAGAGCAGGAGAGCTGTCCCTGCCCCTCACCAGCTGCATCATTTGGGAGAGCAGGCCCTGTTCCTCACCTGGGCAGCACAGTAGAGCTGACTCTGGTGCTAGAAGCATGGGCAAGCTGGATCCAAGGGAGTGAACGTGAGAAAGCTGATCCCACCACTTGCCTACTATCTAGTGATCTTGTAGAGACCAAACCAATGCCATTTTGTGTTCAGGGCCTGAGAACTTGACATACACACACACACTCAGAGTTTCCAGGGAGAGCCACAAACATACAGCTAGCAACTGGTCCTAGGAGCTTGCACCTGGGGCCAACCAATCAGGGCTACAGGTCACAGTGACCAGAACAAAGAAAAAAAAATTCCTCTCTGCAGTCTGGCCCTGGTCCCTCATTTAGGCCTGGTCCCCCAGACAATCAGCTTAAAGGGCAACTTCCCCATACCCCTCTAACCTATTATGTAATAGCAAGGCTTGGAAGCGGCTTAGAAACACCCACAAACACACATACCCCTATAGGTTTTTACCTTTAAAAAGCCTGTCCCTAGCACTAGGGACCACCATCTTCCCTCTTCATGAAGGGGCTGACAATCTAGGCTCTGAGCTTGACTAATAAACAAGATCCTGTGTAATCTGCACCTGGCTGATTCCTGATGGTCTTTGGGGGTTTCACAACATTGGCATTACGATATGGGAAAGTGGGATATGAGTCCCTCACATACACTCATCCCTTGCCACCTATAGCAGGCAGAAGAGCTGGCCCTAAGGTCATCAGAGCAGGAGAGCTGGCCCTGCTTCTCACCTGCTGCAGGACTCGGGAGAGCAGGGCACCCTGAACCTTGCCTGGAAGCACAGTAGACCTGGCCTTGAATGTGGGGGGTTGCAAGTAAGCCATCCCTAAGGTCATGAGTGTGTGAAGCCACCCCTGTCCCTTGTCTGTTTGGCAATGGCACAGATGAGGGAAAGATACTCTCCTTCCCTCCCCTGTCCCGTGCCATCTGCGGCAGCAGGAGAGCTGGTGCTGGTCTCATGAGAGTGGGAGAACTGGCCATCTCCCTCACTAGCTACAACATTTGGGAGAGCCGTCCCTGCACCTGCCCTGGACAACAGGGTAGAGCTGGCCCTGGATGTGGGAGGTTGCAAGTAAGCCAGCCCTGAAGGCATGACAGCAGGAGAGCCAGAGAGCAGCTCAGATACCTCACAGGCCCAGATCCGGGGCTTTGAATAGGCTCACCCCAACATCTATCCCATCAATGAACTGCTGGAGTGCACGAATAAGTCAGTCCTACAGATCCAAAATTACAGGATCTCTATGGCACAGGGCAACAGTAGGATATCCAAGAGGAATCCCAGTGAGGTTCCAGTATTGACAGAGTAGCAGAAGCCAGAGGTCTCATACCAGACCAACAAGTCATTGCAATGAACATTTGCAAGCAAAGAAGTGTGGACAAAAGGGAATACTGGGGGACACACTGTGACATACTACAGCTTCCACAACGGGAATAGTTTTTCTCTGTTGTGGGAGATTGCAAGGGCATTGGGCGGGTACAAGGGGATGGGAAGATGAGTGGGATTGGGGTGCATAATGTGACATATGCAAAGAACCAATAAAAAGCTTTAAAAAGGAAATTTAAAGCCTTCAAATTGGACAGTGATACACAGATATTATATATGTATGTCCTGATTTGTTTCTGTTGCTATGATAAGACACTGACCAAAAGTAATATGGAGAGGAAAAGGTTTATTTAATATTATGCTTTACAGTCTAATATGAAGGGTAGTCAGAGCAGAAACTCAAGGCAGGAATCTGGAGATGGTAACTGAAACAGAGCCATGGAGGAAGGCTATTTACTGGCTTGCTCCTAATGAGTTGTTCATCTTACTTTTTACACCAGAATAGTGGCACCAATAGGCTTGGCCCTTCCACATCAACAATTGATTTAAAAAAAAATGCAGCCAGGCATGGTGGTACATACCTGTAATCCCAGCACTTGGAGGCAGAGACAGGCAGATCTCTTTAAGTTAGAGGCCAGCTTAGTCTACAGAGTGAGTGCCAGGACAGTGCATGAGTGAAAGTAGGATCTTGGAATTAAATTAGGAATGTCCAGGTGGATCCTAAATGTTATTATATATCTTCATAGGACATAGTTAAATACTTTAGTACACATGAGCCTGGAAAGATGCTTCGTGGCTAAGAGACTTAATGTGTAACCATGCAGTCCTGAGTTCAGACATGAGCAGCCATGTAACAAGCTGGGCATGGTTTCCCTAATAATTATAGACGCAGTGCTGTCAGGAGCAGAGACAGGAAATTTTCTGGGGCTTGCAATTCAAGTTTTTAAATTTAAAATGTTTTAATTATTTTTAATATTAAAAGAAGAAAAGGTAGGAGTTCTGGGTTTGAGGAGAGACCCTATCTTAAAGAAACAAGATGAAGAATGGTAGAGAAGCACTCTCAACTTCTTCCTATGTCCTCCACATGTTCATATAGACACATGAACACACACACACACACACACACACACATCCCACAAGCAAACATGAATTTACTAAACAAAAGAGACGGTTGTGGTGACAGTGGATTAGAGCAAGAAAGAAATTTGAGGATGCTACTCCTCAGACTCTGAAGATGAAGAAAGAGACCATTAGCCAAGAAAGGTAAACAGTGACACTAAGAGATGGAAAGGATAAGAGCCTGCAAAGAACAAAAGCCTTGCCAACAACCTGATTTGGACAAATGAAGGTCGCTTCAGAGTTCTGGCATCACAAACGTCACAGAATAAGCATGGCTTCCCTCCCTTGATATGATGGCAACTGAGAAGCAGTGATCAGAAGACTTCCGCACATCTGACATAAGGGCACAATCTGGGGGACCGCACTCAAAGCCTCTGGAACAATGGGCTCCAACTCTGACACTCACTGCTTGCAACTAGTGGAAGCCACCGCAGCGCCCAAGGGCACTGTATGTCTGTTTTCTTTATACTGGAACTATCAGTGGGTTTTGGCTTTTTTTTTTCTTTCATTTTTACAGGAATAGTCCATAAATTATAATTAAGTCACTCTAAATTCCTACCATTTCTCTGGCTTGCTCAGAGTCCTGACAGGCTCTAAAAGTAGGGGCCAGCTGTTAAAGACTACTTCTTTTATTCGGACAACATGCAATTTCTTAGGGCAAAAAATTATCACGCTCTCATTTCTGAAAAATTATATTTTAACTAGATATGTGAATGCATGAGCCTCCTGGTCTTCTCAAAGGAAATAATACTTGCTTTCTCAATGACAGAACGAGATCTAGTACACATGAATACTCAATATCATCTCCTTAGTTTTCCTTCTTTTTTTTTTTTTTTTTTGGCTTTTTTTTTCTTGCATCTATTTATTTTGTGCATAGAGGTATACATATGGTCAGATGACAACTTGCAGAAGTCAATTCTCTTGACCATGTCAGTCCTAGAGATCAAAATCAGATTGTCAAGCTTGGTGGCCATTTGTCTATTGAGCCATCTTACCAGCTATAGTTTACCAGCTGGTACCTACTGGTACCATCTTACCAGCTATAGTTTTTTTTTGTTTTCTTTTGCTTTTGGTTGTTGGATGGTTGATCTTTCTCATTGATCTTAGAATGCCAGGACAGAGAGGAACAACAACAGATGAAGGTGACGGGGAGAAGGCTGGCTAGTATGCATCTATACCTAGATAAGAGAACATTAGTAAGCACGGTGCAGTGACGATAGCTTACAATGTTATATGTTGTCTTCAAATTTTACATTTAATTTGATTTTTAAATGTATTATATATGAATAATACAAATTTTATGAAGAACTGGGATAAAGGAAAGTAAAACTGCCCAACAGAAGGAAATAATATGTGTTTAAGGAATGGTAAATGCCTAGTGGCCTTGATTCGATCATTGAACTAGATGATACATATGTAGATTTGTCACAGTGTGCCCCATAAATATATACAATCATCATATGTCAGAAAAAATTACAGCCAGGGACTGTGTCACTGACTAATAAATTGGGAGTTAGAGCAAAATTAATGTATGAGAGGCAATTACGATGTCTGGATGAAACAGCATTGAAACTGCCCAAAAGCAGAACCTGGAGACTAAAAAGAAGACACATTAGAAAGCCACTCTCCCAAAATGGGTGGAAGTCATTGATTTTTTAAACTGAATTTCGGATGTAAAATCATTACTATTTAGATCCTTGCCATTCTTCACAGTGATATATTTGGGACACTTCGTCCACACACCAACAGCATTAATAAAGTGACTCTTGGCTTATATTGTGATGTACCTTCCTAAGATGTCAAGGTCGCAGTTTTTGTGATATTCTATCTTTCTTTGATGCTTTGCTATAGCCGCCATCACTTTGGTACTTTGCTATAGCCACCATCACTTGCCCCTTAGGAAAGCTTTGTGTTCTTTTTAACCACGTAGCATCTGGCAATGACTGTGGGAAAGATTTGTGTGCATGCCTAACTGTGCCTGTGGAGGGCACTTGGATAACCATCAAGTTAGTTGCTTAACGTGAAGACTAGTTCTGAGTTAAAGCATCACATATACAAAGAGAACTGCCAAGCTTTAGACGTGTCTGTGTGTTGGGTTTAGGCAGCAGGTTTCCAGATGCTGAAATGACTTAACCAAGACTTGGGATGTACTCCTCTTTGTGCTGTACCAGCAAAAAAAAAAAAAGATGAGGAAATAAGAAGCCATTGTCTCTGAGGCCAATTCATGAAACTATGCAAACATCTGGATGTTTACCAATAAGAATCATATGTGATTTTGTAAAATTTAGAAGTATGTCTTCTGTGAAGAGAATGTAATCTTGCCTTAGCCTAGGCCCAAGGTGAAAACAGTCTTGGGATGCTTGACCCTACTAAGATTTTGTCTCTGCAAACTGATAAACATCTTAGTATAGAAGGAGAGGAGGACAGATTAGCCCAAGACAAAAGACAAGGAAGGGCAATTCCAGCTGAGGTACTGTATTGCAAAAAATGACATGGATTGGGAGGAGGAAGTGGGGTAGAGAGAGGGGATGAAAATTGGGGAACCAACCGGAGAGGAGATCGGAGGCTCCTGCCCACAGCACCAGGAGGCAGCAGTCTGGAAGGAGACCTCCAAGTTCGGTCCTCAGATGGTGTGGCTTCTTTTGTCGGATAGATGATCTGCTAGACTCCTAAGAATTATGCCAGGGTAATTGTCCCACAGAACTGATACCCAGAAGGTTTTGGTTTTGCTCTCCTTAATCTCCTTTCTCTTCTATTTAGGGCAGTCGTGTTGTAAGGGAGGCACATGCCTTTAATAAATCCCTCATAAAGTAGAATTGTTAAGGAATCGGAGCCAACAGTCTTCATTATATTATTTTGCAAGATTTATTTATGTGGAGTGTGTGTGTGTGTGTGTGTGTGTGTGTGTGTGTGTGTTGTATCAGATCCCTTGGAACTACAGATACCTGGTGTTTATGAAATGCCTGGCTGGTTTCATGAGCACTGGGCTATGAACTCTAGTACTCATGATTGCACAGCAAGTGCTGTTGTCTGCTTAGCCATCTCTCCAGCCTCGTATTAAATTCTCTTTAATGAGGCAAAACATTGCTACGTTTCGACCTCTATGTACCATCATTTACAATGACTTTTGAAAAGAGGACTTGTGGTTGTTAGTTGAGCTAATAGGAAACTTTCCCTTGTACTGCCAGAATCATCCAGGCTTTCCCCAGTAGCCTCACTTCACAGCATGGCAGTATTTTCTCAAACATAAAAAAGTCTAATGAAAATGGACCCATGATGCCATTCTCCTTATGGGCCCCAAGATCACATTTTAAAAGAAATTGACTTCTATTCCTTCCTTTATTCTAGTTATTTTCTAATGAAACCAGTGCACATTGCCTGATTGGTCTAGTCCCAAGTCCCTTAGGGAACGCAGATCTGAGGCAATTCCTCTGTCCTGACTTTGCAGTGTCTCCTTTGCCATGCATAAGCAGAGCACTGTGAACTGAGAAACATTACCTCTTTGGAAGAATCCCATATCTTTGGGGAGTGAGTCACACTTTACAGCCTACTGTTTTCCTGCATCTCCTTTGGGAGTATCATTAGCATAATCGAGGTCTTGAACTGCACATGGAAATTGAAATGGATCCATTTGCTCAACAGAGATACTAAGGTTTTGTAATCAAAAACTGTTTCTAAGGAAGTAAACCTCCCTTTCTTTTCGGTTCCTAAATTCACTCCTTACAGCTGATGCAAAACTCATTTCCATGCATCGTCTGGATTATTTTGGTCTCACAGTCACAGCAGGCGAAGTCACCTGCGGCCATGGTGAGGGCAGTGGGTCAGGGAGCTAGACCTGGCTGATCTCACACTCCCAGAGCCTTCTATTGGTATCCTTCAGTGACTCCCTTCTGAGAGAGAAGTTGGCCCTTCAGGCAGGTCTCTGGGCACCTTGGAGTTCCACACCCTTCTTGCCCACACCCTGCCTTTGTTTCCTGCCGTCTCCTGAGGCATCACATCTTTTCCTGATCTGCATCCAGATCTCAGCCCTGTCTCTGACTTGAATTTAAGCTCTTACAATGCATTCTACAGCACCACGATCTCAAGCACTCCCTCTCCTCCCGGCCCTCTACCAGACTATGTTGGGGTTGGGTTGCTACCATGGTCACCCTAAGGCATGTTCCCGAGCATGACTTTCATGGTCCCCTGATGCCTGGCTCAGCCTACCTTTTCTCACTGCTCAGCACACCCCTGCTTCCCTTTTCACATTGCCTCACTGAGGGATTTGCCTCCAGCTCCACGATGCCACATTAACAAAAACAGAGCTAACGATATGTCTAACATTGAAAGCAGATGGTGCCATTCATGGGCCTATAGAGGAGAAGATGCAGACTGAGAGACCTGTTAGTGTCAATGTAGCTTTGACACAAGTCACAGGTAGATGGAGAGAGAGAGTACAAAGCTTAGTAGAGAGAGAGCAGGGCTGAAGCAAAAGATCTAGAATTAATCCATCAGCCTATGACTACAGCAATCATGTGACTGCCAAATGGAGAAAGGCGCTTTGAATAATAAATGTCCCCCATAGTCTGGAATTTGAATACTTGGTCCACTGTTGGTGGAACTGTTTGCATAGGCTTAGGAAATGTGGCCTTGCTGGAGGAAGTAAGTCACTGAGAACAATGTTTGAGAGTTTAAATACCCAAGCCACTTCTAGTTAGCTCTTTCTGCTTTGTATCTGTGGTTCAAGATATGTGCCCTTGGCTTTCTACTCCTGCCTGCTGCCTCTGCCTGCTGCCCACTGTCCACTGCCTGCTGCCTCTGCTTTGCTATCATGAACTCTAAACCTCTGATACCATAAGCCCAAGCAAGCTCTTCCTTCCATAAGTTTCTTTGGGTATGGTGTTTTCTGACAGCAATAGAGGAGTAATTAATATAAGCACCCTCTGATGAGAACTATCTTAGTTAGAGCTTGACTTCTGTGAAGAGATACTATGACCACAGCAACCCTTATAATGAAAAACAGTTAATTGGGGCTGGCTTACAGTTCCAGAGGTTTAGCTCATTACCATCATGGCAGGAAGCATGGCAGCCTGCAGGCAGAGGAGCTGAGAGTTCTATATCCGGATTGGCAAGCCACAGGAACTGAACGTCACACTAGACCTGAGACCTCAAAGCCTGCCCTCTAGTGACACATCTCCTCCTAGGAGGCCACACCCCCTAATAGAGCCACTCCCTGTGAGCCTATGGGAGCCATTTTCTTTCAAATCACCACAAGCACTGAGAAGCTATTCCATGTAAGACTGAGCAAGTCAGCGTGGCTTTCTCTTCCTTCCGTTCACTTCAAAGGATTTATATGTATCATCTTGTAGTGGTCAGAGCTCAGGAAGTTTCTTAGAATGCTGTCTGAAGGAGTCAAAGCATCTGGGCTCTAGACTTGGGTTCTTCTCATGAACATCATGGCAGCTGTACCACGTGACACACTAATGCATGAGGTCATCTCAAACGAGAAGCCCACATCAGCTGTTGTAGGAAACGTGCATAAGGCCAGCATTTTAAAATAGTAAGTGCTTTCTTAGGAGTAGGGGAGGGAAGATGGGGGAAGAGGGAGGGAGGGTGGGACTGGGAGGAGAGGAGGGAGGGGGTTACAATTGCAGAAAATACAAAAAAGTTTTTTAAAGTGGTAGGCGCTGTTAAGTGAGGACACTAAGGAGGAGCCAAGCTTAGCCTGGCCTCGTGGAGAAGCTGAAGGTGGAAATGAGCTGGAAATGATGTAGTAAGTCTGCGGGGGCGGGGGAGGGGAGAGAGTTGGCAAATTGGAAGGGTTCAGACAAAAGTCAATGGAGCAAAGAACTCCACAAGCAGGAAAGTGCCGAAAGCTGCAAGGGATGCGGAGAAGGAAGGAGAGCATGAGGGAGCTGTGGGAGGGGAGGAGGCAGGAGATAGGGAAGAGCCAGCCCTTGGAGGGCTCTGTGGCCTTATAATTGGCTTGAACTATATTTTTGTTTATTTACTTTTATTGGTTTTTCAAGACAAGGTTTGTCTGTATAGCCCTGGCTGTCCTGGAACTCTATGTGTAGACCAGGCTGATCTCAAACTCACAGAGATTTTTCCTGCCTCTGCCTCCTGGGTGCTAGGATTAAAGGTGTGCTCCACGACGGTGGGTTTGCACTTCATTTCAAGGATGATAGGGAACTTCTGGGGGAGGGGGGCAGTAAGCAGGAGTGTGAGATGAACAAGTTTGCACCACAGACACAGCCTCAGCAATGAGACTGCAAATGAAGAACGGTCAGGTAAGAAATGACGAGGACCCAAAATAAGACAGCAGAGAACAGAATAGAAAGGAAGTGAGTTTCAAGATGGGAGTGCCTTATAACATAGCCTGGGTCACCAGCAGGACACCTGACAGACATTTGCCAAGCACAACATGCTCTACATAAGTCACCAACTACTCTTTCACATGAAAACAAGGTTTAAACAAACATGTCTCAGCAATCTGGAGGCATTCTCTTTAGTATATTGCAAAAGAAGACATGTTTCTTTTTGTTGTTGTTGTTGTTGTTTTGTTTTGTTTTTTGAGACAGGGTTTCTCTGTGTATCCTTGGCTGTCCTGGACTCACTATGTAGACCATGCTGGCCTCAAACTCAGAGAAATCCACCTGCCTCTGCCTCCCTCGGTGCTAGTGCAAGGGCCAAACTAATGCCGTGGTCTGTATGTTCTGTGAGAACTTGTCCCCTAGGTGACCCTTACTTCTTCTTGCATTCCGGGAATGACCATGTACTGCCATAAACTGCACCTGCCGGCAGTCTCCAGAAATTCCCATCCAGGCAATTAGATATAATCAGCACCCAAAGTTCTTCTGAGAAGAAAATTTTCCCTCATGATTTAGCCTCCACTCACCTGCCTAAAAACCAACATTCCTGTGACCCACAAACCAATTACAAAACATCAAGGCTTAGAAACACCCCCCACTTGCAGGTTTTCCCTTTATAAACTCATTACCCTTGAAGCTCTGTACCACTCTCCTATCCTGCTGTGTCAGGAAGACTTGTGGTCCAAGCTCGAGCCTTTAATAAAGGACCCGGTGTGTATTGCATCAGTATCAAGTCCTGGTAGTCCTACTGGTCTTTTAGGGATCTTGCAATCTGGGCACAAAACTGAGATTATAGGCATGCATCACCATGTCCTGGCATGAAGACATGTTTCTTTAGTTAACCAAATAACATCATTTTCTTGTGACTTGGTTGAGTTGCAATTAATACAAAAAAAAAAGATGTACTTACTTAAGGAATCCAACTTGATGAGTTCAGAGATAAGTATAGACTCCCATCACAATCCATGCCACAGACATATCTTCCCATCCCAAGAGGTCTTTCCACCATATTTATTTATTTTCTTTCTGTAAATATAAATAAAATATATATATTTATATATATATATAATAAATATAAATAAAAGTTATTTATCTAATTTAAAATCAGGCAGTAAAACTCACGCTACCACACTGTTTAATAAGTTGTCTTTGGGGTTAGAGAGATGGATCAATGAGTGGTTAAGAGTGCTCGGTGCTCTTTCACAGGGCCTGGGCTCCATTCCCAGTACCCACATGATGCTCACAGATGCCTGTTGCAAGGGATCGGATACATCCCCTCAAGTTGCTGATCAGGTATCCTAGAGACCTTCAAAACTGTTAACCATTGCTCTTGATTACCCACCAGAACACGATGGCAACACATACTATTAAAAACACCACAACACATTGGTCACAGAATGCAGAGAATTTAAACTTGTACTGACTGGTAAGCTTCTCACTGCTAGCTTAGCTGTCACAGTACCAGAAGATGCTATGCAGTCTTCTGGGGGAGAAAAACTATCAACAGTCTTACTCACCTGTGAACCCTATGAACCGCAATAATGACAAGCAAGCAGGATGTGCACATGAATGCACCAATGGCACCAGTGTCATGGAGATAACAAACCACTTTCAGATAGGATTTAAGGCCCACTCATGAGGAAACACATCTCTAATACTGTAAATCTAGACAAGAGCCTATGGCTCGGGAGCTCATAGATAGGCCTCAGGAGTAAACCTGCTTCTATTATTCTGCCAATGGACATGCTATCAAATTGCCCTCAGAATGGGAATTGCTCTGCCTATAGATTACTGCAGCTCTCACACCTCATCACAGAAGCTCCTTTGTGAAGTGAATGGTGGTTTACACAGAAACTCACAACTGGTCAAAGGTCAGAGAGAATACGTACCATAACAGGTACATGTGTGTGTATAATGTGTCTATACATTATATAATATCACACTAGCTGCACACATACACACAAAGTATAGTTGCAGATGGAGAGGTTTGGTATCTAGGGTTTGCTTAAAACAGAGGAAGGAGGAGGTGGCTGAGAATGTGGATTCAAGAAACAAAGATTTAATAGAGGTAGACAAAGAGCTTCGATCTGGGAAGAACAGACATTTAGAAAGAGGCAGGTGACGGGTGGCAATGGCAGGAACTAGGCGATGGAACAGCGCAGGGGAATCTGAAACATGTTTTGAACACGGGTTTCACAGCAAACTGAATGTGTGAGTTGGAGAAAGGGGACAATAAAAGGTGACTCTGGGTTTTCCACACTGATAACTGAGCAGCCACGAACAGCCATGGTGCCACTATGAAGACAACACAAACACAGCAATGAGGTGCCAGACTGCGTGGTAGTGAACAAGACTCCCATCGACAGTTTTTTTTGTTTTGTTTTGGTTTGGTTTGGTTTGGTTTGGTTTTTGACTTTGGGATTCTGATGAGAAATCTATGACTAGATCAAGTAGAGATCACATAATTTGAGGCACAATTCCATCCATGAAAGCATGATTTTTAAACCTAGGGAAAGTGATGAGCCTAGACAGGCCTAATACATAAAGGTGAGGCCCTGGTTGAAGCACACTCTATCAGGCACTCACTGAATTTGCCCTCCAGCTTAACAACAGTAAAGACAAGTCAGAGGCAAACACCATGACGTGCATGCACAGTGTTGGGGTGAGTGGATACAGAGCACCTCTCTATCCCTGGTTCTCTGCTCAGTCACTGGAGAGGGACTGTTAGTAAGAGCCAAGGACTTCAAGTGCCATCTGAAACAGTTTCACAAATGTTCTCAGTCTTCCAAAGGAGTTTATCATTTTTATAAATAACATCGTCCTTCCTTCTCAATGACTGTATGTGGGAGGGAGGGGCCTCTGGATGAAATGTGATTCCCCAGCCTTTCAGACGTCCTCAGTACCATGCTACAGATGGACTCTCTGCTGCCGGTCAGAGTAAACATAAGAAGACTAGAATTTCTCTTAGTAGGAAAGTCTGGTGCAGGCAGTCAGAGAGCGAGCCTAGGGTCCTGAAAGCATTCTCAGAAGTTCCCAAGGCCCATCCTTCAACTCCCCGGTGCCCCTCAAGCTGTCTCCTTCCCTGGTGCACCAGCTGTGAGTGAGAGCAAGTTTATAGGCACAGACGATTCTAATCTCTCACTTGTCAGGTCCTAATGCTTTATGATGTGTCGGGGACACTCCTGGCGAAATGACTTGGTATAAATGTTTTTTTATTATTTTCTTGTTTGTGATGTATCAGGCCAGGGGAGATGTGTAACCTGATCAACCTAGTAAAAAAAAACATTTAATCTCTTCTATTTTATAGCCTTCCAGGATAAGCTCCATTTAGGGAGAAAAGTAATGGCTTTCAGAACTCATTCTCAAATACCCTACCAACATCGGACCAAAAATGGGACTAGTCCTGCCAGAGCTTTCAACTGCTGCAAATGTTCCCTGATGTTTGTTGAAGAGTGGCATGTTTGAGCAATGGGCAAGCAGAGGCTCAGTGGAGTGGGTGAAAGGGTTGGTGAGAATGTGTGTCTGTCTGTCTGTCTCCCTCTCTCTCTCTCTCTCTCTCTCTCTCTGTGTGTGTGTGTGTGTGTGTGTGTGTGTGTGTGTGTGTGTGTGTACACAGAAGAGATGGAGGACATTTAGGGGAGGACATCTGGTACACACTGTTGGGATGCTGTCTCCTAAGACCACCAAGATGCTGGGGAGATAGCTCACTGTATAAAGGCACTTGCTCTACAAGCATGAGAATCTGAGTTCGAATCCTCAGCAGCCACATAAAAAGCTAGGCAGGCATGCTGCAACCCCAGCACTGTGGGGTGGAGACCAGTGAACCCCCCAGAGCTCCCTTGCCAGCCAGCCCAGTGTGTGATTCTTTCTCTAATAGAAAAGATGGAAAGTAATAGAAGAAGACACCTGGCCAGCACACTCACATGCATGCAAAACACACACACACACACACACCACCACCACCACCACCACCACCACGAAAGGTCTTTCTCGTTAGCAAATCCCCTAAACTAGCAATTACATCTAATTCTACTATAAACCCGTTGAAGAGGCCGTGAAATCAGTATACATATGGTGCAACCCCATTTCACAGATAGGAGCACTGAAGCTGGAGGATTCTGAGTGATTTGCCCAGGACCATACAGCTGAGCAAGGGGCAGCTATGATCCAGTGGCATCTGACCTCTGTCCACTTTACATGCAGATATAAACGTTCCCCCAGCTCTGCTCAGAGACCCCAGGAACCAAATGGGAGGAGACCTGAGATCAACACATGCCTAAGAGTTTCACAGTGTCCCTACAGCACCCTCAGCAGGGGTGTTTTTTAGCTGCTTTTGCGTCACTCCCCTATCAGGTGCTGTGCATGTGTGGGAGTGCCAGGTGGGAGCCGGAGGATGTAAATCTAGCTTCTTTCCCTCTCAAAGAGAAGCAGGGGGGTCAGATCCACAGTCACACTGTGTTTTCTCCCACGAACCTTATAAGTCTCTGGCCATTCACTTGCAACATAGTTTAGAGCTGTCACTGGAAGCCATAATGCTTGATGCTATAGCCTAGGATACCTATGTTTTCCCCCTTGGATCTACTAGGAGAGCTCCTGGTTCAGGACAATCCACTCAGCACTTCAGGGAAGTTAAAAAAAAAAAAAAAAAAAAAAAAAAAAGTATGGGATTTAGGATGGAGGCCAGGCATGGTGGTGCACGCCTTTAATCCCAGCACCTGGAAGGCAGAAGGGGACAGATCTACTTAACTTCAAACCCAGGCTGGTTTACTAGTGAATTCTGGGATAGCCAGGGTGAGGTAGAGGGATCCTGTCTCAACAAAGCCAACAAATAAATAGAATGGACACATTTAGATTTGCTTCCTAGCTCTGGATGACTTTGGCAAGTGGCTGTTTCCTCCAACTCAATTCTCTCATTTATAAAATTGAGATGATAATAATAACAGCTTTTAGTGTTATTTTAGACATAAAGGTAGGTAGATAGGCACACACACACACTTATGACTTAGTTATGTTTCTATTGCTGTGACAAAACACAATGATTAACAAGCAAGTTGGGAAGGAAAGGGTTTATTTGGCTTGCACTTCCACGTTGCTGTTCATCACTGAAGGAAGTCAGGACAGGAACTCAAACAGGCAGAATTCAGGAGGCAGGAGCTGACGCAGAGGCCACAGAGGGGTGCTGCTTACTGGCTTGCTCTGTTGGACCCTAGAGTCCACTCGGGTGGGGGGTCGTCTCGAGAGACCACTTGAGGACCACGATGTTGATGCAAAGGCACAAGGTTTATTGCTGACATGCATCAGGGGACCTCAGCACTCACTCGAGAGGCGGAGGCACCCCGAGTCACTGTTACAGACTATTTTTTAAGGCTAAAACCGTCAAGGTTAAGAAAGGCCGATGCCCTATGTTAGGATTGGCTCTGGTGGTCGCTAGGGTGCTTGTCTAATTATTATTGGCTATTGCAGGGGTCGTTGGCCAAAATCCAAGGATAAACACACCAGCGCGCGCGCACGCACACACACACACACACACACACACAATCTATTAATAATTTTACTAATCCTTTGAGAATTATATGCATGAGTACAATGCAATTTGATATTACACTCAGCTTCTCCCAGATCCACCCTCCCCACCTATCCCCAGCCTCAGGTCTGCTTTTTCAAAA
>OU015742.1:85292769-85347698 GCA_907169655.1 Acomys percivali
TCAAATGCTAATTTCTGTATCCCCCATATCCAGTTACAAGCCTTGTTCTGAAAATCTCCTGCCTCAGTGTTGTGTAAACTCTGCTCCTCAATTATTCTCTTGTATGCCAGGAAAGCAGCTTACAGACAATGGCTG
This sequence comes from Acomys percivali, assembly GCA_907169655.1. Classification (NCBI taxonomy): domain Eukaryota; kingdom Metazoa; phylum Chordata; class Mammalia; order Rodentia; family Muridae; genus Acomys; species Acomys percivali. The sequence goes on from OU015742.1 coordinate 85,292,905, forward strand.
AGCAGGGGCGAGTATAGGGCTGGATTTCCTGCCAGGTAGGAGAGGACAAGTTAAAAGGGGAATTCAGCCAAGGGATTCGGCCACAGGCAGAGGTGCAGGAAAGATGAAGAAGATTCGGCTGGAGCAAAGAAAGAACTAAAAAGCAAAGTAACTTGGGGATTTTGACAAAGATGGAGGCAGGATAATGTAGAGGGTTAAAAATAGACTTGAACTGCTTAAGATTGTGTTGTATAGCCTTATTTACAAATATAAAAGAGTCTCAATCATTTATGTGATAGCCGAGTTAAGAAGAGAGAAACTAAAAGAAACCAAAACAATTATATGAAAATAACTGCAACAAACTACCATCCACTAAACAAAGACACTTCACTGATGAAATCTGAGAGCTGTACTAATCTATGGGCAGAGAGATAAAAATTTAGAGAACAGTTTGATATCACATGCATTTAGCAAAGTAATAGTAATAGATTCCCCCCTGGGCTCTACGAGCTCCCTAGAAATGGCTTCTTGGCCAGGATTTACAATGCCAGCATGCACTTCCTCCTTTGGATCAGGCCTTAGATCCAATCAGAAAGTGGTTGGTTACATAAAGTTCATGCCATGTTGCACTTGGCACATCTCGCCAAGCTGGTCGTTATTGTAGCTCACACGGATCACAGCCGGGTAGCACTATTGATGACTTCCCTCTCCCCCACCCCCCACCCCCCACAGCAATTTTACTTGCTTATGAGTATGAATATGTGAGTGAAGTTTATAAAATAGTTGCTTCCATATGCCTAATATAAATGAAGTTTTCTCACTTTTTAATTCTTTTTATTTCCTTCTCTCATTTTTTTCTTTAAATTTTTTAAAATAAAATATGTCAAATTTGAGACTCCTTTTAAAAACAACTACAGGAGCTGAAGACATAGCTCAGCAGCTAAGAGCATTGGCTGCTCTTCCAGAGGAAGCTGGTTGGATTCTGAGCACCCATATCAAGGCTCACAACATCTCCAACTCCAGACCCAGAGGCTCTCATGCCCTCTTCTGGCTCTCACAGGTACTTCATCCACTTAGTATACAAACATGTATGCAGGGGAAACACCCATACACGTAAAATAAAAACAAAGGAAAATATTTTTAAATAAATAATATTTTATAAACTAAGTTAAGCTTGCAGCTATTCAATATTATATGGCCTCTGACTTCACAAAGCAAATTTAAGGAGGCATTTATAGAAATTCACCTGTAATAAGTAATCAAGACAAATTTAATGAGCCAGGTTGAATTTGTAGCCAAAGTTCGTCTTCAGCATTTGCCATTGCTCCATCTTGAGTGTTATGATCAGATCACTACCTGCAGGTGAGAAGAAAATGCGAGGAGAAAAAAATCTTGAAAGTTTAGAAGTGGAGGGGGAAAGGTGATTTTGTTGTAGGTGATGTACACCTCATTCATCAGGCTATCTCAATCTTCAGTGTCTTTGAGCCATTTCATTCTAGATTACAGAAAATAAAGAGCAACAAAGACAATGATTTTCGTGGTCATGTAGCTGTGTCTTGTAGAGCAGGGGTTGACTCCCAGCATGGTGCACTGCCCCTCCTATAGAAAAGAGCGCTTTACAAACTTTAGACTTTTTCTGGCTGTTTTTCCACATCTCTTTCCCCATCTAGACGCTGGGAAGGGGAAGGAGTTTGTCTGGTTTTTAAAAGCTCTTTTGGCATTTCCATTGAAGTTACATTAAATTTATAGATTCATTTACAAAATTTATATCTTTGTGAAATTGAATCTTTATGTCCAGGAACAAAATACCCCTTTCCATTTCGGCAAGGCTTCCTTTGTACCTCTCACTTCCACTTAAAAATGTTTCCTTTTATGAGGCTTCTGCATGTCTTGCTAAGTTTATTTCTGAGTATTTATTGTAGTTTCTGCTTCAGGGAAATTGGACTTTTTCTTCCAGGTCCAGAAGTATAACTTAGAATTGGCTGAAGCCAAGCAGAACGGTCATGTTTCTCTTCGGGGTCTGCACCGTCCTAGCCAACTGAGACAGGCAAGTCCTCCCTGTTGACCTAAAGCAGTGGTTCTTGGCATTCCTAACGCTGCAGCCCTTTGATACGGTTCCTCATGCTGTGGTGACCCCCCAACCATAAAATTATTTTGTTGCTACCTCATAACTGTAATTTTGCTACTGTTGTGAATTGTAATGCAAATATCTGATACGCAGGAGATCTGATGTGTGATGCTAGGGGGATCTCGACTCGCGGCCTGAGACCCACTGGTAAAGCACAGCATACGCTAAGGAAAGGACAAAGCATTTAAAGTCCTTGTCTTGCATTTGTGTTCCAGCTCCATCCCTACTGATTATAAGGCTTCGGATTAACAACTTGATCGCTCCTTATTTATCAAATTTGGCCACTTAATAATTTCCCGAATCACAGTTTGCTAGACTTAATTAATTAATTAAAAACATGTAAACTGTGCTGGCCAATGCCTAGCTAGCAGCGTGAATCCACATGACGGGTATAATCATTGCCTTCCGCATCACTCTTAAAAAGAGACGTTTGAATGTCAAACATAAAGTAAACGCAGGAAATTGGGTGATCCATGATGAAAGCTACAGCACCCAGTAGCAAAAAGAGTCCAGGAGGGGAGAGTAATGGGAGGGAAAGCAGGACTGCGGGGGGAATAGGAGAAAGGGGGCGGGCGGTGACTGGGAGGCTGCAGCTAGAGATTGGACAGTGACTAAGAAAATGCTTGTTTTCATTTGTTGACATTATGTTCTCAAGTCACCCAAGAGCACATGGTTGTCATTTTCTACACTGTCCTGGTCGCCAGCTGCAGGAGTGGGGTAGAGATAGCCCAAATTACACTAGCAAACAAATGCAACCAGGAAAGGTAGTGCCTGTGACACTAAAATGAATTCCTGCCGGGGGAATCTTTTTTTCTATGCTTCTCGGCTTTAATAAATAGAACATAGACAACGTCACTTTTTAAATCATTTTTTAAATGTAGCTGCATGAGTTGCATACCGCATGTGTATAGGAACCCAAAGAGGGCTTGAATCTTCTGGAAATGGAGTTACAGGCAGTCGTGCTGGGAACTGAACCTGGGTCCTCTGCAGGAGCAGTAAGCGCTCTTAACTGCTGGGCATTTTCTCCAGCCCATAGCTAAATTCTCGGTGTGTAAATCTTGCTGTGGTTGTGGGTTCTCACTGAAAAAGCAGCTCTTATCTCATGGGCTGCCAAGCTTATTTGTGGAGTAGCAACAGAGTGGACAGATGCTCAGATGGCCTTGAATTTCCATAAGGCTAATAATAATAATAATATTATTATTATTATTTCTTTGCTCTCAAAAAAAAAAAATCCCACACTGGGTGTGATGATGAGTGCCTGTAATCCCAGCACTCAGGAGGCAGAGGCAGGCAGATCTCTTGAAGTTCAAGACCAGCCTAGTCTACAGAGTAAGTTACAGGACAGCCAGAGAAACCATGTCTCAAGAACAAACAAACAAACAAACAAAATATGCAAGGGCTTTGTTTATACACTTTCTTCATCTTGTTAAGTTTGCTACTTTCTTTTGTCCCTGCACAAGGAGAAAATAACATTTTAATCTCTCTCCACATTCTATTCTCTCTTACTTCCTTCCCTTCACTTTCTCTACCACCAAACTTCTGTAGATTAGATCGTTTCTGCTATAGTTGTCTGGTGATGACTTTTATAATGTGGCCAATTGATTGCACTGACATTGATTCTTCCCTTTCTCTGCAGTCACTTTCCTTGGACCTGGGACTGTGAAACTCCTCCCACATACCAAGGGATCCTGCGTGCACGCGGGGCACAGACACATATGTGGGCAAAACACCCAAACACAAGGTAACAAAGTAATTTTCACTAAAAAATAGATAAATAATAAAATGTTAACAGTATTCCTCTACTCTCTCAATTAGTTCATTTGCTTCAAGAACATGACCAAAGGGCTAAAGAGATGGCTCAGTGGTTAAGAGCACTGGCTGCTCTTCTAGAGGACCTAGGTTTGATGACCAGCACCCACACAGCACTCCAAAACTGTCTGTAACTTCAGTTGACACCTCTTCTGGCCTCTGCTGACACCAGGCTTGCACAAGGTGCACAGACATGCCTACAGGAAAAGTATTCATTCATATGAAAACTAAAATAATATATATGTGTAATAATATAAATGTATATGTAAAATTTTAAAATTAATTTTAAAAATAAAATAAATAAAAAATATTTATTTATTTAAGTAAAAGAGGCCAGGTGTGATGGCACATGCCTTTCATCTTTCTGCTCAAGATGCAGTGTCAGGAGGATCTCTGTGAGTTGAAGGCCAACCTGGTCTGTTGTTCTCCATCAGAACAGGACAGCTCTCAAGACAGCTCCAAAGATCAAAACTACAAAAAAAAAAGACCCTGTCTCAAACAAATAAAACCATGACCAGGTGTCTCAGTTAGGATTACTACTGCTGTGATGAAACACCATGACCAAAAGCAAGTTGGGAGAGAAAAGGGTTTATTTCACTTACAGTTCCATTGAACAGTTCATCAAAAGCAGTGAGGACAGGCACTCAAACAGGACAGGAACTGAAGGCAGGAGCTGATGGAGAGGCCATGGAGAGGTGCTGCTTACTGGCTTGCTCAGCCTATTTTCTTATAGAACCCAGGGATAGCACCACTCACAACAGACTGGGTCCTCTTCTATCACTCACTAATTACTAATTAAGTAAATGCCCTTCAGGCTTGCCTATAGCCTGATCTTACGGAGACATTTTTTTTCTTTCTTTTCTTTTCTTTTCTTTCTTTCTTTCTTTTTTTTTTTTTGTTAATTTTTTTACATATACATCTATATTATTACACCTACATAAAACAAATTTCATACAGAAAAAGAAGCACAGAACATTCAGGAATTACATTCATGTTACATTCATAGTGTTTTGGCTGTTTGTATCTGGCAACCTTGAAGAAAACATTTTCCTATCTCGGTGAGTCTAAAATTCTGAATGTAACTCAATATCTAACATATTTCATCTCTATCAACTTAAAACATCTATATAGACCTAAAGACATCTCAATCTCCAACCAACTTGGCTCAATCATGACACTCAACTATTTGGTCTTCAACCCCCATCAGAGACTTGAAAAGGAGTAAAATTATTACCTGAGTGAACAGGAAGTGTGGGTTAGCAGTTTCCTAATTTAATAATAAGAGGAAAAAATGACAGAGACCGTTTGCTGCCTGAACCATCACCCATAAGTCTCTAAAACATTGAAGCATCCTCTTCAGCCTTCTGGCCCAGTATATCTGACAGACATATTTGTGAGGCAGGAACTGTTGAGGACTTTCTTACCCTGTCTTGGCAGAGTTTGGCCATCAACTCTGCCTGCATCCAAGCTTGCCCTTTTTTAGGCAGCAATCTGTCTGTGGTAGAAATGAGGACATTTTGCCCAGTGGCTTGTTTGCCACATTTGAAGCCATTTCCATAAGGAGGTTCTTTGATGCTCATCATCCTCTTTGAGGTAGGCTGGGTGTTTCCAGGAGTTAACCTGTGTTATTGTCAAAGAATCAGTAAAACAACATAAACATCTTTAAATGCCATCTTCTGTAGGACTCTGAAGTTTTTGAAGACCTTAACTACTTTACCTTATCTGTCTATAGAATCATATCTATCTGTTATGTCTAGGATGTATATTCTTGTGGTATAAATAGACTAGTGATTGAAATGACCATGATTTGATCAATTGACAGTTAACTTGTCTAATTTACTTATCCTAAACAGCCTGCAGTAGCATTTTCAAAGTATTGGAGGTAAACCTTGAATTCTACTTGAGTGGTATGGGTGCAATATCTCACATTAGAGTAGAAATATATATAATGTGAGTGAAGAATAATTTTAAATTTTTAATTCTAAACCAATATATCAAAATTAAACTTATTTTGCCTCAACATATAAATTTCTATACCAATGAATTAATAATAACCTTGTGTGCACAGTTAAGGCCTTGAGTTGAGGGATTGACTCAACAATCCACTTTTTGTCGTATCTTCTCCATGTGCCTCCACATTCCTCCTTCTGTCTTTTCATCTCCCATCTCCAAACCCAAGAAAGAATGATAAAGGAACAAAGAGAGATCCCTGAGTCCAACCTCATTTTCTCTCTGGGTAAAGACCAATAGTAACTTATGACCAACTTGCAGTGAAAATAAACACCTAAAGTCCAAGAAAGCATCCAAAAACCTACCCCACTCCCCTTAAGGGATATGGGTGTCATTCTCTTAAAGTTTCTTCCAGCTGATTTGGGGTGAATAATACCTTTGTACGGGCCCAAATAAAATTGGGGAAAATGGTTAAACAAGGTAGGAGTATCACTTGTGGTCCAGTTTCTAAATGTTGAGAACTTCCAGGCTTAATAAAAGTCCTGTGTAGGACAGTCTGAAATGCTGGACCAATTGGGAACAGAAGCTTTCCTCGAAGTTGTCTTGGGAGCTGTCCTGTTCTGAAGGAGAGCATCAACTGAAGCGCTTGGTGCTGGAACATGAAGGATGCAGGATGTCAGTATCCAGCATGCTGAGAGGAATGAAACCTGTCAGGCCTGATCCAGCCTCAAAATCTGGCTCTTTTGCTCTGAAAACATATAGTTTCTCACAAACATTGTACCATCCTAAAATTATAAGTGTATGAGGTGTACATGGTGCACATAGCAATTAAGGCTGGTTCTCTGCTCTTTGCATGAGTAGAAGACATCTGTAAATCTTCATTCATGCCATAGGGGAAATGGCATCTAGTCCTAAATTACATGTATTCTGTAACCAATAAGAAACATTGACTATGCATAGACATTCATGTCTCAGCCTGTCTCAGAGCTAGACCCATGTACTAGGATTAGGAATGTAAGCTACCTGTTTGTTCTGCAGTTTTACTTTTTTTTACATCCTGATTGTAGTCCCATGCCTCATTACCTCCTGATCCCACCCTCCCTCTGTCATCCCCCACCTTTCTCACCCCTAGCCCTCCACAAGGGGGGCCGTCCTCCGCTAATATCTGATTTCAGCTCATCAGGTCTCATCTGCACTATCTGTATCCTCTTCCTCCGTGGTTTGGCAAGTCCACCAGGCCAGGGGGAAGTGATCCACATTGGGGGATGTCAGAAGTAGTCCCTACTCCCCACGTTGTGGGACCCACAGGGAGACTGTGCTGCCTGTGTACTACAACTGGGCTGAGTGTCTAGTTCCTCACCATGCATGGTCCTTGGTTGGTGCAACAGTCTCTGCAGCAACCCCCTCCTCCATCCACATTTTTAAGTGTATATTTTATTTATTATAATTTATTCACTTTTCCTTCTGATTGTTAGATTGTTATTCCCTCCCTTTTAACTTCCCTTTGCCACCCTCCCTCCCTCTTCTGCTTATTCCCCTCCCCTAGACCTCTGGGAACAGCCTATCCTCAGGGCAGTCTGCATCCCCTTCCACTGTGTGCCCACTAGACCATCCTACCAAGGAGCAGAAACTAAGTATTGGGCCCCCTACTGCATGTCAGAGGTTCAGCAGCAGTGCCCCCTTCCCTCATGTGGAGAATCTGCAGTTCATTGGCTATATCTGAGAAAGGGGTCTTGGTTCTCTGCACGCATTGTTCTTGACTGGAGCCTCAGTTTGTGCAACATACACCCCTCCCTACCCCCCCACCCCACCCCACCCCGTGTGGAAGCATTTTCTTACCTGAGGTTTCCTCTTCTGAGATGACTTTAGCTTGCATCAAGTTGACATAAAAAACTGTCTAGTACACATGGCTAGCGGCTGGAGGAGTGAGGTAGGCTTAACTGAGTAATGCCAGCCAAGACCATCCTTGATAATCCACCCTACAACCAACAATTCAGCTGACTATTGGAATATAAGAAAGTCTATCCAGACCTACCAAATGGCCCTATCAACTCTTTTCTTCACGATAAACAATAAGTGACTGTTAAAGTTTCTACATTATATATATATGCATATAGATACATATATATGATAAATTACATAGAAGTAGTTTCTGCTATAAATGCCTTCATGTAAACTGCTTCAACTGGACTTAAGTTTATCTTTTTCTTTTTAATGGTGCTAGAAATAAAACTGTGGACCTTGTACACGCAAAGCAGGTGCTTTACCAACTGAGCCAAATCTCCTGTCCCCTAAATAAATCTTCTGATATTTAGATATAAAAGATTAGCGAACCAACTCCTGGCAGTGAGCAAAGACACACCTTGCTGGTGGCAGTGTTTTATATCAGTCTGATACAGTCCTTTGTTCATCTTTGCTTGGTGCTGGGCTTGGTAGCCAAAGCTGTTTCATGTCTAGGGTACATAAAACAATAATAATGATTATTATTATTTATTATTATGTTGTTATTATTATATTTAAAAGATTAGGGAACTATTATATCTGCAGTACGAGCTACCTCTCTTCCCTCTGCTACATCAATTCTGTCATCTTATAATTCCATCTAACCTTTCTTAAATTTTCATATTTTCCCTCAGTATTGTGAGTGAATTTTTTTTAAGTCTTGATGGTAAGTTCAATCACTATTTTTTAATCTGGTTAACATTTCAATGGTGACATTTTTCTTGGATAAGGCTCTTTGTCTGCTCTTTTTCTTCTTCCCTCATTTTTTTTTTTCTGTGTAGCACATGTTGTATGCTTGTTCCCTTTTTATGGCTCCATGTATTGAACAATGTAAATTATTAAACCAGCAGCTTTTAGAAGTTACAGATAGGGAAGTTCTAAGACAACTATGAGCTAATGAGTATTTACTTCAAACCGGGTGTAGCATCTTATAGTGAGGAGGCAATGGGGAGAGAGAGGAGAGGGAGGAGGAAGAGCTCCACCGTCAGCCCTGTTTCTCTCTAGTGGAGCTACTCACCTACAAGGCTATTCACACAGCAGAACCTTTCTTCTCTTTTCATGCCACATGTGTGCTGTCTGTTTCTGACTGTTCTTTTATTTCCTTCCCCTTGTGTCTTGCACATTCAGATTGTGGTAAGCTGTGAGTTCCTTTTCCAACTAAGAAGCCCCCTTTTCTGTGTTTGGGCTAGATATGATTGGTTTTGCCTTTCATGAAGCCCAGTGGACAACAGCCACTGGCAGATCTGCAGCAGGACACGCCCCTTGTTACTGAACTGTGCCCCAAGATGTCAGTTCAGCCACACATGCTCAAGAAGCCAATTAGAATGTGCAGATTAATAGGAAAATGAAACCTATCTGTGTAGCCACATTGGGGAAAAGGACAAAGAGATACAGTGACCTCCCTCCAATTCAGGAGTTCTGATGTGAAATTGGAATTTAAATTATGGGCCAAAAATATGCACATCTAAGCAGTGCCAGGCAAAATGTGGTCCCGCCCACCACCACCCCGCCATTCCTTGGGCTTCAGTCTCATCCTTTGAGGTGGGCTGACAAGTTATCGATCTCTTTCTGGGAGACAAAGTTCCCCTCTGACTGCTGCCTCCCTCCATCTCTTGGGGATTCCTGGGAAACTTTGCATTTCTTGGTCTCCATTCTTTTAATAGTCTGATTCTAAAGCGACACTTTTGTCCCACTCTTTAGCATACCTTCATCATGTCTGTCAGACCAGTTGTATTCTCTTGCTGCCAGTCTAGACCCTTGTTGGTTGGTTAACAGTTATCTCTACTTATGAGAAGGCAAGCATAGGGAATAGCTTGGTAACCTCGGACTCCACTTAGTTTGCGCTGTGAACACACCTTTCTTCTACTAATGCAATTAGCAGCCTTCATTTGCACAAACTATGCACACATACTCTGCACAATGCACTTAGCAACCTGTTAACAGCCTAGGAGCCTCACCTTCATGGAGCTGTGTGCACACTTCTCCTCCTATGGAGCATGGACAGTTTCTACTTACTGATTCAGATTCTATGTACGATGATAGAGTGACCAGTCCTGCCTCCGCTGGCTTTCGACGCATACACAGTAAGCCAAGCCATGTCTTCTGAGTGAACTTTCAATGGGAAAACCCCCATTTGCCATATTAAGCCTATGCACAGTTGGACATGCACATGATAAAAATCAAATGCATTATGGGAAAGGACACAGGCAGTGAGTAAGGGCTTACATCATCCAAACTTCTCAGGCAAAACAGAACCACCAACACTGCACCCCTTGGCAGCCAAGCCCCTCCTTCTTTATTTGAATAAGAGACCAAAAAACAAACAATCAAACAAACCTGGAAACACCCAGATCCCAACCACAGTCTGGAGCTAACTGCAAAGACACAGTGCTGGCTGGTCCTAGGAGCCTAGGGAGGGCGGCTAGGCCCTGGTCCCGAAGGCGGAGGCTGTGGCTGGAGAGACCCTAAGGTGGCTGGAGGCCAACAAAGAGGGAGTCCCTGGGCCTGTTTCGTCCAAACACTGTTGAAGCAAGACACTGATCCACCAGACCTCCACAGCGCTGCTCAGCTTTGACCTGCTTTATTTGGGGTTCCTTAATGCCTCTACCTCCCTTCCAACCCACAGAACCTAGGTAGGAGAGAAAGAAAGGTTAGTAGGGACAGGGCAACTAGAGCTTTTTAGACTCAGTACCTTGGAGTGATTCCACTCTTCACCATCAGGATTCCAGAAAGCAGCAACAGCAGCAGCCTTCTCAAAGTGTGCTCCAGAGTATTTCTCTCTAAGAGTGACCTCTCTGTCTCTCTCTCTCTGTCTCTGTCTCTGTCTCTGTCTCTGTCTCTGTCTCTGTCTCTCTCTCTCTCTCTCTCTCTCTCCTCCTATTTATACCCTCTCAGAGTCCACACAAGGATGTTTTCCAGCTGGCAAAGACCATATCCCCTGCATGAGGCAGTTTCCAGATAACCAAGATCACACATGATTTCATGAGGCCAGTATCAGCTGTGGATAAAATAAGGGCAGTTTCACATCCCACACTTGGGATCAAAACAAAAACATATTTACACAACAACATAACCAAAACTTCCACTACACTTCTCCAGGTGATTCTAAGTCATGAATAGAGGTAGAAGGCCCTTAAAACCCCATTGCTTAGTAAAAAAAAAAAGCCAATTTAGAAAACTTATTACAGTATAACTCCAAGTATATGACATAAAAAAGACAAGACTATAGAGACCAGAAGGAGGGAGGCAGGATGAATAGACAGAGCACAAAGGGTTAGAGCAGTGAAATTTCCCTATATGATGCTCAGTGATGTATTCTGCCAGTGCACATTTGTCAAAACACATTCAACATGAAGAGTGAAGCCATTGTAAAGTAAGAATTAAGGTGACAATGACGTGTCAATGTAGCTTCATCAATGGTACAAGTACTGTTTCACATTGATAGTGGGAGATGCTGTGTGTGTGGAAAGGGGTTATAGCAGTGGTTCTCAACTCTCCTAATGCTATGACCACTTAACATAGTTCCTCGTGTTGTGGTGACCCCCAACCATAAAATTATTTTCATTTCTATGTCATAACTATAACTGTAATGCTCTGACCCACAGGTTGAGAACCTATGGAATATGAGCATACTGTATTCAGCTTTCCTATGAAGTGAAAACTACTCAAAAAATCAAAAGCACACATATTATATATAACATATTATATATTTACATATATTCTAACCACCACCATCAAATCAGCTTAGTGTTGAAGTTATAGAGCCACCATTGACTTTCTCTGCTGTGACTGGAAGAGAGTGGGGAGGGAGGGAGGAAGCCTCCTCTTCAGAGTAGTTTCCCTTCCACCTTGTCAGCTTCACCTCCAGCAAGTATCTCCCTCTCAACAGAAACATTTTCATCCTACATGGCTTTGGAAAACATGTGATTTTTTACAACCTTCCATTACTTATCTAGTCTCCAACCCCATCAGAAACCTGAGAAGGATACTATTACTTGAGAAAACAGGAGTACAGATCAAGCAACTTCCAAAACTACAGAAACGACAGGGGTTGCTGGCTACCTGGCCAGTCTCCCAAGGTTCCTCCGTGTCATGGAGGTAGCCAGTCTTCAGCCTACAGGCCCAGCATATCTGACAGACTTTTCTGTGAAGCAGTGATATTGAAGGACTGGCCTACTTTCTATTTTATCAATTATAATTTATCCACATTACATCTCAATTGCTATCTGCATGCTCTTCTCTTCCAGTTCCCATCCTCCCTCCACCCCCTTCTGCCCTATTCCCCTCCCCTAGACCTCTGATGGCGGGCCCTCCTACCCCACAGTCTGGTCACAGCCTATTAGGTCTCATCAGGATAGCCTGCATCCCCTTCCTCTGGTGTTAGCAAGGCCATCTTACCAAGGGGCAGTGACCAAATCATGGGCACCAGAGTGCACGTCAGTGGTTCAGCAGAAGTACACACACACACACACACACACACACACACACACACACACACACACACGCGCGGAAAAATCAGCTGACCATTGGCTACATTTGAACAGGGGGTCTTGGGTCTCTGGATCCATTGTACTTGGTTGGTGCATCAATTTGTGCAGGGACCACCATGTCCAAATCAGGCAGTCTGTGTTCAGTCAGTGTTCTGCTTATTCAGTTTGGACAGCCTGCTGTCAGCAATCAAGGAAATTATAGGGGGTTTTTTTGTTCAGTGGCTAGTTTTGCCATATTTTAAGCAAACTCTATAAAGAGGTTCTTCAATGCCCATCATCTTCTGTGAATTAGATTGGGGGTACTGCCAGATGTGTCTCTCTTTCAGAAAGGCCTTCTATTATTAAAACATCTTAAATGCTATACTCTGTAGATCTCTGAGGTGTTTGAAGACCACCTATCTCAGTATATCTAAATGGACAAACATTGCTTGTTTCTTGCTATCTACTGTCTGCTTAACTTTGAAAATATATACAAGAGGCTATATAAAACTTGTTTATGTAATTAACTAAACTAGTATCTAGCAAAACCATGAACAAGATTATTTATAGGTGACTAACTACTAACTTGCATTTCTTTTTTTTTTTTTAAGATTTATTTATTATTATGTATACTGTGCTCTCCCTGCATGTACACCTGCAGGTCAGAAGAGGGCATCAGATCTCATTATAGATGGTTATGAGCCACCATGTGGTTGCTGGGAATTGAAATCAGGATCTCTGAAGAAGCAGTCAGTGCCCTTAGCCTCTGAGCCATCTCTCCAGCCCTAACTTGCATTTCTAATTATCCTAAATAATTTGCAATAGTAGCTTTCATAAAACTAGAACTTTACATTACATTTTTTTAAATTTTATTAATTTATTCTTGTTACATCTCAATGGTTATCCCATCCTTTGTATCCTCCCATTCTTCCCTCCCTCCCATTTTCCCCTTATTCCCCTCCCCTATGACTGTTCCTGAGAGGGATTACCTCCCCCTGTATATGCTCATAGGGTATCAAGTCTCTTCTTGGTGACCTGCTGTCCTTCCTCTGAGTGCCACCAGGTCTCCCCCTCCAGGGGACATAGTCAATGTGAGGCATCAGAGTACATGAGAAAGTCATATCCCACTCTCCACTCAAGTGTGGAGACTGTTCTGACCATTGGCTATATCTGGGTAGGGGTTTAAAGTTTACTGCCTATATTGTCCTTGGCTGTTGCCTTAGTTTGAGCGGGACCCCTTGGCCCAAATCTGCCTATCATAATGTTCTACTTGTAGGTTTCTAGGACCCACTGGATCCTTCTACTTTGCTATTCTCACATGGTTCTCTCATCTAGAGTCCCAATAGGATGGCCTTCCCTCTGTCCCAGTTTCCTGGTAAGTGAAGGCTTTCATGGTACATTACATTTTTAAATGAGTTGCATATGTACAATACATTAAGTAAGAGTTGAACAAAAATAACCTTAAATTTCTATCAATATACAATAATCCATACTAATATAAAATATTTGAGACTAGTAGATTCAATAATCTACCTTTTGTCCTATCATCCTATATATATATATATATATATATATATATATATATATATATATATATATATGTACTTTTCTCCTCCCCTTCCCCTTCTGTCCCCCTAACACTAAATAGGAGAAAAGAAGAATAGAGGGGAGAAAGAGGTCCCTGATTCTAACCTCCTTTACTCTGTATCCTCCCCGACCATGACCAACAACTTGTAACCAACTCCCCTAAACAATAAACAAATGCCTGGTCTTTTTGCTTTGAAAATACACAAACGTTTAAAGGTAATATTATAGGTACATTTCTGAATTAACATATATATGGAATGTGCAGTGTGCACAAATCAACTAAAGATGATTTTCTGCTCTATGTTTCAGCAGGTGAAAGCCATCTATCAACTTTTTAAGTCTGTTGGACTGTAATATAAATCTCCAGCCATGCTATATGAAAGTATGGCATGTAATAATAAGTCATGAGGACCAGGTAGCCAAAAAGGTTCATTGGCTATGCAGAGACATTTATGTCTCAGCTAGAAGGTCTTCCCTGGTTGAATAGAATCTTTATAAGTTTTAATGGTAGCCATATTTTTTCATTCCCCGTAGAAACATAAAAATAAATAAATAAATAAATAAATAAATAAATAAATAAATAAATATCCCCATCACAAAACTGTTGCCGATTTTCATTCTAATTTCAACACATCCTTATAATATATAGGTTGATCTAATCCCACAGGGTGGTTTGTTTGGTTGGTTTTTAGTTTTTTGTTTGGGTTGGTTGGGGCTTTTTGCTTTTGTTTTTTCTGTAACTCCACTGCTATTGCTCCTTTTTCATTAACATTAAGGAAATTTAGAGTTGACAAATCATCATTTAGTCTGTCCCTGGGGATCTTTGCTCTTCCTTTTCATTTAATAAGTATGTCTTTTAAAGTATGATTATATATTTCTACAACTTCTTGTCCTGTGGGATTGTGTGGTATACTCAAAATGTACTTTATATTATAATATGTCAAGAACTGTTTTGTCTTACTGGATACATATGCAAGGGCATTATCAGTCTTAATTTGTGTAGGTATCCCCATAATTGCCATTGTTTCCAATAAATGTGCAATTAAAGAGTCATCTTTTTCAGAATTGAAAGAAGTTGCCCATTGAAACCCTGAATATGTATCAATGGTATGGGGTACACAGTTTCATTTTCCAAATTCTGCAAAATGAAACACACCCATTTGCCAGATTTCATTTCTTTTCGTACCTTAGGGTAACTTCTGGCAGATAATGGAGTTTGGTAATACAAAGAACAAGTAGGACATTTTAAAATAATTTCTTTGGCTTGTTGCCAAGTGATAGAAAGTTTTTCTTTAAACCTTTACTGTTGACATGGTGTTTTTCATGACATTTTGAGGCTTCTAACATTTCCCATTAATAATTGGTCAATTTCTTCTTTTCCTTGTGCCAATGGGCCTGGCAAACCTGTATGAGACTGAATATGGATGATATACAATGGATAGTTTCTATTTCTGATTTCCTGTTGTAGATGCATAAACAACAAAGTTAATTCTGAATTATCAGGAACAAATTCAGCAGTTTCTATATGCAAAAGAACTCTTTCTGCATACTGAGAGTCAGTAATTATAGTAAGAGATTCAGGAAAATCTAATAACACCATAAGGATTGCATACAGCTCTGATATATGTGCTTTGGATCATTTTGCTTATTTTGTCTGACTTATAGCCTGCCATTCCCAACTTATTTGCATCAGAAATTGGTTGTACTATACTAAAATGAATTCTTTAATTTTAATAAATTTTATACCTGGCTGTGTAAAACATTAGTAGGAGAAATGCTGTGACAGAATTGTTTGTGCTACCTTAGACTTCTTTTGTAAATAAAAAAGTATTTCAAGAAAAATCTTTTCTCCCCCTGGGTTTTTGAGAAAGACTTGACATACAACTCTAGCTGGCCTAGAGCTCACTATATAGCCCTGCCTACCCTTAAATTTATGGCATCCTCCTGCCATAACATCATGAGGGCTGAGATTACAAGTGTGAGCTGCCAAACCCAGCAAGAAAACTTGTTTCCTTAACAATTCCATTTGGTGAGATTCCTTCAAACCAAAAAGATTCTGTACCACAAAGGAATCCACAGAGAGACAATTTGCATAATGAGGGAAGAATATTTGCAAACAGCACACACATCTGATTAGGAGTTAAAATCCTTAACACGTAAGGAACTCCAGTGTCTCATCCACAAGAAAATGGCCTGATGTAAAAATAAAGGACCCAAATAAACATTCCTCAAAAAAACATACAAACAACTAATAGGTACATGGAAAAAAGTGTTCAACTCTTTTTTTAAGTATCAGGAAATGAAAATTAAACCACGCGTTAACACCTGTTAGGACAGCTATCTACTCTCAAAAGCATGAATGCTGGACTTACACTAAGAACTCAGCGGTTGCTTTTCCAGGGACGGGCCTTAGGGGCACTCAGACTGGTCCCGCGATTGACATACCGTCGTAGGCTCTCCTACAATACTCTAGGCTCTCTAACAAAACTAGATTGTCTCGAAGCCCTGGTAACACGATTGTTTACCTGTCAGAGAGGGTTGGGAAAGCGCCTAAATCGGCATGCGGTGTGTGCCCAGGCAGACTGTGAGGCCGGAAGAAGTCCTTGTGAGACTGTATAAGACAGAGAAGCTACATCAGCAGGCCCTACGGAGGTTCCATGTGTGCCAAGTGTGTTCCTGACAGGATCAAGCGGGCTTTCCTTATTGAGAAGCAGAAAATCGTTTGGAAAGTGTTGAAGGCACAAGCACAGAGTCAGATAAGCAAAATAAATATGCAGCTTCTTTAAGTAATAAAAGTCAAGGCTTGGGCTGTCGGAAAAACAAAACAAAAAAAAACAAAATAACTCAGTGGTTAAGAGCACACATTGCGGGCACCTGCACTCACATGCATATATCCAGTAAAAACTAAATTTTTTTTTTTTTTTTTTTAGATAAAAGCTAAGTATTGGCTGAGGGTGTGGGGAAGGGGAACCAGGGCATCGCTAATGAGAATGTAATTCAGCCGTTGTGTAAAACTGTATGCAGACTCTCAGAAAACTAAAAGTAAGATGACCACAGGAGCGCACACCTGTAATCCCAGCACTCTAGAGACTGAGGCAGAAGGATCATCTTTCTCTTTCTGAAGAACAAACAACTTCTACAAACTGCGTCTGCTTCGTGTAGACCTTTCAGAGCCCAAGAGCACGAGTGGAGGCAGAGGCTGAGGGTGAGCATCTCTACGGTGAGCATCTCTCTCATTAGCGCTCCTCGTTTAGCATTTGAGACGGGGTCTCTCACTCAGTCTGTTTGGCCACACTGGTCCAGCAAGTCCCAGGATCCTCCTGTCTCAGCCTCCCCATTGTGGGGGATGTGCATTGCCAGACCTGGCTTTTGTACGTGCCTGGTGGGGATTGAATGGAGGTCCTCCTCCCTTGTATAGGAAGTACTTCACCGGCTTCGCCAGCTCCACATGCCGTTCCGTGAGTTCTTTTAGGTCTCAAACGTTGAAAGGCTGGGTTCTATGGCAATATCATTGTCTCAAACACCAGCGTGTTTCCAATTCCTCCATGTCTTGCGTCATTAGGAACCCAGCATGCTTCCATAACTATACTTCCTACAGCTGCCTTGCTTTTTCACTCCCTTGCCTGAGTTTCCTCCTGAACAAATAATTATTTGAGGCTCCCAGTCTTGACTACAGTGCTTATGTCCTCAACTTTATTAGTAGAAGTTGTCACTCAAAGGCTTTCTCGGGAGCCGGAGAGATGGCTCAGGATTAAGAGCAATGACTGTCCCTCTTCTGGCCTGCAGGCATACATGCAGGCAGAACACTGTATATATAATAAATCTTTAAAAAAAAAAAAAAAAAGAGCACTGACTGTTTTTTTCAGAGGACCTGGATTGGATTCCCAGCACCCACACAGCAGCTAACAACCCTAGGTAACTCAGTTCCAAAGAATCTAATGGCCTCCATGGGCACTACATGTACACAGTATATACACATATATAAGGTAAAATATCCATATATATAATAATAAATAAATATTAAAAGTTTGCATTTTCTCATTATTTCTTAGTGAGTCTCGATGCCCCAATTTTCTAGTGTTTCTTTAGTCTTTTTATTTCTGGCTATACCAGCTAATGATCTACCTAATAACATTGAATTGTAATTATTTCTTTGGGAAACACTGGTTTAGTAGATATTATGATCTGTGCCCAAGTAATTATAGGAAGCATTTTTGATTATTACCATTCTTCTACAATTCTTTTTTTTTTTTAAAGATTTATTTTTTTATTTATTATGTACATAACACGCTGCCTGCATGTATGCTTTCCCCCCAGAAGAGGGCACCAGATCTCATTATAGATGGTTGTAAGCCACCATGTGATTGCCGGGAATTGAACTCAGGACCTCTGGAAGAGAACCTAGTGCTCTTAACCTTTGAGCCATCTCTCCAGCCCCATCGAGACAGGGTTTCTCTGTGTATCCTTGGCTGTCCTACACTCACTTTATAGACCAAGCTGGCCTCGAACTCACAGCAATCTGCCTACCTCTGCCTCCTGAGTGCTGGGATTAAAGGTGTGTGCCACCACATGCAGCCCCAGATTCATTTATTTTTATGTGTATGAATAAATATTTTTATGAGTATGTGTTTTGCCTGCAAGTATATGTGTCACTACCTGTGAGGACATCAGAGCCACTGGAACTTGAGTCTCTGTTGGTTGTGAGCCATCATGTGTGTGCTGGGAATGAAACCCAGGTCTTCTGCAAGAACAGCAAGTGCTCTCAAGCACCGAACCATCTTCCAGGATCAATATTGCCATTCTTTTAATAAGTTTCCACTCTGTCTAGCACTCAACGGGGAGGCCCATCACACTGTCCAGGGGCTCTGTTACAGCAGTACGCCTTTAACTTCCATAGTCTATTGCAGACCGTGGTAAAATTAAACCCCAGACCTCTGTGAGTTGGTATAGTAAGATTATTTGTATTCCTGTGATTGTCCACCAGATGTCACATGATTCTCCTTTAATGACTTGGGCTTCTCTTCCAATGTTGATTACCCTTTCAATATGTGATACCTGTGTGACAACTCTGCGGTTTAAAAACAAACAAAAACAAAAACAAAAACAAACAAACAAACAAAAACGAGAAGGTTCACTCCCCTAGCTACCTCAGTCTAGAAACGACACACCTGCTCACACTCCATCGTCAAGTTAGTCATTCTGCCCCACCGTGACAACAGCTTTTCAGTGGATCTAGAAAGAAAATAATAAATTTGGGACCTTTTTGTTTTCATTTTAAATAAGCTTATTTAAACCACCAGATGCTTGAGTTGAAGGAAAACCTATCTAGGAATCATTTTTTTTCCAAGAATAATTTACCCCTACTTAAAGACATAAGGGCCCACCATGTAACAGTATAAAGAAAATCATAAAATTATCATTGGTTTTACATTAAGGAAAAAAACATTAAAATCTCCAATCAGACAAGGTATACAAATAGTTTTACATTGTTGAGTCCTTTTGTTAAAACAACGCGAGAGCATCAGGAGGTGGTGGCTTACACCTTTAATCACAGCACTGAGGAGGCAGAGGCAAGCAGATCTCTGTGAGTTTGAGTCTACAAAGCAAGTTCCAGGACACTCAGGGCTACACAGAGAAAGCCTGTCTTGGAAAAATAGAAAGAAAGGGAGAAAGGAAGAAAGAAAGAAAGAAAGAAAGAAAGAAAGAAAGAAAGAAAGAAAGAAAGGAAGGAAGGAGAGAGCAAATTAATTTACTAGAACATAAAAATAAGAGCTAGGGCTAGGCAATGGTGGCATGTGAGTCAAACCTCTGAGGAGGCCAGCCTGGTCTACAGAGTGAGTTCCAGGACAGCCAGGGCCACACAGAGAAACTCTGTCTTGAAAAAATGAAGGGGGTGGGGGGAAGTTAAGAGCTGAGTGCGCTGGCCACTCACGGGGAAGGAAATGTTGTCATAGAACCAGTATCTCCCTCAGACCTTCTCCACTTATCAGCCAAAACAGAACACTAGCCATTTAATTAAGAAAGAAAAAAGTTGCAGGGAAGGGGAAAGGAAAGACTAGAGAAAATTACACTGTAGTCATCACTATGGGCTGAAACAACATTTCAGCTTTCTAATTGAGACTGTGTTCTCAGTCTAACAAAATTCTGGAGTGAAATAGCAGGGTCCCTTTGTGGTAGAGCCTGTAGGCTGCTCCAGCACTCCATTCATCACATCTTCATCGTCCGCCTTCTACTGTGCAGCAGCTTGTCTGTCCATCAAACCGGAATCTCATCTGCCTCACTGACGAGCTCTGGCCTTCACCGTAGGGGCTTTCATTAGCTCACTGAGTGGTGCCTGCCTCTTGGTCTCAAACCCCACCATGGAACCCTCCTTCCCACCTCCTTCAAATTAGTATGATCGCTCTTCTCAGTCTTGACTCCTTCCGTGGCTTTCTGGTCGGTCGCATGAGTCTATGCCGCGTCACAAAGGACGCACCAGGTCTCCACTGAGGGAGCACGGCGGCAGCACCAGGAGCAGCAGAAGTGAATTTGAGAACATTGATCTCTACCATACATGAACCCTAGTGTAATAAGATATGTTAGTTACAAACTATTTAATAGCATAAAATTTAAGAAAGCCTTGTTCCCAGGTTAACAAATGAATGCAGTGTGTCCAGCCAGCCAGACAGGGAGAATTCTAGGATTCTCTAGGGCTGGGGAGATGGCTTGAGCTAATTTAAAGACACGAACATGAGGACTGGAGTTTGAATCTTGGGAGCACATCTGTAATTCCAGGGCTCAGAAGAGAGAGACAAGGGATCCTTGCAGCAATCTAGACTAGCCTTATCCATAAGCTCTGGGTTCGACTGAGAGCCCCTGTCCCAGTGAACAAGGTGGAGACGTGAACAATGAGCTAGCGAGGTGGATCAGCAGGTGATGGATGATAAGCCCTGAGTCTTGTTCCCTGCACCCACATCAGGTGGTTCCCTCATTTTCTGTACTTAATGCACTGAATAGTTGTTTTTGGTTTGGGGAGGTTGTTTGTTTGTTTTATTTTAATATTTTATTAATTTATTCATATTACATCTCAATTGTTAGCCCATCCCTTGTATCCTCCCATTCCTCCCTCCCTCCCATTTTCCCCTTACTCCCCTCCACTATGACTGTTCCTGAGGGGGACTTCCTCCCCTGTATATGCCTATAGGGTATCAAGTCTCTTCTTGGTAGCCTGCTATCCTTCCTCTGAGTGCCACCAGGCCTCCCCATCCAGGGGACATGGTCAAATATGAGGCACCAGAGTAGGTGTGAAAGTCAGACCCCACTCTCCACTCAACTGTGGAGAATGTCCTGTCCATTGGCTAGATCTGGGTAGGGGTTTAAAGTTTACTGCCCGTATTGTCCTTGGCTGGCGCCATAGTTTGAGCAGGAACCCCTGGGCCCAGATCCACCCGTCATAATGTTCTTCTTGTGGGTTTCTAGGACCCTCTGGATCCTTCTATTTCCTCATTCTCCCGTGCTTCTCTCACCTAAAGTCCCAATAGGATGTGGGGAGGTTGTTTTTAAAGATTGTCAGTACTCCAGTCACATAGACATAGACGAAAGCCACACACATACCTCGTATCTAGCATGGGGCTCACTGAACTCTTGAACACTGTGGGTCCTTTGGAAACCTGAGCTGATGAGGCACTTTTACAAGCAATCGGGCCAATCAACACTCCCTTCTAGACTCCACCAGCACCTACACACACACACACACACACACACACACACACACACACACACAAATAAAGCTTTAATAAAAAGTAAAATAAAACAGCTGACTTAAGATTGCACATTACTTCTCACTTTCCCATTAGGACCTCAGTTGGGATCCTTAACACCCCAATTTTTAAAAAAAGGGTGTACTTAAGCCCATAATTCTAGCTAAGTGGGTTCATAAAATGGGTCCTGGTTCTTTCTCCACCGGTTCAAGAGTTGATTACCATCACAAAAACTGATTGTGTATCTCAGAATAGACTCAGTGGACACTGAGAACAACAAAAACATCTGAAGGCAATAAAAGTCTTTCATGTTGAAGACTGTTTGAAATTTAAAAGCCACCTTAGGTCCAGCATAGTTTGTGATAGAGGATTTACGGTCGGTCGCTTCAGAGTGATCAAAGCTTATTTCTGAGTGGTGCTAGAGGGTTCGTACACACTGTGTGTCCATCTGAGCTTCTTCGTCCATCAGATTGGAAAGAAAAGCGCCAAACAATGGCAACTACGAAGGGAAATCTTCCGTAGGCTGAAACCCGGGCTGCAGAATTTAAGTGGGAATCAGGGCTGACAGAGCTTCGCTCATCCCGTATCCAAGTTCTGGGCCGCCCTTCCTTTCCTCCTGTGTTGCACGCTACTCCTTCATCTGCTTTTACTTTTTCAGTTTTAGAGGGAACATTGCTTGTTTGTGTGGGTGGGGGTTTTTTGTTTTGTTTTGTTTTGTTCTTTTTGTTTTTTGCTTAAAACAATTTCTTTAAAGGTGACGCGCTTTTTTGATCTAAGCCTGGTGCTCTCAGACAGGCCAACTTGTTCTGCTCCACAGGCTTAGAAGAGGCTTTCAAAGAGGAAAACCATAAAACAGCTCAGTCTCATAAGCACTTTCCGTGAGGCCTTCTGCCTGGGGGAGACAGACTGCATAGTCAGCCTCAGGGAACATTGCATACCGTGCTCTTCTTGGTTCCTTCGGAGTTTTAAAACCAAGGACCACTTCAGAATAAGGCTCATAGATAATTAATGTAGTTCCATTAGTTTAATTGCAAAAATTAGCCTCAGTCTTTTGGTTATTTAATTCCCTCAGTAAACGTGGCTGTTTTTTAGAGCATCCGTTTTACGAGCACGCGCTGTACTCGCTGATGCTATTGGGGTCTCCTACAGCTCTTCCCAGCTGGCAAAGTCTGAATAATGACATCCTAGGGATGAGACAACTAAAGAGATCAGGTCCCAAAATTTACATGAGAAATAAAACCTTTTAGTATCTGCCTTGGACCAGAATGCCTTTGGATGTAGGCAGAATGAAGGGAAACATGGCAAATTTGATGGAGGACTAAAGCTTAACAGCCCTTAAGTAAAACGTGACTGGACTTCAATCTTACAGTGCTCTCACTAGTGCTGTGACTTTGCATTTGCCCCAATACTGAACACTTCCGGTCTCTCATCCGTCTTGCAGGACCATGATGATAACAAATGAGTTAGTGGCTATAAAGCATGTGGCATACAGCAAACTTGTAACATACCATAAGCCTTGGTTATTTGTGCTACGGACTTATTTAAATCCTGCTGAAAAAGGAAAGCAGAAGATTAATGATAAATTAAAAACTGAAGGCTGCAGGGTGGTGGTGGCATATGCCTTTAGTACCAGCACTCAGGAGTCCAGCCTGGTCTACATGCAGAGTGAGTTCCAGGACAGCCAGGCCTACACAGAGGAAACTCTGTCTTGAAAAACTATAAACAAACAAACAAACAAAGATAAAAACTGAAAGCTAAATCAGGAGCAATTCCTTTCAGTTTTTTTCTTCCTTTTTAAATGTACCTATTTTCATTTTTAATCTTTTTTGTTATCACACAAAGTGGCTCCCATTGTGACATTTGACACACACAGCATTGTGCTTTGCTCTAATTCGCATGCTCCACACTGTACTGTAGTCTCCCATCCTCCCCTCCACCTTGTGACTGCTCCCCCTCCTCCCTAGATACAGTCCTCACTTTCGGTTTCAGGATACATACATGCCATCTTTCTCTTGCTCCCCTCCCCCACCTCCCAGGACGCCCTTGCAGAATCAGTCTTTTCCTGTCTATTAAGTACAGAAGCAACAGCCCACTCCTCCCTCGGAGAATGTGTAGACCACCTGGCATTTCAAGAAATCTGTCGTGGAAAAGAAATTTGCCTGAACAAAATCTGGAATGTTCTCCAGAGAAGTTCAGAAAAATAACAGAAACACTTGCTTGGAATTCACTGCGTTACCTCACCTCTCAGCCATGGTGACTCCAGGGGAATTTGATTTGGCCACAGGACTGAGGTTGCAGCATTGAACAAACACGTTCAAGGGTATAGGACATCAGAAAAGAAGCCAGACAATTCACTGTCCTAGACACATCTATCCAACACACATCAAAAGGAGAGCCTCTCTCATGCTCCATAAGAGGGTACGGTGCCAAAGAGGCAAGAAAGGGGACACAGGAGTTGATTTTTCCACTGCTATGAAAGGTCTCTGCCCTCCACTGTGTGCCCTGGTGGTTCTCTGTGGAAAAGAGGCACAACTAAGTGAACACTTGTGGCCGGCACTCTCCCCAGAGTCACCTCTGGCCCCACCACATCTCCTGGTAAAATGATTATTACAGCCTCTCTTTCAGAGAGGAATCTAGACACACAGAGACCAACAACCTGCCCAAACCCACAGAGCTACTGAGGGGCGAAACAAACTGGAACGCATTTCCATCTTCCATCTTAACAAGTGGTAAGAATAGGGTGCCATAGCTTGGCAAAGTGTGGTTTTCATTGTGTGAGCTGGGGTTTTGATTTAGTCTGTTTTCTATTCGGTACGTATTTTCCATAAGCATTGTTAACACAAGTCAGGGAATAAAACCCAGCTCACTTTCGTTAAGAGACTTTGGTTAAAATACTTTAATAATTCTTAATATTAAGTCTTTCCCAGAAAGTTTTTAGATTCCAATAACCTTCATTGTTATATGAAACCTAGAGAGTTTAAGAAAATAGAATTTTCTTCTTAGTTTGTTTTCTGTTGCTGTAATAAAACACCATGACCAAAAGCAGCTTGGAGAGGAAAGGGTTTATTTGGCTGACACATGCCAATCACAGTCCATCATGAAGGAAGTCAGGGCAAGAACTCAAGCCAGGAGCCTAGAGGTAGGAACCAAAGTAGAGGCTATGGTGTAACTCTACTTGCTGGCTTGCTCCCTATGCCTTATTCAGCATGCTTTCAGTACAACCCAAGACCACCTGCCCAGTGGTGGCACCATCTCCAGTGAGCTGTGCCCTCCCATACTAATCATGAATATGCCTCATAGACTTGCCTACAGGCCAATCTAGCAGAAGCATTTGCCACCTGAGGTTCCCATTATAGCTTGTGCCAAGCTAAAAAAAAAAAAAAGTGCTAACCAGCATAGTACCCCCACTGAGGTCTTTCCACAAGTGCTTGGTGTTTCTCTAAAACGATCAATTTCTCCTTTGAAAGTATATATGAGTCCAAGACCCAACAGTTATCACTAGGCCTTCTCAAGCAGAGCATCAGAAAAGGCCACAGAGCTCTAAAGGACCTGCAGGAGGCACACCCATTTGAAGGTGGGTATTTTTCATTCATTTTGGACTACCACATCTCTTTTAAGGCTCTCAGGATTTCATATAGCCTAAATTATGAAAACAAAAATACAGCTTTCAAAGCAAAGATACCAGTTTGAGGATTAGATCCTAAATTTTTATTTTAAAATCTATTGATTTGCAAGGAACAATATGACACTGGCTTAGTTCCTGTGGCAAAAACACAAAGAAAAGCAGTTTTATCCCTGATGAGATGTTCTTGAAGCCTGGAAAGATAGGAGGCTGATACGATGGCTGAAAAGATACGATGCTTGCTGTAAAGGATGATGACCTGAGTTCAACTCCTGGAGCTCACCTGGAAGGAGAGAACTGACTCCTCCAAGTTACCCTCTGACGACACACACACACACACACACACATACACACACACACTACTAAAAATACATTCATAGGAACAGATGATTCTAAAGAAAAAGGTCGAGTTTTATTGTTCCCTTCTCCCATTATTCAGTGCTTTCAAACTCTTGAGATGTCATAGATGAATATGATGAATGACACCCCTTTAATCTCAGAGCTCAGGAAGCAGAGCCAGGTGAATCTCTGTGAGTTCAAGGCCAGCCTTGTCTACACAGAGAGCTTCAGGACAGCCAAAGCCAAATAGAGAGACTCTGCCTCAAAAAACAACCAAAGAAAGAGTTGCCTAGACCAGTGGTTCTTAACCCTTCGAACAACTCTTTCACACAGATCACATATCATATATCCTAGATATTGGATATTTGCATTGGCATTACAATTCATAACAGCAACAAAATTATAATTATATAGTAGCAATGAAAATAAATTGGTGGTTGGGGTCACCACAACATGAGGAGCTGTATTAAAGGATGGCAGCCTTAGGAAGGGTGAGAACCACTGACCTACACATTTTTTCCTGCTGCTAATTTGTGTTGCTCTTGGTGCTATAACAAATGTTTTCTTAATTGATAGCCAACTGCTTCCTGAAGACCAGCTTGAGAGCTTGTCAAAGTTGAGTTACCCAACATTTCCACACACCCTCAAACACGTCTGCATGTCTGTAGATGGTTTTCAAATACCAGTATAAAAAAAAGAAAAATTATAAACACAAAGCCCTGGGACTCACTGGGTTGCTGAGGCACTCCAGGCCCCATAGAAAGGTTTTGCCGAGAAGATGAATTTTGTTTGAGGAAAGCCAACTTAAAGTAGGCATACTGACTTGAATCAGAACATAGGCTTCCGCTAAGGATTTCTTGAAGTATTTGTGGTTTTCTCTTTTCATATGTAATGCTGCAGCTATCTGCTCTTTAAAACGGTCAAGGTTCGTTTTAAACCCTAAATTGATTTTTTCCCCCGCTTTGATAACTAGGCAAATAAATAAGCCACTTGCAGAGAGAATTATTTTCTTGAATAGGCTTACATGAACACATTTCCATTAATTAGAATGGTGGGCAGGAATGAAGTGTCTCAGGAGCTGGATGGTATTGAGATGTCGAATGAAGCTCTATTCACGGTAGGCACGAATAGTCACCTAGTCTTTTTAAAACCATCTTTAGGGGATTTGAGCCATTTCTTTCTACTCACTTCTTTTCTTTCCTTTATTTTTTAATTTTTGTATTTTTTACTCACTCCTTTCCTTTTCTTTTTTTTAATTTTTTAATATTTTTAAATTTTTTGTATTTTTATTTTTTTATTTTTCACTCACTCCTTTTCTCTATATTGATCATTCTTCTGATCGTTACTTGTTTCTTACTCGTCACCATTCTTTAACTGTTTACTGTACTTCTTTGCTCCGTAACTTTTCTCTGTATTCAAGCCACCAGTCTTTCATCTACCTTCAACTCTCAACTCCATGGGACCAGCCCTGTCATGTGTACCCATCATCGTGGGTATACTGAAGGAGGAAACAAGACAAGAGATTAACATTAGAGGTAAAGAGAGACAATTTACTCCTAAAAATCTTTTCCCCAACTTTGCAACCCAGTCCCAGAATCCCCCTTTCCAGCCCCAAGCTGAATTTAGCTCCTGAATAATCCATCCACACCTAAAATACTCAAACACGTACTGCAACTATACCTTTTTTCATGGTTTTCTTGAAATGCAATGATGCTGTGCTGTTTTAAAAGTTCAGTTTGCGATGCTGATGGAAAACAAGGTAGTGGACCACTGCCAAGTGTCTGCGGCCCTTTGTGCTGCCGCTCCCTCATACTTCTGTTTTGTTTCTAGAGTTTTTGTTTATTGGAGGTTTTGTTTGTTTGTTGAAACTAGGGTCTCGCTAGCTATCCCTGGCTGGCTTGGAACTCTGAGACTCCACCTCAGCCTCCTGAGTGCTGGCACTTCAGCTGCAAACCACCACAGATGGGAACTGCTCTCCCCGTGATCTGGCCCGGGCCACGCCCTCTGCCACCCTTCGTAGACAAATCAATCTGATTTTGGTGGGTATGGATAGTCTTGCACTGTCCAGAGGATCGTGTGAATGGAATCACACAGTGTGTAGTGGTGAAGATGGCACAGTGTTTGTAAAGGCAGTTGCTATGGAAGCTCGGGGCCCTGAGCTCAAGCGACTCAGGGAAAGGAGGGAGGAGAGAACCAGCTTCACAAACTTGCCCTTGACCCCCACATTTGTGGCATGTATGTGCACACTAGCACTCACACCCCACACCCTTCCCCTCAAAGCTTGGAAATCTACTCAGAAGAAGGGCAGAAAGATGGCAAGAAGCATAGGTGGTAGATGATGTCAAGGAAATGGTGTCTTCCAGACACAGCAGGGCAGATGCACATACAAACAAATCCACAGAGATGCACAAGCCCTGCACAATCTCAAGGTAAACAACATCCCAGCACAGGGAAGAAGCAGAAGGCGCACAAATCCCAACCCAAGCCAAGAAGCTGCGGGGAAAGGGAAACTCAGTCTCCTCAACGGAGCAACACTGAGTATGTCAACCACACTGCAGGACAGACAGACATCATGCTCAGGAGCAACTGGTCAACTCAAATCAGACTCCATGGTTTTGTCTGGCTTGTTGAAAGTTTAGTTTTTGTTTTCTGTTGTTGTTGTTTTGTTTTTAAAGATGTATTTATTTATTATGTATACAGGCCAGAATAGAGCACTAGATCTCATTATAGGTGGTTGTGAGCCACCATGTGGTTGCTGGGAATTGAACTCAGGACCTCTGGAAGAACAGTCAGTGCTCTTAACTGCTGAGCATCTCTCCAGCCCTAGTTTTTGTTTTTAAGAAAGAAAATGAACATGAAGATATGTAGGAAGATCTGGGAGGATCTTTGGGAGAGGGAAAAGAATATAACTGAAATATATTGTATGGGGCTGGAGCTGGGTCAGCAGTTCGGAGTACTGGTTGCTCTTCCAGAGGTCCTGGGTTCAATCACCAGCACCAAATGACAGCTTACAACTGCCTGTAACTCCAATCCCAGGGTTCCTGATGCCCTCTTCTGCCCTCCTCAGGGACCAGGCTTGCACCTGGTGCACAGACATGCCTGCAGACAAGACATATACATAAATATATGTGCGCATATATTATATATGTATATTATACATATAGCATACACACATATGTAATATATATAAATATATATATAAATATAATAAATTTTTCAAAGAAACAACTTTAAAGCATGAATTTCTCGTTAAGATCAAAGTTATTTACCTGATTAATGCTTGAAGAGCCAGATCCCATGACAATTCTCGCAGTGGCAAATCACCTCTATCATGACTCGTCTTTAAGAGATTTACAGGGTGAAAGTTCTGAACATCATCATTTTCTCTTAGGTGATGTAACAACCTTAACCCTCACCTCCTGATTTACTCCAGCTATTTATTGACTCCGGTGTTGTGCCGAGTAACTAGATGACCTAAGGAGCCTTTTTGGAAGGCTCTGGATGAGAGAAGAAGAGAGTTGATGATGACATTGAAGCTCTTGAAGTTGTTCCCGGTTCCTCTTGCTGCCAGGACTTACCTCAGCCTGAAAGCTAAGGACTGATGAATGGAATCTTTGAAGGGAAACATTTTATTTATTTATTTATTTCTTCACTTTATATCCCTATTGTAGCCCCCTCCCTCTTCACCTCCCAGTCCCATTCTCCCTTCCTCATGCCCCTCTTCCCTCCCTTAGTCCTCAGAAAAGGGGAGCCCTCTGACCTCAGCCTATCAAGTCTCATCTGGACTGCTTGCATCTTCTTCCCCTGTGGGCTGGCAATGCTGCCTCACCAGAGGGAAGTGATCAACGAGTGGGCGCCAGAGTCCATGTCAGAGGCAGCCCCTACTCTCCATGTTATGGGACCCACAAGGAGACTAAGATGCCTATCTACTACATCTGAGCAGAGGGTCTAGATCCTCACCATGCATGGTCCTGGTTGATGCATCAGTCTCTGCAGCACCCCACCCACCTCCCACCCCTGCCCTGGATTTGTTGGCTCCATTGGTCTCCTTGTGGAGCACCTGTCCCCTCCAGGTCCTTCTGTCCCCCAACTCTTCTGTAAGACTCCCTATGCTCCACCCTGAAGTTTGGCTATGAGTCTCAGCATCTGCTTCAATCCCTGATGGGGTAGAATCTTTCAGAGGACCTCTATAGTAGACTCCTATCCTGTTCCGTCTCTTCAACTGGCTCTAACATCTATTCTATTTGCCCTTCTGAATGAGAATTAAGCATCCTCCCTAGGGTCCTCCTTGTTATTTAGTTTCTTTAGATCTGTGTATTGGAGTGTGGTTATGCTGTATTATTTGGTTAATATCCGCTTATAAGTGAGTGTATACCATGCCTGTCTTTCTGGGTCTGGGTTACTTCACTCAGGATGATCATTTCTAGTTCTATCCATTTTCCTGAAAATTTCAAGATTTCCTTGTTTATGATAGCTGAGTAGTATTCATTATGTAAATGTACCACAGTTTCTTTGTCCATTCTTTGGTTGAGGGACATCCAGGTTGTTTCCAGATTCTGCCTATTACAAATATAGTTGTTATGAACATAGTTGAGCAAATGCCTTTGTTGTATGCTGGAGCACCTTTCTGGTATACACCCAGGAGTGGTATGGCTGGGTCTTGAGGTAGAATTATTCCCATTTCCTGAGAAAGCGCCAGATTGATTTCCAAAGTGGTTGTACAAGTTTGCACTGCCACCAGCAATGGAGGAGTGTTCCCTTTGCTCCACATCCTATCCAGCAAGTGGAGTCACTTGAGGGTTTTGATCTTAGCCATTCTGACTGGTGTAAGGTAGAATCTCAGATGCATTTGATTTGCATTTCCCTCATGACTAGGGATGCTGAGCATTTCTTTGTTTCTCGGCCATTTGATTTTCCTCTGTTGAGAATTCTGTTTGGCTCTGTACCCCATTTTTTAAATTGAAGTATTTGGTTTAGTGGTGTTTAATTTCTTGAGTTCTTTATATATTTTGGGTATTATCCCTTTGTTGGATGTAAGGTATTAACCCTTTATTGGATGTGGGGTTGGTGAAGATCTTCCCCCAGTCTGTAGGCTGTCATTTTGTTCTGTTGAAGTGTCCTCTGCCTTACAGAAGCATTTCAGTTTCATGAGGTCCCATTTACTAATTGTTGATCTTAGAGCCTGAGCCATTGGTGTTCTGTTCAGGAAGTAGTCTCCTGTACCAACGAGCCAAGGCTCAAGGCTCCTCAATTAAATGAGGAGAGAAGTTAGATAAGATAAGGGCAGAGTAAGTCTTGTCTATAAAGGTCATGTGCCTATCCAACAGGTTTTCATAAATGCAACCCCAAAAGACAGCATGACATCCTGCCATTCTCAGCATACACTTATAAAGCAACGACTACTCTTCTCAGGGAGCAAAATGTAATAAACTTAACTTCTTAGGCCACCTATGAAAGAACCTGCCAGAGTCTCACTGTGTAGCCCTGGCTGGCCTGGAACTCACTATGTAGACCACACTGGCCTTAGAGTAAGAATTCTGCCTGCTCTGACCCCTTCATGCCAGGAATATGAGCATGTGCCACCACAACTGGCCCAACTGCAGCTCCTTTTCCAGTGTCTTGGACATAAGAATCCTCAGTGACTTTGATAAACACGTCGGCTTTCTTCACATGCAAGTGGAGAGCCATGAGTCCACATAAAAAGAATACTATACTAAATATATTTGCAGCTAGACCAAATACTCAACTTGCCATTATTTAATTAACGATTGGCAATCTGCATTAAAGAATTTAAAGGTATTTCTTTCCTTCCATAATCACTGTCTAGATCAGCATAAGCATCATGAAATGCTTCAGACTATATTCGTTAAACTGAAGATTAATTCTCTTGTGGGGTAGGGCCATAACAGTGTTTAAATAAATTCAATCCGCTCATTTTGTTTTATTCAAGGGAAATGTTATTTTTAAAAGCCAACACTTGGCACTACCAACTACATAGGACAGAATTCAACTCTCCACTGGGTTCCTACTCCGTTAACCATTAACAGGACATTATCAACACAGAGGCAGCAGCAGGATTTTAAAATCATATCAGCTTTAATGACAATAACACTCAGTATGGAAATTTGTGGCTGGCCATTTCCACATCAGTTCACATAGAGAAATGTTCTCCTCCCTGACTTAGCCTTTGATAGTATCTGTACTTGACAGTAGTCTCTCCATATCTCTCCACAGCAAGACATGCTATGAGCAAAGTCAACATGGCCCAACATAACTGTAAAATGGATGTAAAATATTAGTATATTTAATATTTTTAATTACAAAAATACAAATAAATCATATATTCTTTTTTAAAAAATTAAAGTTGAGGCTTGGGGCTAGGAAGAGGGTTCAGGCAGTTACAGGCTTGCTTCCAAAGCAGAAGGATATGAGCTGAATTCTCTGGGAACCATGTGCTGGGCACCTGTACTCCCAGCACCGGAGAGGAAGAGACAGGAGGATCTCTGAGATGCACTGGCTAGCAGGTCTAGCTAGTTGTTGAGCTCCAGGTTCAGTAAAAGATCCTGTTCTAAAAACTAAGGGGAAAGATAACTGAGGAATACACCCACCATCAGCCTCTGCCCTCCAGAGGCACACTCGCAAACACCTACCAGCATACTATATACACACACACGTGGAAGGCTGAAACTTCAAGATGAGTGCGGCGGTACAAGGCTTTAATCCAGACCCTTACTATGTAGTGAGTTCAAGTTTTCAGAGCAAATAAACTCTAAGTCAAATCTTCTCCCTCCTTTATTTTTCAGGTGTGTGTATGTGTGTGTGTGTGTGTGTGTGTTGCATCCATGTGGGAGCTTTTGCATGTGGAGACCCAAGGTTGATGTCAGGAGCCTTCCTCAACTGCTCTTCCACCTTGTCCTTTTAGACAGGGTCTCTCAATCAAATCTGAAGCCCCAGATTCAGCTGGCCTAGATAACTAATTTGCTAAGGGCGGAAGGGAAAGGGTT
The DNA here is from genome assembly GCA_907169655.1 of Acomys percivali. Lineage (NCBI taxonomy): Eukaryota > Metazoa > Chordata > Mammalia > Rodentia > Muridae > Acomys > Acomys percivali. Next base: position 85,325,532 of record OU015742.1, read on the forward strand.
CCCTGCTCTCTCCCAGGATGAAATTAGAGGTGAGACGCCATGCCTACCTGACATGTATGTGCTCCAGACTTAACTTATCATCCTGCTTGTGCACCAAGCACTTTTTAACTGCTGAGCCATCCCCCTAGGCCCTACTTTTTTTCCTTAATGTTTGCCAAATGTATGGAATAACATTTATTTGAGTGAGGCTTTTTTTCTTTAATGTGTATTTTTTTCAACTGATATCCTGAGAAGATGAGTATTAACACCTATTTGGTAAATAGTCAAGACATGATTCAAAAGTTTTTCCTTAAAAATAACTCTAAGACTCAGAACTTAAAGACAGAAAAACACTGGTGCCCAGACAAAGCCAAGATTGGGCATAACTTCTGATACGGCAGGTGTTATCATATATAAATTACATGCTATGCAACAGATGTGGTATGAGTAAGTTTATTATTGTGAGACGGGCAAGAGAGAGAAGATACAGTCTGAGTGAGCCTTGAGAGAGACGGACGTACAAAGTGGGACAGGAACAGAGGGACAGGCAGAGAGAAAGGTAAGAGAGCCTTGGGGTGGCTGGTGGGTTTTCACCCTGGGGCAGTGGCAGGTGATGATGTCAGAGGTTACTAAGCAACCTATAGGCAGGCTAGCAGATTGGCTTGTGACTAACAGCAAGATTCTAAAGACAAGAGGCCAACAGGGGTAGATGGCTCATTTTTGACAGCTAGTTTGAAAAATAACTGGTGCTTACTGGCCTCAGCCGGTACATAGCTGTGTCTCCTTTGGCAGGGTTAGGTCTCTGATTCTCCGGCCTCTGCGTAAGCACTTTTCTATTCCAACCTACTTCATCTTGGATACCCGCTGAGTAAAACTGGAATCGGCACGCAGCGCTTCATTTGGAGCACAACGCTGACACCTAGTGTAATGACTGATTTCCTTCCCTCCTGCCTTCTGCTTCCACTCTTCCTTCCTGCCCCCCTGCTGTCCCCAGCCCTCCCGTTCTTCAAGGGCCCTCTGGTATAGTTTAATATAGTAAACCCTTGTGGAGAATGTACAGGCTAAGTAGTGTGATAGCACTTTAAAGGCATCACCTTATTTTCAACTCTGAATACCACTGATCACATCACCTTTTATTATGAATAACAGAAGTCTTAAAAGATTTTAATCAGAGTTTGGGGAGGAAACTAGAACTTAAATCCAGATCTACCTGATTTGGAGCTGAGAACTCAATCGAGTATGGCCTCATTATTGGATCGCTTGGTTTGTGTTTTTACAGACATCAAGGCTGATCATTAGGCTTCAGGTAAATACCAAAGATCTGAGGCATGTGTCTTTGAGCCACCACCCTTCCTTCTCTATGACAAATGGCAGGCTTAAGACTCCCTAGGCTGTTTGCCTTCTCATTCTCTCTCAGGTGTCCCTAGGAAGGTTCTGGGAACATTTGTAAGCAATATATGTCAGAAAGCAGTTCTTGGAAGGGTAGGCAATGATTCCCTAAATGTTCTAGAAGATTGGAACTTAGGACAAAATCTTAGCATACAGTGGGTTCTCAATCATGTATGAGGTACACTGGGAGAGGCCGAGCATCTGTATTCCTGTGGTACTGCCCTTGTACTCTAACTAAGCTGTGTGGGTGCTCAGATCCAGTTGTTTGCTACCTAGTGCAGAAAGGCAGCTGCTGCGTGCTCAGTGCCCAAGTGGACTAGTCAGTTTTCTCTGTAAGAAAACAAGGCCTTCTCTAGGGCTTGACAATGCCTCCCTGCTACACTTCCAACCCCACCTCTTTCAAAAGGCACATGCTTCCCTTTTCTTCCACAGCACACTTCTTAGTTAAGATATGGTTAACAGCCTGGTGAGGTGGCGCATGCCTGTAATCCCAGCACTCAGGAGGCAGAGGCTGGCAGATCTCTGTGAGTTCAAGATCAGCCTGGCCTACAAAGGGAGTCCAGGACAGCCAAGGATACAAAGAGAAACCCTGTCTCAAAAAAACAAAAAACAAAAACAAAAAACAAAATAACCCAAAAAAACCAGAAGGGTACAGGGGACAAGTTCACGTCATGTTCTTTTTTGGGGGCCAGGTGGTTCGTTTTTTTCAAGACAGCATTTCTCTGTATAGCCTTGGCTGCCCTAGGGTCACTTTGTAGACCAGGCTGGCCTCGAACTCAGAGATCCACCTGCTTCTGGCTCCCTAAGGGTTGGGATTACCGGTGTGCTTCACTGCGCCCAGATCACACCATGCTCTTAGTGTCACCAAGTGGCCGAGAACTACTGAAGGCCCCTCTGAACTTCCTTGGGTCATCCTGTAATTCGATTCTTGTTCTCAAACCTTATCCTGTTCTGACTCTATGCTCAAGGGTTTGCTCTGTGTGTCTAGTTTGTGGTATACAATGCAGTCTTAATGATTGGGTTTAACCTTAGAGGAAATAAAAGGCAATACTCACCAAGTATTTGTCATATGCAAATTCCACACAGACAGAACACACATCATCTGCTTTCAAAATACAAAGTAAGCATAAATCTAACCTACTATGAGAGATTCAGAAAAAGTAGCCCATTTAAAGTGAGGTTTCACATTTATACCAAACTGTAAACCAACTTTATATATGTGATTACCAAATCCCCAAAGAAGCCTTCTTCACTTTTTTTGGGTTGGAGAAGCAAGACTTTTCCCAGGGACCACCAGGACTGGACTGCAGTTTGAAACTGTCCTCTTAATAGCCACGTGCTTAGGACTAAGGTAGGACTGGCCCTTAGTGCATTGTTCTCAACCTGTGGGTCGAGACCCCCTTTGGAAACCTCTATCTCCAAAACAATTTTACATTACAAGTCATAACAATAGCAATATTACAGTTATGAAGTAGCCACAAAAATAATTTTATTGTTCGGGGTAGGGGGAGGTCACCACAACACAAACTGTATTAAAAGATTGCAGCATTAGGAAGGTTAAGAGCCACTGCCTTAGTATGTACACAAACATCTCCCCTAACCTCAATATAGTCAATCGTGTGACTCTTCTCCAGAAAATGTACAATAGGCTAATTCAAATTAAAATGCGCAGACCGTCTCAGTCAGGTATAGGTCCTTCGTGTCAGTGGACAAAGATAGGCCAGTGACAAACAGACCAACCCAGGGGAAAGTTTAAGTCTGAGTGTATTTTGTAGGCAAGCAAGCTAGGTTTTTACACACATTTTTTGAAATGGGGAGTGGTTTGTGGTTACATTTTTTTTTCATACAATTCAAAATACAGGATGTAAAGTAATAATGTCATCAATCTTGAATGATCATTCTTAAGTCATTAGCTTGGTATCAGTACGCATGTGCCCTCTTTATCAAAGGTCAGTGTTCTCTCATTATGTCAAATATCTGTCAGTCGCAACAGTTTTTTCTTAGCTCTTCTCATCACTATCTGGAGCTTTCTTAAACACTTTATTTGTAAGTCATAATATGAACTATGATTAATCCTTAGCCATGTTTTTATTAACAAGTGGAATGGAACTTGGTGGTAAAATCACCTGAATGATCCTTGGCTACAGTCCCAAGTTAGGGGTCTCCTAGTAACACAGTTACATCTGAAAAGTTCTGATATATATATGAAAAAAACAAAAAACAAAAAACAAACCAAAGACAGAATGTTCCAAAACAAATGAATTTTAAAAAATAATAATAAAATAAAAAAGGAGGGGGCTACAATCACTTATTCTTGGCAGGAACATCAGCCCCATTCCAGGAGGCTCTTCCTTGGGTAGAGGTTGTCACCTTGGGTTGTGCAATATCATTTGCCCTCCAGTGGAGGGGTCATGACATTATAATGCACAAATGTTGTGTTTTTTAAATATATGGACTTTTATGGAAAGTAAAGGACATTCAGAGTAGTTTTTTTTTTTTTTTTTTTTTTGAGACAGGGTTTCTCTGTGTAGCCTTGGCTGTCCTGGACTCACTTTGTAGGCCAGGCTGGCCTTGAACTCACAGCTATACACCTGCCTCTGCCTCCCAAGTGCTGGGATTAAAGGCGTGTGCCACCACGCACGCCCAGAGTTGATTTTAAATACTATACTGTATCTGCAAAAGTTGGATGAATCCACATTTACAAAGGGCTATAGCATAGAGACTGCTCAGGAGTTAAGAGCTCACATTACTCTTACAGAAAGAAAACTAGAGCTCAATTTCCAGCACCCACATCAGGAAAGTCACAACTGCCTGTAACTCCAGCTCCCCAGCATCTAGTACCTTCTTCTGGTCACTGCAAGCATCTGCACACATGTACACATCCCCAGACACACACACACACACACACACGCATATACATACACACCACACATCATCACACACAAAATTTTTAAATGTCTTCTCTTTGTTAATAATTTATTTAATTTTATTTTATGCGCATTGGTGTGAGGGTGATCAACAGAAACTGGAGTTACAGATAATTGTGAGCTGCCATGTGGGTGCTGGGAATTGAACCTGAGTCCTCTGGAAAAACAGCCACTGAACTATATCTCCAGCCCCTAAAATGTCTTTTCAGAAGAAATGTTACAGATAATCAGATTTGATTTAAGTCATTAACTTGGAGTCTGCCCCAAGGAAGTAAACTCCATTGTCTGTAACTGCCCATTGAGACATTCTGTCCAGCTCCAAATTGCATATGCTTTGCAGCTTCTATAGTTCTCAAACTTTAATTGAAAAGTCACACAGGAAGTTTGCTAAAAGGTAAGTGTTTCAGAACAGTATAAATGCCTGTAGTTTTTAAGCTTAGAAATAAAACAGTTGAGCCTAGTGAGGTGGTGTGCAGCTTTAATCCCACCACTTGAGGGGCTGAGGCAGATGGATCTCTGAGTTCGAAGCCAGCCTGAACTACAGAGTGAGTTTCAGGACAGCCAGTGCTACACAGAGAAACCCTGTCTAGAAAAACAAAACAACAAACAAGCAAGCAAACAGATTACACATGGCAGTCATAAGCACCAAATGGAATTCTGAAGGTGGTCCTTGAGCCACATTCTGAAATTTCTGAATAAATAATATTCAAGTAAATATTTGAGAAATATTTCTCAACAGTAAGTTTAGAAATGTTAAGAAAATATAAATATTTAGGAAAACTAGGTACATCATTACTTTTATTTTGGTCACTTTGTTCTGTCATTCAAAACATTTGCTCACAGCCTGGCATGGTGGTATACACCTTTATTCTCAGCACTCAGGAGACAGAGGCAGATGGATCTTTGTGAGTTTGAGGACGGCCTGGTTTACAAAGTGAGTTCCAGGACAGCCAGGGCTACACAGAAAAATCTTGTCTCAAAAACAACAACAAACAAAACAAACAAAAAAAAAAAAACACTTGCTTATATTTTAGGCCAAGAGTTTGCTATGCCCTCAAAAACTTTGTAGAAATAGTGGCTATCTTATTATTATTATTATTTTTTTTTTTGAGATAGGGTTTCTCTGTATTGCCCTGGCTATCCTGAAACTCTGTAGACCAGGCTGGCTTTGAACTCAGAGATCGCCTGCCTCTGACTTCTCTAATGCTGGGACTATAGGTGTGCACCACATACCCAGCTATTTATGTGGTTTATGTGAGCAAAATTTAGGACAAAGACATTGCATAATGACTTTTAAAGATTAAGATGACATTTTAGGGTCAGGATAATTGTTCTTATTACATGCCCCTGAAGCATTATGAAAAACTAATTCATAAATTCCTCAAGTAGAGAAATGCTTGGAGATTTAAGTAACAATAGCAAAACCCCAAAACCCTGAAATTAGAAATAAAATTGCTAAGAGCATGGGTCAGGTGGGGACACCTGCTGTTACACAAGCCATGCCCGCCTTTAGATAACCCTTAACACAGCATTGCTCTATCCAAGGGAGGTCTCAGGGAGAGGTGCTAAGTTCATGTTCCAGGCACCATGTCTAACTAGGAGGGCCTGGGAATCTCGAGTTTACATAGAGAGGCAGCTTTGTGAAAAGTTGTGGGAAATATGGGCCTAGCTGGTATTATTCAGGAACTCTGGATGCTTGTCAAGTCCCTAACCCACGCTCCTCCATCTAATAACCTCAGATTCAGACTTCAATAATGAGTCCTTTCTCTAAACAGTCCAGAGCATCCCATGAATTAACTCTGTTCCTATAACCTTAAATCCAGTGGGGAAAACGCAAAGAATGTCTGATTCAACATCTTTCTGTCATCCTTGTATAAACTGCTGGTACAGAACACAATGTTTGGGTTTTTTTTTTTTGGGGGGGGGTGGCATCAGGGTTTCTCTATGTAGTCCTGGAATTTGCTGTGTAGACCAGGCTGGCTTAGAACTCAGAGATCCACTTGCCTCTGCCTCCCCAGTGCTGGGATTAAAGATGTGTACCACCACATCCAACTTGTCTTAATAATTTTTATGTAGAAAATACAAGTAAAAAAATAAATGTTAAAAATGCTCCTAACGTCACCTGTCTTATTAACACCAAAGTGTATTCCACCTGTCCTCTAGCCACTTGTATGTAAGTGCAGTGCTGGGTGCAAACCAGAACCACATATTACGTGCTGTTCTGCTCCTACTCAGTATGTTGTCCATACGCTCCTTAATATACAAAACCTTTATATGTGTGCATTATTTTGTATTAATGTATCAATGTATCCACTTCTCTATTGTAGATTTTCAACTTCCTACAACAAAATTTCAATAATAATGTTACAAAACAGACCTTAAAGCATCATGCTTTCTTGGTCTTATTAGTCAATCACTGTATATACACCAAATATATCATAAAACTAAAACTCTCAAGTTGAAAAATTTACCTTTCATCTTTCTGCCTTCATATAACATGATTCTTCTATTCAGAAATACTATTATTTATCTCTTCAAATATTTTATTTAGAAGAGCCCTCGATGGATCACAATGCCATGTATCCTAGTGTCAGGCCACATCTGTACTAATTTTCAAATGGCCACATCATACTTACTAAGCCTCTGATTTTTTTTTAAATCCATCTTTTCATATATGCCCCTAAGTTGGCTTAATTATTGGCCTTAGCACTTATTTTTTTTTTTTTTACCTCAAGGCATTTCGTACAAATTATTCTAAAACATGACAAATTTAGTCATCCTTTTATCCACCTCCTTCACACCTATTCACCTACCTGCAAGAAAACATTATCTTAAAATCTTTAGTACATATGATAGGAGGTTGCACCAAAGATAGTTTTGTTTTGCACATTAATGTTCAATTGATGCGGAACTGTTAGTCACTGCCCTCAGTGAACTTTGGCAGTCTATTTCTGAACTCACTCTGCTTTTCCATTGCTCTGTATTATCAATACACTGACTAGTCTGGAATCAGGTAGAATACAATCATTTTCATAAACATTGCTTTGACTACTTTGTCCTTTTGGTTTCAATGCTGTGGAAACACCTTGCCAATTTCCACCTTTTTTCTTTTCCTTTTTCTTTTTCTAATTTCCACTTTTAATAGAAGGGTTACTGGTGTAGCTCAATGATACAGTTCTTGCTTGGAAAGCCCAGGGCCCTGGGTTTGAGACCTATGACTATAGTATCAGCCAACCAACCAATTAACTCACCCTGCTAATTGCTAGAATATTGAGAATGAATTCTCAAGTATGTATTCATCTCTGAATTTCTGCAAATAAAAAACCTTGTTTCCAGTACATAGGTTTTACAGCATTAACTTTACTCACATTTTGTAAAATGAACACTGTGTGTTGACTTTGGTCCCTAAAAAATTCATGGTAGTTGTGGTAGTTTGACTATGAATAGGCTCCATAGACTCATGTGTTTGAATGCTTGGCACTGCATGGGAATGGCACTATTCGGTGTGGTCTTGCTGGAGGAAGTGTGTCACTGTGGAGGTGGGCTTTAAGGTCTAACATGCTCTACTCCTTCTACTACCTGCCCATCTGGATGTAGAACTCAGATCCTTCTCCAGCACCAGTGTACCTGCATGCTGCTATCCTCACCTGAGAATAATGGACTAAACCTCTAAACTATAAGCCAGATCAAAATTGGAGAGGTGGCTCAGGGGCCATCTTACAAAGGTCCTGAGTTCCGGTCCAGACAACCACATGGTGGCTCACAAGCCTCTATGATGGGATCTGGTGCCCTCTTCTGGCCTGCAGGGAGAACACTGTGTACATAATCTTTTAAAAAATGTTTTCCTTCATAAGAGTTGTGGTCATAGTGTTTCTTCTTAGCAATAGAAACCCTAAGACAGTAACATTTCCCCCAGGATCTCTCAGGATTTCCCAGACGATGCAATTTACAAAGAAAGGCAATCTCTCTCTTCCTTTGTAATCTGTATACATTAATTGCCTTACAGCATCATCAAAAAAACATTGACTACAACGTATTATATAGGAACCTAAAGAGACAGGGTCTTCCTATGCAGCCCAGGATGGCTTTTGACATCAATTTTCCTTAGAGCCTCTCCACAGCTAGAATTGAAGGTGACCATCAGCAAGCCCCCCCCCCCCATCCCCGCTGTTACCTGTGCTTTTCAGATTTAGGCAATGGTCTTAACAACTTGTCCACTTTATCTACATTGAAAACCTTAGTGGGATTAACTACTTGTACTGTGTCCTTGTTGGTTTTACTATCAACTACAGCATCTATAATAGCATTCCTTCACTCCAGAGGACTCAAAGCTTTTATCTGGTCTATTGGTGAGCTATTAATAGGCTGCACTGACAGTTTTTACAAATCAGCATTTATTCCACTCAGGATTTATATTTGCTTTCCATCTCGGCACTTCTCTCCCTTTTCTATTTCAGAAGTGGAAACTAAGGCTAATTTGAAATGTTTATTTCCTAAAAATAAATGTTTCTCTGGATATTATTTTGACCTAATACTATTTTGTTCAGTTTTCAGTCTATATTCCCCCCTTGAAGGCATGTTGACTAATTTTCGAAAAACTTGAAAATTACCTAGATAATTGTTAACTTTAATTAGGTTATGCCTAGAGAAAACTTTTTTTGGGGGGAAGGGTAAGATTTGAACCTTCTAAGGTTTATTGAGACTTGTTTTAATGGTCTAGCTTGACTATTCTATGTAAACCTGAAAACGATGTGTGTTATACTTGGTGAGATGGTCACAAAAAAAGGTTAAACTGTCGCCCAACTTTTATCTCAACCCACTCTGTGAAGAGCTCTAAAGTGTCTAGAGTTATAACTCTGACTAGACATTTTGACTAGGGAAGTAGTTGGCTCTCGGTCCATCCAACAATTGGAAAATGACCTGGTTTTTATGTGAGGCCATTTTCCATAATGTAAGTGCTGATGAACTTGAACTTAATCTTCACCTCACGGTCGCTTGTCCTACTACCCTTTCTTCCCGTGCCTCACTTCTTTTGGGTTACTAAACTACTTTTCTTTCTAATGATTGCAGTTTATTTCCTGTATTTCCCAATTAGCTAATTTTTTAAAAAAATGTAGTCCTAGAAATCCCTAGAACTTGCAGTATGCAGCTAATCTTCAAACATGCCCCACAAGTAATATAAGGGCATTACAAGGGTCTCATCCAAAACTTTGTGATATTTTCAGGCATTTTATTAATACACATGCTGTGACAAATCATTTTAATGATTGTAGCATTCTTCTTTGTATAGGTTTAAACTTCCTTCTGGCATTAGTTTCTGTTGGGAAAACTTTCCCTTTTAAGAAAGAAAATAGTTAGGGCTGGAGAGATGGCTCAGAGGTTAAGAGAGCACTGGTTCCTCTTCCAAAGGTCCTGAGTTCAACTCCCAACAACCACATGGTGGCTCAAAAACAATACTGAGATCTAATGCCCTCTTCTGGCAGGCAGGCAAAGCATAATATAATAAATAAGTCTTTTTTAAACAAAAGAAAAAGAAAATAGCTGGTGGTAGGCACATGCAGATCAGAAGGCGTCTTGCAAAAGTCAGCTCTTCCCAGCATGTGGGTTCTTGGGGTCCAGCTCAGGTTGCTTACCAAGACATCTTCAGCAGCCCTCTTCTTTCCTTTTCATCCCTCTACCAACAATATATTGTCACAGCTTCTATTTATCTCTAGAAAAGTCTTCTAACTTCAAGTGTCTCATTTGATTAAAAAGCATATAAATTTATTTCTTCCTCCTTTATTGTTCAGTACCGATAAACCCAGATTTAAGGTGGTTTTACTTTTTTTTTTTTTATACAATTATTTTTATCTGTATGGGTGTTTGGCCTGCATGTTCCATCTGCATGCCTGGTGCCCACTAAAGCCAAAAAAGGGTAATCTCCTGTAACTAAGAGTTACAAACAGTTGTAAACTGCTGCGTGGGTGCTGGGAATCAAACCCAGGTCCTCTGAAAGACCAGTAAATGTTCTTAACTGCTGAGCCATCTCTCCAGCTCCCAATTATTTTTTTAATTGTATAGTAGTGGGGAGCAATACGCATTCAAAAGGATTACTTCAAGCTTTCACCCTTTCCCAGGCTAGTGGTGTGTGTTTGACATGATGACCGACTCTGTGACTCATTTTAAGTATTATTAATATGTGTAAAGTTAGGACATTTTTAAATGTACAAAAGGTATTTCCCCCAAACAGTAAATATATAAATGATTGTATATTTATTATTGTATGTATCTTACTGGGTAATAGCAAAGTAAAAGCAGCACAAAGGCTGAGCGAGGCACAGTGATGAACACCTACAGACCCCAGTGACTTGATAGGCTAAGCCTAGAAATTCAAGACCAGCTTGGGCAAGAAGATCCTATCTAAAAACAAAAATAAAAACAAATTTAAAACTATGATGATTAAAAGGGAGAAAATGACACTATCAAATGCTAGAGAACCTATAGAGCAACTGAACTTTCACTCACTCCTTGTAGTATTCTGAAGGGTAGTTTAGCATTTTCTCACAAAACGAACCATATGCTTATAATACAACAGCTGGGGAAAATAAATGAGCTCATGAAGTGCTTGCTGTGTAAGCGTGAGAACCTGTGTTTTATCCCTGGTACCCATGGGAAAAGCCAGGCATGGCTGCACTTGTTTATAACCACAGAGGTGGGGATGTGGAGACAGGCAGGTCCCTGGAAGTCCCTGGCAAGCCATAGGTTCCAGAGACACTATTCAAAACATGAGGTGGGCAGCTCCTGATGAATGACACCCACACCCAAGGCTGATCTCTGGCATCCACAAGCAGCAGCCCACACCCTGCACAGCTGCACACAAAAACAAGACACACATACACAAATACAGTGCACGAATTTCCTTTCATGGTATTTTACCAAATGAATTAATACACACACACACACAAAAATTCTAAATATGGATGTATATAGTAGCTTTACTCACATATCAATCCTGGAAGCATCTAAGGCACATCTCAATATGTGAGTAGATAATTTGATAACTGAAAACATAGGATGGATTATTCAACACTAAAGAAAGAAATTAACTACCAATCATAATTACACTTAGTCAAGTTTGAAAAGGCTGCATACAGTACAATTCTGATGATATACTGGTAAAGTTTTTTAAAACATTCAAAAAGAACAGTGCTGGCCCAGGGCCAAATCTCATCATGTCAAATCGTAATTCCTGTCATTTACTTAACTTTTGTGCATTCCCATGTGTGGGATCCTACAGCAAGCAAAAAACTGTAAAGATGGTGTTGACTACTATGAAGGGGCACCTTGCAAAACCCTGATCTGCATGGCCGTTATCCCAGTGTACATAAACTGCTGGGTGATTAGCTCATCGGATGGATGGGGGTAAGCAAAGTTCCTTTGCAAAGGAATTCTCTTTTTAAGAACTGATTTAAAACCAGTGCTATTACATCACAGGCAGAGAAAACCAACTGGTCATCAGTTCCACAGTGATTTAACAAATACCCTTGGATGGTTGGGTCAGCCAGTTGAAGGATATAATATATCCAAAAATAACATTTACATAAAGACATTTTTCTTTAAAGAACAAGAAGTCACAGTTGAAAGACAGAAACAAAATGGAGGTTGTATCTGTGATAAAAGAAATCCAGATAGAAATACTATTTTAGGCTTGCAAAATTTGCAAAATTTGTCATAGCACACACAAACCAATCTCATTCAAAAATACACTTTAAAATGATTTTATTAGTAATTGTAGAAGCATACAACATAGTTACATGTTTATAAACATTTCTACAAAAATATTCTTTAAGAAATTTTTTACAAAACATTAAAACATGATTTACTGTTAAGAATAAAACCCAGTAGGTTAAAACAAAACAAAAAGCATTATTTCCTTAGGAGGCAGAGTCAGGAGGAACTGAGTTCAAGGCCAGCCTGGTCTACAGAGTGAGTTCCAAGACACCCAGGGATACACAGAAAAATCCTGTCTTGAAAAGTCAGAACAAACCAACAAAAAAATAAGCAACCACACAATTTCTTGATTCCATCGCATTTTTAGATCCGGTACTCTGTTGGACTGGTCTATTTAAAGTGACAGTGACGCATACACAGGTGAGCATGTCCTGCAATGATGGATGACGGGGTTGCCCTGATAAAGAACTGAAGCCATGAGTACCAAGAGCATGAAATTCACATGCATACTTGAGTTTCTCTCTTCGCTGTATTTCAAAGAAAAGGGGAAAACAGAAACAAGAGTGCGAGGGCAAAGGGAAAGGAGAGCACCAAGCACGCTAGATCTCTCCTACAGGGAAGACTGTGCAGAGAAACTCTCACACATGGGAAAGCCATGTGTGGGGCATCTGATCTTCTGGGCTGCCGTGTCCATGCTAGTAAATCACCAAGGACACCTGACAGGTGAGTTACTCACTCTCAGAAATCAGACTTAGAGCTAGCTTTACAAGAGAGGATGCAGCTTCCTCAAGCAGCCTCTTCAAAATCATAAAAGCAGACTGCTGCTGTTGTTTTCAGTGTCTTTCTTATCCAAGGGGAAAAAACAACAGAGAGCAGAGAATGGGAAAAGCTCGCTGTTCATATCTTTATATAGTGTTAGTTATGCAAAAGGAAACTTTAAATGTTATTAAGTAATGTGGCGCCCCATTGTCAATTAACTTAAGAGGGGCACTAAGACATATCCATCTAGGTATTTTTACTGTATTAAATCTAAAATCACTACACAGTTATTTTCCTAAGGATACATAATTTAATTGATCCTGTTTAAAACAAAGCAAAACACAAATAAACAACAACAAAAAAAACTTCTCTGTTTCTACTCTCTTCTTTTTGAGGGTATTCTTAGGCTGACCCGGCAAATGAGTACACAATTTGGTGGTTCCTTTCCCCCACTAGTCACTGCTGTAAGCCCAGCCATGGGGAAAATAAAAATATTTCACTATAGTACAGTTCATCTTAGGCAGAAAGACTAAAACTGTTAAAAAGAAACAAAACCCCTTGACTTTCAAAGCTCAACAATCTGAACCTGCAGACACGGCAAGAGAGCAATTAAAAAATGGGAGCACAGCAAGGACAAAGGAGGAAGAACAAGGCGGACGTTGGGGAGCAGGGAAAGAACTACCAATTTCAGAAAGATAAGCTTTCTGTTACCGCGAGGTACTGCAAATACTGTACATTTTGTTAAGATGTATTTGTCTAAACTATTTTTCTCTGTATAGCTGACTCTTCAGTTAAAAAGTTAAATGAAATATACTTTCACTATATATACGCTATACACTAAACCAAGCAAAGTGCCTTTCAAGTAAGAAACTAATGGTTTAAATACTACATATTTATCTGAATTTCTATAACTGAAAATATTAAACATGTACTTAAAAATAGCATACATTTTGAAAATTAAAAAAAATTGTATCTGGGCATTTCAGCACACAGTAGTAACTCTAGCAAGGGGAAGCCAAGGCAGAATACCACATATTTGTGGGTTTGCAGAGTGGGATACAGCAGAAAGAAAGAAAGAAAGAAAGAAAGAAAGAAAGAAAGAAAGAAAGAAAGAAAGAAAGAAAGAAAGAAAGAGAGAGAAAGAAAGAAAACAGCAAAGCAAAAGAAACCTACCTATCATATAAATACCTCAATTACATTCAAGCAAATACTGTCCTTTAGATGCAGGTACAAACCTCACATACAATGACTTACTTAGATTTCAGCCTCAATTATTTTAGTACTAACAAGTGGTTCAAATGTCAGTCTTCAGTAATATGAAGGCTTAGTTAAAATTTCGTGTTTGTATTTGACGACCTCCCCTTGATGGGGAGCCCTGGTGGCACTCAAAGAAAGAATAAGCAGGCAACTGAGACTTGATAGGCTATGACCATAAAGTGGGGGAGGAGGTCCCCCTCGGTCATAGACCTAGGGGAGGGGAATAGGGTGAAAGCAGGAGGGAGGGATGATACAAGTGATGTAATAACAATTGCATTGTAATCTGAATAAATTAATTAAAAATAAAATAATTTAAAATTTTCGTGTTTGTTAATCACTAGTCTTCTTATATACAAAAACAAACAAACAGACATTAAGAAATCTGCAAACAGGGCTAGAGAGATGGCTCAGAGGTTAAGAGCACTGCCTGCTCTTCCAAAGGACCTGAGTTCAATTCCCAGCAACCATCTATAATAAGATCTGGTGCCCTCTTCTGGTGTGCAGGCAGAACATTGTATACATAATAAATAAATAAATAAATAAATAAATAAATAAATAAATAAATAAATAAATAAATAAATAAATCTTTTTAAAAAGGAAAATCTGCAAACATTATTTATTACTGCCTCAAAACAAAGCAAAAACTACTTTGGAATAAACCTAAGGAAGAAAAAGAATCTACAACGAAAACCTTAAAACACTGAAGGAAGAAACCAAAGGATAAACTCGAAGATGAAAAAAAAAAAAAAAAAAAACGACCCATGTTCACAGGTTGGAAGAACTACTGTGAAAATAACTACACTACCGAAACAATTTATAGATCCAGTTTCCATCAAAACTACAATGCCACTGACAGAAACAGAAAGATACACACACTAAAATACAAAAAGTTCCCAGATAGTCAATAATCCTATGTAAAAATGATCATCCTGATGTGAAATAGTCATCACACCTCACTTCACGTATGCTCCAAAGCCACAGTAACATATCAACATGGTAGCTGCACAAAGACAGATACATAATCGACAGACTAGAATAGAGGACCCAGAACATATAAGCTGTGCAACTACAGCCACCTGATCTTTTACAAAGATGCTAAAAATACACACTGGAGAAAAGACAGTATCTGTAACAATGGGCATCTGAAGGTAGAATGGAATGAGACTGCTGTATCTCCAGGGTCCCCACCTAAGACTGGAAACTCTTGAGGCCAGTGAGGGAACACTCAGAAACGTAAACACAAACAAGAGGCTCCTGAACAGGATGGCTGCAGTTACTCAGCAAATAATGAAAAACAACAAATAGGGTCTCATGACGCCAAAAAGCTTCTGCACAGCAAAGGAAACAGTTAACTGACGAAGAGACAACATTACACACAGAACAGAAGATCATCTTGGCTGGCTATACACTTGACAAAGGAGGAATGGTCAGAATATACAAAGAACTCAAACATAAACAACAAAAATATCAACCCAATCAGTAAACGGTAATGAAGGCGAGGGAGATAACTCAATTGGCAAAGCAGTTGTTTTGCAAGCAGGACTTGAGCTGGATCTTCAGAAGCCACACTTCAAAAGCCCAGGACAAAGGGAGGCAGAGATGCAAATCCCTAGGGCTCAGTGGCCAGCCTAGCTTAGCTGACAGGTTCCAGCCCAGTGAGAGACTCTGTCTCAAACAGAAAACAAAACAAAACAAGATAAACAACACCTGAAAAATGACACAAGGTCACTGCCCCCCCACGTGTACCACGTGCACCAACACACACACACACACACACACACACACACACACACACACACACACACCTTGTAACCATGCACAAACGTAAGAAACAGGCTACTGAGCAGGCATGGTGGTGCATACCTGTAAAGCCTGCACTCAGGAGGCAGAGGTAGGCAGATCTCTGAAAATCTGAGGCCAGCTCTACCTCAAAAGGAAGGAGGGAGGGAGAAAAAAAGGGGGATGCTTCTGAAACCAAAAGAATTGTCACATAAGTGAGCAATGAACATTGCCAGCTCCAGAGAGATACAAATTAAAGCTGCACTGAGATTCTACTTTAGCTGTGCTAATGGCAATCACATGGGAACGGTCAGAAGCTGGAGTGGGGCCCATGCCTATAAACAAATAAGGCAGAGACGAAAGGATCTGCTGAAGGTTCGAGATCAGCCTGCTCTACATAGCAACCTCCAGGCCAGTCAGGGTTAGGTAGCAAGAAGCTGTCTGAAAAGGCCGAAAACAAAACAACAAGAAAAACAAACAACAGAAAAGAAACAAATAACAAAAGTTAGCAAGAAGGATGGGGATAAATCCTTACATGGTGCCTGGTGTAATGTAAAGTAGTCCAGCCATTATAGAAACCAGTAAATTCTTAAGAAAATAAAAACATATCTACTGTATGATCCAGCTATGCCACTTCCAGGGGTTTACCCAAAGTACTCTCAATGTACGTATCACAAAGACAGTTTCATGTCAATGTTTATTGTAGCACTATACACGAATGCTAAATTGTGGTATCAACTGAGGGGCCCAAAAAGAGAGGAATAAAAGAAATGTGGCATAAAACAATGGGTTTTTTTTTCAAACATTATGAATTTTGTAATAAATCAAGTAGTTTTTGGATAATATTCCTGAAAAGCAACAAGCTATTTTTTTCCTACTAACACAAGTTTATGTATAAAGGAGCAATAACTTTACCAAATTATAGGCTTATTCTAATGTATCAACAAGGGATTCTGAAGAGTGGGTGTGAAGGCTTTTTTTTTTTTTTTTTAAATAACTTGGCATGTCCCAGGGGAAAAGGGGCTTTTCTCCTCTAAAACTCAACTGTTTTCTCCTACACTGTATTACCTAGCCATCCACAATGTGATCTGATGTCCTCTTCTAGTGTGCAGCACACATGAGGACAGAACACTGTATAAATAATAAATAAATCTTTTTTTTTAAAGAAATGTCCTGTCATATATTCAAAAGTACATGACAGGATCTCAAAGGGCCAGAGGACAAATTAACAGCATCTATTCAGTGTTTTCTGGTATTTCTGATGAGAGACTGACAGATGGATATACAACAGCTCTAATATACCATGAAAACCAATTTTAAAATATTTTTCAGTGTTCTCATGGCTAAATTTGTGTTCATACTCATCAGGATGGTTCTATAAATGAAAGTAAATATTAACTTAAATGTCATCTATGTCCTAACTGTAAAACAAAATAACTATAGTACATATATATGTATAATAAATTTTATGTAGTAAAGATTGTTAACTATATACCAAACATGAATATAAACTTTTTATATATTCTTTCAGTCATTATAAAAATCAGTGTTCTAATTTCCTTAAATATCCTATCAAAGAGCTGTAAGCGATGCAACAGGCAAAGGCAGAAACAGAACACAGGTGGAGTAGTACATACAAAATTCAGAATTGACTCAGTACCCCTTTCTTTTTGAACCTAAAAAAATTTTTTTAAGATTTATTTTTACTTTATTATTTTTTTTTTGCCTGCACATCTGTATTTCACCCACAGGCATGCCTGGTGTCCACAGAGGCCAGAAGAGGGCACTGGATCCCTGGAGCTAGAGTTACAGACAGCTGTGAGTTGCCACACTGATGCTGGGAACTGAGCGATGTCCTCTACGAGAGCAGCCAGTTCTCTTATCCTCTAGGCCATCTCTACAGCCCTTTAAATAACCTAAGTTAAAGGTACAGCTTACCAAATTTCTAAAACTCCATATTTCTTTATCTTTAATAAGCCCATAGAAAGGCTCATTTTAGCTCAGACCACAGAACAGCCTTTGTAAAAACTGTTTAGGCATTAGACCACCACAGTCAATGCTGCATAAGGCAAGGCCTGGGCCCTGGCTATGGATACACGTCAGTGGAAGATGAGAAACTCAGATCCAACTGTCACATACCATCTGAATGTGACTGTACTGAGTATCTTGTTCTACTGCAATTTCTACCAAATAATCCACTTTGTCCACATTTATATAACCACAAAATACCTTTTTAAAAAGCACAAGTAGAAAGATCTTTTATTTTTGAGTTCTAAATTTGAGTCTTTCTCATTATAAAATAAAACCAAAAAATTAAACTGAACATGTGACTGTGAGACAAACCAATTAAGGTGGTGTTCTAGACTTCTGTCCAATATAATTTTCTTTTTAAAATGTTCCATATGTAATATGAATACTTCAAGTAAGTCTGATAAAAATAAGACTCAGAAATAAGGATTCAAAGGTAAGAGGCTATTTGGGTCCGTAATCCTAGAAAATGTCCATAAAAGAATGGAAGTGTCATGGGGAAAAATAAAAATTTGTGTTTGTTTCTGCACTTAAAAGTTTCTTGCTATGAACAATGAGGGCCAGTTCTTTTCTAGGAACTCTACAAGGCAGTATGCAGCACACTTCTAGACCATCCTGAAAAATGGAAAGACTGGTGGAATTATCACCCACCAATTCCCATCCACCTCTGGCTAAGAGCTGCTACCCAGGCGTTATCTTCCCAGCACCTTTAACATGCTCTGGATGTAGCTCAGAAATTCCAATGCAGAGTCGCAAGGATTTGCAGAACACTTAGGAAGGACTACAGTGGTTAAGAGTTAGGCATCTGCCATCAAAACTCACTACCAATAAGACTCATACATTCCTGTCATCATTCTTTTTACATAAAAGTAATATTGGGGGGGGGGGGGAGTGGCATTGCCTCCCACCACTCTGAGAGGCAGAGGCAGGTGGATCTCTGTGGGTTCAAGGCCAGCCTGGTCCACAAAGTGAGTCCAGGACAGCCAGGGCTACACAGAGAAACCCTGTCTTGAAAAAAACAAAACAAAAAGTGGCACTGTTGTAAGCACTAGAGCAGAACTGTAAAATAATCCCGCAGTGTGTGTATGTGTGTGTGTGTGTGTGTGTGTGTGTGTGTGTGTGTGTGTGTGCACGCGCATGTGTGTGTGTATTCAGTTAAGGTATTTGAGCCCACAAAAAGAAATCTACTTTTATAAACTAAGAGGATTTCTATAAATGATTTTCATTGAATCTACCAAACCCCTTACTTTCTAAATTCGATAGCTTTTAACAAATAGCCAGTACTAAAAACAAAATGTGGAATACAGTATAGTACTCAAAATGTACAGAACTAAAGAACCAGACCCAAATTCTTGTCCTAGCTGTGTGTGGGAAGAACATTCATCCTCTAGTGATTTGCTCCAGGAAACCAAAGCTGGAATGGATTCCAGCCCAGTGCTCCTACTACTCCGAAGTGTCCGTCTACTGCAGACTCACCTGGTGGCACTGGGCATGCAGCCAAAGCCATTTCAATTAACTTACAACGTTTTCCTGGCACCATAAGATAAGGACAAACACTATGGGATACTGTTTAAAAGCAAAACAAGATAAATTCTACTCTTTTTAGTAAGAAGCTTGAGTTCCACAGTTAAAACCAAAAAATGGTAAAAAGCTTCCAATTAACACGTTTATAAGAGATACATCAAGACAGGAAAGATGTCTTCTTCAAGGATGCCAAATACAAATAGCCAGAACACTAAGAATTTAACATTTATATAATTTCTGATTGTTTCATGGTTCTTCTTGCTGTAGGTAGTTTACTGTATATCTGTGTAATAATATAAATGTATATGTAAAAAATAAAAAATAGTAATAAAAAGGGTTATACCAACCCCGACTACAGAAAACATTTATTCTTTTCATCTCCATTCTTTAAATTTCAGTTCACTAAAATTGAACAAACACCAACTGAATGTCTATTTTGTCGTATATCCAAATAAAAAATAAATTCTCAAAAAGAATTCCATTTATAAAAATTAAGTTTAAAATACCTTTATTAAAACTGATTTACAGTTTTAAAGTACTTAATCTTACACAAAATTCAGTCAACATATTCTACTTTGCTTTCATTGTGTGTTCGTTTTTATTACTTGAACATACATCATATTGAGTTTAGGAACTCAGAATATCAGTAAATTTTGAGTATTTTTCAGAATTTTATGTTGGCAGATTTAAAGATCACAACTCAGATCCCGCTTACATCATTGAATATGGTTGGCATCAGCTGCTTCCTAATAATGGCATTTATGTGCTCTTTGGTTTCACTATTTGGGATAAGATGGTAATACACATGATCATATCAAATAAAGTTACAAACTAAACTTTGCATTAAAAAATGTACACTTCAACATAACATTAACAAAACAACCCTTAATTTCACCATATTATAGCTTTCAAAATCAGAAGATCTAGTTTTAATCCTCCCCCCCCCCCATTTTATAAGGTAACATCCAAAACCGTGGATTAAAACTAAAGGGAGGAGGAGCTCAGGGAAAAAAAGGAAAATAGAAACACAATAGACTCTAAGTATAAACCAGTCTACAATCACCAGTGAACCCTGGAGCAAATGGTAATGTAAGCATTGAACCTCGTCACACAGCAGGAAGAACTCAAGAAGATATGGCTACACAAACGCAACTCACCCACGGCAACTCTAAGGAGACCAAGGTCTCAGGTACCCGCATTGCTGGGGGAGCATTTATAAAACAGGACGGTCTTTGAAGATAATATGCCATGCAGTGTGACCCTACTTACAGGTATATGCTGGCCATAATAGAAAAATGACTTGATATTTCATCTGTCCACTGCTGCGAGTTCCCCTAATACTTTGACATTGGTAAATATAAAAGAGCAACCTAAGTTCAGTACACTTTCCTAAAGAAGTGCCTGTTTGAGAAAGTAGACACTTAAAAAATCAACAAACTAAAAAAAACCCTTCAATTTTAACTAGGAACTAGTAGAAATTTGCCTTGTATTAACATCTTTACATTTAAAGAATGAGTCTAAGGTTCTAAGCATTATTTTAACAATTCATACTCCATTAAAAGTTAATGTTGTTTAAATTTTTATTTTGAAAGTAACACTTCACACAAATGAAGTTCCATTTAAATATACTAATTCCACTGGCTTTTGTCCCTGAAGTGTATCTAGATACACACACAATTACTCATAAAACATTTTCAGTTGGTATCACTGCTACTTTCAGAATTACTAGTTTTTGTTTATTTTCCAGTGATAAGAATAGAGCTAATTTTCATCATCAGAAAAATTCACATTATCACATTTAATGTGGACCAGAAATTTATGCTTTTTCTTCTTTTTGAAGATAGGCTCACTACATTGTCCTGGCAGGAACTTGCCACATACATCAAGCTGGCTTCTAGTTCAGAGATCTAGTTGCATCTACTCACCATGTGTTGGGATTAAAGGGGGGCTGGGAGAAGGTGTATGGAACCATTCTATTCCACTTCAGTGGCAGTCTCAAAAATACTCCCTTCAAAAAATAAATGCTGCCCATTCCTTCAACTTCATCATGCCACACACAGGCCTTTCTGTTACTCTTACTGTGTAGATTTTCAGATTTAGTGCAATGATGTAAAATTTCCCGTCTAAACAGCAGCAGCATGTATGTAGCTTATTAAGGCTCCTCAGTATGGTTTCTAATGTCAGTAGTTATTTTGGCAACTATACTATAAACATTTTGAAAATGCCTAGGTCTATAGGACTGACAGTACCACTTGACGAGCTATTCTGTGATTCCCAATGACAAAATGGTAGTACAACTACAGTTATTTGAGTACATTTTACAGCTGGATGGAGGTGGCAGATACTTTAATCTCAGCATTCAGAAGGCAGAGGCAGATGGCTCTGAGGCCAGCCTGGTCTACAAAGCAAACTCCAAGACAACCAGGGCACTTATACAGAGAAACCCTGTCTCAAAAAAGAAAAGAAAGAGAAAGAAAGAAAAAGGAAGGAAGGAAGGAAGGAAGGAAGGAAGGAAGGAAGGAAGAAGGAAGGAAGAGCCCTCTCTCCTTTATTCTGAGTTTACTAGAGGTCACTGTTTCAACAAAATGGGAGTAACAGAAAAAGGTACATTTTCAAGTCTTTACATGGCAAAAATTCAGAGTCAACAGTCGTTTAACCTCTCTGTCTAGTGTCCTGAAGTACTCATGCAGAACCATTCACTGTGACAGGCCTGGTGATGCATACCTGGAATCCCAACACAGAAGAGGTTGGGGACAGCCTTGGCTATAAAGCAAGGCAAACAACTCATTATTTTCACTGCTGATTAGATTAAAGA
>OU015742.1:85347708-85361823 GCA_907169655.1 Acomys percivali
AGAGAGAGAGAGAGAGAGAGAGAGAGAGAGAGAGAGAGAGAGAGAGAAAAGAAAGAAAGAAAGAAAGAAAGAAAGAAAGAAAGAAAGAAAGAAAGAAAACCACAATGAGCTTCATTCAGCAGATACAAGGTGCTTTGACATTAATCTCCAAGATTTCCTAATTTTCCCAGTACTTGCCACTTACCTTTGTGAACATTCAGTAAGAAATCCAGCCACTGAAAGTGCATCAAATGAAAAGAAGGCGCACGTGGCAGAAATGTACAACTACCTGTTGCAAACGATTGCTAAATTATTATTAGCCAATTTTGAACTACAAATGAATTATACCACCTAGAATAAGGAAGGTTAAATTATGGTCTGCAGGCCAATTCCAGCATTCCATCTTAGTATAAATTAAATTTTTATTAAACATATACACATTTGTTTGGTTACATGTTGTCTATGGCTGCTTTTTTATTACAATGGCAAAGAAGAAGAGTTCAGATCAGAGACCATTGTGGCATATAAAAGTCCAAAATAATTATCTGGTCCCTCACAGAAAATGTTTGCCCAACCCCTAATCGAGGAGAATGAACTACATGCTTACAAAGCAAACTATGATAATGATAGTCATAGCCATTAGCTAGAGCTCAGGAAATAACGCCCATACTGTAATATGCAAACACAGGCACGGGACTGCCTCGCTCCCAGGACAGGGTGCTGCTCACTTACCTGCTCACGTATCTCTAGACTAACATTTCTGAAGGACTGACTAGTGGGAGAGTAGGGACTCCAGGAATCTGCTTTTATTGTGCCATCTAAGGTAAATAAAAGATTGCTGAAAATAATTCAAAAGCTTTTAACAAAGAAACTGTATTATACAACTACATGATCATTTCTTTCACATTTTATATTTGAAATACAAAACTTTTAAAGGCACTTAAAATAGGAAGGCTAAGTCCAATAATTTAGATGTTACCTTCATTTAATAAAGTAAACTGATTTCCGCTTTCTCTGAAATAACAAAGTTTTCACTTTTATTTTCATAGGTAGAGTTGAAATAAAAATATCTAAATCAATCATATACCAAGTTAACATGTGACACCAAAATCTATTAAAAACTGAAGTGGCAAAACCAGTAGTCTGAAACTAAAAAGTGCTTAGAGGTCATCTCACACTGTTCAGATGAGGAAGCTTCAAAACAAGATGGAGAACAGCAGTTCAGAGAACTAGTTAGTGGCAGGGACAGATGGAACTGGAACCAAAGGCCACTACCAGATTAGAACAGTGTCTACTCCAAAACAGCTAATTTTTAATAAAACGTTTGTTCATATTCTAAGAAAGGACAAACTGATGTTCGACTATTCTGTTTTTAAAACAGCAGCACAAGCTAGGCATGGTACTGCATGCCTGCAACCCCAGCGCCTGGGAGGCCAAGGCAAGAGGGTCACTCATGAGTTTGAGGCCATCTAGGGCTACACGAAGTTCCAGGTCAGTATTGTCTACACGGACAAACCATATCTTAAAGCACATAAACAAAAAATGTGCAGTATAAAACACACCTAGTACTAGACATCTCTTTTATGTTGTTCTTCAAAAACCATCCTAAATTTACATAAAGACATGATTAATTAGAAAGCAATTCTTTAAAAAAAAGAAACCAATTATTTAATAATCTGTCAAAAATTAGAAAATATGATGCTGATAAGGGGTGCTGCTAATTTGGTAAAATCTATTATTGGAAATGTAATTTGGCATATTCTAAAGGGCTTACAAGAAATTTTTTATCATGTAAACCATTTATTTCATTTTCATGATTATATCCTAGAGAATGGGTGTAATATAGAGTTCAAATTTTACATAGAACATCCATCTCATCATAAAAATGTGGGAGATTATAAACACCCTAACATCCAAAGAGAGAGCTGACTATTTTCCTATAGTATAACATATTAGGCAACCATTTTTAAAACCAAGTTTTCAGAGACACAGGTAGTAGGTACTTAGGATAACAGGGCATATGATGAGCACTGTAACCTCGGTTCTGTTATTGCACGCACACAAACACATACACACTCATAAACAGCACAAGGACTAAAAGTAAATACAGAAAAACATTTAACAGTATTATCTCTGAGTAGTGAGATTGTAGGTAATTGTTTTTTCTTGTGACTTTTCAGTATTTTCAAATTTTATACTCAGAAAAATTATCTTAAAAATTCACCATTGTCAATTCAGAAATTCTTATAATGTGTATTAAACAAGGAATAATTATTTATAGTACTCAAAGGCATATCTAAGTAATGGAAAATAAATCACTGATATATAAGAGTGTAATCCCTACATGTATAAGTAGGTAATTTGAATCTAAAAGGTATTATTTTCTCTCATTCTTCAGTATAGAAAATTGATACTTAATAAATAAGAAATGCAAATCTCCAAAGAAAATTGGTGCAAGGCATCTAAAATTGTGCTATTTGGGTATAACACTGAAGACACAGACACTCTCCAGTGTGGTATCGACGCCCAGTGTCATGTTAAGATAGGTACAATGGAGAACATGCATGATGGCTGAATGGATTACACTTTTTTGCCAAAATGACTAGAATAAATCTATGATAACGAAATACAACACCATACCATTATTTTAGTTGGAAGAGCCGCACCAAAAATCATGCTCCCCCCACAAAAAAAAAAAAAAAAATTTTTTTGCAGGACTATATGTAGTCCAATAGTCCTTGTTACTATTATTGTTAATGATTTCTTGCTAAAAATTCAAGTAAAGGAGTTAAATTGCTTAAAGCAGTAAAAAACAAAACAAAACGAAACAAAATAAAACAGTGGTGTATGGTCTGCAATGACTAGAAACACACTAATGACACTCCTCAATGTTTCTTCATTTGCAGACTATCAGAGTAATTGAAGTAAAGGACTAAATCTATTTGTTACTAAAGCATCCTTGAATTTATATTCTACTATAATATAATAATGACACGAGGCTATGTCATACATAAAAAGGCAATGACTATAATTTAGAAAGTTAACTTTAAAATTTTATGACTATAATTTCTGTGATTTTAAAAAAAATCACATAAATTTAAAAATAAAATACATTCTAACATTCTTACATAGGAGCTGAGGCTTACCATTTTAACAAAAATTCTGAGATGGAATTAACAAAAAAACCAATTTCCATTTAAACCACAAAGCAATAAGTTTAAATCAGACTATTTTGAGTTGTGTAGCCCTTTATTAGCAACTAAAATAGAAGGTATCTGTTGTACAACATGGGTAGTTAATCGTCTGTAACTGGAGAGTTCTTATATTCTAATACAGATCATTTATAAATGCGATTTCTTTTATTAAAACGCTTCCACCCTTTGTCTGTGTACAATTTGCAAAACTATTCTGAAAGCGGAATATATGTGCGTGAGTCTGCAAAGAGTGCAAATTTCAGTTACGCTAAATGCTTTACAAGTCACTGTGTGCCAATTGGACAAATATTTTGATTCCAGCCTTCCATCCACTGCCCCAAACTATAAAGCATTTTTTTTTAATGAGTTGAAATTAAGAAGGACTACACCTACTAGAAAAGAAGAAGAGAATTCTATTAGTCTGAGGTTTCAGAATCCCCCCTACACCAGAACCAACATCTTGGTAAAGGCTAGGCTGGACCCTGGACAGAGTACGAGTCTGTGCAGTGGCGTCCCTGAGGATCGGAGTTTCAGTGGACCGTAAGCGCTCCAGCTGCATAACTCACTGAGCTGTCTTGCCAGCTCCTACACTGGCTCGACTGGGCATAATTCAAAAAGGAAAAGCTCATATTCATTCCATTCTTCTGGAGCTCTGTGATAGCCTGTGGGGGGAGAAAAGGTTGATTATGACAGACATCATATAAAAAACTGAACACTGTAAATTTTGGGAGCTTAACTTTGCATATTTGACAATCAACTTATATTACCTTTTCTTAAATGTCTGCTGCCTCATATCAAATAGAGATAAATTTCATTATTTCATTCTCTTGAAGAATATGTCCTAACCTACCTACTTAAAATTAGTGTATGTTTTTCTCTATTCTCTAGATCTTGACCACTTCTGTCTTAATATCTTGAAGGATTTTATTCATCTGACTCAGACTGAGTGTGAAAATATATTTAATTCACAGTTATAAAAGATATGCTATGATTTATACTTTTATTGTCTACTGGCTTATAATTTCTATTCACTAAAACAAAACACACAAAAAAACTCTATTTGATTCTATTCAGACTTTAAGAGAGTAGTGCAGCTTACTCTAATATAAGTTCCAGAAATTAATTTAGGTCCCCAACAGGCTTTTCCTTCAATCAATCTGAACTATTTTACAAGATGATTTAAAAAAAATCCTGAAAATACATAATATTTGACTGTCAAATCATATTGGGGGAAAAAAATGACGTTCAAGCTCTTTGGTTGACTGTTGGCTGCTCTTTTTTATACCTTTCCAAATAAATTAAATGAGCCTACTGAGACATCCTAAGAAGACATAAAGAGTGGTCTATTTTAAGAAAATTCATGTTTATTTATTAAGAGGTAAACAAATGTGATTTAGCTTTCTAAAACCCAACTAAACCAAAGTTTGGCTCTTGGCATTCTTCTTTTGTTTTGTTTTTGTTTGTTTGAGTCAGAGTTTCTCTATGTAGCTCTGGCTGTACTGGAACTCACACTGTAGACCAGGAAGTCACAGAGATCCTCCTGCCTCTGCCTTCCAAGTGCTGGGATTAAAGGCGTGTGAGCCACTATGCCTGGATTCTAATATTCTTTAAAGTAAGTTTTACCATTATTATTTAAAAGAGAAAAAGATACACATAATCTATCTTGCATTAGTAAATCACAAAAAGCATCCACTTAATTTCTTAAGTGACTAAACCACTCATGTGTATATGTACCCATATGTCTGCACATATACACAAAACCTAAAATCAATCTTCTGAAAAGAAATGCATATCAAAATTGACTGAGTCAAGAGAGGATAAGATTCTTTTAAATAACTGTGCTAACAGAAATTATTGATCTGTATTCCAGTGATAATTTATTGAAATAAACAAAATAATACAAATACGTAATTATGTTAAAAGGTACCAGGAACTGATGCTATGAAAACAAAGCCAATGATGTTACAGTGTACACAATAATAACCTTTTATATATTTTGAAACAGGACAGCACTAGATGTTAAAAAGTCAGGCTTCCTAAGGATACTCACATTTAATAACACCCCGATGGGATGTCTCCCACATATAGTATTATGATATTTCTTCAAATAATTGCTAAAAGATACAGGATCTAATTGTTCTATAATACTCATACCCTAAAAAAAAAAGAAAAGAAAAGAAAGAAACAAAATTCATTATTTCTTAATTATATTTTAAATTTACTTATAATTTCTCAATTAAAAACAGACAAAATAGATTAAACAATCCTCAAAAAAATATCAAAATCATTCATGAAATGTTATGTCATAATAGTCAACTGCTGATAGAAAAAACTCCAGGTTACTTTCTAAGTTTGGATGTTATAAACCACATTTATCAGTTGACATTTACCTCACAACACATTTCAATGTTTCCTACCTAAAGGATAATTACAAAAGTAAATCTGTTAAAATTTTCACAATAATATTTGAAACTAAATTTGATTTCTAACTGTTTAAAGCTGTGGAAGAGCTGCTAGTGCTCTTCACCACTGAGCCCTCTCTCCAGCACATTCACATATTTTTAATTGTTTGATGTTATTTTTGTGTGTGTGCGCATATGCACACAAGAAACTGCAGCCATTTTCTTGCCATGGCATGAGTTAGAGACCAGGGAACACTGTGTGGGAGTCAGTTCTCTCCTTCCACCATGTGGGGTTCCAGGGACTGTCCTTAGGTGGACAGGCTTAGTTATAAGCATCTTTTAAGCCATTTTACCAGACTATATAATGCATTTTAATCCATTAAAACAGAGCAGCTTTGTACACTGAAGTAGGCAAGCAAATCTAATTTGTTCACCCATCCACACATTATTTTATCTAGATCAAGCCCTTTTGATATTTGTGTTCAATACATTAGATTAATATCTTCTGGGGAAATGTCATTTCAATGGACTTAATTGGCAAATTCTATGTGATTGTTAAATACTGTTCAATACTAGAACAAACACGGAGTAACTGGATGGATGTCTCTAAATAAAACCATCTAAAAATTGGCAGCCACTAATAAGTGGCATGTAGGTTTTATAGTGAACGCTACAAAACCTTAACTGTACAAAAAACTTTTTCAGAATACCCACATCTTTCATAAACATTATCTATTCTAGAAAATATGCCCAAGACACAAGAATAGGAGTGTAGAATCACTTTGTTTATACATTAATTAGCTAATCTGTAACTAGTTTTTAAATGCCATACCAGCTTTCTCCTGACACCCAGGAGACTTTTTCAGGTCAATAACACTTGGTACAAGCTTAAAGAAATGTTAAAAGTTAAACCTAAAATACACAGTATGATACAAAGAAACAGTGTACTACTAAACCAATAAGTAGTAATCCTAAAATGGAATTAAAACTCTCATCCAGAAAAGCAGATAGTTGAGATACAACTTTCTTACACATCAATCAAGCACAAAACGTTCCTAATCCTAGTTTGTGTGTCTCAATAATCCTTGGCTTTATCACAGTATAACAAGAAGGACACTAATGATTCTTCAAACATCAATAAACTGTAAGTACTGCACACATTATGAGTAGTTTACTGATCCTCAATGAAGGCTAGTATTAATAAGCTCTAGGATGAAAAGTTCCAACACACATTTTAGTAATAAAATCTCCAAGCACAGCTGGAACAAGCATCATACTTATATATGGATATGAATTCAAAGAGAAGAAAATGGATTACATTTAAAGCAAGGAATTCTAAGTAACTGGCCAAGAACACCTTAATGAAGAGTTAAGTATAAATGTAAAGAGGACATTACTAAGTAAGGGGCTCAAAATAAAGATTAAATTGGTTAAATTATAAAGATAAACTAGAAAATACAAAATGGACATCAAGAGATAAAGTGTTAAATTTTTAACCATTTCAAGTGTATTAGTGCCTACCGGGTAAGAACTGCATTCCATTCAAACCTCTGACAAACATGATGATTTAATGCATGTCTTTATAAAGAGAAGATGGAGGGAATGGGGCTTTTCTCATGAGTGAACCTCTCCAACCCAGAAAATTTACAAAAAACATAAATAAAAACATGATGATAAAATTATGAATGGGGCATCCACTGACTAGTACAGAATACTGACAACACTTCACATATAGTTGATGATAAGTGCAAAATTACTAATTCCAAAATTCCAAGAAGACAAATACTAGATTAATACTATTATCAAAATCCCAAGATGATGAAAACAAAATGCATCCTGAATGTGTCTAGCTAATTTATCTGCTCCTAACAATCATGGGAGTTATGATTAGTGAGCCTAACTAAAGTCCAGGCAACAAAAGCTTCATAGGGCCTCGTGAAAACTTGATTATCTGCATAAAACCAATATACAATGAAATGAGTCAATACTTATGACAGATTCAAGTTAGAAAGAGATATTATAAACACCAAAGCCTATCTGTCCATCAAGAGTGGAAACATTTCATAGTTTAGCTTGAAATTTGAACAACACGTGCTAAGTCCCTAACTTTGCGACTGTATATATTAAATTTACTGACTCCGTAAGCAATGGTGAAAAAAACTGTGATATCAAGTCCCAAGGGTCAATCTGAAACTGAACAGGCAACACTGAAAAGCTGCTAATTCAGAATTCTGATAACTATGCTCCCATTTTAAAAATAAAACAAAAATGTACCTACAGTTTAAAAAGAAAGCTACTGTTATAATATAGAAGTAAATCTTATTAAAATAACCAACACATAAGAGTAACATATTTTACAGGTATTTTAAGTAAGAAAAACCGTGCATTTTTAATAATGACCACTTAATTAATCAGCACATCATCAAGTATCAGAACTTTAAGTCCATTCATTTGAAGATTAGATACTCATAAGGGAAAAGAAAATGTCCTTATTTCCTGAAGAGGAAAATCAATATTTTAACAGTACAAATAATCCTATGTCTAAAACAAATCAAAACCTGTTCTAAGGTAGCAGTGTTAGGAGCCAATGACAATGCATTAGTAAGTTGTTCTCTTACAGAGACTGCTGTCAGCCTAATAAAGAAGATGGGGGTGGGGAAGAAGATAGGGCATAAAGTCAAGAGGAAGAAACATGACTTAGTAAACTGTAACAATTTCTCCTTTCAAAATGGTAGGAAAAAAGGAAAGTAGCTAATATTCAAATTAAATAAAGTGATTAACAAGATAGTAAAACTGAATGGCTGCAATGGTATTTTCAGATTCTCCCTGACAAATATCTTGCAATATTAGTAATGAACTCCCCCCAAAATTCATATAGTAAGAAGGTATGCCCAAAATTATCACAGTAAAAATGATATCACATACTATATATTGAAAACACATAAATATGCCTATATTTTAAACAATCAAAAATTTACAAGATCAATACATTCTGCTTGGGAAGACACAAGTGAGGGGATAACAGTTGGGATGTAATCTGAATTAATTATAATTTTTAAAAAGTACAAACAAACAAAAAATACATTCTGCTTGTTGGTATAAAAACTGAAATTACAAAATACTATGACCAAAAAAAGATAGACAATAAAATTTAAGATTTTCATATTCTAATCTTCTATATATTTTCCCAACTATAACATTTATAGGACATAATTTTTTCCTATAAACACTTATCTTTCTATGATTTTTCATAATTAGTTTCCAAGACATTTAAAGGTTCTTCTGCAACTTAAAACAACTTGCTTTCTAACATTTTAACAGCAACAGAAATATTTTTCCAACTAAACAAGAACTTGATTAACTCTGATTAATTCTGAATAGATATAATCTAAACCCTTATAATTAAGAGGCTTTTTAGCCTACTGGACTTTGAAATTGAATAGTTCTTATGGGTTGACCATTATTTGTTTAAAATACTTGACAACTGAAGTGTTTCAGGTTTTTCTTTTTGGTAGACTTTTGAGTATTTATGTGTAAATAATACATTATGGAGATGGCAGCGCAGTCCTAAACACAAAATCTATTAAAACCTCATATTTGCTTTATACATCTCATTGTCTGAGTAACTTTACAAATAATAATTTTGGTGTACTTCCACTTTAACTGTGACTTGTCATGTGAGTGCAGGCATGCAAATTTCACTTGTGGCATCATGTCAGACATCAAAAAAGTTTTGGATTTGGGAGCATTTCAGAATTTATATTTTCAGGTCATGGATACTCAACTTTTAGTATATTCAGAATTGCTAACATTTGTATATGCTTAAAAAGCTACCTCAGTTTGAGAGCTAAACACTTTTTATTTATATACTCAATTCTAAGAATTAGCTTATTAGTCAAATTGACAGGGTGCTACTAAAGACAATTATGAGCCTTTTAAAAAGTCTACATATGAACCTACAGTGGCGCACACCTATAATCCCAGCACTCAGGGAGGCAGAAACAGGCAGCTCTGTGAGTTCAAGGTCAGCCTGGTTTACAAAGTGCCAGGATAGCCAAGGCTACACAAAGAAACCCTGTCTCCAAAAACAAAAACAAACAAAGCTAAACAAAACAAAGTCTACATATGGGGGGGGGGTCTGGAGAGATGGCTCAGAGGTTAAGAGCACTGCCTGCTCTTCCAAAGGTCCTGAGTTAGATACCCAGCAACCACATGGTGGCTCATAACCATCTATGATGAGATCTGGTGCCCTCATGCAGAAATACATGCAGGCAAAACACTGTATACTTAATAAATAAATCTTTAAAAAAAAACAAAGTCTACATATGAATATACCTCAGTAACTGAACCACAAAAATCAATTCCAAGTCAAATATTATATTCAGGTACGTTCACATATAACAAATGCTCTAGATTTGTTTTGGAGTTATGTCCTATGCTTTTGAAATAAAAGTTCCGAGTAATGTTTCGGTAATTTGACATCAGTGGAAATCTAGGGCAAACACAGAAGTCAGCCTGGGCTTCCTGGTTCTACTATAGACAGCTCACTCTTCAAATTAACAAAACTTTCCTTTCTAAGATAAATAGGAAAAGTTCTAAGAACCCTGACCATGTTCTAGTCAAGAGATCAAGGGAGGTTAATGCAAACTCACCTACAGAGCTACGGCTGGGGACTGACACTACAGAGACTGACACTACAGAGGGGACAGGTATAGACAGTGACGTCAGTGACTTCAGTGTAATGACAGGGTTGTTTAACTATTATCAACACAGGCAGCCTTACCATCAACATGGCAAGACTTCCCAAACTTACATCTCTCTGAGCTGAAAAGCAGTAAAGACAATCCATTAGTGAAGTTATTATGCCTCTGGCTTACAAAAGTATCTTAATCTGACCCATTTCTTTCCAACTCCACTACCACCATCTCTAAGTTGTCATCTTTTCCATAAAACACTCCAAATGCATGCTGTCTGTGACATCTGATCTTATCCAATCTGCTTTCTATACAACCAACAAAGTGATACTCATTTCAACAGTACACTCTGTACTTCACATGAACTTTTAGTGTAAATTACACATCAAACAAAACAATAAAGAAATGGTAAGTCACACAGCAATATGTACCAAAAATAAAAATAAAGCTGGGCAAGCTGACAAAACAACTGCTCACATGAAGACCATAAAGAAATAGGAAACATATTTTTGGTTGTCCCCAACACTAAGATGTTTTGAGGTTTGGTAGGATCTAAGGTTGCTGATATAGGAAAATTCTATACACATGTAACTGTTCCCCAACCATATGACTTTTGACATGTAGTTTAGGAAGAACTCCTAATTACCTGTACCGCTTCTACTGTATATAACAACAAAAAAAGTTTTCCATGATTTTAATAAAAAATGAATTTCCCAGGGGTAGAATCATCATCTAAAGTGAGGGAATATTATAGTTTCTTTTACTTAAAAGTTTTATTTAGAAAAAAAAAAGTTTTATTTAGTAAAAATTATTCGCTTTTTAGAAAAAAATGAAGTCATCCAGCAATGTGACAACCAATCTAAGTAATAAAGATAAGGGTTGTGTAGAAATTTGTGTTTACTGCTGTTGCCCTGGTATTATAGACAAGGATCTAAGTACTTCATTGTCCCTTCTAACATAGCTGTGTCTGGACACTGACATTTAAGACATCATTATAAATTGCTTTCCTTTTATTTCACTTTATGTTAGTGTGTCATCTATTAAGTAGTGTATAAGATTATTTTATTCCTCATCATCTAAAAATATTTGAGTTTTTATGTTCTAATCACTATTCCAGGCCCTTTGGATGCATAAAAAAAAAAAAAAAAAAAAAGAATTTAAGTGCTTGACTGACAGAAAATGTAGTTCTTACAAGTTAACAGTGAAGCAAACTAAGGCAGTGAAGTTGGGGAACAAATGCTGGAAGGGTGAAGTGCAGAATACAAAACTACACAAGGTGGCCAGCAGACAGGAGGATGAAGAGCTAAGCAAGGAGCCAGGCAAGACATCACAAGCCTTTAATTCTAGCACTCAGGAAGCAGAGGCTGAAGTAGG
This sequence comes from Acomys percivali, assembly GCA_907169655.1. Lineage (NCBI taxonomy): Eukaryota > Metazoa > Chordata > Mammalia > Rodentia > Muridae > Acomys > Acomys percivali. The sequence goes on from OU015742.1 coordinate 85,359,352, forward strand.
AGGATCTTTGTGAGCTCAATGCCAGGGATGCAGAGTTGCCTATTTTAACAAAGAAAATCTAAACAAAGGCTTGAGGTGTGTAAATGAAATAGTTAAATACAAAAAGATCGAAAGACAGAAGCTGGAAAGGTGTGGCCGTATCCAGCCACAGTGGTCCACCTCAGAGTGAATTACAGGGAAAGACAAAAGGAAGTAGTGCTGCAAATCGTGTTGGTGCCTTAGGTCATTGGATGCAAACTCCCAGATTTAGCCAGAAGACACAATCTTTGGGCCAGAATACAATCTGAGTTTTCAACAATCTGTTTGGAGTCGGTCATGGTGGCACACACTTGTAATCCCAGCACTCGGGAGGCAGAGGCAGGTGGATCTCTGTGAGTTTAAGGCCAGCCTGGTCTACAAAGCGAGTCCAGGACAGCCAAGGCTACACAGAGAAACCCTGTCTCAACAAAACAAACAAAAAAGAAAAAGAAATCTGGGCTTTATTTTCAGCTATTTGAGATTGAAAATGACAATAGCAGCTGAGAAAGCATAACGCACCTTCATATGACTTAGAAAAGTCTGTAAAAACACACTTGTCAAGAGAAAATCAGAAGTGTTCATTGTTGCCATGTTGAGTTTGAAAATGTTTGTATGACCGGGGGCTGGAGAGATGGCTCAGAGGTTAAGGGCACTGACTGCTCCTCCAAAGGTCCTGAGTTCAATTCCCAGCAACCACATGGTGGCTCACAACCATCTATAATGTGATATAATGTCCTCTTCTAGTGTGCAGGTGTACATGAAGGCAGAACACTGTATACATAATAATAAATAAATAAATTTAAAAAAAAAGAAAAAAGAAAATGTTTGTATGACCTTCCAATCAAAGTACTAATCTAGTACCTGGCAAATAAGAGTCTAAAATAATAGTCCTGGATCAAGATACTTTTACTGGTTTTGGTGCAAAAAGTAGTTTCATAAAAATTAAATATAAATTGTTACACACACACACACACACACACACGCATGCACACACATAAAATTAAATACAAACTGCTATGTGTATGCACGCATCACACAGAATGGCTACTTGCTTTGGAAATTCTGTGCTGGTAAAGTACCTGTCCAGCCTGATGCTGAGGCAGGGTGTTCAGGCACATGCCAACAATCGAAGCTAGCTAAAGCGAGGAGGATTTCAAGTCTCATGTAAGCTTGGCCTATAAGATTATTTTCTTTATAGTTAAACAAGTGAAGACAATTTTAATGAAAAGGACATTTTCACATGCATACCACTAAAAAGTAGTTCTAATTTCACATACAGCCACTGTTCCTTAAAGATAATCCTAGAGCAAGGGCACATACTAGCACAGTAAGCACACTGCTCTACTACTGAGCTATCAAGCCACAAACCCTAGAAATTCATTCCTATATAAATATCAACTCCCACCTTAAGAACACAAAGACAGGTATGAGAGGAGATAAGTTCTTGTGTCACTATTTTATAAAGGGTGTCACCACTGTTGTCCAAGGAGAGCATATGGAGTAGCAAGAAAAGGGGAAAGACAAAGCCCTTCTCTGACTGTGCTTGTGGATCAGCTCATCCATCAAGCCAGGCAACACTCAAACTGACAGAGAACATTCTTGCCAATTTGGTAACTCTTTATTCCAAGTTATCTTCTAACCTTAAGTAAAGTAATTTTTCTGAAACTACTTTTTACAAAGTTCTTAATTTGGTATCCTTGTTCCTTGGTAGTTAAAAGCTTTCTTGTCGGGGCTGGCTGGAGAGATGGCTCAGCGGTTAAGAGCACTGGCTGCTCTTCCAGAGGTCCTGAGTTCAATTCCCAGCAATCACATGGTGGCTCACAACCATCTGTAATGAGATCTGGTGCCCTCTTCTGGTGTGCAGGTGTACATGCAGGCGAAACACTATATACTTAATAAATAAATAAATCTCGAAAAAAAAAGAAAAGAAAAGAAAAGAAAAGGCTTTCTCGTCTGTGTTATTACTCGTTTGTAGTTTCCAAGCAGAACTCTTCCAACGTCGCTCTATTTCCTTACCACGTATAGCGGGGTGCCCTCTGACCTAACTTTCTTCCCTCCCCCTCCATTCTCTCTAGACAATGACACTGACCATCTTTCTTTCCACCTGCCTTCCACACAGCAATGGTTTTAAAATATTTATCTGCAGCCAAGTATAGCAACGCATGCCTAGAATCCCAGTACTCCGAGGATGGAGCAAAAGGAATTCATTTTAGTTTGAGGCCAATCTGGGTTACATAGGAAGTTTCCAGCCAGACAAAGCCACATAGTAAGACCTACCTAAAATAATTTGGAAGGAAAAAAATGTTAATGCCTATCATCATCCACACATCTTTGTGTTCTAAACCAACAACGCACAATTAAAATGTAATGTAGGCCATATTTGTAACTTTTTAAAATTAATTGCTGCTGGGTGTGGTGGCGCACGCCTTTAATCCCAGCACTCTGGGAGGCAGG
>OU015742.1:85361833-85404636 GCA_907169655.1 Acomys percivali
ATACATGTGACTAATGAATCAATTTGGAAAGTGAAACCCTGTGCCATTATGTAAAACTGAATTCATGTACAGTATACTCAAACCCAGATAGATTCCTTACTTAAATATATTAGTTGCTTGAGACCAAATGATCTTCTACTAAAGTGTATAGAACTGATATGAACAAACCTCAGACTTGTAACTAGATAGAACCTAATGGTAACTCAGACATCCTAAAGACAAAGGAGAACTAGAGAACTGAAGTGACCTTCGAGGTCACAGAGCAGATGAGTGACAGTCCTGCTACATGGAATATTCCTTATAAATACACCTCAAAATACGTATGTGAGTTTTTAAAAATTTAAAGTACAAAAAAAACTTTGAAGTACAACTAACAGTTCTTAAAGAAAAAAGAATGTAACTGAATTTTTATATTTTACATTTAGAAAAACAACTAACAGTTTTTAAAAAGAATGTAATTGAATTTTTAAATTTTACATTTAGAAAAACAAGGTACAATTCAAGTGGAAAACTTGATGGCCAAAAAAATAATAATCCAAATATCTACAAAAAGAACAAAGAACAAAAAGAGAGAAGATCAGCTCACTTGCACTTATAAAAAGTAGTCCAGGTTTCCTAAGGTGCTTTCTACAGTTACCTTACTAGACACAGGCTAAAAATACGACAGACATTTCAAATTCAAATATGATTAAAAATGAAAATATGATTCAATATATAACAATAAGACTTATAAGTTTTACAGAAATACACCAAAACTCAAAATTACAACACTTTAAATTATTGAGTTCACTAAGGTTACATTCACTTTAAGAGGGTTTGAAAAACTGTAATTCCTAACTACACATTTCTGAAACTTTTAAAACATTAAAATGATGTGGCTGTAAAAATTCCTGCAGTACAGCAGACAAAATTTAAGTGTGCTAAATTACTAAAACCTACCATCATAAATTTATGCCATTATGCTCAGCTTAATAGGAGAGCATTGCCCTATTTGTACAGAGTCCTGAGTTTAATATATAGCAAAGCAAAAAATAATTAAATTAAAGGACTATAATGTCATAACTTTCAAAAGGAAAAAGATGTTAATTGAAAAATTGGAGTTTCAGTCAAACATTTACAATTTTAGGTTATATATACTTTATTAAGTAGTTCATAAAATCATCAGCATCATTCAAAAGTAATAGTTTGGGCTATTAAGAAACAAAATCTAAAAATCAAACACTAAGTTATTTAATAAATGTCAAAGAACAGTAACATAGCTCAGAAAGACTCAAAATAAGTTACTTCGGATGGCCATCAAATTAGATAGGAATTAGAACCAGCGTGCCCCATCATCTCCTAGGAATGTAGCCTAATAGAGTCATAGCATTAATATGCTGCTGCCCCTAAGACCAAATACTTCTCCAAAAATATAATTAAAATCTGTACCCAACTGCTCTTAAATATTCTCACTAATCATCTTAGAGGAGTTATTCATTCGAGGATACATTGCATTTTGAACTCTTAATTCAAGAAAGGGAAAGAACTATTAGCCCATTGCATACTTTAACATGTTAAGTCTAGAATCACTAATCAGGAATTAAAGAAAATTCTAAATTAAATATTTTAGAGCATTAAAAACCCACACCTGAAAGACTTACCATTTTATCTAGATGTTCAATGGATCTATAAATCTCCCCCTGGGATTCATCATAGTAACTGTAACGGAACCTTTGACCTTGAAACAAATATCATGTACAAAATAAAATAGGGAAAAATTAGAAGCTAAAAAGAAAGCAAGTGCTTACCAAGTAATTTTAGTCCTCACAAAAGGCAAAGCACAGCTTACACCTCTGCAAGAATCAATTCCCAAGAGTCCTCACATAAAGATTAAGAGGCGTATTTGGGAAAGTAATAAAGAAATGATACATCACCAGGATTTTAAAATGTTAAAAAAACTATTTCATGTTGCAGAAACTTTAAAGTCACCAGCAATACAAGAATAAGGAAACAAAAGAGCTTAAAGTTAGAAGATGCATTGTTAAACATTCTCTCAGTGTATAATTGACGGGAAACCCAAAAAATACAACTAAAGAAAATCTGATTTAAGAAAACTGTTTCAGTGTAAAAAAAACAAAAAACAATGAAAGTTTATCACTGCTGAGCTCCCTGACAGAACCAAACTGTGTGAGTCAGTGATACTTGTGGCTTACGTGATTTTTATAATCATTTTTTTTTTTTAAGGAAAAGGACTGATACATGTGTCTTATGCAATGTGAGAATTCACAAAAGAATGAGTGAACAGACCTACACTGACATGAAATCCCAGTTGGAATACAAGCACAAAAGTCAGGGTTCAGCTGTTCTTTAAACAGCAGCTTAAACAAACAAACAAACCAAAAAAAAAAAACAAAGAAAAACAAAGATTCAGAAAATAAGTTGCTTTCTACTGTAGTAATATGAAATCCAAAAGTTAATGTCCATAACTAATTATAGATTATTTAACTATGATATATTTCAGATAACCCTAATATAGCTTTCAGCAATGAAGTTCTTTTTTTATATAATGAATACTTTTCCTTTTTTAAATTTTTAATTATTTTTATATGTGTGAGTGTTTTGCCTGTCTATATGTCTGTTTACCACATGCATGACTGGTACATATATAGGACAGAACAGGGTGGTGTATCTCCTGGAACTGGAGTTACAGTTGGTTATAAGCCACCAACTGGGTGCTGAGAATTGAAGCTGGGATCCTCTGGAAGAACAGCCAGTGCTCTTAACAACTAAGCCATCTCCCCAGCCCCTATTTTCCTAACTTTCAAAGCTTTGCCAAAATGCATTTCCAATGGTATTTGGTCTCATGTCTAGAGCTCTGTTATCTATTAGTAAGTCCAACTAGCCTTACAACTGAGAAAGCAGATTTGGTTGGATTATTATATTTTTAAGTTTCTTGTTCATTTTATTGAAAACAGTATCGTACATATAATGGTCAGGAAAATTATAAAACTCTTTTCAATATCTTTTTTAAAAACATACCACAGAACTCAGCATTTCATCTTGTGGTGCTAATCATTTTTTCATGTCTACTTTCCTACAATACACTATTCCCTATTTTTCATATTTTAACTGTTTACATTACCCCCTATGCCACTCAATATAGTAACTATTTACCTCCCACAGAACTATTATTAAAGTTCTCTTTGTTGTTACATTCAGAGAGCAGATCCTCACAGCTTAATTTTAGATATCAATTATAAGAGAACTTTAATACTCATTCAGAGAACAAACTAAATGTCAGTTCTCTCTCCATGTACCCTGTGGATCCCAAGGATCACATTCAGATTTCAGCCTTGGTGGCAAGCACATCTACTTGTAAGGGTATCTTGATACCCCTCAACACCTTTATACTAAATCATCCATCAAATATTTCTTTCAAATTTTTTGAAGGGTAGTTATAGCTTTCCTTTTCTTCAGAGAATGTGTATTTCACACAGTTCTAAGGACTGTCTAACCATGAGGACTGTAAAAATAGCCCCATTTTCCCCACTTGCCAGGTAGTTGTGAGAAAACTGCGTGAAGTCAAATCTACACTCAACTAGCCTAGCCTATCAACTCAATTCTTGTCTATTTCAAAGTTCTTCTGATAAAACTGCCCACCTTAGACTGAACACCTTAGACAAGGGAATTTTGCTTCCTTACCACTGTCCTGAAAATATTATTTCTAGAAGAAATCAAAGTACTCCATCTTGACCCATTAGATCCTAGACTATTTCAAGTCTGTACAACTGATTTCTTTTCTCCCTGCTTCTGGAAACAGCTGCTGCTTTAGTTACCACCTGTAAACACTATGTCTCTTATGAAGACTACCATTCCTGGGTGTGTTATGACAGTCATTTGCTACTCAAAAGTCCTTTTTGCTCACTTTCAAGTGAAGAGCAGTTTTCAATAACAACCTTGCGAGGAAAGCAAGAAAGAGGTGTAATTGTGTGTTAAGTGATGTCATATCATACAGATGACCCTCCAGGGAGCTTTTAGTTTTAAAGCATTTCTGAAGAAAGGCATAGATGTTTGAAATACTTTAAAATACTGAAATCACTGTGTAATTTAATAAAAAATAAGAGTATACACAGGAAATCAATAGGAGCAAATGTTTAGTATTTTGCTGTTATTTTTTGTGGTCAACTCACATTTAGTAAAGATTAAGTATAAATGGCTGAATCGCTCATATCAATAAAGAAGCTAAATTTTCAGTACATGCAGCTACCGAATATTAGCTCATACTGTTCTCATGATAAAACTTTAAAATTGCACAAGTATTTTCAAATTATTTGAGCAATGCATTCTAGTTGAAAGAGGGAGAGAGGCATCTAAAGTAAACAGTTGCCTAGATGTATGTATGTATGCATGCACACAAGCATACATATGCATGTGCATACATACAAATTAAGAAGTCAAATGCTCCTTGGAAACTGAGTCAAGATTCTTTCTTCTTTCTTATTAAAAAGTAAATTTCTCAAGATTTCATTCTTTAATAAAGAAAATTACAATACTGGAAAAATACATTGATCAAAATGTACCCTTAGTTTTAAGTTGTTCATTTAAAATAAATTCTGACTGCATGTATCTCATGAGTGAATATATTTTATTCCCTAAATTTTCATATTTCTGGCTTTCAGGGCAATTAAGAAGCTGCCTGTGAACAAATGCAGCTGTCTCCACATCTGGAGGACAGCAGTTGTGTACCCTTTTCTAAGTATGAATAAAGCATATCACATAGTAGAAAAAATTACTTACCTGAAACTTATCCTTTCAGAAGGTACACTGGGAAAATGGATTCTTTGAGCCCCTGTTTCAACTTCAAGTATGAGCTTTCTAGCTTTAAGAGCACAGACACTGCCCTAGGGGCAGGACAAGCTCTGGAACTCCCTAGTGAGTATGTCAGTGGTTTCTTCAGGTGCCTTCCCTCAGTTCTTTTCAAATTCAAAAGATGAGAGGAAAAATAACCCAAGGAAAAAAAAATCCTGTAAAGCAGAAACCTTACTCTTTGAGGGAAGGAGGGTAGCTCATTTGTGAATCCATTCCAGAGCACGCTTTCTGAGAAAAAGAAATACAGGTAAGTAATTTTCCCATCTCCAAAGGTGACTGGTGATTAATGAGTGGATTCACAGAGTGTGGAGAGTAAGCTCCAAGAATGTCTGTTTAACACACAACAATCAACTAATGAGGACAAACAACAATGAATGGTACAAGAACCAACACTACGTTTTAAGTATCTCAAAACAAAAAAACTTAAATACCTCAATAAGCTATACACTAGACTATTAAGCTATACACTAGAAATAAGCAATGACCTAATAATGTTAATCTACAAATCCCCAAAATATCAGTCAATAGGAAAGTCTTTCAGATATATGACCAAAAAAACAAAAAACAAAAACAAAAACAAAATCAAAAAAACAAAACAAAAACAAAAAAAAACCACCCTATTCTGTGTAGATTTACGTATTACTTTCCTAATGATGAGCCATTTTTCCAAATGTTTGAACCCTTAAACAAATCCACTAGGGAGAGTAGCAGGCCTTTCTACGAAGAAGTTCTCAACCTGGAACACCTATAACTGAAGTCACAGGAAAAGAAAACTGTATTTCACAAAGGAAATGCTATCGATAATGCTGTCAAACAACACCATCCTTTCTAACAAGATACCATAATCCATTCATCCTGAAGTTTGTTACAATACAAGGATATAAGCCTCATTCCAACACTGCAAAAGGTCAAAAACATAAACCTGTGATATCAAGGTGTGCAAAGACTTGAGAAGACAAAGGTACAGGCTTGGATAAGATTCATTTTGGAAATTAGCTAACATTACATTTGAAACTTAAGCACTTATAAAGTAGGAATGTCCCTGGACTAAAAAAAACTAACAGTGAAAGAGTATAAATGAATCACTGAAAGAACAGTAAAGAAGAAATCTGAACACAGCATAAATCATATTAACACTTTAGGTAAGGCCACTTTGAATAAGTAGCTCAAGCTTCTAAAACAAAGAAATTATATAAGTCTAAGCATATTTTAAATTGCTGAAGAGACTACAATAGATTATATGATACTATCATAAGCACTTAGAAAATTGATTAGAACTGATCTGCACAATAAAAACAAACTAACAGATTACTTCCAATGAGTTAGATCTAATTTTGTTTTGAAATTTGTTAATAGTTTGCTAAAAGTAATGCTAATAAAAGCCGCCAATAATCTAAACCTGAAAACATACATTTCTGAGAAGACATAAAACAAACAAATACAGTCTATATAGAGAATATCAGAATTAAAACTTAGGAAACCAAATGAAAATTTACTAATTAGAATAACTGAAAGAAGTCCAGAAAACTTCTCTTAGACAGACCCATCCTCCAGGATGTAGGACTTGGTAAGTATATTAAGTATTAAAACATACTTAACCAAGATAAAAATCAAAAGCTGGCAACTAAGATGAAAAGGGGATTATTATTGTTCCATACTATAGTCATGACGCATTTTCTCACATCTAGGATGATGGCAAGATACAAAGCACAGACTGAAATGCCAAATTACATTTTAGAGAACTCCACTGAGGAGACAGAAAGAACAGAAAGATAACAGAGGTAAGTTCCTGCCTCTCCCGTACTTTATCCACTCCAAAGAATACCAGAATATTTTAGTCTCTCCACTTTTATCCCTCTCGTGTCTCTCTAAAAGTGAACATCTACTAAAGTAAAATACATTTTTATAAAAAGAAATCACTTTCATAGTGGGACACCAGCTGGTAAATAAGGCCAACAAGGAAACCACACTTCCAATCTGTATGTCAGCTCCCCAAGCATCGCTACGAGCAAGTTTTTCACTATTTCCACAAAAGCTAGACGGAAAAACAAAAGCAAACAACAACAATAAACCCAAGCAAAAACAACAAAAAAGACCAAATAACTAGAAAGAAAAGGTAGTCACTACCAGTAGCCTAATTCAATAAAAAACAAAGGCCCATTATGCATCTCTATCTGAGTAATGTGTGAACTACACCATAATCAAGTCATTTTACTTCAAAAACCAGCTACTGAGAATTAGGATGAACCTAAGGCAATGAAACTTTTAAGGCCTCTATCTACTGAAGAATCATTCCTCTGAAATTACTGAGAATTCACCATTATGATTGCTTTTTTTTTTAAAATCAACATGTACTATATCTTTACAAGTAGAAAAAAAGCAGAATGTAGTGGCACATGACTGTGATCCCAGGTAGGGAGGCTGAGGCAGAAAGATACAAGTTTTAGGTCAGCCTGAGATGGGAAGATTCTGCCAAGAAAGAAAGAAAGAAAGAAGAAAGAAAGAAAAAAAAAATCAATCTTCAAGATGGGCTGAATTGTTGACATGGAACATAAATTTGAAAAACATGAAATCCCATTTCAAAGACAGCTTAACTTGTAGCTGACTATGGCTTCAGCTTGATACGCATGCAAAACAAAGTGGTAGGCGTCACAAAGTGACAAGTACAATTTACTATAGTGTCAATTTTCAAATATTGTCCATGTCAAACCTAGCACTATTTCCCATAATGCTAGTCAAATTACTCAGGAAGAATTGGTGTCTTCTGGAAGTAAAATGAGCACTTAATGAGACTTAGTGATGGTACCAGCTAAAAACGGAGCACTGGGAAAAGCTCCACCACTTCACCACCAGGGTAAGCACAAACAAGCCTGGATGGGCTTCACTGCTAGCATTTGCCATCCCTAGAAAATGAGGGTTGTTTTTTTTTTTTTCCTTTTTTCAATTATCACCTGGAAATCCTATATTATAACTTAAATACTGTTGTTAGAAACTGAGGAAAAACAGCCTAAGTACCTTTCTAAGAATCTTTGCTACCTACGAAAAAAATTTTTTTCTCTCTCAAGAGGTCTTTATTTGCTGGGCAGTGATGGTATATGCTTTTAACTCTAGCACTCGGGAGGCAGAGGCAGGTGGATCTCTGTGAGTAAGGAAAACCTGGTCTACAGAGTGAGTTCCAGGTCAACCAAGACTACACAAAGAAACATTGTCTTAAAGAGAGGGGAAAAAGGAAGGAAGGGAGGAAGGGAGGATTCTTTACTAGTGAGGTTAAAAGGATAACCCCACACAGACATAAGACAGGAATATTACATCTATTAAATAGGCATGGTGGCACATACCTGCAATCCCTGCACCCAGGAGACAGATGCAGGAGGATTGTGATTTTGAGACTAGCCTGGATAACACAGTAAAAGCGTGTCATAAAAAATAAATGAACCGAACGTGTCTTATGTGGGTTTATGTTGTAGTTGTACGTGTCACCATGTACAACTTAGAGAATGAGCTGTCTGGAGAACACTGTCAGGAGAACAGAATCAACCAATTCATAAGAGCCTTGAAAAACATTTTACAAGAAAAATAATTACTTCATAATTTTTATTTCCAAAATATGAGCATGTTGTGTTACTGAAACTTGCAAAACTGAGAAAAGCAGCTCTTTATCATAATAGAACTTCTTATTTTAGAACAACTATAACTAATCTCTAATTCCTAAGACAGAATTCCCTTGTAAGACTCTATTTGGGCCCTAAAATATAAGTAATACAGTTATATAAATAAAATTACTTTTGCCAGAAAGAATAGCACAAACTAGACAGTTGAATGAGTTGCTAAAAAACCCAGAGAAAGTCTTTAGAAGACTTTCAGCTACCCATACCCCCTAAAGATGGGTTTCTAATCTCAGCACTAGGGACATTTTGGAACAGACAATTTTTTCCAGTGGGTAGAGGGAGGGACTGTTATATGTACTCTGAAATGTTTAGTAACTTCCCTGGAGTCTACTCATTTGATACCAGAAGCCTCGTCATCCTTCAAAATCTAAAGGGTTCCCAGGGATTTTCAAACTTTTCTTAAGAGGAAAACCATACTCACAGAGAACTGGTGAAAACCAGTGTTAATAATTTACATATTCTAGTATCTATACCATAGAAGATAGTAGAGTTGTAAGTACAACTTAAGTCTATTCAGAAGGACACAAGAGAGAACCCAAGCAAGGCAGGTAAACTGCTGACACAGTTCTCACAGGAAAAAAGCAAGGCTCCCTATATAACTCATTAAGAGTGTTTTTCAGCATTTTAGTGCTTTATCGTAAAAATTATGCTTTTATGTTTCCTTCTTATAAATGCAAGATAGGATGGACAAATAAAAATGACTTAAAATAGTGAAGAAATGAGTCAAAGAGATGTCTTAAAAGGAATAGAACTTAAGAAATATTCTGAAACCAGACAGTAGTGGCGCACGCCCTTAATCCCAGGACTCAGGATGCAGAAGCAGAATGATCTCTGTGAGTTCTGAGGCCAGCCTGGTCTACAAAGAAAGTTCCAGGACAGCTAGGGCTACACAGAGAAAACCTGTCTTGGAAATATATATTCTGAGACAATTATAGATAAATGAAAGCAAACAGCACTAAAAAATGCAGCATCAGTTTACTGGAAGGTTATCTACACTACATTACTTCTTTATGATCTGATCATGGTACCCTTCCTCTTAATTTACAATAATCACAAGACTCACTTAAGAGTCCTTATTTTTATAAAGCATTACCAGTAAAGACCACAGTGCTAATAGCCTATATGTCCTACTGTTAGAGGATAACTCAAAAAACTGATTGCAATTGTTGGCAAAAAAACAAAAAACTCACCAAAAGAAAAAAGAGACCAATTACAAAAAGGAAAATCAGAAAAGGACCAGTAAAGTACACAGTGCTCTTTACATGGTGAAGAATTTGTTCTCTCTACCAAAGCTGACCTCAAAGAAGCTACCATACATATATACACAAATATGAGGTTAGCACATTTTAGCTCCCACTAACAGAAGTGTTCAAAAGCAAGGATGCCCTCACAGTGTGAATCCAATTGTACCAGTCGCCTTTGGAAATGTGCCTATATCCTTGGCTGATGCTTTTTAAATGACTTTTTAATTCACTTTGAAAACATGGCTGCTACATATACAACTTTCCAAAGAGTGATAAAGAATTGAGACTCAGATCTTGGAATAATAAGAAACCTTTAGCCACAGATATATAACATCTACCATATGTTAAAATCTAGAACTTACCCCAATGGCAGAAATCAGAAGAAACCACAAAGAGATTACTAGGATCCGCTAGATATTTACTGAAGAGTTTTCCGAATTCCTGTTCTTTTGACTCACTCAGAGCTCCAACCAGTACAGGAATAATGGTAAACTCATCTTTATGGCTTAAAGAAAACAGAAAAAAAAATAAAATAAAAGTGTCATTTAAATTGTTTAAGATTAAAAATATTTTCCAATTGTGTTGGCACTAAAAAGCGGAACATTTATTTACAGTGATAATAACAGACATAATATTTTATTGAATTATTAAAATCTACAAAACAAAATTTGAAAGAGGCTGATTTAAAAACAATTACAGAATAATAAAAGTATCTACTTAAGTTACCAAAATGCATACTACTTTAAGTAAACAAAGCTACTGTACTGCCAGGTATAAAATATGCCCAAAAGTAAGTCTATCAGACCATTACTGACTACTCATAAAGACTATAATCTCCTACCTAGTTCTGTCATTTTCACAGAGCATTAAAGTCTTCCTTATCTACTTTAATTTAATCCAGTATATATACACCATTTCTGGCACTTATTCCATAAACCTGCCAAGCATAACCTACAGACTTGATCTTGGCTCCTACCAGACCCGCCAACTGCCCTCATACCCTAACAGTCAGACACAAGCTATTCTCAGTACAACTCAAATTTCATTGACATACAGGGTAACAAAAGAATTAACAAATATATTCATTTCTAGTTCCCACCCACTACATTTATGGTATACCCAGTTCCTTTTGACTCTAAAGACTAACAAATTTAGGAAAAGAAACAAAGCCAATAATTAACTATGATCTAAATAACTGTGATTTGCTTCATTTTACAAAATATTTAAAATTGTAAATTATAATGGAATTTTAACTATATATATAATATATATTATATATACAGTATTATTTATGTATCAATAGTCCTAGAGTTAAGAGTTTTAGAAGCATGAATTATGTTTGTCTCATTTGTTTTGAATAGGACTTTATGAATTCAGCATTACAATAACTATTTTTTATTGTTATTAATCTCACACTTAACTGATTCAGGACAAACAGAATTCATAAAAAGATTTATTTTTTAACACTAAGTTCAAGTAATTGCAAAATAAAAGTTCACTAAGCTACATACCACTAATTCAGGGCACCCAAACACCTCCCCCATAACAGCCCCCTTACCCTTGTCAACTGCGAAATAAACTGATCCTACAGATCTCCAGTCCCTCTGCAATGCAGGGGCTTCTTGGGTAGAATCTGCATCTACAGAGTAAGGGGGGGGAAAAAAGAAAAAAAAAAAAAAAAGAAGCTGGCAGAAGAAGCTGCCATGGGACATCTAATTCTTTGATCCTTACTAGTTTGCTAAGTAACTACACAGAACAAACAGGGGCTTTTTCTTTAATGGGGCTGATTATTAATTAGAATAATTTTGGTTTCTAATAAAAATTTGGGAACTATCATGAATTATTCTAACCTCCAAAAAAATGCGCAAAAATCAAAGTGATTGCAAATAATTATGATATGGCAGGCTGGGCAGGTGGTGGTGCATGCCTTTAATCCCAGCACTCCAGAGGCCGACAGATCTCCTGAGTTCAAAGTCAGTCTGATCTATAGGGTGATTCGAGGACAGCCAAGACTACATACAGGGAGAAACCCTGTCTCAGAAAAAAAAAAAAATTATATATGATATGGTTGAGAATCGGCTGTTAAGCAAATTGTAAGGAACAAGGGAAAGGCAATGAGATGAGTTTAAGGACCATCCCATCCATATGATACTTGAAGGATGAACGCCGTAAGGATCCTGCCTATAAAACCTATTTGATGAACATTATCACATAAAGCATACAGTAACAAAGTGTCAACTACGGACGACTTATTCTGCAGAAACAACAAATTCACGCTCCACACACCCACCAAACCCTTCCAATAACCTCAATGAACTTATCAATCTATCCCTACTAAGAAAAAAGTCCATCCGCCACAGAAACGAGTGAGCCATGGCTCATCGCCTCAGCCTTCTTCATGGCTCATCGCCTCAGCCTTCTTCATGGCTCATCGCCTCAGCCTTCTTTGCCACTTTTAAATCTCACTTGTTCTCTATCTCCATGGAGCATGGATTGTAAAACAGCGTTTGGCTTTGAAAATAAACACCTTTGGATTTCAAAATCCAAGTTCTGAAGTTGAAGTTTCCAGCAAAGTATAAAATCTGCCTACAGAAAACAATTATAAAACTACAGAAAGCTTTTAAACACTTTTTGCGCACTTAAGTCAACTGAAGACAGTTAACATGACAGGCAACTCTGTTAAAATCAGTAGACTGTCTCCATCCCTGCCAGACTCACAAGCAGCGAGGACTGATGAGAGCAGAAATGCTGGAGAGTGCCAAGTACAAAACAGAGAATCTTACATGTTCCTTTGCCTAAGAATTAGCTACAAATTTTATAGGGAAACCCTAGAAATGGAAGGGCCACAGACTTGATAAATTCTGAAATCATAAGGAAAGAAATTTTCATCCTCCACATAACCTTGGCTGACCCAAAAAATTCCAAGGCCACTAAAACTTCAGGACCTCAGTATTTGAGAGAAGAACTGAAAATCTGAAGGTGAAGTTAGTTCACATGCCGCAGCCTGCAAGGCTGGGAGAGGAAAGGTGCCCAGCTGTAGAGTGCTCACCCAGGAAGACATAAGACAACCCAACAGAAGTCAGAGGTGGAACATGCTCCCCAAAGTACACACCACCCACTATAGACTCTGAAAGCATCCTGTGTTCAGGATATTTTAGGCACAACCTATAGGCAAGTATTTGCTAAATATTAAACTACAGTCACTGGTGAAATCCTTGAAAGCCCAGGGAAAATATAAAAATATTATTTTCTCAAAAGCTGAACAGTCTGGTCAACAGAAGTACATAGTAGAAAAAAGATTCTGCAGCTAAAACACACACAACATGCTAACTAATAAAGCCTGCAGGGAGGAAATGAATAAAATCAGAATTCAGTAACCATAAGACTATGTAAAATGTATGGTTCAAGAAAGAAATATAATCCATGTAAAGAAACAGCAAAATCCCATGGAAGAGAGCCAATCCCTGACACTACTGATGATACTCTGTTTTACCGACAGGGCCTAGCAAAACCATCCTCTGAAAAGCCCCACCCAGCAGCTGATCAAATCAGATGCTCAGACTCACAACTACACCTTAGGCAGAGCTCAGTGAGTCCTGTGGAAGAGTTGGGGAAAGGACAGAAGGACCCAGAGGGAACAAGAATGCCACAAGAAGACCAACAGAGTGAAGTAACCTAGACCCATGGGGGCTTACTAAGATGAAAGTACCAAAGACCATGCATGGACTGGACCTAGGCCCCCTACACATATGTAACAGATGGGCAGTTTGATCTTCATGTGGGTTCTAGTAAGTTGTGTGGGTGCTGTCTATGACATGGACTCTGCTGCCTGCTTTCCATCACTTCCCCCTAACAGGGCTACCTGGCCTGGCCTCAGTGGATGAGGATGAGCTCAATCCTGATGGGACTTGATGTGCTGGGGTGGGTTGGTGGGCTCCCCTTTTCTGAGGAGCAGTGAAGGGTGATGGGGAAAAAGGGTGGGAGGGAAGAACCAGGAGGAGAGGAGAGAGGGAGCTATAATCGGAACGTAAAGTGAATATATAAAAGAAAAATAATTGTTTAATTTTAAAAAATTTTTAAAGAAAAAACAAACAGTAAACTGACACTCTGGAAAAATAATAGTCAGCAAATGTCAAGATCAGATCAGCACCTGGATTTAGCAGACTTCAGAACTGTTATAAGAAATATAATCAGATAATTACAGGTACCTATTTAAGACACTCTCTTAAAAATATGTGTGTGTGTGTGTGTGTGTGAGAGGGGGAGGCAGGGAGGGAACGGGAGTGGGAGAGGTAAAACAACAAAGAATATCAACAAAGGAATGTAAACTGTTTTTTTAAAAAGTGAACCACTGAGCTGGGCAGTAGTGGCACACACCTTTCATCCCAGCACTTGGGGAGGCAGAGGCAGGCAGATCTCTGTGAGTTCAAGGCAGCCTGGTCTACAGAGTGAGTTCCAGGACAGCCAGGGCTGCACAGAGAAACCCTGTCTCAAACCCCCCCCCAAAAGCTAATATTAATAATAATAGTAGTAGTAGTAGTAATAATAATAATAATAACAACAACAAAATAAAATAAAATATTGAACCACTAAAAAGTACAAGAACCAAACAAAACATTTCCAAAACTAGATTAAAGAACAGAATTAGCATTTAAATAAGAATGAATGTTTGCAAATAAGTATGGAATCAAGAGGTCAGGTGCGGTACCAGCACTGAAAAGCCTAAGGCAGGAGGACTGCAAGGCAAAACCAGCCCAGCTTACCTAGGAGAACTTGTCTTATACTAAGGGGGTAAGAAAAGAAAAAGATAAATTTAAAGCACTATCCAATTTGGACAACAAAAAAAACCACTTAAGAAATATAAAGAGTATTGGAGAATTTAAAACATCAAGCACCCAAACAAGAATCAGTCCCAAACACAGGAAAGAAGAAAGAATAGTTGCTGAAAATGTTCTAAATCACATGGAAAACACTAACCAAAACACTAACCAAGTAATCTGATGGAATAGAATTTTTAAAAAGAACCTCACCTACTCATCCAACTAGACGGGCCCACTTGCTGATGTATCAACTGTCACGTATGTCTCTTACTAAAACAAGCCACTGCAATTGAGGAAAACTACTTAGTTACGAGTAGTATTTGTTTTCTTATTAAGACATCCAAATATAGTACATCCATTGAGGAACTCACAATGTATTCTATAGGGATAAGAATTATGTGTCAATCTTCATTATATAAACAGACCACACAAAAATAAGGGATTTTTATAAGGAATTGTTTTTTTCTCCAAAGTTATCAAATCTTAGCCATGATGAACTTTTAAGACTGGAAAGAGCCAGTCAAAACAGAAGATGAAAGAATTAGGCACACTCTCTGAGTTTTCCAGGCCCAAAACAACAGCAATGACAAAACTAGCACATGCTTTAAAGGAACACTTTTATACATGAACAGTTGGTGACTTTTGTGCCTCTGGGTTTGTTTGGAGACAAGCACTGGTATGCAGTGCAGGTTAGCTTTCTAGTCTTTGTCTTCCCAAATGCCAGGATTTCAGACACACACCACCCCATAACCAACTATGAATAGTTTTGTTGTTTAAAAGATTATTCTTATTTTATGTGCATGATGCATGTTTTGCCTGCATGAATGTCTGTGCACCATGAGCATGCAGTACAAGAGGGAGCCAGAAGAGGGTATTCAATCTCCAAACACTAGTTTCAATTGTGTAAGGCCATGTGGATGCTGACAGCTGAACCCAGACCCTCCAAAAGAGCAACAAATGAGCCAATCCTCCAATCTCTTCCCCCCCCCCCCCCCCCGTTTGGTTGGTTGATTTTTGTTTGTTTTTCAAGACAGAGTTTCTCTGTGTAGCCTTGGGTGCCCTCAACTCACTTTGTAGACCAGGCTGGCCTGGAACTCATGGATATATACCAGCCTCTGCCTCCCAATTGCTGATTCCAGGAGGGCACCACTGCGCTTGGCTACATTTTCAATCAAACACTTTCAATGCTCTTTTTAAATTATTATTATTACTTCTGCACATCTTTTAAATTAAAAACTTTACACTTTAAGCTATAAAAACCTGAATAAAGAAAAAAGAAAAATTATGGGGAAAGGTGACCAAACAGAGTAAACTAAGGAAAATACAAACAGGAACTATGAATCAATAATAATCTTTATTTTTTTCAAGATATAATTCTTACATATCCTAACAATCTAATTTTCCTCAAAATCACTTATGTTTTATAATAAACATTATAATGCATATATAAAAGAATGGGGAAAGGAACAAAACAAAATGTGTAGGTTTGAATCATATTAGAAATTTTTGGCCAGACAGTGGAGGTGCAGGCCTTAATCTCAGCACTCAGGAGACAGAGGCAGGCAAATGTCTGATTTTGAGGCCAGCTTGGTCTACAGAGAGAGTTCCAGGAAAGCCAAGACCACACAGAAAAACTTTGTCTCGAAAAATCAAAATTCAATGCATTCTTAACACGCCTTGGTTATAAACAGGTTAAATGGGCCAAAGAGACTTCCACCGTTTGTGGTTTTATCCTTCATGGTTCTATTTACAATTTCAAATCATGTGTTATTATTGTTAAGTATCAGAGCTGAGCAATAAGGTGTGTCACCTTTATGCTTTCTTCTTTACAGTATTTCTTTTCAAGTCACTATAGGGGTTGAACCCAGGAACCTGTACACACTGGGCAGGCATTCTGTCATTAAGCTGCGGCACAATCCAGTGTTTTTAAAAGGCTCCATTGAGGCCTAGGGAGATGCCTTGGTCAGTAACGTTCCTGATACAAAGCACAACGACCTGAGTTTTATACCCAGCGCCCATGTAAAAGCTAAACATATGGTGCACATCTGTAGCCCTTGGTTCTGCAGAGACAAAGACAGGATCCGGGAGCCCACAGGTGACCAACCAGTCTAACCAAGAAGTGAGTTCTGAGTTCAGTAAGAGACCATGTCTTAAAAAATAAGATAAGAGCAATCAAAAATTAACCTCTAGCCTCCATACAACATGAAAACACCTGCACAACACACGTACAGACACACACACTACACATGTAAAATAAACAAAAGCTC
Organism: Acomys percivali; assembly: GCA_907169655.1. NCBI lineage: Eukaryota > Metazoa > Chordata > Mammalia > Rodentia > Muridae > Acomys > Acomys percivali. The sequence goes on from OU015742.1 coordinate 85,378,681, forward strand.
TATGAATTATCAATTTTGAACTAAAGAATTCAAATAACAGAATTACAAATAACAGAAAAATAAAGTATAAACAATACATTAAACAGTCACTTTAAAATCATATAACATTTGTTTGTAATAATAAAAACTTGGGGAAGGGGTAAAGTTAAATGTTTAAAAAACTGATTTAAAAAGTAAGCCTGGTATGGTGGCTCACAGCTACAATCCCAGCAAGCGGCTGAGGAGGATCATTCTGAATTCCAAGTCATCCTGTGCTATAACAATGTAACCTGTCAAAAACAACTCACAAGCATCAGGCTTAGAACTCATGAGCCTTCCAACTGCTATTATCACAGGCATGTGTCAAATATCCACAACTAGATACTAGTAACTCTTTTGTAATCACATGGACACTTTAAATCAACTAATAGCTATCCTAATTGAAATTAGCGATTAACTGAAATTATTTGGGCCAGTTCTTATAGGCACAGGAAACGTAGTACAGACTTTAGTTGCTCGGGGCAGGGACCACACTAAAGAACTATGCTATGGAAGAAAAACAGAATTATTAACCTATCATCCAAAGAGCTACTCAGTTTTATCATCTGCAAATATGACCACTCAAAATTACTCGGTTTTCTTCGAGGCCTGGTCTACAAAGCCAGTCCAGGACAGCCTGGATAACACAGAGAAACCCTATCTCAAAAAAAAACAAAACAAAACAAAAACAAAATGACTCTGTTTTCATGCACATCAGAAGAGGTAATCAGATTCCATTACAGATGGTTGTGAGCCACCATGTGGTTGCTGGGAATTGAACTCAGGACCTCTGGAAGAGCAGCCAGTGCTCTTTAACCGCTGAGCCATCTCTCCAGCTGCCAAGTGAGGTCATCTTGTATTCTCTGTAGATGAGAGAATCTACTAAAAAGAGCCACTTTAGGTGTACTAGGACAAGGTATTCCTTGTTCCAAATTTTAATGCACAACTATGAACAATACATGTATGTATGTATGTATGTATGTTATGTATGTACGTACGTACGTACTCTGATTGTGTGTATGCCTGCATGACAAAAGAGAGCATTATACAAAAGAAAGTATCAGATCACACTATACATGGTTATGAGCCACCATGTGGTTGCTGGGAACTGAACTCAAGACCTCTAGAAGAGCAACCTGTGCTCTTAACCACCAAGCCATGTTTCCAGCCTCCAAAAGTTGTGATTTTTAAGCCACTCAATTCTGTAATAATTCATTACTCAGTGATCACTAATTGACAAAACACAGTAAATATGAACACATGCAAACGATTTCTTCTAGAAGTAATACTAGGGGTCCTAACAGGATATGGGAAGAGTTCACTGAAAACTAAGAGAGAGAGTTATGAATTGAAATTGTTTTTGTTGGTCTCAAACTTCTATTTTCATAAATTTCCTACAGTTAACATACTTCACTTTCAAAGTAACAACATGTTTTTTTAAACCCTCCTTTAGAATCTTGTTAGTTTATTGAATATATTATGCTATAATCAATTGATCCTCGTGATAAAATATATAAATTTTTCAGCAAATGACAAAAAAACAATCTTTCTTTGGTGAATAGGGAATTCGAACTATGCCACCAAATCAAGAAAGACATTTTTTTCCCAATGATTTTTTTTCTCAAAAATTAGAACATAATAAAAGACACTTGGTTAGGCACACAATCCCAGGACTCAGGAGGCTAAAGCAGAGGGACCCCAAATCCAGCCTGGACTACAAAGTGCACTCCAGGCCAGTGTGACACATACAGTAGACCCTGTCTCAAACAAACAAACAAACAAAAACTGAACCTAAAATTGTAATTTAATATTGCATATATTTTTGTAAACATCTTCAGATTTATATACTTCTTCATGGTTAAGAGTGAAGAAATGTGAACAATAAAAGGCAATAAAACTTTGAATACACAGGGAAAAAAACCACAGTAATGGAATAAACTCAACCATAACAAATTACACAAAAATCATTGAGAAATCATTCAGATTTAGTTAAGATATCAGCTACACAAAATTCAAGCTAGGTGTTAAACCTCTACCTACAATCTCAGCAGCTAGAAATTAGAGTAGAAGGCCTGCCCTAAGTTCATGGCTGGCATAGGCTACCCAAGACCCTAGTTCAGAAAAATAAGCCAGAGAGCTCAGTGGTTAAGAGCACTGGCTTCTTTTCCCACAAAACCCAGGTCTGGTTAAGAGCACCCACGGTGGCTCACAGCAGTCTATAACTCCAGTACCAAGAGCTCCTATGACTTCTTTTGGCCTCTCAGGCACCAGGCACATGTGCTTCATAGATATACAAGCAGGCAAAAACACTCACACACATAAAACAAAATAATAAAGGAAGTTTTTTAAGTTCTAAAAGATAAATAAAATACCAACAACAACAAAAAACTAGCATACAAAATTGTAAGAAGAAAAAAATAATTCACCATGAAAAGCCTTAGTCTTAAGCTAGTCATAAGTATACTAGCCAAAAATAAATAACCCATATCTGCATTAAAATATTAAAGCTTATTAATACATTTAAATGATAAACATTGTAAGTTTATTAAGAAAACACAGTAAAATGAGTACAGGAAGAATAAGCACCATGTATTCAGAATTACCAAAACTATTAAGAAATGACATACAGGGGGCTGGAGAGAGGGCTCAGCAATTAAAAGCATTGGTTGTTCTTCCAAAAGACCATGTGGGATCAATTCCCAGCAATCACATAGCGGCTCACAACTGTCAATATTAACTCTCATTTCAGGGGCTCCAATATACATGCAAGCAAAACACCAATGTACACAAAGTTTATATATATATATTGGTTTTTCAAGACATGGTTTTTCTGTGTAACAGCCTTGGCTGTCTGGACTCGCTTTTGTAGACCAGGCTGGCCTCGAACTTACAGCGATCCGCCTGCCTCTGCCTCCTGAGTGCTGAGATTAAAGGCGTGCGCCACCACGCCCAGCCCCCAAAAATAACTTTCTTAAGAAAAGAAATGGCATACAAAAAAATAGAAACTGATCTACAAAGGAGACTTTTTAACTCAAATGTAGCAATGAAAAGAGAACTATACAGACAGTTTATCTTTCATTTTTCTAAATAAATCAATTACTATGTGTTGAGTAAAAGACTGGGCACTGAATATATATGGTAGAGAGCAAAGTAGATCCTGCCATTTTCTCTACCACTTATCGTCCTGGAGCACCCGTGCCACAGGAGGACTGCTAGTGGGTATGTCACCATCATCGTCGGTTAAATAAAAGTCTTATGAACCTTTATGAAATTCTGAAAACACTTCCAAAGATATTTCCAAATTTAAAGTTTTAAAATTATAGTACTATATCATAAGAGAAAATAATGATTATTCTAAAACATCAATATGTTTATTGGCTATTATAGCAAGCAAACCAAGGTACATCAATCCAAACACACATATGGGTTGTCTTAATTTCCACCTAAAAAACAATCAGGTCAATTCACATGCTGAACCTTAATAGACAAATAGTTAAAAATCAACTTTAATCTTCATAAAGACATTTCAATCTCCAATTTTTATTTCAATTTAAACATGAACTTTTAAATCTCCTAGCTTTTAAAAATTACCTTATCCTAAGCTAAAATCATTCCAAAGAAATTAGTAACTCATTTCTCAGGGATTTCTTATATTAATCAATATACCTTTCCATGGCTTTAGCTGTATAAGGCAAATGCATTTCAATACTGTGTTCATCTTCATCTGTCTGCAGAGACATGCGTTCAAACATTCCTGTCTTCCATAGCTCTCCATAAACTAAAGAGATTTCAAAATATATTAAAACAAATATTAATGTAGGCATTTATGTTATGAACTTCCACCCAGCAACAGAAAACTATAAGCTATAGCAAGAAACAAAAGCACCACATATTCCATTTTTTATTATAAGTGAAAGACAGATTGGCTAATTTTACTACATAATATAATGCATGTAAAGACTTACCATTTGGATAGTAACATAGTACATTTTTCATCAATTGCTTTTAATATTTCTAAGATAAACTCTGGGTCTAGGCCATTCTTTGGATTTAAATCTAAATGCTCTAGCCAAAACAGTTCATTAGAATTCCTACTATAACAGAGAAAAACCACCAATATATTTACATATAAGGTTAATATAGATAAGTTTTGCCTTGTTTTTATAATTATATAGTTTTATTGTTTCACTTCATGTTTCTACTATACCAACAGCATAAAAATTCTTATTTCCAATACTATTTTTCCTAAAATTCAAACTTTAACTTATGGCAGAAATCATAAATCCACCACAGTATTAACACCAATTTAAAATGATTTAGCTATCCAGATATTTCTGATGAGCTATACTTAAAACTGAATATTGTAGAGCAAGACAAGAAATTTAGCATGTAAAAGCACAACAGAGAAATAATTAAGAGACAGGTTTGGTGGCACACACTAATAACCCCAGCTACTTGGAGGCTAAATAAAGCATAAGGACCACAACTCAAGACCAGCCTGAGCTACAGAGAAGGACCAGAAAGGGAGGTGGACAAGACAGACAGACAGACAGACAGACAGACAGACAAAAGGAAAAGAAATGGCAGTTAAGACCTCATCTCTACAGGACACCTTTTTTAAAAAATTAACCATTTCTTTGCTTGTACCAAACAAGACTCTTAAAAATGGTGTGTGGGGGAAGGTGGGGGGAGAGGGGGTGTGCTTTAGAGACGGCTCAGTAGTTAGTAGTTAGTTCTTGCAAAGAACCAAGGTTCAATTCCCAACACCCACATAGCAGCTCACAACCATCTACAGCTCCAGCTTCAGGGAATCCAAAACCCTCTTCCAACCTCTTCCGGTACTAGGGAGGCACATGGTGCACAGACATGTATGTGAACAAAACAGTCATACCCATAAAATAAAATAAAATAAAATAAATATAAAAAAAGGAAAAGTGTGTCCCTTAAGTCATCTCAATCAGAAAGGCAATATTCTATTTTTATTAATAAGATCTATTCAAGTAACAAATTGCTACTATTCTATGAAACAACCTCATATTATAAAAATCAGGGCCAAAAATAAGGCCTAAAAGAGCTAACTATTTCTTTTACAGATGACACCTTTCATTCAATGTAGGAGATTACTGTAAATCTTAATAAAATAATAGCATATTGAATGAATAACAATAGCATAATAATGATATATGATTTGGGGGGGAGGGGGACATTGAGACAGGGTTCCTCTGTGTAGCCTTGGCAGTCCTGGATTCACTTTGTAGACCAGGCTGGCCTCTAACTCACAGTGATCCTCCTGCCTTCACTTCAGGAGAAGAAAAAATCCAGAGTAAATTGTGGGTAATGATTATATCAATATTTACTATTCTATTCTATATACTGTTTTGTATTTTTTATATTACATTTATTGTATAAGAAATAGATATTTTTTAATGACATCGGGGAACTGGGAAGATGACTTCCTCAGTATGTAAAACGCTTCTCAAGAAAGTACGAGAACCTGAGTAAGATCCCAGAATCCACACATAACATGCACAGTAATGACCCCATGAGGAAGTAGAGAAAAGGCAGGTCCCTGGGCTCCTTGGCCAGCCAACCTAGCATTCAAGGCGAGTTCTAAGCCAGTGAGAGACACAGTCTCAAAAGAAAAGACTAGAGAGCACAGACACAACACACACACAATGTACACTCACTCACAGGAGACCACAATACACAATACACACGTACACAAAATATAACCACTGAAATTCTAGGAGGAAAACCAAAATAACAGACATGGGAGCTGGACAGATGTCTTAGCAGGTAGAATGTACCATACAAATGAAGGACTAGATTTGGGCTTGAGAATCCATGTAAAAAGCTGTACAGGCACCAGGAGTCTATGTGGTGACCCCTGGCTAAGACCCTGGCTATTTGGGGGAGATACGGACTATGAAGTAACCACTTCCTGTAGCCAAGTAGGACTTCTGGGGAGGGAAGGAAATGCCAAACCACCCATAAAACCTTCGACCCAAAGTTTGTCCTGCCTGTAGGAAATGTAGGGACGAAGATGGAGCAGAGATTGGGGGAATGGCAAACAAATTAATGACTGGCCCAACTTGAGACCCACCCCATGGAAGAGAGTCAACCCCTGTCACTATTAATGATACTGTGCTATGTTTACAGACAGGTGCCTAGTATAACTGTCTTCTGAGAGGCTTCATCCAGAAGCTGATGGAAATAGATGCAGAGACCCATAGCCGAACAGTAGGCTGAGCCTGGGGAGTTCTGTGGAAGAGTAGGAGAAGGGTCGAGGAATCTCGATGGGTCAAGGACACCACAAGAAGACCTACAAAGTCAACTAACCTTGTACCATTGGGGCTCACAGAGACTGAACCACCAACCAGAGAGCTTGCAAGGGCTGGACCTAGACCCCTACACATGTAGCAAACGTGCAGCTTGGTCCTTATGTGGGTTCCCTAACAATTGGCAACACCATCAGCATAACAGATATCAATGATATCTGCACACTATGCATCCTCCCAATGCACATGAAATAGTCTGTAGACTACCTGCTACATCATAAAGTGAGTCTTAAAATAGAAAGTGATTGAACAGATACAAAGGGTTTTCTCTGACAATGAGATGACTTAGATTAGAAATGAGTGCACAAAAAAATATTCTGAAAACTGACAAATATATTAAATGTCATACTCCAAAATGGGTTAACAAAAACATTAGAAAATGTCTTCAAGTGAATGAAAATGATGATTGCTGTGATAAAATACTCTAATAAAAGCAACTGTCTTCTGAGAGGCTTCATCCAGCAGCGGATGGAAACAGATGCAGAGACCCACAGCCAAACAATAGGTCAAGCTAGGGGACTCTTGTAGAAGAGCGGGAGGAAAGATTGAGAGAGCCTGAGGGGTCGAGGACACCACAAGAAGACCTACAGAGTCAACTAACCTGGACCCATGGGGGCTCACAGAGACTGAAACAACAACCGTAGAGCATGCAAGGGCTGGACCAAGACCCCCTACATATTTATGCAGCTTGGTCATCATGTGGGTCCCCTAACAATGGGAGTAGAGGCTGTCTCTGACTATTGCCTGCCTCTGGATCCCTTTCCCCTACCTGGGCAGCCTTCTCTGGCCTCAATGGGAGAGGGTGTGCTTAGACCTGCTGTGTCCTGAGATGCCAGAGTAGGTTTGTATTCCTTAGCCCCCCCACCCCACCCCCCGGTCTGAGAAGAGGGGGAATGTGGAGAGGGGAGCATGAGGGTGGGACTGGGAGGAGAGCAGGGAGGGGACTGAGATCAGACTGTAAAGTGATTAAAATGTTTTTACCAATGTAACTAGAAAATATCCTGAGTGAGGTAACCCATACCCAGAAAGACATAATGGTATGTACTCACTTATAAGTGGATTTTAGCCATATAGTGCAGGACAAACATACCATAATGCATAGACCCAAAGAAAATAAGTAACCAGGAGAATCCAAGGAACGATAATTCAACCTCCTTCAGAAGGGAAAACAGAATAGACAGGGGAAAGAGTTGAAGAGAGGAATCAAGGTAGGAGAGAGAACACAGAGCTGGGGAGAGCAGGGAGGGGAGGACAGAGGGCCTGCAGAGAGAAGAGCAGGGGCGTCTCTGTGACAAGCAGGAGACCTAGGCCAGGGTGGGCTTCTGGGAGGATATGGGGTGACTCTAGATGAGACTCCTAGTAGCAGGGGTCATGGAGACAGAAGAGGACACCCTCTAACTGTTATCATTTAAAATGAGATGCCACACTACAGATATGCTATTGAGAGATTTGTTTGGGGGAAGGGAAAAGGAGAGGAGTTAGGGCCTGAGTGGGTCATGAGGGTAAAGAGAGACAGACAGTGGGAGAGAGGGAAACGGGGCGTCCCTTAGGCAAAGTGAAGGGGGGTGGCCAGTTGGTCCGTTTATATCTGGTGTTTCTGGCGTACACCTGGTGGTGGCCAACAGATGATCGGCTAGCAGGCTAGCAGACCAGCTCATGAACTAGCACTAAGCAGACAGGGCTCCTAGTGAGAGGGAAGGAAATGCCAACCCACTCATAAAAACTTCAAGCCAAAAATTACCCTGCCTACAAGATGGGCAGAGATAAAGACGGAGAAGAGACTTAGGGAACGGCAAACCAAGAACTGGCCCAACCTGATACCCACCCCATGGGAGAGAACCAACCCAACACTATTGAAGACACTCTGCTATGCTTGCAGACAGGAGCCTAGCATAGCTGTCCTCTGAGTGGCTTCACCCAGCAGTGGATCGAAACAGATGTTGAGACTTACAGCCAAACATTGGGCAAAGCATAGGGTGTCTTGTGGGAAAGTGGGGGGAAGGATAAAAGAACCCTGAGGAGACAGAAACTCTATAAGAAGACCAACTAAAAAAAAAAAAAAAATTTAAAAAAAAAAAAAAAAAAGAAGACAAACTAAACTGAGCGGCGGGGACCATGCATGGACTATACCTCGACCTTCTACACAAATGTAGCCGATGGGCAGCCCAGGCTTCATGTGGGTCCCCTAGGGGCCCTGTTGCCTGGCAGGACTGCCTCACCAGGCCACAGGGGAAGAGGATGTGCTCAATCCTGATAGGATTTGATGTGCTGCAATGGGTTGGTAGGGGGGCTCCCCTTTTCTGAGTAGGAGAGGAGGGAAGGGGGAAAAGGGAGGGAGGGATTGGGAGAAGAAGAGGGAGGGGGCTATGATCAGGATGTTAAGCAAATAAATAATTTTAAAAAACTAATACAGGCCAAAAACAAACAAACAAAAAAGCTGGATAGGTATGGCAAGCCCACCTGCAAGCCCAGTGCACAAAAGTCCCTCCTATGTATGTGTTTGTGTCAAGCGATTTATAGATAGATAGATAGATAGATAGATAGATAGATAGATAGATAGATAGATATCAAGGTGAGCCAAAATAGCAAGTTCTGAATTCTGAGACACTGCCTCAATGATTTATCAGATATGAAATGATCAAGGAAGACACCAATCATTAACCTCAGGACTCCACACAGCATGCAGGTACCTTTATACACATATATATGCCCACAGACATGCAAGCATACAAACATGCATACATACACAAATAAATAACACATGTTAAAAACAAAATGTATTTGAAACTTCTCTACTATCTTTCAGAGCCTAAAAAAAGTATAGAATCATTTTTCCCATTTAAAAAAAAGCAATGAGAGGAAATTAAAATATTATTGCCATCATTATAAATGAAAAAATTGATACACATCAAAATAAGGTTAGCTTGCCGAGTCTCTCATCAGGGTGGCATGTATACTAATTTCTTGCTTCATGGCCTAAAACAAGCAAAGTATTTCTCTAAATATAAATGTAACCACTATGGTACGGAGCTAAATGCCTTTAACAGATTTTTGTAGTTATCAGGAAAATACCACTGGTTTTTGTGTCTAGTTTATACAAGTTAGTAACAACACAAAAATTTAGTTGAGATATTATTTATGATATTTGTGTCTGTTTAAAATGTTTAAATTAAATTGCAATCCTTATTAAATGGGCTTTAGCTGTTTAAAAGCTGTATGATTTCTATATACTTACTCTTTTGGTCAATACGAAGGTCATACAGTGGAGTCCTATATATGTCCACACTGGAGAGTGCACACCGAGACAGGGGCACATGATGGGAAGGCCCAAGGATGAAAATTCTCCGGCTGGGAGATACACAACAGAAACACAGAACAAATGTACTTCTACACAAATCTTAAAAGGAAAAGTAACTTTAAATTGTACTTGTTTTTTAAGCTGAGTACCTACTTTTATTATATTCTGTGAACATAAGAGCTAAATTATGTTCTCACCAAAATTCATATACTGCAGTTCCAACTTCCCATATTTGACTGCAGGGCAATCTAGAGATAAATTTTTCAAGAGCTAATGGAGTTAAAATGAGTCCCTTATCAATGTGACTGATGTATTTTTATTTAAAAAAAAAAAGTCAAAGCCAGGAGTGGAGTCCCATATAACCCTAGAACTTGGGAGCCCTGAGACAAGGACTGTTACAAGTTTGAAGCCACGGTGAGTTCTAGCCAGCCAGGGTTATGTCACATGACCCTGGGACGGGTGTAATACAGGGGAAAGGTGCAGGAAGACACACGGGACACAAGCACAACACACGACTCCAAGGACATCCCTAACAGTCATGCAGTAAGAGGCTGAGCAGCCAAAAAAAAAAAAAGAGCTTCAAAGAAACCAGCTCTATCAGGCCGTAAAACTGGCCCTCTAGTTTTCCAGAACTGTGAGGAAATGAGACTTCTGTGAACTAAAGCCATAGTTCATGGAATTCCATTACAATAGAACTGAATTTGCTCCTTAGTTTTAATCTGAATTTATGTCTAATAATTGAAAATACTAGCTATAAACTTTACAATATACATGCTATATATAAAATCATTTCTATATATAGAGACAAGTTTCAAAACTAAATATCAGTTTAAATATTTCAGCTATGAAAAATTTTAAACTCTAAATTTTTAATAAAAATAAATACTGCTACAAATTTATAAGCATCTATGTAAAACAGCATTACAAAGAAGTATTCAATAAAGCTATCTTGGCATTATTTCTGTGGTAGCAAAGATATAGAACATCATATTGAAAAGAATTCTATGTAATCAACTTTCTCTATTCTTATTCAAATACATCATTCTCAAGTACAAAGAAACCTTATGATTTGTTATTTGTGCTATAGCCTAAAAAAAACAACTGGGATACACACTATCTTCATAATGTCTCAACACCAAAAGTAAAATCTGCTTACTATTATTTTATATCAAACATCCAAATTTGCCCTATAATGTAAATTCTGAAACTATGCACTTTCTGTTTTCTGAAATTCAAATAAAACAATCTTACCATACCATATATAAACATAAATAAGTTAAAGATTTGAAAAAGAAAAAAAAAAGATAAAACTGTGTGAAAAAAGGAACAAGGTAATGGGCTTCTGTGCCTACAAAACATGACCTAGTTCTTCCTGGTCAGGGATTTTCAGGACATGGAATGTGTGCAGTCACAATATTCTCTGACAAATTGTATTGCTGTACCAAGTGTGGCAGCATTCACCTGTATTCCAACACTTGGGGTGAGCCAGAAGGATCTAGGATAATTGGGAATGCAAAGTCATCTTGGTCTACAAAAATCAGACCCTAGCTCTAAAAAGCAATGTCAGATGTAGTGGAACAATTATATCAAGTGAGTGAGTGAGTGGGTAGGTGAGTGAGTGAGTGAACGGACCAACCAACCAACCAACCAAAATCTATTACTAAGCTAAGAAAAATAATTCTTTTTTTTTTTTTATTAAAGGCATATCACGTCAAAATTGGAGATGGATGGGAAAGATAAGGAAGTCTTGGATTAAGCTATTCTCTGAGTCCTCAAATTGGAAGAAATTTCACAGGAAACTATTTTATCCTTAGGCCAATGTGGGCCAGAGATAATCTTTTCTTCTACCCTCTCTTCTCCATCTTTTTTTAAAATTTATTTATTTATTATTATGTATACAGTGCTCTGACTGCATGTACATCTGCAGGCAGAGGAGGATATCAGACTACATTATAGATGGTTGTGAGCCACCATGTGGTTGCTGGGAATTGAACTCATGACCTCTGGAAGAGCAGACAGTGCTCTTAACCGCTGAGCCATCTCTCCAGCTCCTCTTCTCCATCTTTTTAAGATTTAAATATATATTTTATATATTTGAGTGCTATATCTACATGTACTCCTGCACACCAGAAGAGAGCACAGGATTCCATGATCGGTGGTTGTGAGTCACTAAGTAGGTGCTGGGAATTGAACTCAGGACCTCTGGAAGAGAGCAGCTAGTACTTTTAATCACTAAGCCATCTTCCTAGCCCCCCTCTTTCTCTATCTTTTAGCACTGTAATACACATCTGTGTCATCAGTATCATGGAGTAGAAGAGTCAAATTCATAGATTATTAGATGAACAAACACAAGGGATACTACTCTGTTCTATCATAGCAGCACAAATATTAATGAGTTGTTTTATTAATGTCCAATGTGAAATATGTATAAGATGGTAACTTGGGAATGTTTACGTCACTTGATTAATGCCAGGAATTCTATGAACTAAGCATCAATGACATCTGGCCAAACACAGTGGTGCATGTCTATAGTCTCAGAAGGCTGAAGCAAGGTATCAATTGAGCACAGGAGCCTAAGACTAGCCAAAGCCACACAGTGAGATCCTATTTACAAAGGAAAACAGAAGAGGAAGAAAGGATAGGGAAGGGAAGGAGAGGAAAAACTTTTAATGTGGGGGTGGGGAAGAAGGGGTCTAGGTGAGAAATCAGTTTTTATGAGAAAAAAGTATATAATACTTAGCATCAGGATGCTTTTGACAAAATCTAAGGTATATAGTTAAAATTTAAAATGACACTTTAAAACTGTCAGTCTCTGGCCAAGTGTGGCAGCACACATCTTTAATCCCAGCATTCAGGAGGCAGGGACAAACAGATCTCTTCTGAGTTCCAGGCCAGCCTGGCCTAGACACTGAGTTCGAGGACAGCCAGGGTTACACAAAATACCCCGTCTCGGACAACAAGTCAGCTGAGGGCTTATCTTAAACTAGTAAGGAGCAATGAGCACTGCTCCAGAAGTGAAATGAAGACGGTATCTGGGAGCCCAAGGCCTTCAACTGACTGACAGATGGCTACTTTGTTAGCTGACCTTTTTGTCAAACCAACCTATACAGAACAGTCTCTACCAATCTGAACTAGCTAGATGTTTTCTCAATAAATTCCTTCTAGTTTTGTAAAAACACACCACAACCAGAACTGATTTACAGAAACAAAAAACTGTGCCATCAATGTAAGATCTTTAAAAATGCCATACTAACAGCAACAACAAAAACAGTTGAAAATAGCACATTAAGAGGGCTGGAGAGATGGCTCAGTGGTTAAGAGCACTCTCTTCTAGAGGTCATGAGTTCAATTCCCAGCAACCACATGGTGGCTCACCACCATCTATAATGAGATCTGGTGCCCTCTTCTGGAGTTCAGGTGTACATGCATGCAGAATTCTGAATACATAATAAATAAATAATTTTTTTTTAAGAAAATGGCATATTAAGATAATAGTGACCTTAAAATAGGTCTGTTAACTAAAGTCCTAACCAAAACAAAAAACAAAAAACAAAAGAACACTGAAGTTCATGTATCCCCCATAAACAGCACAGGCACTGCAATAGGTTGGCGGGAAATAGACAAGGCTATATTCCTTCACTTTAAGAAACTGCAAAGTGGTTTGCCTTCAAAGAAATAACCTCAGGATTAGTATCCTAGCTGTTACTAGATGGGTAAAAGAAACCTTTAATACAAAATAACAGGGATGGTGGGCAGTCACATTTTCCTAGAAATAAATATAATCCACACACAACAGCTCCTGAGATTTCACCTGTGAAATTATTATAATGAATGAGGCCTATGAGCAGTTGTCCTCATATTTTTTCAACTACCTATTCCAACTAATGAACATAAGTCATTTTTTAAAGGTGTTTCACAGGAAGAGAAAATATTTTAACTAAAAACTAACAATGTCATGGGCTTTACTTTTTTTGTCCTACAAAACTTTTTGAAAAATATAAATTAAATTCAAGTTTCTACCTAACTGCCTATTCAATTTCAGATTTAGTTATTCGTTTTGTTAGCAGGCAGAAAAGACTTTAGAACCGTCAATGTGAAAAAGGACTTAGTGAAAAGTCCTGCTTTTAAATTCTTTAACAGCCCAAATGATCTTTTGTTAAAGTCATTTTAATAAATCTGTGTTTGTTTCTGTTTCTCTCTTAACCCAGCTAGCATACAAATAATGGAGACCCTTTTATATTTACTTAATAATAAGCTTCACAACACAATATCTTAGCAGTTATTACTCTATTCTTAACCCTCTAAGCTAACTTGGCTTCCTCCCAGCTTACATCCCAGAGATACATGCACTTTGTAGCCCTGCTCCGGCTCCTCTCCTGATGTCTCCTGGAACTGTTCCACAGCTGAATCTCCTACTTCCCCCTCTAATTCCCCCTCCCCTAGCTGGCAGGAAGCCCAACCCTGTTCTCTCCCCTGCTCACTGATTGGCTGTAAGCTGCTTTATTGGCCTATCAGTAACCATTGGGGAGCAGTGTCAACACAACACTGCAGAGGCCTGCAGCCAGACACAGGTTGCGGAAACCAGCTCTGGAACTACACAAGAACCTTATGCCCACAATCTTTGGAAACATAAATCTTATCACTTCACTTTCCCCTGCTCTTACTTTAAAGGCCTTCCTGAGCTGAGGTGGTGGCACACGTCTTTTATCTCAGCGGGCAGAAGGCAGAAGCAGGCAGACCGCTGTCATTCTGAGGCCAGCCTGGTCTACAAAGCAAGTTCCAGGGCAGCCAGGGCTATTCAGAGAAATCCTGTCTCAAAAAACAAAAAACAAACAAAGAAGCCCTTCCTGGCTTTTCATAATTATGAAATCAAGTGAAACCCTTAAAAATAAGTAATATTTTGTAGGTTGTCTTTGTTTTCTCCCTGCTGCGTGTGTGTGACTCAGGGGCGGGGATCGATGCATAGATGCAGTATGTGGGTGCGTGTGGAAGCCAGGGTTTGGACACCAGGTGTCTTCTCGGTAGCTCTCCACTTTATCCTTGGAGACAAGGTCTCTAGCTGAAACTAGAGCTCGTTATTTCAGTTGGACTATCTAACCAGCAGGCCCAAAGATCTTCCTCTCTCCGCACTATCCACCCTCCCAACTCCCCGACACCGCAGTTTCAGGGGCACACCAGCACACTAAGATTTTACATAAGTGCTGGGGATCAGAACTTAAGTCTTATGCCTGTGCAGCAAAACACTACCCACTGAGCCCTAGGAAAGGATTTTAAAGTCCCTAAAAAGGATTTTCAAGTCTCAATTGAGCTGGCAAAAGTTTTTGTGCTCCTTTTGCCTCCTTGATTGTTAACATAAGGAAGCACCAGCCTCTGCAGGTCCCTGATGAGCTAACAAGCTTAACTATACACCTTGTCATTCCCTGGTTTTCTCAGTGAAGCTTTCCCAATGCCGTTCCCATGTTTAAAATCAAATCACCCTTTTAGGTCTATACATCAGCTGTCATAGTGTGATCTTACATATTCCTAACAGCACTCAAGACCCTGTAAAGGGCTATGCAAAGTTCAAACTCTTCTCAGAATAGTGGAAAGAAAGGTCTCTGCTTTCTTCACTGCTGATCTGCACATAAACTGCAGAAATAAGGGAAAGTAAAATTGTTAGCACACCCTTCAGAGCAGTGAAACCAACATGTGTCAATAGTCTGTTCACTGCTACACTGTTTTTTAAAGGCCAATTTCACCAAAATTCTTGACCCTTGAGAGCACATTTTAACACTGCGTGATAAAATAGATTCAAACCACGGAGAGAGATTCGTGAAGCATTTTTGCAGATGAAAGTCTATCTCAGAGAAAAATCAACTGTGTATGAGCTGAGGGCTGAACTAGACACTTTTTTTTTTTTTATGGAATACAACTTTCACTTCAAGAAAATGGCTACACAAATAGTAGGTATTTGGCAGAAATTTCCCAAACAAAATAAACAAAATAAGCCTGCAAAACAATTGACATATTTGTTGTACAGAATAAAATTGAAGCTTTCAAGTGAAAATTAAGTCAGATATATGTCAGATGACAGTATGAACATGCATAACTTCTGAAATTGTATAATAAAACATCATTTGAAAGATCTGTACTGACCCTCAAGAAACTATTTTTATTAAGTTCTGGTTTAGTATTTAAGAAAAACATTTCTCGTTTAATGGGAAGATATGTACTGCTCCTCCCCTTTGAAACTACATACCTGACAGAGAATGGGTTTCCTTCTTATCTCTCAGACACAAAAATAAATCATAACAAACTGAATGCAGAAGCAGACATGAGGACAGAGGTATGTTCTAGTTAAATTGTACATTAATCCAAAGTCTGGCATAATAGCATACACCTGTAACCCTGACGCTTCAGAAGCTGGGGCAGGAAGACTGCCGCAAATCAAGGCCAGTCTAGGCTACAAAGCCAGACTCTTGTCCAAAAACAAACAAAAAATAATAAAAGAAGACTATAGATATATAATAAACATATAAATAGTATATTATAATATATTATATAATAAATAACAATATATTTAAAAACAATGTAAGTAATATAAAACTATATACATGTTTTGTTTTCTGAGGCAGGGTTTCTCTATGAAGTTCTGACTGTCCTGGAGCTCACTAAATAGACCAGGACGGCCTGGAACTCAAAAGATATGCTCCTGCCTCTGCCTGCCCAGTACTAGGATTAAAGGTATGTGCCACCAAGCCTGGCAATATTTTGTAAAAGAAATGTAAAAGCAATGCTTCTTTTCCCACTATCTTCCATTATGATATGAGTAAATGTACTTGTTTCTCATCTAATATTTCATTCAAGTTTATGGTATTGACTAAGGACACACTTCTGCACTAGAGGGCTTTTTAAGCATATGTAAGATCCTGGATTTCACAGGCATCATCATACAAAAAAAAAGTCACTTTCATTAATATCCAATGTCTTTATTATTTTGATAAATAGGGTTTTGCTGTTGTTGTTGTTGTTGTTGTTCTAATTCTTTTTAGCTTTTTTAAAAATATTTTTGTGTTTGAGTGTTTTGCCTGCGTGTATGCATGTTCACCACCTGCATGCCTAGTGACAAGGGAGGCCAGAGGAGGACATCAAATGCCCCAAGACTGGAGTTACAGATAGTTGTGAGCTACCATGTGGGAGCTCGGAATTGAACTTGGGTCTGCTGGAAGAGTAGCCAGTGCTCTAACTGCTGAGCCATCTTTCTAACCCGTACAATTATTTCTGCACTTGAAAATTCTTTTATTTTTCACCATAAAAATTATTTGAATTTTTTAATTAAATATAATTGTAAAGGGTTTATTTTTAACTCTAGCTCATTAAGATCTCTTAATTTTTTTCATGTAGCATGTTCTTTCCTCTCCTTAATCCCTCCAAGATCCTCCTCACCTCCTTACCCACCAAATTTTTTTTTCTCTTAAAAACAAAAATAAAGAAAGAAAAGAAAAGAAAAAAGAAACCAACAAAAATGAAAGCAAAATAGGCGTAAGACCAGTAAGAAAAAATGTTATATCCAGCAGGCAGTGGTGACCCGCGCCTTTAATCCCAGCACTCTTGGAAGGTAGAGGCATACGGATCTCTGTGAGTCCAAGGCCAGCCTGGTCTACAAAGAGAGTGCAGGACAGCCAAGGCTACAGAGAGAAACCCTGTCTCAAAAAAACAAAAACAAAAAAAAAAAAAGTCACATCCATTATTTTTAGTGTCTCATAATTTTTTTTTTTTTTTTTTTTTTGTGCAGTAGACTCACTTTGTAGACCAGGCTGGCCTCGAAATCACAGCAATCCACCTGCCTCTGTCTCCCGAGTGCTGGGATTAAAGGCATGCGCCACCACACCCGGCTATAAATTCTTTATTCATCCATCTTGATTATATTGACACACATACACACACACTACTCTCTCAATTTTTCCACTATTTGTATTTTTTTTAAACTATACAACACACACTATCCGGGGGAATATTCCAGTTGCTATGAGCAGTTAATAGTTTCCTGAGGTGAGGGAGTCATCTTCAGTGATATGACCATTGTTAAGCTACCACATTCCAAGAAGTAAACCATACTCATGCTTATGCAGCAGCCCCAGTTAAACTACATGAGTTAACAAAAAGAAGGGGCACAGCAGGAAGCCAGTAAGTGTACATAATGGGGAGTGAATAAAATCAAAAGACTTTATATACATGTATAAAGTTATCAAAGAATAAAAATTTTAAAGGAAACTTGTTTTCAAAAACATTTTATGGAAATTTATTTCATATAGTACACACTTTCTTCTCAACTTTATACAAACTTATATCCTCCTTTTAGTCTAATATGTGATATTTTCTAAAATCACTATAATGCCTCGTAGTATATCTCATTATTTTATTTAATAACATGGCCTCACAATGTAGCTCCTGCTGGCCCCAAACTTGTTATCTTCTAACTCCGCCTCCTCACTGCTGGGATTACAGGTATGCATCACCATTCCTGACAATATTCATTTTCATGATCTATAAAATATTATATTAAGCTATCATATTTATTTCATTCACTATTGAACATTGAATATTAAAACATAATGGTACGCTGCAGTCTTACTGCACTTTATCTTTTCCACTTTTGGACACACTAAGATAATCTTAGAACTTAATTAAAATTCAAGCCAGTAATTATATATTCGATTATTATTCAGTATATTGGTGATTAAAGTGATCTAATTGATTTCTAAAATGCTAATATGATCTAATCTAAACTTGTTCAAATACTTTCACATTTAGATACCACACACACCCCACTTGTCAGCACTTCTCTTTACCCTGAGTGCCTAACTTCCTTCTCATTGGCCTTTACTGTTTCCCTCACCCTGTCCTTCCTCCTCTCACTCTGACCTTCCATCAGTTTGCCTAAGTCCCACTTTACACTTCATCCAGCAGACTCTGTGCTTATCTGCACATCCCTAACTACTTCTGAGGCATGCCTCTAGCATATGACATCATCAATAAAAATTCTACCAAACACTTGAGATATAATCTGAATAAATTACTTAAATTTTTTTTTAAAAGTCTACCAAACAGAGAAAAGTTTAGAACAAAGTATTATTTAAAATAACCTTGATTATGGCTGACTTTCAGACCAAAGTCAATTAAAAATCTTGCTAATTTCTCTTCTTTTAATAATCCCAAAAATGACTAAAAAGAACAATGGAATATCATTTTTCTTTAAAATGTTCATATCTAGGTTTTTAAATATGAACTAAGAACCAAATATTTAATTTTGTAGTTGTTTCAAAATCAAACATTTGACAACTAAAGACAAGGTAAAATGTACTCAAAGAAAAAGTACTAAGGTATTTATTTCTTAATATATACAAGGTATGACAGAATTCCTAAAAAGTCTACACTCTAATTAAACTGGATAAGAACAAGAATAATGAAACATTATTTCTATGACAAAACAACCTTTACAACATTCCCAAACTGTTCCTAATTAATTGCATTACTTACGTAATAGATGGATCCACTTGTTTGTAAGCATGGGCAGCACAAGACCCACAGTACGTGTATCCTGCATGGCTACAAACAAAATAGTTTTTAAGTTAATCTCCAGGTTCAAAATCAAGATAGTCTAAAAGAAAATACAAATTTTAGGAAGAACTATAACAACTATGATACAAAGAATTGAACATATAGATTAAAAAGCAATGTAATTAATGATGCAAATGCCTAGAAGGTAATAAAGAACTTATAATTATTCCATATTCCAATTACGAACTTGCAAAATATTTTTAAGGTGTTGGTTATGTAGCTCAGTGGTAGAGTACCCACTTCACAGGTCTAAAAGTCTTGGGTTTAATCGCCAGCACCCGACTAGGGCATGGAATGAGGTAGCAAGAGCTAGTTTGGTTTGGTGTTGGAAAGAATAACATTTGGAGACATTCAGGGCTTACTTTAAGTTGCTAATTTCTGATACTACTCTGTAGTGAAATTAGCTGTCTATTATATAACAGTAACAAACCAAATATCCTGCAATGGCTGTATTCCCCTCTGCCTTTTGCAGTAAAGAAACTGGTTTCTGTGTATTATGCCTCTCATTTTTTTTCCCTTTCAGTCTTGGCTTCAGTATTCAGTCAATTCTCTTATCATCTAAAGAACAGCTTTGTCCTCTGATCATTTTTCTTTCTTAACTCATTCCTGCTACTTGAGTCTAGATTCACTTTTTTAGACAATGGTACATCACTGGTGGACAGTATATAGCCCATGAGGGTAAATGTTTTAATAACTGATTCTAAAAGAAATAAAAACTATACACATTCATTTGTACGTAAGGTTTTATACAATGTTAAAGTATCACAATTTATGAATAATAAAAATATGCAATATTCTTATCAGAAATTCCATATAGTCTACTGATTTTAAGTTCTATAATACTATTTGCTGAATTCCTATAAACAAACTACGACTGCAATAATAAAGAACGCAGGAGTAGATGTGATGGCACACGCCATGAATCCGAAGCCCTACAAAGGCAGAGGCAAATAGATCTCTGAGTTAAAGGTCAGCCTGGTAGCAGTGGATTCTAGGCTATCCTGGGATACACAGTGAGATCCTGCCTCAAAAAGATCAAACCAACCAGAGCAAAACAATGGAATAAATCCAGTAGTCCCACATCTGGTGATTTATATAAAAGACTTAAAAATAATATACCACAACAAAAATCTTATGTCCATTTTCACTGCAAGACTATTCACAAAAACCAAAGAAAGTTATGGAATCAATCTACATGTCAATCAACAGCTGAATCTATAAAGAAAATCAATATACACAAATATGCAGACATATTCTACTTTAAAAGAAAAAAGTAACAAAGAGAGGAGGTGGCTCATATGTCAAACTGTAAGGTCTTGAATCCCAATCCCCAGAGCCCAAGCAAAGCCAGGTACAGCAGCACACACAATCCTCATGCAAGTTTGGAGATGGATACAGGAGAATCCCGGGAGCTCCAGAACCAGCTGTTCAAGTACAAGCAGCAACAAAAAAGAGACCCTGTCTCAAACAGACAAGAGAGCGAAGACCAACACCCATCAAAACCATCTGTAAGCATGTCTGTGAGGCAGTTTCGTTGTTAGTGACTGCCACAGGAGGGATCCTAGGTTGTATAAGGAAACAAGCCAGCAGCTATGAGGGAAGGGTAACAGAAGGGACCAAGGCCTCAGTCAAAGACTATGTAATGACTAGAGCAACCGTGGAATAGCATGTGTTTCAACTTCGCTTAAGTCTAGATATGCAATGGGGCCACAGCAGGCGTCAAACATCTGAAGTGATGGATGGATTGATTGGCTTGATCATCTCATGTTGCATTCAATTTGGTGGTGGTGGGGTGTGCCTCAAGACAGGGTTTCTCTGTATAGCCATGGCTGCCCTGGACTCACTTTGTAGACCAGGCTGGCCTCGAATTCACAGAGACCTACCTGCCTCTGGCTCCCTGAGTGCTGGGATTACAACTGGCGTGTGCCACACTGCACCCGGCTTGCATTCAAAACTGTAACATCACTCTGTATCCCACCCACAGATTCATTTGCCAACTTCAAACTTAAAAATGAATTGAAATAATGAAGACATATGCATGAAATTCAGTTGTTACCAAAAATTTTATTAATCCTGATGATCAAATAATAAATACTTTTCCCAAACTATAAAAAATTTGCTGAGGGCTAGAAATGTAGCTTGGTGGTCCAGAAAGCTTACTACTTTTATAAAGGCCTGGAATCTGGCTCCTCGCACCCACATGGTGGCTCACAACCACCTGGAACTCCAGTTACAGACAGGGGATCTAATACCTTCTTCTGACCTCCAAGAACATGGGCTTGATCCCAGCAACACATTTTTAAAAATGAAACAAAATAAAATGTCTGTAAGGAAGTATTAATTACTATTTTATAAAGTTCAAAGATTAAGAAACTTGCATGCTACAACTTTTTAAATTGTGGATCTGACAGAAAGTCATAATGTAGTATCACACAATATATTTGACATATAAAATGCTCAACAATAGAATACATACATACCAAACATTAATCCAAGTTCTTTGTGTGTACATGGTATATGTACATGTACATATATGCATGTGGAAGCCAGAGGTCAAGCGTCTACCTCAATCAATCCCCATTTTTTATAAAGATGTATTTGTTCATTTTATTTTATGTATGCTCACAAAGGGCAACAAAGGGCATTGGATCCCCTGGAACTAGAGTCAGATGCAGATGTCATCTGCCCAGCACAGGTGCTGAGAGCCACATTCAGATCCTCCGCAAGAAAAGTAAACAGTGCTAACATCAAACCATCTCTCAAGCCCAGCACTTGGTTTTTAACTTTTAGTCCAATATTCACTCATTTTCATCAATAATAAGCATGTTAAAGCTGTTGCTTACGGTGCAATAATGGCTCTAGCAGGTCTTTTCGTAGACTGTACTTGTGAGAGCCAGCCTTCTAGCTGGGCATTGAGCTGAGGTCCTACGGGGAGACAAGGAGACAAAGAGTCAGCAAAGCAATGTACTACAGATACTGCACACTCAGCCGAATGACAGGGCTGAAGGGATCTTGACAAAATAAAATTTGGTCTTACACATTTACATCTTAGAAGTGTCTTCATACAGATCAACAAGTTACATTTGGGGTAACATTTAAGCAAAATATAACAAGAAGCAGAATACTCAAGTCAACAAAAAAGGTATAATTAAATAAACTATTTTTTGTACAGCACAAACCCTGACTTTACTTGGTCACTGAAATGGCATCACGTAGTTAAAAACTCCCACACTCAGTGATCCATACCCATCTACTCAACCACTTTCCTCCACTATCGAATTAATAATTAAGAACTCCATTACGTCCATAAGTTCAGCTTACACCAACTCACTCTCTTCACTTCCTATCTTTCTAGTTTACTAGTCTAAGAATCTCCTGACATCAACAGAGCAAGACTTCTTCAATATCCTTCATCCTCTTTGCTCACCTAAGTGCAAACCCATCACAATCATTGCCTTTTATGTGGACTCACTATTCTTTTTCTTCTCCCTCACTGCATCAGTCAAAACACAGTTTAAAGTCAACTTTCCACTTAACACAGTATCTCTATCTGAACAACTGAATGAAGCTAAAGAGACAAGTGCATGCCACACAAGTGTGAAGGCCTGAGCAGGAATTCCCCAGAACCCATGTAAGAACTTGTCTGTACTCCCATGCTCCACTGCAAGCTGGTAGGTAGAGACAGCACAATACCTGGAAGTTCACAGGCCAGCTAGAGTGGGGTTCCCAATGGCAAACAGCAAAAGGAACACTCTGTCTCAAACAAGGCACAAGGTGAGGGCTCACTCAAGGTTTGGTCTGACCTACACACACACACACACACACACACACACACACACACTCTTTCTCTTTCTCTGTGTGTGTGTGTGTGTGTGTGTGTGTGCGCGCGTGTGTAGCATAAGCATACCCACATAATAAATAAATACTAATACTGCTGTGTGGCTACACTTAAACCTTTAAACTATAACCAGAAAGTTCAGCCTTTCTAAAAATTTCAGATCCCTACCCATGTTGAGAAATCTCATCACATTAGTGAATTTGGTGTCTCATTTTAATCCAAAATTGAAACAGACTTTTCTGTTTCACTGTGACCGTCAACCCTTCCCCCATTCTTTTTTCATTCCCTTTGGGAAACAGTTATAATTCTCATTTATGCAGACAGTAATCAGCTAGAAAGCAGTCAATCTTCTGTTTTCCCAGGACTTCACATAAACTATCTTTTATATGCCTCTATGGGAAAACATGTTTTGCCATGTGCAGCTTGTCCTTCTGGCTATATACAGCTTGAACTAATGAGACCTTTACTCATGTGACTCCTCTTAACCCTCAAAGTATAAATTGGCTGATGTTCTAGATGAAGTTGGGTATTACATAAGACTTCAGCCCACCTCATTTATCAGCTCCATTCTCCTGGGTCCCACCGCCTTTAGAGTACTGACAGAAGACGGTTATAAACAAGGATGTTGTAGATATTACTTATGCAGAGTTTGTTTTAAAATGAAGACTTTGGGAGTGGAGCGATGGGTCAGCAGTTAAGAGAACTGGCTGCTCTTCCTTGGGCCTAGGCTTGGTTCCTACTACCCATATAGAAGCTAAAGACTGTAATACTAGTCCCAAAGGATCCAACACTCTTCTAGTTTCCATGGTGCTAAACTCAAATGGTACACAGGAACACATGAAGGCAAAACAGCCATACACACAAAAAGTAAACTTTTAAAAAAGACTGATTTTAGGCAAAATAAATTATAGTACATAATACTAGACAATGCTCAGGTGGTAAAGAGTAAGAAGAATCTTTGGGATGGAAAGAGGAATTGAGAATGAACCACAGATTTGAGAGTCCTTTCAGGTAGGTGGTAAGGTCAAGAGAATGGTAGAACAGTGGATAGACAAATGATGGCAGCAAAGATGTTAAAATAGATCAAGAAGCTGCACACTAGCATGTGTCTGCAATCCTAGCAGCAAGAAGGCTAAAGCAGAAAAAATATGGATTCAAGCCAGCTTAGAGACACTGCTTCAGAAAGGAGAAGAAAGGAAAGAAGTAAGATGAGGAGGAAGGAGGGAAAGAGATGGAGAAGTCCTGAGTGGAACAAAGTCAGTCCAGAAACCCTCATTAAAAGCCTTACAAAATTAGCATATAAAAAAGAAAAAAAAAACAAGCAGGCAAAGAGGCACGCTGGAAACCAACCTCGTACAGAAAGGACAACTCGAACTGCCCAATGGTACAGACGAAAGACACTCCAGTGTGTCCAAGGGTGACCTTGACACACCCTTGAGTAGAGTTAATATGCTAGAGAGATATGCATTAAGTTATATACAGAACCTCAGGTAACAGCATGCACAGGAAAGCCTGCACTATACTAATGAGCCAAAAAGCCCTGGATAAGCTAATATAAAAACACCAACTCTTTGTACATTGCACCCTTTGAGCTGCTGAACTCTATCCTTGGTTTGGCACACTTCCTCCCACATAGTAGTGTAATACATCTTGATTAATTGTCTCTGATTCAGCTACAAATGTGTGACTGTGTTCAATTACTTGTTCAGGAACAAAAGGACATGGAACTCCTCTAGAATTGTGTAGCTGGATTATCAGATGACATAAAAAGCAGTAATTCAAGAGATAAATAAAAACACAGTACAAGGAGAGAAAAAACAGGAGATCTTCAAAAACATGAACAGTAGCCAGGTGTGGTGGAGAGCAGCTTTAATCCCAGCACTCAAGAGGCAGAGGCAGATGGATCTCTTGAATTTGAGGCCAGCGAGGTCTACAAAGTAAGTTCAAGACTGCCATGGCTACAAAGAGAAGCCCCTTCTCAAAAAACAAAACAAAGCAAAAAACAAAACAAAAAAACAGGATCCAAAACTCTATAATGAACATCATAGCCAGGATAGAAAAATCTCTCATCAGTGGATTTTGTGGTTATGAAAAATCAGTTAACAGGGCAGTGTCTGCTTTTCTGGATTAAAAGCTCTGTGTGCAAGTATTTACAAATGAGTTGACAGAAAATAGAAAGAAAGTAAACCACACCAACAAAGAACTGAATGGAGTTTTTCAGCTTATCTTAAGACTTCTAACTTGATAACTGCAACACTTCAGGTAGGATAGATTAACCTTAATACCTCACAGTAAAGAAAACTACCTATTAATATCATTGGGAAACCAACATTCAGAGATTTAGTGTTTCGTAAACTGTATCTATTGAGACAGCAAGTAACCTAAATCTAAAATTGCATTTTTTGTACCAACATGATTACCTTCAACGTAGAGAAAAGGTTGCATTTTTGTGGTTACAACATTAAATATAGGGCTAGAGAGATGGTTCAGGTGTTAAGCACACTGTTGCTCTTGCAGAGGACCCAGGTTTGGTGCCTAGAGCCCACACAGTGACTCACAGCCATCCTTAACTGCAGTTCCAGAGGATCTGATGCCCTCTTAGGATTCTGCAGGCACCAAGCACACACTTGGTCCACATACATGCATATATGCAGGCAAAAAATAAAAATGAATAAATATCACTTTTAAAAGCAATGTTAAATATAGAAAACAATTTTTACTTCTATTTAGTAGCAGCAAATATTTGAATAAAAAAGTTTTAACTTATATAAATATCCTCAAATAACACAATTTTTAAAGAGAGAGAGAGATTGTGTGTGTGTGTGTGTGTGTGTGTGTGTGTGTGTGTGTGTGTGTGTGTGTGT
>OU015742.1:85404646-85415016 GCA_907169655.1 Acomys percivali
TGTGTGTGTGTGTGTGTGTGTGTGTGTGTGTGTGTGTGTGTGTGTGTAATACAGGGATGGGCATTATGTGCCACAAGGTATGTGTAGAGGGTTAGAAGACACTTCTGTTGAGCTAGTTGTCTCCTTCTTTCTTTATGTCGGTTCCGAGAATTAGACTCAGGTCACCAAGCTTATGCAAAAGTGTCTTTACTTGCTAAGCCAGCTCACCAAAATATGAAATAAAAATTTTTAAATAAATTTTAAATCTAATCATTCATCGCTATACTTGGGGGCAGGAAATCACTTAATAAAATTCACTGTCCACTTCTATTCAAAATTCTTCAAAAATATCTTAAGTAAGGTAAGCACATCTATAACATCTATAATTACCACTATTTTTAACAGTGAAAACCTAAATTTTATTTATTTATTATATATACAGTGCTCTGCCTACCTGTACACCTACAGGCCAGAAGAGGGCACCAGATCTCATTATAGATGATTGTGAATCACCATGTGGTTTCTGGGAATTGAACTCAGGACCTCTGGAAGAGCACCCAGTGCTCTTAACCACTGAGCCATCTCTCCAGCCCGAAAAATCTATGAATTCTATTATCTTAAGATCAAACCAGATTGTCTACCCTCAACATTTCAGTTCATCTATTCATTTGTGAGCAAATGGGTCTATGTTTAGAGATGGGAAAAGTGCATTTTTTAATGATAAGCTGTTTCTACAATTTTTCTCTACATATTTACATTAAGTATGTATTACAGGCTAACAATCCTATAGTTAGCACTACAGAACTCAAGCCAGTATATCCTGCTAAGGAGATATAATTAAAAACATCATTTGGTTTTGGTAGAACAGTTTCATCTATGGACATCAAAGCAACTTTTAGGCATATTAATCATAGCCTTTCTAACCTACTGTTTACTATTAACAGAATTCAAGCACTAACATGATTCTACTATTCCAAAATTACACACAAAGTATAAATTTAAATTGTAAAACTCCATATATAATTAAGTAATATTCTGTATGATGTTCACCTAGCTTTCTCTGAGTACTATGCAGTTAGTAAACACCACGAAAAAACTGTTGAAATCACTCCCAGTGGGGCTGGAGGTGACTCAGTTGTTGAGAACTTGTTTGCTCTGGCCAACACCCACACACATAAAATAAACCTTAAAAAAAAAATCAACCAGTATCAACAATAAATTCTTATGCCAAGCGCAGTAGCCCATGCCTGTAATCCCAGCACTCAGGGAGGCGGAGGCAGGCGGAGGCAGATGGATCTCTGTGAGTTCGAGGTCAATCTGGTCTACAAAGCAAGTTCCAGAACAGCCAGGGCTACACAGAGAAACCCTGTCTTGGACCCACTCCTTCTCTCCTCCCACACACCACCCCAAGCCCCTCCCCCACCCCCATGCCCCACCAAAAAAGTTGTTTGTCCCATTTTCTCTTTTTGGTTTGGTTTGGGAGTTTTTTGCTTTTTATTTGTTTGTTCCCCTGGCTGCCCTGGAACTTGCTCTGTAGACCACGATGGCATCATCGCCTGCCTCTACCACCTGAGTGCTGGGAATTAAAGGCATGTGCCATTACCGCCCAGCCCTACCTTCACACTGTTAAGACAACACTTTTGGATGCTCATTTCCTGCAAATAAACAAGGACAGTAGGACCGGACAATTGGACTTCTTAATTAGTAGCTGTTGTACCCTCCCTTGCAACTCTGTCTGTCTTGAGGGGAAAAAAAGACTATCCGTGTAACGGCCAGCTGGACTACTCTTTTGCTAGCACCAGCCATCCTGAACACTCCATGGACACCTTTAGACAACTAAGCAAAGACTGCAGCTGATTGTCCTGGCTCCTAAACGCACAGCCCCAGCCAGAACTGTGTGAAACAGTTTGCACCAAATTTTTCCTTTCACAATCCTGAATAAATGTAGATGAGCTTGAAATCATTTCCACTTTGGCCAGAGGGAAGCACTTCCCCATCACAGAGGGACTATGTGAGGCGAGCTGTGGCTGGTCCATCTCAATGACTATGATGAGTAAGTACTAAAAGATAATACTAAAAATTAGCTTAAACAAGTGGCTGTGAATGACCCAAAACAAATGGCTAAGATGGGTCCAAGCACACTCTGGGCTATATAAAGCTAGTCAGGACCGCTGAGTCAACTAGCTGGGAGACAATCTCTTGTGCTGCTTCCCCTGAAAGTACAGCATTAGGCTCAATAAAGTGCTTTTCTAAATGGTATTTTCTTACCTGTTTGCAGTAGTGTGGCTGAACTAGCCCCAAAGAGGGAGGTGGGAGAGGGGAAGCAGCAGCAGGGAGCTAAGGGCACAAGCAGGAATGGCTGCAGTGCTGACAACAGAAAGCCTGACAGATGAAGAGGCTAAAAGCAGCTGAAGACGCAACTGCAGTCCTGCACAGTGGCAGTCCTGGCAGTGAGCTCTTGGCTCCAGTGTCCCAGCTTCTGAGTATCTCATGCCAAACAGCCCAGCTCACCACCAGGACCGAGTTCATAAGCAAACTACTCCCAAATACCACAGCTCGCACCAGAGTGGGGGTGGGAGGATCACCATAGCACACAGTTGCCTGAAACTGAGGAAGCAACTGAACAAACAGTTCAAATGGACAGGAAAGAAAAGAAGCAGGAGAGAGACAGAAGTGACAAGAGAAAGTGAAGCCTAAGAAAGGAAAGGTGTCTGGAACTAAAGAACACGCATTTCAGGTGACCAGCCTGAGGGCTATGCCAACGACCACTGAAGGGCTGGTTCTTGCAGAGCACTAGAGCTGGATTCTCAGCACCCAGGTTAGATGGGTCACAACCACCAAAAATTCCAGCTACAGAAGATCCAATGAGCTCTTCTGGCCGACACAAGCACCAGCATTCACATGCATATACCCTCACACAGACACATAACTTAAACTAAATATTATCTTAAATCTACTCAATTTAAACTTCAATAACTGTCATCCAGAAAATTTCAGAAAAGAACCAATTTTTAAATTCTACTAATAAGTAGGCTAAACAAATAAGATGAACAAGGTATCAACTACAAAACAAGCATAGTATTTTTTCCCCAATTAATTTAGATAGATCTGACATTCAAAAGTGTTGAAAGGGGGGCTGGAGAGATGGCTCAGTGGTTAAGAGCACTGCCTGTTCTTCCAAAGGACCTGGGTTCTGTTCCCAGCACCCACATGGCAGCTCTCAACTGTCTGTAATTCCAGTTCCAAGGGATCTGACACCTTTGTCAGCACAATTAACTGTGTAAGGCCTTTCTCCCTTTTCAGCTACAAAACTTCATTTTTTAGTAATCATGCCAAGATATCCAGCTTACAGGCAAAGGAATACACACATCCCCTGTGCAACCCTAGTGACCTCGCATTTTACCTTCTCAGATTCTAATTTCACTTATAGCATCTCCAGAGCCACCTTTTAAACATTTTTTTTCTTTTTAAGGAAAAGGAGGCCAGTGAGATGGCTCAGTAGGAAAAGGTGCATCTCACCAAGCCTGACAAGTTGAGTCTAATCTTCAGGATTAAAAGAGAGAACCAACTCCTACAAGATGTCCTCTGATCTCCAAATACATGCCATGGCATGCATGCACCCACACATATACACACAAATAAATAAATGTGCTGGGATTACAGGATGTGCCACCACACCCAGCTCCAGATTCAACTCTTCTCCCTTCCGTATCCACTCTGTGACTCTGTGTGGGTGGGTGGGTGGGGTGTGAATGTGTGTTTTGCCTGCATGTACGTATGTGAACTGTGTGCTTGCCATGCCTACCGAAGAGGATGTCTAATGCCTGGAAAGCGGAGTTAACAGTTGTGAGCCATCATGCAGGTACTGGCACCAAACCTCAGCCCCTCTGCAGGAACCTCAGGTGCTGTTAACTACTGAGCCATCTTTCCAGCCCAACATTCTGTCTTTCTTTTGTATGCTGGCCAGACCCTAGTATGCTTTCCCCCCCCCCTTGTACTGTGAGTGTCCTTCCTCTTTAAGCTCCTCTTCCTTAGTGTGTGGGTGACCTCCACAAGAGCGCAGGTCAAATACTACATAACCTTTTTTCCATTATCCTCTTCCAGACAGCTGCTGAGAGTTCTAGCTTGCCTCTCTGGTGTTTCTCTTTTAAACTCTTTATAAAAAACTGTCCTTAGGCGGGTGTGATGGTGCACACAGTTGATCCAGCACCTGGGAGGCAGAGGCAGGCAGATCACTGTGAGTTTGAGACCAGCGTGGTATACAAAGCTAGTCCAGGACAGTCAAGGCTATACAGAGAAACTTTGTCTCCAAAGACCAAACACTGTCCTTAAGCTTCCATTTGGAACTATTTGAAGTTATTAAATTAACAAGATTAAGAATCCAAAGATAGGATCCTGATTTTCCTGGCATCATCTAGCACCCCAGACAGGACCCTCGGTCAGGATGCTCTCCTTTCACTAGGTTTTCTTCTTCTGTCACTTTGAATAAAATTTTAGCACTGCTTGACTTTCAAAAATTCCTGCCTTGCCAAGCGTGGATTACCACGCCTTTAATCCCAGCACTCAGGAGGCAGAGGCAGGTGGATCTCTGTAAGTTCGAGGCTAGCCTGAAAAGTGAGTCCAAGACAGCCAAGGCTAAACAGGGAAACCTTATCTTGAGAGAGGGAAAATTCCTGCCTTTTAATTCAACCAGTGGAGAAAATGAACCCAATCCCACACCTCTAAACAATATCAATATGAAATTGTAAAGTATGAAAACTGTGTGCATACATTACCTTTTCTAGTTAATCCCATGTCACTGTGACTAGGAGAGCTGTCTAGGGTGACCTAATTGGATTTTTGCCACATCCTAATCTTATTTATCTTAGAGGTCAAAATGCCTGTAGGTTAGTTTTCTTCAGGTAGGCTTGTCACAACTGCTTAGACTAAAATGAATGCCAGACTGCTAGACTACCTCTAACTTCATTATAATTCCATCTCCATGTTAAAATACACAGCCACCCACTGTAATGACAGCTGACAATTGGCAGGGCAACCACTGGGGGAGGGGGAGGACAAAAGAACAGAAAGGAGTTGGCACCTACACCCTGGAAATTTTCCAATCTGAAGGGGGAAAAAATGAATATTTCTGTTTAAGAACTTATCACCCCTTTTCATTTTTCACTCAGCATTTATATCCTCTCAACCCCTAAGGGCAGAAAAATTGATCTGCAAATTCATCACCCACTCCATGGTCAAGAACAAAATCTACTTGCTTATGCAATTGGTGGCCAGTTATGTTACTGACCCCACAATTTTGAGGGGAATAAAAGGACTCATTTTGAAGGCAAAATTGGTAACACATGCTTCCTTCAAGCTGTATTAGAAACTAAGAAATACCAACATGGCAGCTAGCAGGGTGCACACACAGAGCATGAGGAACTGGCTTAAAGGCAGAGAATACATGACATTACCACTAAAGACAAACTAATGATTTTCATGAAAAAAAAAAAACATGAAGCAATCATGCTGGGATAAAGCTTTGAAAACTGATTTCATAGTTTTATCATGAAAAGATACAAAGGAATATTTACTGATTTTCCAAATAATGTGATACTTTGCTTAAGTAGTAAAAATCACAGTTTGAACAGGATGGTGGTGGAGCATGCAGCTTTAATCTCAGCACGTGGGAGGCAGAGGCAGGTGGGTCTCTGTGAGTTCTTGAATAGCCAGGGATACAAAGAGAAACCCTGTCTCAGAACACACACACACACACAAAAAAAAAAAAAAAAAATCAGAGTTGCTTAAGAAAATGATAGATTATCTATCTATCTGTGACAGTGAATGTAAAAAATAAGCCCAGTACCTATTTATACATAAATACAGGCCACCCTGTATCCAATATTTGATCAAACACTACTCAGAATCAATCTGTGAGAGTGTTTCTAGATGAGGTTAACACTTAAAACACTTTTCTTAAAGTGAGTGGCCCTCATCCAATCAGATCTAAATAGAACAGCGGTTCTCAACATGTGGGTTGCAACAATTTTGGGGACCATATATCAGATATGCTGCATATTGGGTATTTATATTACAATTCATTCATAACAATAGCAAAGTTACAGTTATGAAATAGCAACAAAATAAATGTTATGGTTGGAATCACCACAACATCAGGAACTGTACTAAAGTGCTGCAGCATTAGGAAGACTGAGAGCCAGTGAAATATAACAGAGAAATTCATCTTCCTCAAGACAGAGCATTCACTAACATAAGCACCAAAGAGCTAGAACATTGGATTTTTCCTGCTTTCCTCAAATTCAAACTTACACCATGGATCTTCCAGATCTCAGTTAACCTGTCTTTGGACTCAAAGTATACGATGGGCTCTCTGGGGCTCCTCAGTTCTCAGGATTCTGCCTCAGGCTAGAGCAACACCATCGACTATTCTGGGTATCTAGCTGGCTGACTATAGGTCTTAGGAATAGTCAGCCTTCATAATTATATGAGCCAACTACTTAATCTCAATGGTATCTATAGATAGTTCTGTCTCTCTCTCTCTCTCCCTCCCCCCCTTTTCTTCCCCCCACACACACAACTCTCAAGAAAAAAGTTGTCAAAAAAAATATTAGTTGGGCCAGGTATGGTGGCACATGCCTATAATCCCAGCACTTAGGAGACAGAGACAGGTGGATCTTTGTGAGGTCGAGGCCAGCCTGGTCTACAAAACAAGTCCAGGACAGCCAAGGCTACACAGAGAAACCCTGTATCTAAAAACAAAGCAAAACATCAGGCTGAAGAGGTGGATCAACATTTAATAGTCTTCCAGATAGCCCAGGGACCTAGGATAAAACTAAATTCTACTAGTGTTTAAAAAAAAGTAGTGATAAAATGACTCCTAATTCCCAGTACTCAGGTAGGCAGAGGCAGGTCTCTGCATTTGCGCTAGCCTGGTCTACAGAGTGAGTTCCAGAACAGCCAGGGCTACACAGAGAAACAGGTTGGGGGGAGGGGGGGTGCAGGGAGACACCACACAAAAATTATTAGTCATACCAAAAAACTCAGAGCCAACTTAAAAGTTCCAACTGCTTAAAGATGATACAAATCATCGTATGTTCAATGTGTAAGTTCACACACACAAAAAAAAGTTCTCAGCCAGACATGGTAGCATAAATTTTTTAATACCACGGCTTACAATTGGGAGGTGGAGGCAGAGGCACGCAGATCTCTTTGAGTTCAAGGCTAGCATAGTTTACATAGCAACTTACAGAAGAGCCAGGGGCTACATAATGAGACCCTGTCAGAAAGACAGAATTATTAGACTCTCAGGATGTTTTTCTGATGAAATTAACATTTAAATTGCTCTCTCTAAAGTGAGAGGCCCAAGAAGGTCAAAATAAAATATAAGGTTGATCCTCTTCAAAGTAAGAGAAATCTTACAGAGATAGATTCAGAGAATTTTAAGACCTACATAGCAAAGCAAGCAATTAAGTAACAAGATATCATTCAGAAAAATCTTCACCAGATCTACTTTTTTCACATCTATTTATTTATAAGGAAAAGCTCAGGCCACAGCATGCAAACAAATTATAACAAAAAAAGTAAAAACAAACAAAAAAGGCTGAGCACACGCCTGTAATCCCAGTACTCAGGGATGCAGAAACAGGCAAATCTCTGTGAGTTCCAGGCCAGTCTGATCTACAAAGTGAGTTCAGGCTAGCCAAGTGAACACAGAGAAATTCTGGGGTGGGGGTGGGGGCTATATATCAAACAAGTTGATGACTTTACCATCTTATTTACATGTTGTTATTTATATTGTGATTTTAGATTAATGTTGCAGATAATTTAATTTCCTTAAAAACTGCCTTTCCTTTGTATCAGCAAAGTTACTAGATTCAGTTAACCATTTATTAAGACTATACTAATACACAAAAAACTTTCTGGCAATATTTAAACTGCAAGTTGCACATGTTAGACTCACTGTTAATAAGTGAATTCAACAGGGTACCAAGCTATATAGAGAGAATAATCTCATGTTTATACAAAGGCACAGAAAAGTTTAAAATAGGTAACTTGTTTTAGCCTCATGTTTATCTATATTCTGTAAACTTTTATAACATGAATTACTTTTTATGTTTTTAATTTTTAATATTAATAGATTTATAGGCAGCTGCAAAGAAGTTAAGAAGGTCCCACATGCCCTTTCCCAGTTTCTCCAGTGGCAACATCTTACATAAGTACAGTACAACCTCAACACGGGAAACCGATGTTAGTCCAGTGACTGTAGGAACATGCGCCACCTATGCACATGTAGCTCCACTCAGTAAGACAGCACTCTTCTACCACAGAGACTCCTAGATTATGCCCCTCTGAGTTACACTTGTTTCAGTCACCCCCTTAATCACTATTACCTGCCTGACAACCATGGCTGTTCCCAGTCACTATAGTTTGGCCATCTGGAGAATATTCCTAAGTGAATTCATACAGAATAAGAACTTTTAGGATTGCCCTTTATTACTCAGCATAGTAGGGGTGTTTTGTTTTATTTATTGTTGTTATGTTTTGAGACAAGGTTTCTCTGCGTCACTCTGACTTTCCTGAATCTGTAAGCAGGCTAGCCTCAAAGCAGAGATCAACCTGCCTCTGCCTCCTGGGATTAAAGGCATGTGCCACCACCACCCAGCTAAAAACTGTACTTTTCTAATCAGCCCCTGGCACTCTTGGTAGTGACAGCAGCTGCCTCTTCAGTGCTGTACTGAACGGTCTTCGGACCAGCGTCCTTTTGCTACAACAGCAAATGTCCTGAACTTCTAAGTAACTCGCCAGTCCCTAATGACTTAAATTTGCTTCCAAAGGCAGGAGTGGTGGCCCATGCCTTTGATCCAGAGGCGGAGGCAGGTGGATCTATGTGAGTTCGAGGCCAGCCTGGTCTACAAAGAGAGTTCCAGGACAGCTAGAGCTGTTACACAAATAAACTCTGTTTTGAAAAGGAAAAAAAAAAAATTGCTTCCAAGTACAAACCAAAACATTTGCCAATGCATGGTTTCTATTTTCATCTAACATCTCAAAAGCCAAAAAACATCAATAAAAACATGAAGCATCTATAGAGACAGAGTATGTCTTTTGATATTACAGGCCAAATATTAAACCAACTGAATCTGATGTTTATAATGCTGCATGCCAAACAAAAACAAAAAAATGCTCATAACACACACAGGTACTGACATAATAAAATTTCTAAGGATTCTCTGCTCTAGTATTGCATTCTTATTTTCCCTTAAATAATAAAAGGAATATCATTTAAAAATTGCAAACATGGCCGGACAGTGATGGCACACACCTTTAATCCCAGCACTCGGGAGGAAGAGGCAGGTGGATCGCTGTGAGTTGAGGCCAACCTGGTCTACAAAGTGAGTGCAGGACAGCCAAGGCTACACAGAGAAACCCTGTCTCAAACCCCCCCAAAAAAGAAAAAAGAAAAAAGAAACGAAAATTGCAAACATGGATGGACATGACGCCACTCACCTTTAATTCTTACACTTAGGAGGCAGAGGAAGGTGGATCTCTGTAAATTGGAGATCACCCTGGTCTGATAGAGCATTCTAGGATAGCCAGAGCTATAAAGTAAAACCTTTTCTCAAAAAAAATTAAAAATTTTTAATTTTAATTTTAATTTTTAAAAAACGCATTACATAGCTTTGGGTGTAGAAGCACATGTATAATTGAAGTCAAAGTAAACGACTTTTCAACTATTCTTACTGTAGCTAATTTCAATTACTTCAACAAGCATTTTTCCTGAAATTAGTGCTTCATGACTGAACACTGGGGGAAAGATAATGTAGCAAAAGAAAGAACAATTATCAGTTCAACACTTTTAGGGCAAGGGAAGGAAATGAATGGCTCAGCAAGCTAAAGGTTCCTGTCACCAAACTGATGACCTGTTCAATTCCCCAGGATCTACAATTTGGAAGGAGAAAACCAACTCCCTCAAGCTGATCTGACCATCATATGTGAGCGCTGTCTCTCTGTCTCTCTCTCTCTCTTGTTTCCTCCTCCCTCTCAAATGTAAATTTTAAAATGGAAAAATTTTAAGGTTGAGTGTAATAACACATTGACACATACATGCCTTTAATCCCAGAAGCAGGTGAATCATTTTGAGTTTGATGCCAGCCTGGTCTACATAATGAGTTCCAAGCAAACCAGCATTACATAATATAACCTACCTCAAAAAATAAGTAAAACCGTAAATGGGGAAAAAATGTAAATACAGAATATATGGAAATGGCTTAGTGGGTAAAATACTGACTGTGCAAGTGCAAGGACCAGAGTCTAGATCCCCAGAAAAGATGAAAGCAAGGCAACTGTGGAGGCCCACCTGTAATCCCAGAACAGATGAAAGCAAGGCAGCTGTG
>OU015742.1:85423022-85434633 GCA_907169655.1 Acomys percivali
ATAATAATAATAATAATAATAATAATAATAATAATAATAATAATAATTTCCACTGCTCAGCAGCCATAAATCATTGAAGCTACTGCTATCCTGGGTAGAATAACATGAATGTTATGGGAGTAAACAACTTCTTTCTCATATTGTGAGACACTTATCTCAAATACCTCACTCTTATTATGAGATACTTAAACCCCGAAACATAACGCTTGATAGAATTACACAAGTGGGGCAGGGGGAAATAAACAAAAAATCAAAAACTCAAATAGGAAGCCCAATGTGGTAGCACATGCCTAATTCCCAACACTCAGGAGGTGAAGGCAGAATGATCAGTTCAAGGTCAACCTCAGCCACAGAACAAGTTGTAGATTAGTCTGGGATACATAAAACTGTTCCTATGTTCTTAATTTTTAAAAATGTAGATGTAGATGCAGTTAGTTCAGTGATGGGCCCTGGATTCAAGCCCCATCATGGTCAACAACAACAACAACAACAAAAGTAGAAAACAAAATGACTTGTGAAAAAAAAAGAAAATCATGACCCATAAGAAGAAATAAAATTTATGCCCAGGCTCAGAAGTTATAAAGATAACATTTAACAGAAAGATCGTCCAAACAGCTACTATTTAAAAGACATTTTTAGAATGGAACTGGAGAGATGGCCCAGAGGTTAAGGCTCTTCCAAAGGTCCTGAGTTCAATTCCCAGCAACCACATGGTGGTTCACAACCATCTATAATATGATCAGGTGCCCTCTTCTGGTGTGCAGGTGTGCATGCAGGCAGAACACTGCATACATAATAAATAAATAAATAAATAAATAAATAAATAAATAAATAAATCTTTTTTAAGGACATTATTAGGATATGGAAACAAAAGAAAAATAATTGAAGGGGCTGGTTTCAGCTGGTGAAGGCTTGCTGCACAAGGATGAGCACCTGAGCTCAGGCCCTAGGACTATAATTAAAAGCCTGGCATAATGGCACACACAGAGATTAAGCCATCTAGCTTAATCAGCAAGTACCAAGGCAGTGAGAGACTTTCTCATCAAAAGTACAAAGTTGACAGCCTCTGAGGAATGGAACCAAAGCTGACATTCCAGACTTCATGTGCATACACATGGGGGGGGGGTATCCCTGGAGAGAGAGCACTGTGTAACAGAAGAGTTTGATGCCCTTTGCAGAAGATGTGAGTTAGGCAGCACAACCACCACTTCTAACTCTAACCCAGGAGCTCCATTTCCTCTAACCTGTACAGGCACCCATACCCATGCACGCATACACACATTAATTAAGAGTAACAAATACAAGCCAGGCAGTGGTGGCTCACACCTTTAGTCCCAGCACTCCGGGAGGCACAGGCAGGTGGATCATGGTGAGTTCGAGGCCAGCCTGGTTTACAAAGCGAGTCCAGGACAGCCAAGGCTACACAGAGAAACCCTGTCTCGAAAAACCAAAACAAACAAACAAATATAACACATTTAACCCCAGCACTGGATGTAGATCTCTGAGTTTGAGGCCAGTCTAGTCTACAAACTGAGTACCAAGCCAGCCAGGGCTACATGAAAGGCCTTGTCACTAATAACAACTATTATCTTTATTATTAATTAGTTAATCTTGCAAGGCAAAATATGCTCGATGGTACAATAATAACACAACTTATTGGAGTAAACAACTGCTTTTTGACTGAATTTACAGCCTGCTACTCTGGCAGGAATTGGTGCCAAACCTGGCTAAACACTCATGGCTGGGAAGGTTTAGAGGCTTTAAAAGAACCTATTACTGTTATTTAGCCTAACTGAAGTGGTGTCAAATTGTACCCTACATGTTTATGTTTATAGTCATGAATTAGTGTTGCTCTAAGCCTTGGTCAGAGAAGCTTCTGTTTTCAGTGGACAGCACGCAGTTAATTCAGAATTTCGTATCTGGTCAAAGTGCTGAGTGGTCAGCCCCAAACAAGACACCAAGTCACCCCTCTAAGGCTTGGGGAACTACACAAAAGGGGGTTGCAGTAGAAAGAATTAAGAGATAGAAGATGGTAGAAGTGATATGAAACACTGTATGCTGGATCTGACGTAACCACTGTATTCATAAACTTACAACAACTCTGATTAAGTGTACTCAATAGGACCAGCCAACCTCCCATCTGGATGGAAAAGGGATTCACTGGAAATTACTGATTGGTGGGCAAAAAAGTCATTTTCTTCACCAATATAGTCCCAAGTAGTAAGGTGCATGTTCTCAAGTAAATAATCTCCCACCCATACTCTTTCAAGGAACTCCAATTAAACTCAGTGGATGACAAAAATAAAATTAAGAGAGGCAGCTAGGTGAGGTGGTGCAGGCCTTTAATCCTAGCAGTTAGGGAGAAAGATCACTGCGAGACAAAAACCAGCCTGATGTACAAAGTGAGTCCAGGACAGCCAGGGCTATAAAACTTTGTCTCAGGAAAACAAAAAACAAAAAAAGAAAGAAAATAAGAGAGGTGTCTCTTGAGAAGAATGGGTTCAGTGTGAGAAAGAGGTAAGAGAAGGTAATGGAAGATGAAAATTACCAAAATGCACACTATCCATGTATAAATTTGTTAAAAAGATATTTAAGTAGATGAAGGAAAGTATCTTTTTATACATAGGGCCTTAACCGACAATTTTTACTATCAATGTGATTTACAGTGAACTCGTTTTTATTTTGAAAGTATCTTGAGCCAATACTGTATCACCCTCTGAGACTGTTTATCTCCTTTATGCAGATGAGCCTCACCTACCTGAGTAAACTCCAATAAGCATCTAGATAAGTTTCCTTGGATGGCAATACTTCATACACCACAGCAGAGGAAAGGACAGCCATGGAATGCAAACCAAAAAGGAGCATTCCATAAATGCTTTGGTTCATGCCTTGAGTCCCTCCCTGCCCTGACTCTGCTCAGTGATGACTGTTACCTGAAAACGTGAGACGAAATAAACCCTAGGCAGGGAGTCCTGGAGTCTGTAAGAAAACTACCTAAACATGAGAACCCAGGGAGCAAGCTAGCAAGCAGCATTTCTCCATGGTTTTTGCTTCAGGTTACTTTATGAGCTCCTGCCCTGACTTGCCTCAGTGTTGTACTGGAAATACAAGCCAAATAAACTCCCCTAAGCTGCTTCTGGTCTAAGTTTTATCACAGCAACAGAAAGAAATTTAGAGTAAGTATGTAAGTATTAACACTGAGAAAGTTGAACTGTTAGCAGGCCACAGCACCCTGGGCACACCCACTCCCATCAGAAACCATGAAGGGGGCATGCCTGGAAGGTAAGGAGAAAGCACACTCAGGAAAACAACAAAATGAAACCAAAGGGCAGGAGGAGCCAATTCCCAATTATACTTGGAAATTTAACAGGGCTTTGAGGAATAGTTAAAAATAAAAAGAAAGTCAACAGAATTGTAGATTTAAATGTAACAATCCAATTTTATCTGATTACAAAGAGAACCAACCACAATTAAAGAAAATAGTATTTACAAAAGAATATGGAAGACTCACCGAAACAGATTATGTAATGGCCCATAAATGAGTCCACTGCAA
The DNA here is from genome assembly GCA_907169655.1 of Acomys percivali. Classification (NCBI taxonomy): domain Eukaryota; kingdom Metazoa; phylum Chordata; class Mammalia; order Rodentia; family Muridae; genus Acomys; species Acomys percivali. The sequence goes on from OU015742.1 coordinate 85,426,576, forward strand.
GTTGTCAGAGCCCAAGAAAGAAAAACACATGCAATATTTCCAAAACTCACCTGACCATAAATCTTTCAAGCTAAAGGCATCTCAAAGCCTACTACTGTTTCTCAGAACACTATGAGAGCCGGGCGTCGTGGCACTCACCTGTAATCCCAGCACTCAAGAAGCAGAGGCAGGCCAATCTCTGTGAATTCGAGGCCAGCCTGATCTACAAAGAGAGTCCAGACCAAAGAAGGCTACACAGAGAAGCCCTGTCTTGAAAAACCACAAACAAAAAAACAAACAAACAAACAAACAAACAAAAACCACTGTGAGAAAAGCTATTTTCTTAACATTTCTATTTTTCCTTCCATCTATAACAAAATCCAAGAATCAATAAAAAATAAAAAATTTCCCTCCCTTGACCATCAGTGCAAGCAAAAGCCCTTAAACAAGAACAAGCCTAACATATTTAGGAAACAGCTTGGAAGCCAGAATGGCTGAAACAGCACAAAAGAAAAAGTACTAAGATATAAAATCTCAAAGTTAAGCTGAGATCACAGTACTGAAGACATTGAATCTTGGTAAAAAGTTTTAATGTAATTTTAAGAAACTATTATCTGATTTGTATTTTACTTCTTTTTAAAGATTTATTTTATATTAATATATTTCTTACATGTATGAGTGCTTTGCCTGCAAGTATGTATATATGCCATATGCATGCCTGGTACCCACGAAAGCAATTTTCCCTTTTGTTGTTTCTTGTTTTGTTTTTGTCTGTTTTGGGAAGGAGGATTGTTTTGTTTTCCAAGATGGGGTTTCTCTGTATGCCCATGTCTGTCTGAGAACTAGAGCTACAGACCAGGCTGGCCGCGAACTCAGAAATCCATCTGCCTCTACCTCCCCAAGGGATGTGATTAAAGACGAACACCACCATGACCCAGAATAATTTACATTTTTTTAAAGATCTCTCTGCGTCTATGTGAAGAAAAAAATGAAAACTGGGCAGCAAGTAGGAAGCTCTGCCAGCTACGAAGAAATAACGAAGACCAGAATAGCTTAAACCAGAATTACATGTATCTGCCAAAGAATAATGCCCAGGTAAATAAATGTACATGAACTATGTTGAATGGTTTTAACTTTTTATATACACTTCGTTTGTTTGCATTAGTGTTTGCATCAGTGTATGCCTGTGCACCACATTTGTACAATGGCTGTGGACTAGAAGAAAGCATCCTATCCCCGGAGGCTGGAATCAGTGTGAGCTACCATGGAAATGCTGGGAACTGAAACCAGGTCCTCTGGGAGAGGCCAGTGTTCTTAACCACTGTACCACGGTTCCCACCCCTTGCTTTGTATTTTCATGGTACTTAGGGTGTAATCCCAGGCCTCACACACGCTAGGTAAGCAAGCACTCTAAACTGAACTATACCCTTAACTATGCTAAGATGACAGACCATTTTCTCTGCGTGGCACCAGAATATCTTATTCTCTTGAGACAATTTGTCTCCTTACAGTAGTTCCTTCATCTTAGCCTCTTCCTGTTAGAAATGTTCTAAGGTTCAGTTACTAGCCCTTTTTTTCATATCATCTTCACTCCAGTGGTGACTTTATCCTTATACAGACAGACAACTTCATCATCAATAATTCCCAACTGTGCTAGGCAGTGGTGGCACTCATCAGGCAGGTGGATCTCTGTGAGTTCAAGGCCAGCCTGGTCTACAGAGAGAGTCCCAGGACACCCAGGGCTACACAGAGAAACCCTGTCTTGAAAAAAACAAATTCCCAATTGTACACCTTCCCTTAAACTCAAACTCATACTACTGGACTGGAAAGCAAATAACCCAAACAGACCAAATGGACTTTCTAGCCTTTCTCCAAACTTGGCCTCTTAAATTGGTCTTCCCTACTAGAGATGATAGCAACTCCATCATTGAAAATGCTCAGTGATGGGCCAGGTGTAGTGGTGCACTCCTTTAATCCCAGCACTTGTTAGGCAGAGGCAAGCGTATCTCTGTGAGTTCGAGACCAGTCTGGTCTACAAAGTGAATCCAGGACAGCCAGGGCTACACAGAGAAACCCTGTCTCAAAAAAAAAGCTGAAAAGAAAAAGAAAACCCAGCCAGCGTGGTGGCGCAAGCCTTTAATCCCAGCACTTGGGAGGCAGAGGCAGGTGGATTGTTGTGAGTTCGAGGCCAGCCTGGTCTACAAAGTGAGTCCAGAACAGCCAAGACTACACAGAGACTCGGAAAAAAAAAAGAAAAGAAAAGAAAAAGAAAACTCATCAAGTCTCTTTTTTACTCAAGAGTATTCTCTTCCAAGTATATCAACCAATCTCAATTCTTCCTTCAAATTATCTCCACACCTGGAGCTGTGTTTAGTAGTACCACCTCCCCTTAGAAAAAAGAAAAAGACACACAAAATGTAACCAGGGAGTTGAAGATATAACAGTTGGTAGACTGGTTGCCTAGCAAGCAAAAAGAGGTGGGCAAGATCCCAAAAACCATATAAACTGGAAACTGGAGGTGGTGGTGCAAGCCTGTAATCTTAGCATGGGAAGGAGGGCAGTATTCCAAGGTCATCTTCTGCTACATAGTGAGTGTGAGACCAGCCTGAGTTACGTAAGACTCTGTTTCTTTACAATAAAAACGTCTGGAACTCTCAATTGAAAAAAATCTAGAACTCTTCTTTAAAAAAAAAAAAAAAAAAAAAAAGATCAATAAACAGTGTGGTGGTCCAAGCCTGTAATCCCTGTACCCAGAGGGTGGCCACAGGAGAGTCGGAAGCTCACAGTCATCCTCAGCTCCACTGTCAGTTGAGGGCCAGTCTGGGATAAATGAAACCCGGTCTCAAAAGAGAGGCGGCTGGAAGTGGGAGGATCAGAAAGGTGGCTCAGTGGGCAAAGGTGCTTGCTGCCCAACTTAACAAGCAAAGTTCAAGCCCCAGAACACAGAGTAGAAAGAGAGAACTAATTCCTACTTCAAGTTGTTATCTGACCTTAACTCGTTCTCTGTGGTGCTGAATTTTTTTTTAATCAGTACTTACCTGAATAACATTCAGCAAGTATGGTATGCTTGCATATCCTCTCCCATCTCTGATATTTCTAATTCCACCTATTTACTGTACAATTTTAAAAATACTTTTTAAAAAACTTTACCATTTTAAGATGCTTACTGATTCCAAATAGTTCAAACTTCTAAGCTCAGATTTTTCTACAAGTGACTCATAAAATGACAACTCTTCCAAGTCTTAGTTTCTCAGCTATGAAGTGGCAGGATAGGCATGATCAAAGGCCTGGTCTGTCTTAACTGTTATACCTAAGAGTAAGATTATTGTTAAAAATTTTAACAGATAAGCATGTTTTATAAGCCATAATGATATACAAGTATAAGTTGGGTGCCCACAATGTGCTGTGGAAATCTTTGAAATGGAACAGAAAAGCCAGTGTTTGGGGCAGCGGAGCTCAACGAGCTGGTTCCAACATTACATTTTACTTTTGGAGTCAAACCGGCTCTTCTACTTACTTGTTACACCTTAAATTACTCAATCTCTGAGTCATATCTATAAATGGAAATAATAGCAATTTGGTAGAATAATTTTGTAGGTTAGAGATTATATACATATACATGTGTACCTGTGGCCAAAAAAAAAAAAATCTAATAGAGGATTTTTGGGGGGGAGGATTTTTTAAAGATTATTTCATCAGCCAGGCATGGTGGGGCATGCCTTTAATACCAACACTCGGGAGGCAGAGGCAGGTGGATCACTGTGAGTTCAAGGCCAGCCTGGTCGACAATGAGAGTCCAGGACAGTCAAGGCTACACAGAGACACCCTGTCTTAAAAAAAAGAAAGAAAAAAATATTTTATTATTTTTAATTTTCCTGTGAAGACTAGTAGTCAAATCTTTCAGATGGAGAGTTACGGGTGGTTGTGAGCCACGCAATATGGGAGCAAACTCTGTCCACATCAAGAGCAGCAGTACATAATGCCAGGCAGAGGTGGTAGCACACACCTAAAGTCTTAGCAGGCAGGGGGACAGTAGTATGTGCTCAAAACTGCTAAACCATCTCTCTAGCCCCATGAAGATTTCTTTTTAAAGATTTATTTATTTTTATTTTGTGTGTGTGTTTTAACTGCATGTATGCAAGTGAACTAAGTACACACCTTATATCTCCAGAGACCAAAGAGGTTGTTAGATGCCACAGAACCAGAATTACAAATGGTTGTAAGCCTCCAAGTGGATGCCAGGCACCAAGCCAAGGTCCTCTGCAAAAGCTGTGAGTGTTCCTAACCACTGAGCTACCTGGCCAGGCCCAAAGACTGTATTGCTATTATTTTAATTTTTTTTTATTGTTTTCCAAGACAGGGTTTCTCTGTGTAGCCTTGGCTGCCCAAGACTCACTTTGTAGACCAGGCTGGTCCCGAACTCACAGTGATCCACCTGCCTCTGCCTCCTGAGTGTTGGGATTAAAGGTGTGCACCACCACACTCAGCTTATTTTAATTTTATATGTATGGTTGTTTTACCTACATGTATCTCTAAGTAAACCATATGCACACCTAGTGCCAGAGGCCAGAAGAGGACAATGGATTCCAGGAACTGAAGTTATAGATGGCTAGGAGCCTCCATGTAGGTGCTGTGAATCAAATCCAGGTCCTCTGGAAAAGCAATATTCTTAAGCATCAATCCCTCTCTCCACCTCTCAAGGACATTTGTATTTTTGTTTTGTCATTTACATATTCTTCAAATGGATTAAATTGCAGAAGCAGATACAAACCACCACTGAGGTAGATGACGATATTCACTTAAAAACTACATGTGACAGGATTAGGAAAGGGAGAAATAACTAGCAGTAACCAGGCAATAACAAGGGTTTGCTTATTAAATTTGTTCTTGCTTGCCTGCTTTTCTCTAAAATCAGCATAGAAAGAGCTCACTTTTGGACTGGAGAGATGACTCAGCATTAAAAGTACTCACTGCTCTTCTAGAAGACATGGATTTGATTCCCAGCATTTACATGGTAGCTTACAACCATCTGAAACTCCAGTTTCTGGGACTCCAATGCCCTCTTAGGAAGTTTGTTGGCACTGGGCACACAGATGGTATATAAACTATGTATAGACAAAACACCTCTACACATAAAATAAAAATAAAGAGCCAGGTATGGTGGCACATACCTTTGATGCCAGCTCCTGGAAGGCAGAGGCAGGTCAATTCCTCAGTTCAAAGCCAGCCTAGTCTACAGACTGAGTTCTAGGACAGCCAGGGCTGTCTCAGAAAACAAAACAGAAGGTGATCCTGATCCTGACTATACCTTTCAGGTGCTGAGATTACAGGTATGTACCACTGCTGACAATCTGGACCAAACTCAGGCTTCCCCATCAAAATCACCATAAAAAAAAAATGTTACATGTAATAAAATACATTGCTGATTCACATAGTCACCATGCATACATATAGTGACCAATAAATTAGAGATCTGATTATGAAACATAGAAAGGCTCTTAGAAAAAAAGAGAGTAACCCCGTAACATTGAGGAAGTAGAGATGTCAACTAAAAACAAAAAGTACTAGCCAACAGTGACAGACAGACCTTAAGAACTCTGATTTTACCTACACTCACAGCCTCTAGCCAACAGAAGTGCTTGCAACATATATTCTGCTACTCACAAGGACTTGTATTTAGAATTAAGATACAAAGCCAACATGGGAAAAAGTAAGCAAGCCAGGAGGAAAAAGAAGGGGGAAGGGTTTAAAAAACATATCAAAGCCACACGCCTTTAATCTCAACACTCAGGAGGCAGAGGCAGGCGGATTGCTGTGAGTCCAGCCTGGTCTACAGAGTGAGTACAGGACAGCCAAGGCTACACAGAGAAACCCTGTCTCAAAAAAAAAAAAAAAAAAAAAAAAAAAGAGCAAAAACAAAAAAAAAACATATCAAAACATCAGAAATCCATAGGACCGTCAGTTAAGTTGAAAATGCATTCAATCTGCTATCACTACAGAAATACAGTGAAAACTACAATGCAAAGTCACCACAAGCCCTTCTACAATAACTAAAAATAAAAAGATCAACAATGCTGTCTTGTTAGGGGTACAGTTGCCACGCTAGAACACCAGGACCTGAATCCCAGCAAACTGAGAGGAGCCAAAGCAGGAACTGGAGAAGAGCAGGAGCCTGGAGGCAGGAGCTACACAGAGGCTGCAGAGGAGTGCTGCTGACTGGCTTGTTCCTCATGGCTTGCCCAGCCTACTTTCTTATAGAACTCAGGAGAACCAGCCCAGGGACAGCACTACCCACAATGGCTGGGCCCTCCTCCATCAATCACTTATTAAGAAAATGCCCTACAGGCTGCCTACAACCAAACCTTATGTAGGCATTTTCAATTGAGGTTCCATCTCTCCAATGAATCTAGCCAGTGTCAAGTTGACATTAAACTACCCAGAGCACAAACACCTAGTGTTGACAAGCATCTAGAATAACAAACTCTCATGCAATACTGACAGGAATGCAAATCTGAGTATCTACTAAAACTTAATACACATATGCCATGGCCTAACAATTTTTCTCAGTTACCCAGAGAGTGGTGGCACACACCTTTAATCCCACTCAGGGACACAGAGGCAGACAGGCAGATCGCTGTGAGTTTGAAGCCAGCCTGGTCTACAAAGAGAGTCCAGGATAGCCAAGGCTACAGAGAAACCCTGTCTTGAAAAACAAAACAAAATAAATAAATAAAATGTCCATCAGTTGCTGGGTGTAATAGTGGACGCCTTTAATCCCAGCACTTGGGAGGCAGAGGCAAGCGGATCTCTGAGTTCGAGGCCAGCCTGGTCTACAAAGTCCAGAAGAGGCAGGACTACAAGAGAAACCCTGTCTCAAAACACCAAAAATAAAAATAAAAAGTCCATCAGTAATAGAATGGGTAAAACAAGGCATATTTACATAATGCAGGGATGAGAATGAATTTGTCTCACAAAAGTAAAGTTAAGCTAAAGAATTTCAATGAAGTACATCAGTGTGGGAGCCTTCACGAAACCTGGCTGCCCTGCGTCCTTCTCCTGAGCATTACTCTGACTTAAGTCTAGTCTTCAACCTATGGTGCTGGCTTTCAGATGCTCCAAGCCCACCCAGCCCCTCCACCCTCCTCCCAAGGAGGCCCGTCGCCTCTTTGGTCCCAGATTCTTTATCCCCTTCCTCAAAGGCAGAGTTGCCTCCTGAGTTGGAAGAAGGGTCAGGACTTGGAAGTATTGAGGTTAAGGTTGAATATGAGGCTGTCTGCTTGTGACTCACTGACCACTTAGAGCCTCCTTGTCCTCTCTCCCTGGGCTTGTGACCTCACCCTTGTGGCATCCTCACTGCCTTTCTGGGAAGGCCTTCCCTCCCTTAGAACACCAACTGCCACTGTCACTGGGCTGTTTCTGCCATGCCCAGGGCAGTGAGGACAAGGACCCACTAGAACAAGCAGTGTTCAAAGCTTTGAAGCTGCTTTCTGGCTGGTAGTTATGTCCCAAAATGAGATAGTTCTGAGAAGTGCTGCGAGTCAAGAGACCTGAAGCATTCTCTGCTGGCCACTGACTGAAGGGCTGGCTAGGCTCTGCTAGTGTCTGCTAGAGCTGCACTTCTAGGATAGTGTGCACCCCAATGCCCCTGACCTGGGCCCTGTGCAGCAAGGTCAATGATGTGTACATCCAGAGCGGGCCCTCTATAGAACAGGTAAGATGAACCTCACTTGTCGAGCCCAGGGAATCCTGTGGTAGTGGCAGAACTCCTTAGATGCAAAGTGTGAGAAACCCATCAGAGCAGCTGGTGCCACCACAGAGCGGATGGGTCTAGTGTAAGTAACCCATCAAAACAGCTGGTGCCACCATGGAACAGATGGGTCTATTTCAAATTGTTGGAATGGACCCATTGCATTCTGCCTCATCCTCTGGTCCACAGGGAGCCCTGGCAGGACATAAAATTAAAAAAGAAAGAAGGAAGGAAGGAAGGAAGGAAGGAAGGAAGAAAGAAAGAAAGAAAGAAAGAAAGAAAAGAAGAAGAAGAAGAAGAAGAAGAAGAAGAAGAAGAAGAAGAAGAAGAAG
>OU015742.1:85456479-85481479 GCA_907169655.1 Acomys percivali
TGTGTGTGTGTGTGTGTGTGTGTGTGTGTGTGTGTGTGTGTGTGTGTTGCACATGCTCATGAACGCCATAGCCATTGCATGCTTGTGGAGGTCAAAGAACAACGTCCAGGATGTATCTTCCACCTTTCTTCCAGGGATTGAACTAAGGTCCTTAGGTTTTGGCAACAAGCACTTTTACCTGCTGAACCGTCTTGGCAGAGTCTGTAGTTGAAGTTTTAATTTTTTTCAGTTGAACATTTTAATCGGAAACTTCCTACTCAATATTTAAAGACTAAATTATGGCACACCATTATAGACAATAAATCACTGAAATCAGGTCACGGGGCTGGGAAGATGGCTCAGACATTAAGAGCACTGGCTGTCCTTCCAAAGGTCCTGAATTTAATTCCCAGAAACCACATGGTGGCTCATAAGCACCTATAATGAGATCTGGTGCCCTCTTCTGGTATGCAGGTGTACATGTAGGCAGAATATTGTATAAATAAGAAATAAATAAATAGAGATCAGATGGGGCGGTGCCCTGTAGGTAGCGTGTCTGCCTCATACACAAATCCCTGTTTTAATCCCCACCATTACATAAACTGGGGGAGGTAGTCAGTCTGGCGGTAGAAGCAGCAGGATCAGCAATTCAAGGTCATACATAGCTACCTAGCCATTCTAAGACCCTGCCATGCAATAAATAAATAACTAAAATTTGAAATAACACCACAACATCACTTTGTGATCCTTTTTTTTTTTTTTTTGGTTTTTCAAGACAGGGTTTCTCTGTGTAGCCTCGGCTGTCCTGGACCCGCTTTGTAGACCAGGCTGGCCTTGAACTCATAGAGATCCCCCTGCTTCTGCCTCTCAAATGCTAGGACTAAAAGGTATGTGCCACCATTGTCTGGCTCAATCTTATTTTTTTTAAAGCTTTTTATGTTTTAATATTTTTTGTTGGTTATTATTTCATGTGTACTGGTGTTTGGCTTATATGTATGTCTGTGAAATCACTTGTACACCTGGTGCCTGTGAAGGCCAGAAGAGAAGGCAAGAAGATTCCCTGAACCTGGACAGTCTGTTGTGAACTGCCTAGTGGGAGTGAGAGTTGAACCTGGGTCCTCAAAGAATGTTCAGTGCTCGTAATCACTGAGCCATCTCTCCAGACCTTCAACTTTATTTTTGAAATATTCTTTATCTGACTGAGCATGTGTCAGTGGGGGGGAGGGTGCCCCCTTTTCATTAGAGGTCAGAAGGGGGCATGAGCTTCTTCGGAGCTGGAATTACAAGCATTTGTGGATATCCACCTTGTTAGGTGGGTGCTAATCCTAACACTGGGTCTCATGGCTGCACAGCAAGTGCTCTTAACCACTAGCGACCCCTCTAGCCCCTCTACCACATTATTTTTGGTTTGGTTTGGTTTGGTTTTTGGTTTTTTCCAGACAGGGTTTCTCTGTGTATCCTTGGCTGTTCTCAACTCACTTTGTAGATGAGGCTGGCCTCAAACTCAGAGAGATCTGACTGACTCTGTCTCACAAGTGCTGGGATCACAGGCATGTCCCCAGCCTACCACATTATTTAAAAACAAAAAACAAAAAAACCAAGGTCTTTTACTGAATCTGGAACATTCCAATTGGGTAGACCAGCTGGCCAGCAAGCGCCCTAGGGACTCTCCTATGTCTGCCTTGCATCATGCCACCATATTAGGCTTTTTAGGCAGCAACTGGACATCTGAGGTCAGGGCCGCATGATTGTGTGACATGCACTTGAGCCACTGAGCCATTTCCCCAGCCCAGATCACTAACTCTTATTTGGATTTGAGGCTCGGTGTTTGTATAGAAGTGCCCCCCCATCTGCCTGAAACAAACCTTACAGCGGTACTTACCCTATTCTGTCCTCTAGTTTGTTGATGGCTAAACACAATTAAATTCTGAGTTCTTCAAAGGCAAAGCCCATATCATTATCTTTGTGTTTGCTTGATTCTTATATTCAGTATATATGACTAGACAAGCGTTGGGCTTATAGAGAAAGCAAACACCTCCACAAAGAATGTTCTCTACAGTTAGAGATTCTAGAACTAGAATCATAGAATTCAAATAATAAAGAAAAACTACTATGCTTATATATATATCTTGAAGGAAATTAGTGACAGTGGCTAGCAAGATGGCTAATTAGTTAAAAGTTCGCACTGCAGCTTGGCGGGCGTTGTGGCACACGCCTTTCTCCAGTACTCGGGAGGGCAGAGGCAGGTGGATCTTTGTGAGTTCAAGGCCAGCCTAGTCTAGAAAGTGAGTCTAGGACAGCCAAGGCTATACAGAGAAACCCTGTCTCAAAACACAAAACAAAACAAAAAACCTTACAGTGCTTCAGTTGCCGGCACCCACATTGCACGGCTCACAACCACCTGTAATGTAGAGACCAAACCAATGCCATTTTTTGTTCAGGGCCTGAGAACTTGACACACAAACACACACACACACATACACCCGCTTCCTGGAGTTTCCAGGGAGAGCCACAAACACACAACTAGTAAACGGTCCTAGCTTGCACCCAGGGCCAACCAATCAGAGCTACAGGTCACAGTGACCAAAACAAACGAAAAATTACCCCCTGTAGTCTGGCCCTGGTCCCCTGGCATAGCCCTGGTCCCTCAGCCAATCAGCTTAAAGAGCAACTTTCCTGTACCCCTCTGACCTACCATGTAACTGCAAGGCTTGGAAATGGCTTAGAAATCCCTGCCCCTCCCCCCCACCGACCTGCAGTTTTTCTTTTTTCCTTTAAAAATCCTGTTCCCCTTACACTAGGGGCCACCATCTTGCCTCTTCACAAGGGGGCTGACAGTCCAGGCTCTGAGCTCGACTAATAAATCAGACCCTGTGTGATTTGCATCCAACTGATTTCCAGTGGTCTTTGGGGGTTTCATGACTTGGACATTACAGTAACTCCAACTCTGCAGGATCTGACATCTTCTCCTGGCACCTACAATCATACACATAAACCCTCACAGAGACATAGAGCATACACATGATTAAAAATAAGATAAATCTTTTTTTAAAAAAGACCAGAATAATAATAACATTGTGCAGGCAGTATATATCTAGGCATGATAAAATATATGTAGGTATGGTGGACTTAGGGAAATATTAAACACTGATCTGGGGCCGGAGAGATAGCTCAGCAGTTAAGAGCACTGTCTGTTCTTTCAAAGGTCCTGAGTTCAATTCCCAGCAACTATGTGGTGGCTCACAACCATCTACCATGTGATCTGGTGCCTTCTTCTGGCATGCAGGTGTACATTTGGGAAAAATACTATATAAATAATAAATAAATAATTTTTTAAAAAAACAAAAAACCTGATCTGGAATTAGGCAGGGATTAAGCCTGCTTCCTTCATTTGCTGCCATATAAAATGTTTAGTTTGGGGAGTTTTTTTTGTTTTGTTTTTTTTCGAGACAGGGTTTCTCTGTATAGCCTTGACTGTCCTGGACTCACTTTGTAGTCCAGGCTGGCCTCGAACTCACAGAGATCCACCTGCCTCTGCCTCCCAAGTGCTGGGATAAAAGGCATGTGCCACCACGCCGGCCTTTAGTTTGGGGAGTTTTATTCATTTATTTATGTGTTTTTCTTGACAGGGTTTCTCTGTGTGGCCCTGGCTGTCCTAGAACATACAATCTGTAGACCAAGCTGGCCTCAAACTAAGACACCCACCTGCCTCTGCCTCCCAAGTACTGGGATTAAAGGCGTGTGCTGCTGCCATAACCAGCACCATGTGAGGGTGCAATTGGTTTTGTATTAACTTTGCCGAAGAACTTCCTTAGTACCATAACGTTCTATTGGGGAGGGGGTAGTAAGAAAAGGAGCCAGGACTACCACCCAGCTTTTCTAGCTTTTTTTTTTTCTTTTCTTTTTCTTTTTTCTTTTTTTTGAGACAGGGTTTCTCTGTGTAGCCCTGGCTATCATGGACTTGCTTTGTAGACCAGGCCGGCTTCGAACTCACAGAGATCCACCTGCCTCTGCCTTCCAAGTACAGGGATTAAAGTCGTGTGACACCACGCCTGTCATTTTCTAGCTTTTTGGAAATATACATTACTAAAAAGTGCCAGGACTTACATCCTGACTGTAACTTAGGGCCCACTGACCAACTTTCCTCATTCCTTACTTTGCATGTGGAGTACAGGTGCTCTTCATGCCTTAAGGATAGAGATGTAAGACCCACGGCTTGTTTTATATGTTTTACATTACTGGGATTAAACTTGGGACTTTGTGTATGCTAGGCAAGTGCTTTACTCCATTAGTCTTATACAGGTATTTTATTTTAGCATGTTGATTGACTATGCTCTTTTGTAATTTAGCTTGAAATTCTGTACCAACGCACTACTGTGCTTTCATTGCATCATAAATTCAAAAATCAAGTTAAACAGGCCAGGTAACAGTTTACACTGATGCCTACTGTTCAAAACCATGAGCTCATTTACTTTCATTGAAATGACAAATCAGGTGTAAAGGAAAACTGGTGACTCACAGTTTTATTTTTGGTTAATGACTGATTGGTTTCTGTTTTTACTGTGTGTGTGTGTGTGTGTGTGTGTGTGTGTGTGTGTGTGTGTGTGTTGCTGGAAATTGATTTACATCCCCAACTCTTGACCTTATGTCTCTGAATGTCTCTCTCTCTCAGTCTGTCTCTGTCTCTCATGTATCACTCTTTGCCTGTATGTATCTATGTGCCTCATGCATCCCTGGTGCCTGTACAGGTCAGAAGAGATACCTTGGATCCGAGTTACAGATGGTTTGAGCCACCATGTAGGTGCTGGGACTTGAACCTTGGTCCTCTGAAAGAGCAGCCAAAGCTCTTTATGGCTCAGCTATCTCTCCAGCAACCCAAGTTCCCTTTTCACACTTCTGTCTTGAGATAGACTCTCCATAAGTTGCCGAAGTTTACCTTGTACTTGATCCATAGACCAGACAGCCTTGAGCCTCTATCCTCCTGTTTCAGCAACCCAAGTAGTTAGGATTAGAGGTCTGTACCCCAAGACCTAGTGGGATTGGTGAGTTTCTACTCTTTGAACAAATATATTTCAGGAAATAGGCTCCACATAAAACCTCACAACTATTGGCCAGCAAGATGGCTCAGCAGGTAAAGGCATTTGCTGCCATATTTCCTGTCTGTGAAACTAAAATGTATAATATACCTCTCTAGTTATTTGAGGTTTTAGCTACTATATTAGATTATAAACTAATGCCAGCAGGGCTCAGAGGCTCATGACTTTAATCCCAGTACTGGAGAAGCAGAGGCAGGTGGGTCTTTGTGAGTTCAGGGCCAGCATGGTGTACAAAGCAAGTCCAGGACAGCCAGGGCTCTGTTATACAGAGAACGCCTGTCTCAAGAACCCAACATAATAAATAAGTAACCCTCCCACCACAAGAAGACCATCAAGGGGGCTGGAGAGATGGCTCAGAAGTTAAGAACACTGGCTGTTCTTTCAAAGGTCCTGAGTTCAATTCCCAGCAATCACATGGTGGCTCACAACCATCTATAATGAGATCTCGTGCCCTCTTCTGGCCTGCAGGTGTTACATGCAGGCAGAACAGTATATACATAAAAAAAACAAAACAAAACAAAACAAAAACATTAAGGTTAGTGGCTCTGGACTGGGGGGGAGTGTGGGGGGAGCTGCTCAAACTAGTGTACCAACTAAGGACAATGTATGCAGTAAACCTAGACCCCCTATTCTATTCAGATCTAGCCAATGGACAGCTCATTCTCCACAGATGTGTGGAGAGCAGGGACTGACTCTGACATGAACTATGGTGCCCCGTATTTGACCACTTCCCCTTGGTGGGGAGGCCTGGTGACACTCAGAGGAATGGGAAGCAGGCTACCAGGATGAGACCTGATAGGCTGTGGTCATATGGTGAGGGGAGGAGGTCCCCTTCTGTCAGAGGCCTAGAGGAGGGGAATAAGGTGAAAGAAGGAGGGAGGGGGGAACGGGAAGATAAAAGTGAGGGGGAAACAATTGAGATGTAATCAGAATAAAGTATTTAAATAAAAGTAACTAAATAAACAAACTCAATCAGATCCCAGTTTATAATCTTGCTACCATCCTAATCACCTAATACCTTGCCAATGCTTAACTTGTTTGTTTAGCAGATGACTATGTACCACATTAGAGTGTCCGTTTAGGGGAATGATCGCATGTCTGCTCATTAACAGAGTAATAGGGCTATGGTTCCTGAATTGTGACACCATTCCTTTTTTCCCCCAATCTGTTTCCATGCCTGGTTTCTCTGGTTTACGATCTCTGTCTTTTTTCTGTCAAAACAAACAAACAGATAAAACCAAACACCTTTTTCTTTTTTTATCTGTATGAGTGTTTGCTCGCACATGTGTATGTGTACCATGTGCATGCCTGGTGCCTGTGGAGGTCATAAAGTGTTGAATCCCCTGGAGCTGGAATTATAGACAGATGTGAGCCACCACACGGGTACTACGAATCCAATTCTTCTCTAAGAGCCACAAATGCTCTTTTTTCTTTTCTTTTCTTTTTTTCTTTCTTAGGTTTTTTGAGACAGGATTTCTCTGTGTAGCCTTTGGCTGTCCTGGAACTCACTCTGTAGACCAGGCTGGCCTAGCACTCACAGAGATCCACCTGCCTCTGCCTCCCGACTTCTGGGAGTAATGGTGGGCACCACTATGCACAACTAGCCGCCAGCTTTCTTTTTGTTTGGTTTGGTTGGTTTTTGTCCTATTTTGTTTTTCAAGACAGGGTTTCTCTGTGTGGCTGTGGCTGCCCTGAACTCACTTTGTAGACAAGGCTGGATTCAAATTCACAGAGATCCACCTGTAGAATCGTCTCTCCAACCTCATCTTCTTTTTTCAAAAACCAATCTTGTGCCTCTAGGTACACCACTTTAGTTTACTTGCATTTTAGTTAGAGAGAAATCCTTCACAGCTGCCATCAGTCACTGCTTCAAATGTTCTAAGGTTAAAGGTTCAAGGACTTCCTTAGTAGGTACATAGAGCTGGGAAAAACCAAACAACTCCAAACCCAACACACAAACACAAACCCTCTGCTGGTAGGCACTTTGGTAAAGAGAGTAATGGGTTAACGTGACAAGGTGACGGGGGTGTCTGGGCTTAGTTACTGCTTCTTCTCAGCTCCTCCTTTTTGTCCTGGGGAAACTGTTCCAGATTCAATGTGAGATTAAGTGTCCTGAAAGTTCTTATAACCTAAAAACTGGAAGGCTGTCACACTGGCTAGGAAGGTTTCAGATCTTCAGTCCAGGCAGATTGTTAAGTGTTATGTCCAATGGAAACTCCAATTAGAAATTCCCCAAACTCTGAAAGGCAGTCCAAATATCCTGAAATGAGCTCAGACTTTAAAAGTTCAGTGTTTTAACAATGTGATGAGAGGAGGCCGGGCGTGGTGACGTACCCCTATAATCCCAGCACTCGGGAGGCAGAGGCGGGTGGATCTCTGTGAGTTCGAGGCCATTATGGTCTACAAAGCGGGTCCAGGACAGCCAAGGTTACACAGAGAAACCCTGTCTCAAAAAAAAAATTTAAAAACAATATGATGAGGGGGACAGTGTGGCACTGTTTTTCTCAGTGATATGCCTGCCTCTGCCTCCCAAGTGAGAGGGCTGGCATTAAAGATGTGTGCCACCATAGCCCATTTTTTTTGTTTTGTTTTGTTTTGTAGTAGATTTTGTTTGTTTTTCTGCTTCTAGGCATTTTCCTGAATGTTTGTTTGTGTACCACATGTGTGTCTGGTGCCTTGGAAGGTCAAAATATAGGTGGGGTCAGATCCCCTCCAACTGGTTTTGATCCACCATGTGAGTGCTGGCAACTGAACCCAGGTCCTCTGCAAGAGAAGCCAGTACTGTTAACCACAGAGCCATCTCTCCAGCCCAGGAACAGAGATTTTTACATTCAATCACTGAAGCAGATGTATATTAATATGTGATATTGGACAAGTAGCAGGCCCTAAGAACCTCAAAGTCCTTTTTAAAAACAATGAGGTCTTTTTTTGGAGTACAAGGTTTCTCTGTGGAGCCCTGGCTGTCCTGGAATTTGCTGTGTAGACCAGGTTGGTCTCAAACTCAGAGATCTCCACCCCATCCCCCACTGTCTTTGCCTCCTAAGTAAGTGCTGGGATTAAAGGCATTCAGTACTATGTGATGGTATTAAATAAATAAACGAACAATGTCTTTTTATTTGTGTGTGCGCGTATGCATGTGTATGTGTGTGTGGTATACATCACAAGCAAGCAGGTGCCTGCAGAGGCCAAAAGAAAGTGTTAGATCTTTTGGAATTGGAGTTAAGGACAGTTGTGAGCTAAGAAATATGTGTGCTAGGAACCAAATATAGGTCTTCAGCAAGAGCAGCTAGTGCTCTCAACCACTGAGCCATCTCCCCAGCCTCCCCTCCTATAATGCCGCTAATGTTTGTGAGACAGGGTCTCAGCGTAGCCTGGTCTGTTGTAGAACTTACTCTGTAGTCCAAGCTGGCCTCAAATGCAGAGAGATCTGCCTATCTTTTCCTTCCAAGTGCTTGGATGTTAATCACTATCACACCAGGCCCCCAGATTAAGGTTATTATGACTTAGACAAATACCTGGGAAATAGTTTCTTTGATAACAAAATCATTTTGATTTCCTATTTGAATCAAAATCCAAAGGAAATTCTACCCAGAATCATTTTTTTTAAAGATTTATTTATTTATTACATATACAATGTTCTGCTTGCATGTATACTTGCACACCAGAAGAAGGCACCAGATCTCATTATAGATGGATGTGGTTGCTGGGAATTGAACTCGGGACCTTTGGAAGAACAGACAATGCTCTAAACCACTGAGCCATCTCTCCAGCCCTCTACCCAGAATCTTTATGCTGAATTATTTCCAAAATTTACCTCAGTAATTCTTCTCTATATAGTTTCCTTAACTTTGCCATCTACTTGCTTTGACAATAGAATGAAGCTGAAATGACAATATGTAAATTTGGAGTCTATTCTCCATACTCTCTGGGAAGCCATATGATAGAAAGATATTTAAATGCTCTTTTTCCCTGCTTGCTTGTTTCTGTGTGTATTGTCTATGTGTGTAGGCATATGGAGGTCAGAGGATAACTTGCAGGAGTTGGTTTTCTCCTTCAATTTTATGGTTCCCAGGGATCAACCCCAGGTCATCAAGCTTTGTAACAAGCACCCACACTCATTGAGCCATTTTGCTAGCCCAGGGGTCTAAATTATCCTGGTATGAGCTCAAGTCATCCTGTAGTTACAACTCTGGACATTTAACTGAGGTTGGCTAGGCCATCCAAACCATTCAGTCAAACTGGATGCACATAATTTACATTTTAAAAACCCACCTAGCTGCTGTGGTAGTGCATGTCTGTAAAACCTAGCACTTGGGGAGGCAGAGGCAGCGGATCTTTGTGAGTTTGAGGCCAGTCTGTTATACAAAGTGAGTCTAGGACAGTTACAACTATTACATAGAGAAACTCTGTCTTGAAAAACCAAAAAATAAAAAATCTAACCAAATTCATCTGAAACTTCTGATTCACAGAATTATGAGTAAATAAATGACTACTATTTTAACTCAGTACATTTTGGAATAGGCTACTATTCCTTCCTGCCCCCTTCCAAAAACAAAAAACAAAAACCCTATTACAGTCATCATGAATGGATTGTTTTTCCAGTTATTCAGACTTACTAATAACTAGAATATGAGCCAGGCGTGGTGGTGCAGAGGCAGGTGGATCGCTGTGAGTTCGAGGCCAGCCTAGTCTACAAAGTGAGTCCAGGACAGTCAAAGCTACACAGATAAACCCAGTCTCGAAAAACCAAATAAATAAATAAATAAATAAAATAAGTAGAATATGTAAGACAGGGATAAATGCAGAAAATGAGATATAATAGATAAAGAAGTTAACAGTATATATCAGGAGGTATCCTCTAAGAATTTAAATACAGAAACATTTTTGCTTGAGGGGCTAAGGCAGAGACTTATCAAGAAGATAATGTCAGAAAGACCTTGAAAGATTTCCATAGTGAGATAGACAGCTAGAAGGCAAGGGCATTCCAAATAAAAGAAAATGATGCAGGATAACTGTGCTCTAGGAGACAAAAACAATCTGAGATGTCTCAGAATGGTCCATTTTAGTTAGCATACAGGAGATGTGGGAGGACCATTCTTCATTCAACAAACTTCAATCTGATGTCAGGCACTATCTACTGCACTAGTTATTATGTAATGACTTGGGAACTGAGTCACTAGGTCAAGACCCCTCAAAGTGAAGGCGCATGTGTTTTGCTGTTTTTGCTTTGTTTTGTGTGCACATGTATGGTGAGGACTGGGGAGCGCATGTCGGGGTCAGAGGACAACTTTTGGGAGTTAGTTCTCTCTTCTTTTGAATTCCGAGGATCAAACTCAGGTCATTAAACTTGCGGGCAAACATTATTCTTCATGTGCCATGTCAGCCCTCCTTTTTATTTTATTTTTTATTTTTTATTTTTTCTTGGTTTTTCGAGACAGGGTCTCTCTGTGTATCCTTGGCTGTCCTGGACTCGCTTTGTAGACCAGGCTGGCCTCGAACTCACAGCAATCCACCTGCCTCTGCCTCCCAAGTGCTGGGATTAAAGGCGTGCGCCACCACGCCTGCCTTTTTTTTTCTTTTATTTATTTTTGGTTTTTGGTTTTTCTTATTTTATTTTTTAGAGGCAGGGTTTCCTGTAGTTCAAAGTGGCATGGAATTGCCCTGCAGACAAAGATGACTTTGAACTACTGTTGAGCCAAATTGGGGTTGTGGATGTAGCTCAGTGGTAGAAGACTTTCTTAGTATTGGGAGGTCCCAGGTTAGTTTACCAGGACTGAAGGAAAAAAGTGACTTGAGCTGGGCGGTGGTGGCGCACGCCTTTAATCCCAGCACTCGGGAGGCAGAGGCAAGCAGATTGCTGTGAGTTCGAGGCCAGCCTGGTGGTCTACAAAGTGACTCCAGGATAGACAAAGCTACACAGAGAAACCCTGTCTACAAAAACCAAAACCAAACCAAACAAACAAAAAAGTGACTTGAGGAATAAAAATCTTATATCATACTAAATGTATATTATCACCTGCATGGTAAAATAGACTATGGTAAATTAAGATACTACATAACAATGAAAAAATTAAAATGTTCTGTAACTTTTACCACCAGAAATAGCTATAGAAGTCAATAGGAAAAACTTCAACCACTTAAAGAATGGAGAGGAAAAACTAAATTCGTTAAGAATATAATAACATTTAGCTGGGCATTGGTGGCTCATACCTTTAATTCCAGCACTCGGGAGGCAGAGGCAGATGGATCGCTATGAGTTCAAGGCAAGCCTGGTCTACAGAGTGAGTCCAGGACAGCCAAGACTACACAGAGAAATCCTGTCTCAAAAAAACAAAAATAAATAAAAGAAAAAAAAAAAAGCCAGGCGTGGTGGTGTACATCTTTTATCCCAGCACTCAGGAGGCAGAGATAGTTGGATCTCTGTGAGTTTGAGGCCAGCCTGATCTCCAGGTGAGTTCAGGACAGCCAGGGAAACCCTGTCCAAAGAAACCCTTTCTCGAGAAAACCAAAACAAAAAACCAAAAAAATCCCCAACAAAAGACACCATTCAGGACACTAGCTTCCCGTACAGTTGTACAGTTAAGGAGTTAAAGACACAGGTTTTGCTATCTTCCTCAAACTGTACATTTGGGTTTTCATGGCTTATTTTTACTTACTCAACACACGTGAGATATGATTTCACACAACCACTACTACGTGGTTCAAAAAAAGAATTAGGTTTACTGGGTAAAAGGGACTTAAAGTAATACACATTTGAAAGAGACAGTATTTCAGAAGGTGAAATACCACCAAGACAGGCAGAAAAGAAGGCAGGCACCTCTGGAAACAATGGAGGCGGTTTTTGCAGCAACCTATGATATTCATATTGGTAGGGAATAAAGTTTCAGCAAAGCATGGGGGCTCTTGGGTGCTCTTACTGGGGATTTGTATGCCTCACACTGGAAACAATAGGGACTTTGTGTGAGTATTCATTGGGTTAGGCAACAAGAAACAATTGTGGCTAACTGAAATAAGGGGGGGTGTTTTTGTTTGTTTGTTTTTAAAGGCTAGAGACGGGGTGGGGGGGGAGAAAGATAGAAGATAAAAGAGGGGAAGGAGGGAGAAAAAGAAAAGACTGAATAGATTATTGGATCGTCAATATGGCCTAGGAACCCCAAAGATCCGGGATCTCGATGCGATTGACCAGCTTTCAGAGCTTTCGATTTCAATACCTTCTATTTCAGATGCCAGTTCCCAGGAGTCTGATTGGCCTATTGTTTGCTTCCTCTAGTGTGATCTGGGAGCCATGCAGCAACTGCTGCCCATTATAATACGGGAAAGAAACATAGATTAGATGATAGGTAGGCTACAAAGGAATAACGAAATGATGAAAACATACACACATGTGTGCACACGATGACAGTATGGATTCCTTAGTGAGCTACTGTACGGTAATTGTGCAAAACCAAGAATGACCTCATTTACGTGATTAATCCTGAGATTACACAGACACGTAATGGGTTAAACGCAGGCTTCGTGACCCTCGTGGTAATAACATTTTTTTTTTCATTTAAGATGTCCTGAACTTCGTCTCTGCAACCACTGCCTCCTTCTCAAGCAATAAACCAAAGATGATACACACTGCTTGTTATGAAACTGAGATCCTCCATTCTTTGCAAAAGACTTACTTAGCTCAACTAGCCGAAAGTAAAGCTATATAAGAAAATGGGAGTAATGATGCTCATCTGTATTCCTAGTTTTTGGGGCGACGGAGGCAGAGGGATCAGGAGTTCAAGGCCCTCCTCAGCTACAGAACCAGTTGGAGGCAAGCATGGACTATAGAAGAGACTGTCTCAAACAAAGGCAAGCAACGTCACCTTAAGATAGCAGACCTGAGGACTAGTCAAGCCACTCACGCCGCAACCCCCATTCTCAAGTTTACTACCAAATCTCCCTATTCTGAGTCCTCAGACTCGGGACAACAGGGTGAGCGACGAACCCTTGGGAACCGCGGGAGCGGAACCGCACCTACGTTACTGGATTTCTCGGAGAAAGGGCCAAGGATGGGGTGGGGGGATGCCGCACATGCGCACAAGCTCCCAGGTCAACAAAGACGGCGGCGTGCGCGCGCGCACCGGAGCCAGACACCGAGGACGTGCGCGTGCACGGCCGCCGCTTAGAGGTGCCCGCGGGACAGAGGACAGAGGGAAAGGAGGGGTAGGAGCCACCGGCCGCTGGAGGAGGAGGGGGAGGAGGAGGAGAAGGGGTTGTGCTCCTGGCCTGCCGAGGAGAAAGGGGCGGGGCCGGTGAGCGGCGCGTGCAGGTGCCAAGCTCCCGGGCTCCGCGGGCGCGCGAGCGGCTCCGTGGCCCCCGCCGCCGCAGTGGCCGCCGCCGCCGCTTGGTCGCCGGTCGGTCTGCGGGTGGCGGGTTATGGCGGCGGCGGCAGTGGGAGCTGTGAATGAGTTCTCCGGCCGGACGACGGAAGAAGAAAGGCTCCGGCGGCGCGAGCCCGGCGCCCGCCAGGCCTCCGCCCCCCGCCGCGGTCCCCGCCCCTGCCGCCGGCCCGGCCCCTGCGCCCGGCTCGCCGCATAAGCGGAACCTGTATTTCTTCTCGTACCCGCTGGTCGTCGGCTTCGCCCTGCTGCGCCTGCTGGCCTGCCACCTGGGGCTCCTCTTCGTGTGGCTCTGCCAGCGCTTCTCCCGCGCCCTCATGGCCGCCAAGAGGAGCTCCGGGACCTCACCGGCGCCCGCCTCGCCCTCGCCACCAGCGCCCGGGCCGGGCGGCGAGGCCGAGAGCGTCCGCGTCTTCCACAAACAGGCCTTCGAGTACATCTCCATTGCCCTGCGCATCGACGAGGAAGAGAAAGGTACTGGGGGCTGGAGGAGGGAGGCGGCCCTAGGAGAACGCCACCTGCGCCCCTTTCCTGCACCCCCCGGTGTTGATCAGCCCCAGGAGTCCCGAGTCCTCCACAGGCCAGACCCTTCTGTGCGACGCCTAGTTAGTTCACCCTCTCCCCTTTCAGGACGCCGTAGCTCTCGACTTTGTTTCAGCACACCCCCTCCTGCCCCCCCCCCCGCACACTTGTGCATTACCCGAGTCCCCGTGAGACACCCAGACGTGCTGGTGACAGTGACAGTTGGCCTAGAGTGACCACACGGGATTCTTTCTAATACTGTAAACAGTGTGGCTTTCTTTGCGCTTCCAAAAGGTTTTGGTATCGAAGAAGCTGCGTATAAACTTAATGAAAAGAGTCCTGTAGTGTCAGGAGAGAAAAAACAAGTGTTGACTTGAATTTGAAAGGTTTAGCTGCTTATAATTAGAAACGAATTCGCATATTCTGAAGTCTCATGAATTATTTTTTATCAATATAGTGAGCCTTGAAGATCCTTTTTATGAGTTGTATTTCGGCCCAAGATTGCTTTAGTTTTTATTAAGTATGTATTCCAAGGCTGTCTCTTAATTTTCTAAATTGAAATGTTAAATGAATGAGTTGGGTAAGCGTGCATCTCATTGTACCATGGAACCTAAAACAAAGGCCCCTGCCTCTCATTGAGACCAGGGATACCCCATACTCCATGTTTCCTTCAGTCAGTCTCTTTTAGCCTTTCCATGTGCAAGGCAGTGTGCATTTCGATTTGCATGAGGTAAGAGGACTGTCAGTGCAGGTGTTTTCCAAGATGGAAGCAGGTGGCACCAAATCTATCATAATAGCTAATCTCAAACTTTTGTGGAAAATGTTAAGTGGGGTTAGGAAGCCTTACTTATGTCCCTCCTGTAGGATTCTCCAGAGAAGCCCAGGCTCCCACGTTGGCCCAGCTGGGCATGCTCACCAACATTGTCCGCTGTGGAAATGAACAAGCTGTAGCTTTTTTGCAGTGTTGTTTCCACTCACAACACCGCAGACTGTGCTAGTGTTTCAGGCTTGTTTGAACGTTTTCTTTGCAGGGCCTAAGAATAAAAAAAAAAGGGGGGGGGTTATAGTGAAAGACAAAAATATTCATGATTTTGGAGTCCAAAGACAGTGGTCTCGACAGAGTTCAAGACAGTAGTAGACACAGTTGAGAACGAGTATTTTGTGTTTGTGAGAGCAAGTTTTTTGTTCTTTGCTCAGTTCTTCATTACCTCTTAGGTACATCCAGTGATCACTTTGGGAGGATGAAGGGCATTCCTCCTTCCTTCCAGGATGTTGTATTGCCCTGTTTTATAGCTGTACAGTTCTCTAGTGTTTAGAGAGTGAGTGGATTGTCTGGGGCTTGGGGATGTAGTTCAGTGGTAGCATGCTCAGACCCAGTATGCTTCAGAGCTGGGATTTGCTTCTCAGTGCTTTGGAAACAAAGTCAAGAAGCAAAAAATTAAAAGAAGTTAGTTACATCCCTTTTCCTTTAAAAAGAAACAAAGCTGAAGCCAGTGGTGGTGGCAAAGGCCTTTAATCCCAGCAGAGGCTGAGGCTGGTGGATCTTTGTGAGTTCCAGGTCAGCCTGGTCCACAGAGCGAGTTTTAGGACAGCCAAAGTTACACAGAGGAACCCTGTCTCAAAAAAAAAAAAAAAAAAAAAGAAGAGAAAAGAAATAAAGCAGGAAGTAGAGGCACAAGGCTGTAATCTCAGCACTTGGTAAGCTGAAAACTGCCCCTGAGTTGAAGGGCAGGAGAGGCTGCATACTAAAACCTTGTTTCAAAACAAAGAAAAGAAAGTAAACTGAATTTATATTTCCATGGTTCTCTTTTTGTCTAAGTTTCCCCCATTAGCATATTAGAAATTTTTGTAGCCTAGCTTTAATTCCATAATTGAAAAAAGAGTTTACATTTGAATTCTGTCAGCCTTTTAGCTACACTTGACAACTAAGCGCTTACTTCCAAGAAAGTTAAATTCTCTTTCCACTTCATACAAAGGTGTGACCAGATAGGCGGACTTGAGTATGTAGTCTTCGGAGGCTCTCTGGCTCTTCTACACTGGCAAGGGGGTGGCAGTGTCTTACATTGCCGTCCTTAGAAATGTGCTTTCAAAGTAGTACAACTAAGAACAGAGTTAGGTGGCCAGACTTAAGGTAAGATCATTCTTTGATTTTATTTATTTATTTGTTTTTTGAGATTATAATCACAACATTGCTCTTTTCCTCCCTCAAACTCCCCCATATATTCCTCCTTACTCTCCTTTTTTTTCTTTCTTTCTTTTTTTTTTTTTTTTTTTTTTGGTTTTTCGAGACAGGGATTTTCTGTGTAGCCTTGGCTGTCCTGGACTCACTTTGTAGATCAGGCTGGCCTCAAACTCACAGTGATCCGCCTGCCTCTGCCTCCCGAGTGCTGGGATTAAAGGCGTGCACTACGCCTGGCAGCTCTCTTTTTTCATTCATTGTTTTTTGTTTTGTTTCAGTTTTTACAGACAGGGTTTCTCCGTGTAGCCTTGGCTGTCCTAGACTCACTTTGTAGACCAGGCTGGCCTCGAACTCACAGATATCCACCTGTGCCTGCCTCTGCCTCCCAAGTACTGGAATTACAGGTGTGTGCCACTATGCCCAGATCATTCATTGTTTTATACATATATGATTTTATGTACTGAACAATGTTTCTTTTTTTCTTTTTGTTTTTGTTTTCTGAGACAGGGTTTCTACCTGCCTCTGCCTTCTTGATGCTGGGATTAAAGGCAAGTGCCACCACACCCAGCTGTTTGTACCCGCCTCTCTCTCTCTCTCTCTCTCTCTCTCTCTCTCTCTCTCTCTCTCTCGGTTTTTGTTTTGTTTTTTTTGTGGGAGGGTTGTTTTTCAAGACCAAGGGTTCCTCTATGTAGCCTTGGCTGTCCTGGACTCATGTTGTAGAAGACCTGGGTGGCCTTAACAAAGATCCGCCTGCCTCTGCATCCCAAGTGCTGGGATTAGAGATGTCCACCACCACCACCCCCCGGCCCTTTCCCTTTTTTTAATACTGGTAAAGAGCTAGTCTGAATACGAGAAGAGTTGTGACTGTCATTCTTGGGTTAATAGAACATGACCTAGCATGTTTTGTGTGACTTGTATAGACAGACGAGTGTGAGAGCGCCTAGATAATACCAAGGAGAGGTTCAGAAGGCACGATTCCACTTCTCAATAGGTAGTGCCTAACAATAAGGGCCAAAGTGTGCTGTGTGAAAGGGAACCAGTTTTTTAGACGTTGTAGTACCGAAGAATTTGGCATCAAGAACAAAAGGTGTCTAAAATAGTCCTCATTAGTTAAATTTTTTCCACAATTTTATTTATTTTTATTTATTGTATATCAGTGCTTTATCTGCCAATGAATGCATCAGATCACATTATAGATGGTTGTGAGCCACCATGTGGTTCCTGGGAATTGAACTCAGGACCTCTGGAAGAGCAGGTGGTGCTCTTAACCACTGAGCCATCTCTCTAGCCCCACAATTTTATTTATTAATTTTTCTTTTTTGAGTGTGTCTCTTTTGTGTTTTCATACATGTGGAGGTCAGAAAATAGCCAGTGCTATTTGGTCCTGTCCTACCACATGGGACCCCCAGAATCAGACTGTCCGGTTGCAGGCTCAGCCCTCTTATATTTGGACTACAGTCCCAGAGTGCTAAGGGTTCCTCACCACCATGGCAAGGAGGCATGGCAGCAGGCAGCCATGTGGCTGGAGCAGCCAACAGAGAGCTCACATCTGAACCTTAAGCAAGAAGCAGAGAAAGTGAATCGAGAGGAAACAGCCAGAGTCTATAAACTCTCAATGCCCACCCCAAAGGCTTCCTTCCTCCAGCAAGGCCACACCTCTCAAATGCATGAGTGTGTGGGGAATGCCCTCATTCAAACTACCACACCACACACTTTTCTGGTATTTTTTTGTGTCTGTTTTCGTGACAGGGTCTTTCTATGTGGTCCTGGAAACTATGTAGACCAGGCTAGCCTCAAACTCACAGATCCATCCACCTGCCTCTTCCTCCTGAGTGCTGGGATTAAAGCCGTGCACCTCCACTTCTAGCAGTGATTTCTCTAATTTTTTGTAGTCCAGCATTGTACACAAAAGCCTGTCTACATCTGTTTTCATAAATTGGGGGTGATTATCTTCAGACTTGGTTTCCTTTTGCTTGATGCCTCCACTTTAGCAGGCTGTGGTGGGTTACACCTGCTCCCAGCACTTAGGAAGCTCAGGCAGGTGATTAAGGAAAGGTTGAGGCCAGCTTGAACCACATAATGTGTTCTATATTGAAATCCTCCTTGATTAATGACAAGCATGTGGATCACCGCACCTTGAAGGCCAGTGTGGTCTCTGTGGGGAGTTGTAGGCTACGTGGGACTTCGTGGTGGGATCCTGCTGCAAAGAGCCCACAGGTCCCATTGGAAAACAGAAGTAATAGTGCAGGGAGATTAGGGCTTTTTTCAAAATCATCACCTTTCTTCTTACTAACTGTTCAATATTTAGTGTTATTTGCACAAAAAGACCAAAGGTCAGCTACCATTGGGGACTTTTATGCCTTGTTTGTTTTCTGTTTTGTTTTAAAACTTGTTTTCTTTCAAAACTTGTTTTCTTTCTTTCTTTCTTTTGGTTTTTCGAGTTAGGATTTCTCAGTGTAGACCTGGCCGCTGTCCTGGAACTCACTCTGTGGACCAGGCTGGCCTCAAACTCACTGAGATCCACCTGTTTCTGCCTCCAGAGTGCTGGGATTAAAGGCATGAGCCACCATATATTTTTTTGAGAAAGGGTTTCTCTGTGTAGCCTTGGCTGTCCTGGAGCTTGTTCTGTAGACGAGTCTCCTGCTTCTGCTTCCCAAGTTCTGAGATTAAAGGTACTACCAACACCTAGCTTAAAACTTTTTTTTTTTTTTTCTGAGACAGGGTTTCTTGGTGTAGCCTTGGCTGTCCTGTAAACCAGGCTGGCCTCGAACTCACAGAGACCCACCTGCCTCTGCCTCTTGAGTGCTGGGATTAAAGGTGTGTGCCACCACCACCCAGAACTTAAAACATATTTTAAAAATTATATGTCTGGATGTTTTACCTGCATGTATGTACATGCACCAGAACATGCCTGGTACCCACAGAGTCAGAACAAAGAGTCTAATTCCCTTGGGACTGTGGTACAGGATGTTGTGAGCCACCATGTGGGTGCCTCACCACAGTGTTCTGTGCAAGAGCAGCCATTGGTCCAGCTCCTTGTTTTTTGTTTTGTTTTTAAGATTTATTGATTATTTATACAGTGGTCTACATGTACACCTCAGGCCAGAAGAGGGCATCAGGTTACATCATAGATGGCTGTGAGCCACCATGTGGTTGCTGGGAATCGAACTCTGGACCTCTGGAAGAGCAGTCAGTGCTCTTAACCTCTGAGCCATCTCTCTAGCCCCCTTGTTTTGTTTTTTGAAAACCTAATTTCTGTAGTTAATGTGACTCTTGGATGGCTCTATTATTCCTGGTTAAATGTGTGGATGAGGGAGTTGCCGGGTCATGTAGAAATAGGCTCACTATCACAGCAGAGAACGAGGCTCTTTACCCAGTTAATAGCACTAGTTTGTGTTAGGACCAACAGACATGACGATTTGGTCCATCGCTTTTTGTATTAGGTTGTTCGGGTGGTTTTTTTGGTTGTTGTTTAGTAGGTGTCTTAGTCACTGTTCTGTCGCTGTGAAGCGACATCATGACCAAGGCAACTCTTATAAAAGAAAACATTCAATTACAGTTTCAAAGAGTTAGTCATGGGCCATGCTGGGGGCCTGGAGGTACTTCATAGTGCTGGAGCCGTAGCTGAGGGCTACATTCTGATGCCCAGGTAGAGACAGTTGGGAGGGGATGGTGTGGGCTTTTGAAGTCTCAGAGTCTGCCTTCAGTGACACACTTCCTCCCACAAAGCCACAACTACTTCAACAAGGCCACACCTCCTAATCCTTCTAATTCTTTCAAACAGTTGCATACCCTGGTGAATGAGGGTTCAAATCTGTGAGCTTGTGGAGACCGGTAGTTTGGCTTTTCTGTTTTATAAAATGTATTTATTTATTTTACGCATATGAGTGCTTTATCTGTACGTACACCTGCACAGCAGAACAGGGCACCAGATCTCATTATAGATGGTTGTGAGCCATCATGTGGGTGCTGGGAATTGAACTCAGGACCTCAGGAAGAGCAGACAGTGCTCTTAACCACTGAGCCACCTCATCAGCCCTCGGCTTTTCTGTTTAAATTTAGATCTGCAGTGGCATCTCGCTGACTTTCTTTATTTGGGTGATAGGGATTGAACCCTAGGGCCTTGTCCTGGTTTGGCAAGCATTCCTCCACTGAGCTGCAGCTCTCGATGTCATTTTACTCTAAAAATAATTATTTTGTGAGTATGTTTGTGGTGGGGGTGGGAGAGCGGAATGGAGCGTGCGTGCATGCCGCAGTGTGAGCCTGTTCTCTTTCCATCCTGTGGGTCCTAGGCTCAAACGCAGGTGGTCAGCCTTGGCAGCAAGTGCCTGTACACACTGAGCCATCATGCTGCCCCCCACTTTAGTAAGCTCCCCAGGCTGTTGTTGAAGTCACTCAACAGTGAGGCCTTGAACTTAAGATCCTGCTGCCCTCTGTTTCTGAGCAGCTGGTGTCATGGACCGGCTCAGTCGAGGATAGGTCCTTGGGAACGGGAGTTCTTGAAGTGTCGGTGAACAGAGATAAGGCTTGTTGACAAACAGAGACAAAACTCAAGATCGAGTCTGTGTCTGAGTGTATTTTTTAAGCAAGCAGTTTAGGATTTTATACTTTTTTTTTCTGAAACGGGGGATTTGTGGTGGTTATGGTTTTTATGGAGTACGTTTAAGGGAGTCAGCGAGCAATCAAGCATACACGGTACAGGTACAGATAGTGTTGTTATCATTTGAATTACAACCTTAAATGAAACAATACAGGGTACAAAACACATAGCAAAGATGTCATCACTTCTAAGTTACCGGCTTGGTATCAATATGGTTTTTTTTTTGTCCAGGGTTAATGTTTTTTTCTTAATGAAACTTGTGTCTAGCACCTGTGTGTCAAGACTGTTTTTTGTTTGTTTGTTTGTTTGTTTTTAGTTCTCTCTTTTGGTATCTGAGTGTCACTACCTGGAGTTTTAAAAAATATTCTATTTTTTTTATAGACTATAGCATAACTTATTAACTAATGATTAATTTTTAGTCATTTTTATAGTAAGTGGAAGTGAAGCAAAACTATTTTGGACCTGGACAGTCCCTGGCTGTAGTTTTGAGTCAGCGACCAAAATTACGTCTGAGAAGTTTTAATTTGGGAGTGAAGTTTAAGAAATAGAATAAAGATAGAGAATGTCAGCACAGTGAGAGAAGAAAAAACTGTAGTTTTTCTCTTGGCAGAAACATCAGCCCCAGTCAGGAGACTCTCCCCTTCTCAGGGGTCTTAGCCTCAGGCCTGTGTAGTATTTGTCACACAGACTCCACTGGAGGGGTGACAAGCTGGGATCAACAGACCTGTGCTGCCTGGCTGGAGACATGGGTTTAAATTTGTATTCTCTGACAAGGTATAGGGTGGCCCTTCAAGTGTTTCTTTATTGTTTGCCATCTCTGGGACAGTACATAGGTTGTTTCATTCTCCCCACTTGGGAACTTGAGATTGAACTCAGGGATTTGCATATGCTAGGCGCATGTGTGACCACCAAACTGTCATCCTACATTGTTTGGTGTTGGTTGGTTTTTTTTTTAAGATTTATTTATTATTTATACAATATTCTGC
Source organism: Acomys percivali (assembly GCA_907169655.1). Taxonomy (NCBI): domain Eukaryota; kingdom Metazoa; phylum Chordata; class Mammalia; order Rodentia; family Muridae; genus Acomys; species Acomys percivali. Next base: position 85,478,214 of record OU015742.1, read on the forward strand.
CTACATGTGAGCCAACAGGCTAGAAGAAGGAACCAGATCTCATTATAGAGGTTGTGGCCCACCATGTGGTTGCTGGGAATTGAACTCAGTACCTTTGGAAGAACAGACAGTGTCCTTAACCTCTGAGCCATCTCTCCAGTGCCCTGTTTGGTTATTTTTACTATTGCTTTGTAAGTGTCCTTTGTGTATTCTAAGTGCAAGTCCTTCATTAAACATGGTGGGTTTTGTTTTTAATTTTTGAAAGTCTGTTTGGTATCTTTTCATTGTTAGAACACTGGCATTGAAGGGCAGGAGTTTGAATTTATTGGTTTAGTTCTATGCTTTTGCTTTTTGTGTTCTCTTAGAACTCTGTCTAGCTGGGTGCCGTGGCACATGTCTTTAATCCCAATTCAGAGAGGCAGAGGCAGTGGATCTCTGTGAGTTCAAGGTTTTTCTGTCTCAGAAAAAACAAAAAACAAAACAAAATAAAAAACTAATAATAATAAAATAAATAAATAAGACATCTCTGATCAATTCGCCTTCTTGCTAAGATCAAGTGTAGAAATCTGTCATAATTCAAGCTTTCAAAAGGTTGTGTTTAAATATTCTTGAGTTTTACATTCTAGTGAAGCTCTGGCCAGGTGACTCTTGGCTAAAAGGGCTTTTGCTTCAAAGCCTGACGGCCTGAGTTTGTCCTGGAACCCACATAAAGGTGGAAGGAGGGAATCACTCCACAAGGCGGTCAGAGGGTTCTGACCGCCACACTTACACCGTGCTGCACTTTGCCCCCAGTGTACATACACACATATATAATAAATGCTATTTTTAAAAAATAGAAAATATGTAAAAAAAAAAAAAGTTAGAGAATATATAAGTGACAAGCAAACGCTGAATAGAACGTTGTTGCCGGTAGGCCGGTGAGCCAGCTCAGCAAGGTGGAGTCTTGCTGCTTCAGTCCTCAGGACCCACAGAGGAGGGAGAGAAGTCTCCTGAAAGGGGTCTGCTCATGTATCCTGGCACATGTGTGCATACACAGAGAGACAAAACTAAATAATTATATGTCGTTTAATTTTTTAAAAATATTTCTTTATTTTATGTCTATGAGTGCTTTGTGTGTACATTGTGTTTGTGCCGGCTGCCTGAACAGGTCAAAAGGACAATGTCTGACCTACCAGAATCAGAGTGGAACTGTGAGCTACCGTGTGGATTCTGGGAATTGATTATGGGTCCTATGCAAAAGCAATGGTCCTACTTTCTAGCCCCAGTATGTCATCTTAAAAATTAAAAATGAATGCTACCAATGAGAGCTCTCATGGACATTAGAAGTGTAGATTGGTGCACCTGTGAGATGGATCAGCCGGCAAAAGGCACTTGATACCCAGGCCCTGAATACGTCTTCAGAGTTCTCCATTGAAGGAGATAGCCAACTTCCTAAAGCAGTCCTTTGACCTCCGCATATGCACTGTGGAACTTACATCACACACACACACACACACACACACACAGAGAGAGAGAGAGAGAGAGAGAGAGAGAGAGAGAGAGAGAGAGAGAGAGAGAGAGAGAGAGAGAGAAATAATAGTAAAATAAAAATCTTTGAATTATAAAAAGACCTCAAAAAAGCATAGTTTGGATTTGGGGAAATAGCTTAGTATTAAGTGCTTGCCTAGCACAAAACCAAGGCCCTGAGTTCAATTCCAGTACCACAAAGAAAAATACAGAGGCAGCCAGGCGGGGTGGCACACGCTATTAATCCCGGCACTCAGGAGACAGAGGCATCTTTGTGAGTTGGAGGCCAGCCTGGTCTACAAAGTGAGTCCAGGACAGCCAAGTCTACACAGAGAAACCTTGTCTCAAAACAACAGAGGCTAGAGATGATGGCTCAGCAGTTAAGAATACATACTGCTCTCTGCAGAGCACCCATGTCAGGTGTCACAGTCCCCTAAAACTGCAGCACTGGGGCATCCGACATCTCTGATCTGCACTCGCACACAAACACTTACTTTAAAATAGTAAAAATTAAAATTAAAAAAATAAAGAAAAAGGTCCCAGCAAGATAGCTTAGTACAGCGGTTCTCAACCTTTGGGTTGCAACTATCAGTAAACACATATTTCCAATAGTCTTAGGAACCGCCAACCATAAATTTATTTTTATTGCTACTTTGTAACTAATTTTGCTTTTGAGTGGTGTCTCGGTTTCTAAAACTATTGGAATTTTGTTTCCCAAAAGCTGCAACCATGGGTTCAGAGCTGGGTTAGTGGATAAAGGTGCTTGCCAGCAAGCTTGATAACCTGCTTAGAGATCCAGGACCTACATGGTAGAGAGAACTGACTTTTGCCAGTTGTCCTCTGACCTCCACATGGGTATTGAGGCAGGTGCACATCCACACACATACATATACACATTAAACAGATAAACAAATGTCCAGCACTCGGGAGGCAGAGGCAGGCGGATCGCTGTGAGTTCGAGGCCAGCCTGGTCTACAAAGTGAGTCCAGGACAGCCAAGCCTAACACAGAGAAACCTTGTCTCAAAAAAACAAAAACAAAAAAACAAACAAAAAGAGGAGGAGGAAAAGAGGAAACTGAGCATCCAAAGTTTCAGTTGGTTCACAGTAAACCAAGGCAGGCTCTTGCAGCCTAGGCTAGGCTCAAACTAGCTCTGTAGCTGAGAAAGACCTTGAACTTCTTAGCTTCTTGCCACTGTGTCCAGGTTGGTTTATAACAAGCGCTTAATCATTTCTTCATATGCCATTATCAAATCCTTTTTGCATACTTGCTCTTTACTGGGCACTGTGGAAACTATGATATTGTGAGAAGTAAGAAATTCCCAAATAAGGGCTGACTTATTTGCGGGACAAAATGGGAAGGGAGGCTGGGCATGGTGACACACGCCTCTTATCCTGGTTCTGAGATGCAGAAACTGTAGATCTCTGTGAGTTCAAGGCCAGCTTAGCCTGCAGAGTGAGTTCCAGGTCCCCTAGGGCTATATAGAATCTGTCTTAAAAAGGCAGGGGCGTGGGGCTGCTGGGAGAATAGGAGGATCCACATTCACAAAGACATATTTCTTAGTTGTATATGATGTCTATAAAAAGACTAGATTCTATTTTTTCATCACAGCAGTTGTGATTAAGTTTTTAATTTGAAAATGTCAGACATGGTGGTACAGCACTCAAGAGGCAGAGGCCAAAGGATCTCTTGAGTTTGAGGACAACCTGGTTTATAGAGCGAGTTTCAGGGCAGCCAGGGCTACACAGAGGACCCTGTCTTGAAAAACAAAGGCGAAAAATC
>OU015742.1:85486479-85488469 GCA_907169655.1 Acomys percivali
TGGCTGTCTTTGAACTCACTTTGTAGACCAGGCTGTCTGGGAACACACAGAGATCCACCTGCTTCTGCCTTCCAGTTGCTATGACTAAAGGCATGTGCCACTACACCTAGCTAAAGGGTTTTAAGTAGAGATATGTGGAAAGATTTTTCTCTAAAGTCAGTGAGGTGATTCTTCGGGAGTTAGATGTGAGCAGCTCAGGGAAACAAGACTACTTTGGTTTAGGTAATGTATTGGTCTATAGTACCTTAGTTATTTTACAAAGAAGCATTAGAACCCAGGGCCTTGTACATACCACTCAGGTACTCTATTGCTGAGCGACCTCCTCAGTTAGTGCTTTGTTAATAGAGATTAACTATAGCAGGGCCACAGTCAATGGTGTGTGTGTGTGTGTGTGTGTGTGTGTGTGTGTGTGTGTGTGTGTTTACACAGGTAAAATTGTAAACTCTATATACTTAAGTACAACTTTTTACTCCAAATTATCAAAAAACAAACAAAGCCCTAAAATTCTCCTTTCTGCTTGTCTTTATTATAATAAGTGTTTCTGGTAACCCTGTGTTAATAACGAAGACACTTAACCAGAATTTTTCTAATTTATGCTTTTACCACTACTAGTAAATTGTGTCTCAGTATTTTGATTTAAAGAGCATTATCATTGAGAAAAATCAGATGACCTACCTTCAGTTAACCAAAGTAAACAGACAGGATCCAAGGTATATTGTGTCAGCCACTTCTAGGATACAAAAGCTGCACACTGCTTTGTGCTTTGTATACAAAGGGTGGCTGCTATTTAACCTGTCCCAAAGGCATGTGATACTGTACTGTAAACCAAGCACGGTGCCTGCTTGTCTGACTTTAGGAATATAAGTCTAAGGGTTTGTATATATGTTCTGCTTTCTTTGTTTTGTTTTCTTTTTTTAATTTTTAAAAGATTTATTTATTTATTACATATACAATGTTCTGCTTACATGTATACCTGCACACCAGAAGAAGGCACCAGATCTCATTATAGATGGTTGTGAGCCACCATGTGGTTGCTGGGAATTGAACTCAGGACCTTGGAAGATCAGACTGTGCTCTTACCCGCTGAGCCAACTCGCCAGCCCTGTTTTGTTTTGTTTTTTTTTTTTTAAATATATTTTATTAATTTATTCATACTACATCTCAATTGTTGTCCCATCCCTTGTATCCTCCCATTCCTCCCTCCCTCCCATTTTCCTCTTACTCCCCTCCCCTATGACTGTGACTGAGGGGGACCTCCTCCTCTGTATATGGACGTGGTCAAATATGGGGCACCAGAGTTCGTGTGAAAGTCAGACCCCACTCTCCACTCAACTGTGGAGAATGTCCTGTCCATTGGCTATGTTTTGTTTTCTTGTTGGGTGCTGATAATTAAACCAGGGCCTTGCACATGTTAAGTGTGTATTCCACACTGAGCTACATACTCCTAGCCCCTGTGGTACATTTATACATGGATCCATTGGCTTGCAAGTACAGAAGAAAAGACACTTACTTCAGCAAAGCATTTTTGGAAAAAGGTGATCCCTTACTTGGATGAGGCAGATTACATCCTCATGTATGTCACCTTAGGACTGTGTAGCTTACTGCCAAGGAGAAGGAGGGCTTCAGCCCTGCTGCCGGAGGAGACACGTCAGCCCTACCTCTCTGGACAGTAGGCTGAGACTTGGTCTAAGGAGAGCTGTTATGAGCTGTTATTTGAGGTGGAGTAGGGTTGAAACAAATCCTTTCATTGATTAGTTACATCTTATAGGCACACGCCATAGAATTTTAAAAGTATGACTACCATCCCTCCCTCCCATAGTGCCCAAGTAACCCATTTCCCCTCCCTCGAGGCAGCTGTACCAGCATTGTCTCTGAGTTTGTTGAGAGGTGATATTCTCTGTCTTTCTCTGTGTATATTCTCTCTCTCTCACGCTCTCTCTCTCTGTGTGTGTGTGTGTGTGTGTGTGTGTGTGTGTGTGTGTGTGTGTGT
>OU015742.1:85496926-85517372 GCA_907169655.1 Acomys percivali
TGGTGTGGCTCTGCTCTTCAGTGGCTGTGCAGAGCTGGTGTGGCTCTACTCTTCTCAGTCACCCAAATCCTCTGTGGTGCTTGTCATTTACTCACCTACTAAACTAGAAGTTACTGTTGGATATTGTTATTTCACTTTAGATTTTTTCCTTTTCCTTTCTAATTTCTGGATGGGGTTTTAGAATCTTGCCCAGGCAGGTGTTGAAATCGTGGGTTCAAGGAGTTCTCTCTTCCCTCAGCCTCTTTGTAGCCAGGACTGTAAACTCTCAACCACCATGCCCGTTTTTTTCTATTTAAAACAAAAAAACAAAAACAAAACAAAAAAAACACTTCTTTTTTACTTAGTATTTATCATTCCTAGTCCTGAAATCACCAGTTTGGTGGTTACATTTTTGTTAATACTCATAAAATGAGAGAGTTAAGACAGAAAACATAAGTCTTTTATAAAACAAATTTACGTCATGTGCCCAGCTAGAGCCCCTTGAGGAACATTCTGTAGCTTATAGACTGAACTACAGGGCAAGGCACAGCGATGCTTGATAGATTGAGTAGTAATGCAACAAACTGAACATTAATTTCAGAAGCTGTTGCAGAAGGAGTTATACAGTTACACAGCTAGCAAGAACCGTAAGGCCTGCTGAGTGGCATACCCCGAGTACCCAGCATTGGACAAAGGCAGGTGGATCTCTTAGTTTGAGGATATCCCAATCTATATAATGAGTTCTAGGCTGGCTTGAGCTAATAGTGAGACCCCCCCTGCCAAAAAGAAAAGAAAAAATGGTTTTAGATAGTAAATGTCTGGATAAGCTCTCTGGAGTCCTAGCTGTAACCTGTTTGTGTTTTGTAAAGTTGTTCACAGGCCTCAGAGCTCCTGCCAGAGGGTTGTTACTCTTCGGTCCCCCTGGGAATGGAAAAACAATGCTGGTAAGAAAGCTACCAAGGCTGAGGATTCTGTTGAAGTATTAGGGATCATATAAAAAAAGCTTTATATTGTTCCTAAGTCTATTATTTATGACTTACTGGTGTGCTGTGCTTCTGGAGTTTTAAAAATAGTTTTCATGGAAACATGCATAACTGTCAGCAGCATGTCTTTGTTCTGTTTTGCAGAAGTGTGTACCTTACCACACTGAGGATCTCGCTAATAACTCTTGGAACTTTTTCTATCTTTTTCTTTTTTTTGGTTTTTCAAAATAGGGTTTCTCTGTGTAGCCTTGGCTATCCTGGACTTTCATTTTGTAGACTAGCCTGGCCTCGAACTCACAGTGGTCTACCAGCCTCTGCCTCCCAAGCGCTGGGATTAAAGGTGTGCACCACCACACCCCACTCAATTTTTCCCATCTTAACAAGTTTGTTTGACTCATTAGTCTGCTGTTGATTTTCTTGGTGTTTTTTTTGGCAAAGATTTTTACTGGAAACTGAATATATCTGCATCATTCTTTTGAGCTGTAAAAGCAAATCAATATTAAAGGCATGGTAGTGCACACCTTAATCCCAGCACCGAAGAGGCGGGGACAGGAGGGTCTCTTGAGTTAGAGTCCAGCCTAGTCTGCATAGTGAATTCCAGGCCAGCTATGGCTACATATTGAGATGTGGTCTCAAGCAATAAAACCAAAAAGGAAAAGAATAAATTTTCCCTTCCTGATTAACTTTTTCTGACTAGTATTTTCCTCCCAAAGAGAAGATTCTAATTCTTCTTTGGAAAGAAACATAATGTACTGTTTTCTTGTAGCTGATTCTGGGAGTCACATCTACCATCATATCTAGAGAGTCTGTTCTCTTACTTTAATGATCAGATATAGGTTTCTTTCTTTCTTTTTTTTTTTAATCAGAATATTGAACTAATATATTTACTCTTCTGTTATTAAAGGCTAAAGCAGTAGCTGCAGAGTCTAATGCGACTTTTTTCAATATAAGTGCTGCAAGTTTAACTTCAAAATACGTAAGTGTTCTTTTCCCTGTATTGTCATATTTTTAAATTGCTATCTTAAATGCTTTAAGTAAAATGATAGCAATGTTAAAGAAAACTGTTTTTCTGGGAGTTTTATGACTGTTGCTTATGTATAATGAATCTGTATAGTACAAAGTTATAACACTGTTATAGTTTGGTAGCTTAACAAACTGTCGTAAGCTGGCTGGATCAAATACCAGAAATTTATTACACAAATAAATGGGATGTGGAAATACAAACTTAGGAGGCTGGAAGTCCAAGATCAAAGTGTTAGCAGTTGTAATACCTTTTGGGAGCCACAGGAATAAACATGTCTCTCCTAGTTTCTGATGGTATGCTGACAATCTCTGGCAGTTCTTGGCTTGTAGATTATCACTTTGATCTCTTCCCTTATTCTCTCTGTAATTTCCAAGTTCAAATTTCCATGTGTTATTAGAATATTGTTTCACTAGAATAGGGTTCACCCTAATGATCTCGACTTAATTTGACCATCTGTAAGGATGCTATTTCCAGAGTCTCATTCATAGGTATCAGAGGTAGGGTTTCAATGTGTTTTGAAGCAATGTAATTTATGCTATAAAAATGCCCTCAGTTTTACTTAAGCTCCCTAACACGGCTATCTAGAGAGCTACCTAATGTGTGAGAAAAGAGCTTACGCTAATTGAATATTCTCTGCTCTTTGACTCTAAATTAGGTGACACCAGATTTTTCCTGTTTGTTTTTGTTTTTCTTTTTTTTGAGATAGGGTCTTTTCTTTGCAGCCCTGCTGTTTTGAAACTCACTATGTAGACCAGGCTGGCCTTGAGCTCACAGAGGTCTGCCTGCCTCTGCCTTCCAAGTGCTGGGATTAAAGGCATGTGTCACTGTGCCTGATTCTACTGTTTTCTTTTTATTGCTTTATATGACAATGTAAAATGCAAAGTTTTTCTATGCCTGCCCTTGCTCTGAGTAATGACACAGAGACTTTTTTTGGTTTTGGTTTTGGTTTTGGTTTTTCGAGACACAGGGTTTCTCTGTGTATCCTTGGCTGTCCTGGACTCGCTTTGTAAACCAGGCTGGCCTCAAACTCACAAAGATCCACCTGCCTCTGCCTCCCGAGTGCTAGGATTAAAGGCGTGCACCACCACGCCCAGTGACACAGAGACTTTTCTATTCATTCATTTATTTATTTGTTTTTAAAGATTTATTTGTTTTATGTGTATATGAGTATTCTATCTGCCTGTATACCTTCAGACCAGAAGAGAGCCCCAGATCACATTATGATCTGGTGGTTGCTGGGAATTGAAGTCAGGACCTCTGGAAGAACAGACAGTGCTCTTAACCTCTGAGCCATCTTTTCAGCTCAAGCTTTATATTTAGTAAAAGCTTCAGGCACGATAGCTGGGCAAACAGTCAGCTATTCTAACCCAACAATATTGGCCTGGCCTGCTTCCTGCCACCTGGCCCAATACCTGCATCTTAGATGACCCTGGCACCTCCTTGTTCAACTATGTCCCAGTGGTGATTTTTCTCTCTCTGGTTCCTGTTGGAGACCCTTTTCCTTGGCCTGGAAGTCCTGCCTCATAACCAATCAGAAGGTGATGAAGAACAATGTTTACAACATTCCAAGACAAGAGGTGCTTCATAATAATGACAAATGCTAAAGTCTGGACTGCAACCAGATCTCTGGGTACAGAAATCAGCATCTGAAAACACAATGCACAAAAATATTCTCCAATATCACAACTTAGATTTATATATATATATATAATTTTCTTTCTCCTGCTAGTGGTATTCAAGGAAGAGTTCAGTCCAATTTGGGAATAGTGCAGCACACCTGAAGGAGAGCTGGGGACCTAGCTTAGTCAAAAACATTTTGCTGTACAGGCATGAAGATCTGAGTTTGAGCTCTAGAACCCATACTTTAAAAGTTAGGTATGCCTTTAATCCCAGCACGCAGGAGGCAGAGGCAGACAGATCTCTGAGTTTGAGGCCAGCGTAGTCTACAGAGTGAGTTCCAGAACAGCCAGGGCTACACAGAAAAACCCTGTCTTGAAAAATAAAAAATAAAAATAAAATAAAAAAAAGAATTGGGCGTGCTATCCTGAACTTGTGGCTCCAGCTGGGGAGGTGAAGATGGGCAAATCTCCGGGACTTACTGGCCAGCCCAGCCTAGCCGACTGACTGACTAGCCCAGTGAGAGACCCTGTCTCAAAAGGAGAGATCACCAAAATGGTGGGACTATGCACATGCAACACACACACACACACACACACACACACACACACACCTCTGGTATGCATAACTAGTGTTAATGGATCTGGTGCACTGTAAGATTGTGAAATAGTTTCCATCAAACTGTAGTCAGCAGAAAAAATAGTGCATTATCTGTTCTGTAATATGTCATTAGATCATGAAGTTAATCATGATAATTTGAAAGTTGGAATACTGTTGTATTTTATGTGTGTAAGAATGCATCGTGCCTTGTAGGTGGGGGAAGGAGAGAAATTGGTGAGAGCTCTTTTTGCTGTGGCTAGAGAACTTCAACCGTCTATAATTTTTATAGGTAAGTATTTTCCCAACTAAGTCGAGCATTTATGAAACTCCACTTTCTAAGTATGAGAAGAAGGCTCGAAAAGTTATTCAGAAGGACAGCGTTTCAAAGAATGAATTCGGTAGGGCTATTGGTCCGTAGCAAACTAGAACAGTAGGATGCTTTACTTAGCTTCCTCTTTGCGTTTTCTCTAGATGAAGTTGACAGTCTTCTGTGTGAAAGAAGAGAAGGGGAGCATGATGCTAGTAGACGACTAAAAACGGAATTTTTAATAGAATTTGATGGTGTAAGTATTGATAGCCTTATACATATACATATATATGTACATATCTATATTTTAAATAATTGATATTGCCCTACTTGGTGGCACATGCCTATAATCCCAGCACTCTGGGAGGCAGAGGCAGGCAGATTGCTGTGAGTTTTGGACCAACCTGGTCTACAGAGTGAGTCCAGGACAGCCAAGGCTACACAGAGAAACCCTGTCTTGAAAAACCAAATAAATAAATATTTGTTTGTGTGAGTGGAACTAGAGTTCCATGTGGCTGTGAGCCACTGTGTGGGTGCTAGGAAGAGCCCAAGTCTGCAAAAGCAAGGAGTGCTCTTAACCTCTGAGCCATCTTTCTAACCCCTGATTATATTTTTCACTACTGCAGTGTTTTATTATGTTAAATGACCTAAACTATAAGTACATGGATGTATAGTTTCCCTTTTTATTTTATCAAAAATACCAACAAACTTTCTGGCTTACAGGTGCAGTCTGCTGGAGATGACCGAGTACTTGTAATGGGTGCAACTAACAGGCCCCAAGAGCTGGATGAAGCCGTTCTCAGGTAGTAATATGCATTTATGAAAGATTCATTTCTTTTTGGATTTTTGAGACAGGGTTTCTCTGTGTAGTCCTGGCTGTCCTGGACTCCCTCTGTAGACCAGGCTGACCTCTGATTGCCTCTGCCTCCTGAGTGGTGGGGTTAAAGGCTTGCACCACCATGCCTGGCTCCAGATTCATTTCCTGTGTTCATCTCCCATGTATCTGTTTTTTTGCAGGGCAGGGGCAGTCAACGTCTCACTATGTAGCCTTGGCTGGCTTGGAACTCATGGAGATCCGTCTGCCTCTGCCTCTGGAGTGCTGAGATTAAAGGCATGTCCCACCGCCACCACCTGGCAGTACTCTGTACCATTTTATTGGGCTTTGTGGCAAACAGCTCATTGCTCTTGTGTATTTGAGCAAAATTAACCCTTCATGCTGGGAAAAAACAAATCTTTGACTCAGTATTAAGTGCCTAGATTTCCTTTTCTCAATGCATTTATAACATTACTTGATTGGTTCTATGACTGGCTATTGGCAGGGTAGAAGTCTTTTTTTTTTTTTTTTTTTTTTTTTTTTTTTTTTTTTTTTGAGAGAGTTTCTCTGTGTAGCCTTGGCTGTCCTAGACTCACTTTGTAGACTAGGCTGGCCTCGAACTCACAGCGACCCTCCTGCCTCTACCTCCCAAGTGCTGGGGTTAAAGACGTACGCCACCACGCCCAGGTGGCAAGGTAGAAGTCTTAAATCCATCTTGATTTTCTTTCTCGTGGCCTCTTACCCGTTCGTTATTATTACACAGCCCCTACTGAGGTCATGGCATTGCTCATGTTTGTCTGTGTCTAGGGCCGACTGCATTGGATTAGATAACCTATTATGTGCACTGTCCCTAAGGGAGATTGTTTTCCCTCTTTCAGCAGGCTTAATTGCCTATAGCTTTTCATCTAGGCATGGGGCCTTGTGAGCTCTGTCCCACTCATGTTACATGTCAATTGGATTGTCGATGTTCAGGCCTCCCCTTAGACAGTCATATTGAAATGTCCTGGTTGCAACCTCCCTGTCATCTTTGTTTTTAATTGCATCTATTTGGGTTAGGGGGATTCACATATGTGAGAGTGTGTGTGTGGAAGCTGAGGACGCCTTGGCAGAGTCTACTGAACGTCAAATTAAGGTGGCTAGCTTGGTGCCAAGTGCTTTCATTCACTGGCTATTGGCCCTCAGACTGATTTTGTTTTATTGTTTTCAGTCTGTGGCGTTTTGATACAGGATCTCATGCATGCAGATTGTTCTTGGCTCACTGCGCAGCTGCAGCCCTGCACTGCAGTCTTCTTCCTCGTCCCTGAGTGTGGGCTGCAGCTGCGCCATTGCTATATGAATAGTCATACTTTACCCATGAAATTATCTAATTTCCTGGCCCTGGCATCACCATGTTGTGCCACCCAGATGTTGGGCAGCTGTGGCACTGTCTACCCAGCAGGGGCAACTCTGGGCAGCTTGATGGGAGGTCTGGCAACATCAGGGTTATATTTAAATTGCCTTTATTCAAATATAGTGAAGTACTCTTGGTTAAGATGTAACTCAGCTGTATTTGACAGTAATAATAAGTAAATATATAGTTGTACAAGAGGATTTTAAAAAGTCCCAAATGCCTATCCCAGCTGATAAAATTGTAGCTCTGCTGAGAAGCGGGTTAGATACTATGTGATCTCTGCTCAAGGGATCGACATGGCAAAGCTCTGTAAATTAAAACCTAGGAGAGTAATGATGAAACTAACATTCCTGTTTCTGTAATCTTTTTTTTAAAGATTTACTTTCATAACTTTTTAAATTGTATGTATGTGTGTTATTCATGTAGAAGTATGTGTACGTGTATGTGGTATCCTAGGGAGGCAGAAGCCAGAGTCAAGGCACTCCTGGACCTGCAGCTAGAGGAGATGGTGAGCCTCCATGAGGGTGCTGGGAGTTGAACTTAGGACGTCTGGAAGAACTACAAGTGTTCTTAACTACTGAGCCATCTCTACAGCCCTGTTTCCGTAATAGCTGTTGTTTTTTGATTCGTTAAATAGAAGGCTTACTCGATTATTATGCCAGATATTGTTTGTTTTAAAATTATCATTGTTATTAAAGTATACATGCAAAATGATAGACTTCATTTAACCATGAATTAAAGATTTTTAAGCATTAACTAGATAAAGAGTTTGAAAGAAATAACAACCAAGCCTTAAGGCACAGCATTATGATCTAAGCTACTTGGAAGGCTTAGGCAGGAGGATCACAAATTCAAGGCCTGCCTCTACTGCAGAGCAAGGTCAGGGCCAGCTAGGGCAACTTAATGAGACTATGTATTATCTTTTAATTTTGACAACCAATAAGAGCTTTTAGTTGCCTTAGATAGTGTAATTATAGCTTTTTTTCCCCTAACAGTTTACCTCCCCCCCCCCCCCCCCCCCCCCCAGACAGGGTTTCTCTGTGTAACCTTGGCTGTCCTGAACTCACTTTGTAGACCAGGCTGGCCTCAAACTCACAGCAATCTACCTACTTCTGCCTCCCAAGTACTGGGATTAAAGGCGTGCGCCAGGACACCCATCTTGTCAGTTATTATTTGAGCTGAGTTACCTATAGCTTCAAATTTACATCTCTAATTTGATTTTTTTTTTTTTAGGCGTTTTATTAAACGGGTATATGTGTCTTTACCAAATGAGGAGGTATGTATATTTATATTTCTTTTTTTTTTTTTATTAAAGTGAAAATAAGTACCATCCTGACAATATTGTGTTTTGCAATTCTGTGGTAAAGCCTTTTTGAAAAGAGTTTGTTGTGGTTGGAGTGATGGCTCAGCAGTTAAGAGTACTCTCTGCTGCTCTTCCAGAGGAACAGGCTTCAATTCCTAGAACCCGGTGTCTTACAACTGTGACTACAGTTCCAAGAGACCCACCGTTGTCTTCTGGCTTCATGGGCAATGTATACTTGTGGTGCACATACATCCCTGCAGGTGCAAAATATCCATCCACATAAGACAGCAATAAATCTAAGGATAAAAAAGCTTGTCATCTTCTTAAAACAGTAACCATAAACTTAAATAAGATTTAGCAATTCTCGAACATTAACCCAAGAGAAGTAGAAACTTCTCCATAGAGAAAGACATGCTCAAGGATATTAGAGCAGCTGTCTTAATAATAACCCAAAAAAAATGAAGCTCATCAGTTGTTTAATGGATACACAGATGTGGCATATCCAGTTAATGAGTGCAATTTGTTTCAGAAATTTATTATTTAATTGTCTAGGGCTTGGGATATAGCTCAGAAATAGAGCATATATGCCCAACATGTGTAAGGTTCTGGGTTTGATCCTTAGGACTGAAAAACTGTATCACCATACATGTTACATTCAGTAATATAAACAAAACTAAAACAGTATAGTGACAGAAGCCATATGCAAACTAATTATATATGATTTTGTTTATTTTATTGTTTTATTTTATTTACTCATTTTTCTTTAAATATATGTGTATAGGTGTTTTGTCTGTTGTCTGTCCTTGTACCACGTGTGTACTTGGGCCCCGGATAGGCCAGAAGAAAAGGTCAGATGCCCTGCAACTGGACTTAAACACAGTTATGGGCTGCCGTGTGGGTGCTAGGAATAGAACGTGGGTCCTCTGGAAGAGCAGCCAGTGCTCTTAACCACTAAGCCATCTCCCTAGCCCACCTGGACTCACTTTGTAGATCAGGCTGATCTCGAACTCACAGCGATCCACCCGCCTCCCAGAGTGCTGGGATTATAGGTATGCGCTGATTTTATTCCTTTTAAATGAAACATTTAAAAAAGACAGATTTCAAGCCGGGCATGGTGGCGCACGCCTTTAATCCCAGCACTCGGGAGGCAGAGGCAGGCGGATCGCTGTGAGTTCAAGGCCAGCCTGGACTACAAAGTGAGTCCAGGACAGTCAAGGCTACACAGAGAAACCCTGCTCGAAAAACCAAAAACAAAAAACCAAAAAAGACAGATTTCTAAAAATACGGTCAGATCAGTGGTTAGATAGAAAGGAGGAAGGAGTGGGGTTTAACTAAAATAGTCATGGATGTACTGTTAGTGGTAACACATATTCTAAAATTTTTATTATGGTAATGATTTTATAATTCTATATAACTAAAAGTCATTTGAATTATATAAAATCTTTGCTATATAAAAGTATGTGTCTATAAACCTTTTTAAAACATTGTGTTTCTTGGAGCTGGAGAGATGTTTTGGCGGTTGAGAGCATTTGCTGCTCTTGCCATGTGGGCTTGGTTCTGAGAACCCACATGGCAGCTCACAGACGTCCATAATTCCAGTTTCAGAGGTTTGGACACCCTTCTTTGGCTTCTGTGGACACAAGACACACATGTACATACATTCAAATACTCATATATTTAGTTCAGGCCTTTATCACTGTTGATCATAACAGCAGCTGCTTCCTCAGTTTTCATTATATTTAACAGCACATGAGATATAGGGCAACAATCAGCCTGATTCTAGAGTGTTCTACATTAAGCTAATCCTTTTATTTTTCTTAAGATTTATTTTATTTATTATTTATACAGTATACTGCCTCAATTTGAGCCAGCAGCCAGAAGAGGGTACCAGATCTCATTATAGATGGTTGTGAGCCACCATGTGATTGCTGGGAATTGAACTCAGGATCTTCAGAAGAACAGCCAGTGCTCTTAACCTCTGAGCCTTCTCTCCAGTCCAAAGCTAATTCTTAGTTTATTAAGTAACACTGATAAGTTTTTATAATTATGTTATCAAATTGGTCTTTATTGATAATTCTTTAATGCTTATTTCCAGACAAGACTGCTTCTACTTAAAAACCTGTTATGCAAACAAGGAAGCCCACTGACCCAAAAAGAGCTTGCACAACTTGCTAGGTGAGTCATTTCGTTCATCTGATTCATCAGCATCAGCATCTGTTTCATTTGTAAAGATTTCTCTTTCTGTGCTGTTTAAAATATGCTAATATAGCCGGCCCTGGTGGCACTCGCCATTAATCCCAGCACTTGGGAGGCAGAGGCAGGAGATCACTGTGAACTCAAGGCCAGCCTGGTCTACAAAGTGAGTCCAGGACAGCAAAGGCTACACAGAGAGACACTGTCTCAAAAAATTAAAAATTAAAAAAATTAAAAATGCTAATCTAAAAATTGTTTAAATAAGATGGACTTGGTGGTGCACACCTTTAATCTCAGCACTGGGGAAGCAGAGGCAGACTGATCACTGATTTTGAGGCCAGCCTGGTCTACAAAGCAAATCCAGGACAGCCCTGGCTACACAGAGAAACCCTGTCTTGAAACAACAACAAAAGAGTACAGCATACTCTTCCAGATATAGTTCCTCAGGCCCCACTGGTGGCTCACAGCTGTCTGAAACTGCAGGTCCTGGCAATCCAGTGCCCTCTTTTAGCCTCTGGATAATAGGCATGTATCTTGTGCACAGACATACATGTAGGTAAAACAAACATATAAAATTGTGTTTTATGAGGCTGGAGAGATGGCTCAGAGTTTAAGAGCACTGGCTGCCCTTCCAAAGGCCCTGAGTTCAATTCCTAGCTCACAACAATCTGTAATGAGATCTGGTGCCCTCTTCTGATATGCAGGCAAAACACTGTATACATAATACATAAATAAATCTTTTAAAAAATATTTTATAGCCAGATGTGTTGGTAGAGGCAGGCAATCAATCGCTGTGAGTTCCAGGCCAGCCTGGACTACAAAGTGAGTTCAGGACAGCCAAGGCTACACAGAGCAACCATGTCTTTGGAAAAAAAAAAAAGTTTCATAACAAAGCAAGGTCAATAAGTGGTATTAGAGCAGAGGCTTTTAGGACAACGGTCACTCTTATAATTTCCACACCCTGAAAGAATCAGCTCAGGCTGGAAAGATGGCTCAGTGGTTAAAAGCACTGATTGCTCTTCCAGAGGACCAGGGTTCAAATCCCAGCACCCACATGGCAGCTCAAAACTGTCTGTAACGCCAAGATCTGACATCTATAGACATCCACGCAGTCAAAACAACAATGCACATTTTTTTAAAAAAATTTTTTTTTAAAGAAAAAAAAAAGTCAGGTCATACCTCCATGCAGCTTTCCTTGAAGAAAAAAAAAAGTTAGGAAGCACTCTCTGTTGTGACTTGACCGCTCCTCCTGATACCTGGCCCTTCCATGCCCTTTGTCATGTATGCTTTATAGAACTACATCACATGATGTTAAACTTCCCACTGGCTCCCTCAAAACCTTTTCATGTAATTATACCATTTTCTGTGTAATGCTTTCTCTTCCTCTTCAATACCTTATCATGGTCTTGAAGCTGATGTTCCTGAAAAACTGATTGCTGGGAGGCAACTGGCAGCATTCTTTCCCAAAGAGATTGCTGCTGCTTTATTATTGTGTTTAATAGAAGGAAAGTTACTAAGAGGAAACACTGTGGGTCAAGACTGACTCAGCTGAATTCCTGAGAAGGCAAGCCAGCGTCACGATATCTTAAGCAGGTCACAGCCCAAAGATTTAGTATTTCTAGTAAACCCGCTCAGAGCACAGCTGGTTTCTTTGAACTGAATTCTGAGAGGCAAGGGAAAGACAGTTGAGCCAGAGGACCCAGAGGAGCCTGGGAAGTGGTAAGCTATATACAAACACTTTTCAGTGTAGGCCCTGGCTGTTCTAGAACTTACTCTGTAAACAAGGCTGGCCTCAAACTTAGAGATCCTCCTGTCTCGGTACCTAGTAAAGAGGTAGTTTTAATCTGCAAAGAAGATAATTTGTTTTCTTTTGCTTCCATTGTTCAGAATGACTGATGGATACTCTGGAAGTGATCTAACAGCTTTGGCAAAAGATGCCGCACTGGGTCCTATCCGCGGTGAGTATGGTGCCACATTATAAATTTAACCTTGCCAGGCGGTAGTGGTACACACTTTTAATCCCAACACTCGGGAAGCAGAGGCAGGCGATCTCTGTGAGTTCGAGGCCAGCCTGGTCTAGCAAGTCCAGGACAGCCAGAGCTATACAGAGATACCCTGTCTTGAAAAAGCAAAAAATAAATAAAAAATTTTAAAAATACAAGTTTAACCTCTTAAGAGATACGTAGTTTTACGTTTTATTTATTTTATTTGTATGAGAATGTTTTCTTCTTATATATATTTGTACCATATGCATGCAATGCCTACAGAGGTCAGAAGAAGGCATCAGATTCCTTAGGACTGGAGTTACAGCTAATTGTGAGCTGCTGTGTGCTCATACTCACTAAGTCATCATTAGTATAAAAGAAGGAGAGCTGGCACAGGAGAGATGGCTCCGCAGCTGGGAGCACTGGCTGTTCTTTCACAGGGCCTACGTTCAATTCCCAGCACCAAAATGGCAGCTTAGAACTGTCTGTAACTCCAGTTCCAGGAGACCTGGCACCCTTACACAGACATACATGCAGGCCAGATGCCAGTGCACATAAAATGAATCATTAAAATAAATAAATAAATAAAGCCGGGCCTATAATCCCAACACTCAAGGCAGAGGTGGGTGGATCTGAGTTCCAAGACAGCCAGTGTTACACAGAGAAACCCTTGTCAAAAAACAGATGAAAATGGACCACAAGGCTGGCTGGATGCCTCAGCTGTTAATAGAACCTGAGTTTAGTTCTCAGTACCCATGTCAGGGACTCACAACTGACTGTAACCCCAGCTCTAGGGGATACGATGCCTCTGGCCTCCTGGGACACTATACTCTAGTACACGTACACACACACACACACACACACACACACACACACACACACACACTGATTAATTATAATAAGCCATTACAATGTAAAGCTATCTACATGTGAAATTAGCTCATAGACATTTTACCCCACCTCCTTTATAAAATCTTTTCTTGCTTTCTAAAGTTTTTCACCACTCATCCCAACACTGACTTCCTTGTTCAGGGTTTACCCAGTAAAGTTTAGATTGAAGAATTGTTGTAGACCCCTCAACAAGCTCTGAGACCAGTAATAGTGACTGCAAAAGCCTTACTACATGGTATGTAAGTGCATCTTATAGGATACAAACAAAATAACACTAAGTCAGAGCTAAGAGACTCAATCTAGACTCTAAATCAAAGGCTGCCCAAATTGTCAAGTTTCCTCATCTGAATTGTACTTAATAAATGCTGTAGCAATCACAAAAATTCTGTTTTTTAAATTTTATATATAGTCATCCATGTACACTACATATAGTATAAAAAGCAGCAGTTATATTGCATGTTATTTATTTATTTATTTGATACAGAGTCTTTTCATGTAGTCCTGGCTCTCCAGGAGCTTATAATGTGGAGTAGGCTGGCCTAGAGAGCTACCTACCTTCAAGTGCTAGGGTTTAAAGGCATATGCCACTATGCCCAGCTGCTTTGCTAATTTTGACAAATCTGAGACACATAGCATAGATAGTACTTATATGTATACATTTATATCTCTTATGGATATATGGAATATCAAATATAGTAAAATAATCATGTTTATTTAACTAGAGCTATAATGTGATAGTTTAAAGATTTTACAGCTAGGTGTGGTGGTATGTGCCTTTAATCTCAGTACTAAAGAGATAGAGACAGATCTCCTGTGAGTTCAAGGTCAGCCTGGTCTACATAGAGACTTCTAGACCAGTTAGGGCTACATAGTGAGTGCCTGTCTCAAAAAAGGGAGGGAGTGGCTGGATAACTGACTGCTTTCTCTTGAGAGGACTGGAGTTCACTTCCCAGAACCCACATTTCCGCTCAGCCATTTGACACTCCAGTTCTTGGAACCCAGAGTGATCATCTGGCCTCCGCAGGCTCCAGGCACTTATCTGGTAAACAGATGCACATTAGGAAAAACACCCATGCATAAAATAGAAATAAAATACAAACATTTAAATCAGATACTTAAAGCTTTTAAGACTTAGTATCTGAAGTATTAAAAACTTACTAGCTGGGTGTGGTAATGCACATCTTTAATCCCAGGACTTGGGAGGCAGAAGCAAGCAATCACTGTGAGTTCAAGACCAGCCTAATGTACAAAGTGAGTCCAGGACAGCCAGGGCTACACAGAGAAACCCTGTCTCCAAAAACACCAAAAAACAAACAAAACCTTACTAATAAGGTAGGCATGATGGCACAGGCTTGTTTGTTTGTTTTTGTTTTTGCGACAGTCTCTCTGTGTAGCCTTGGCTGGCCTCGAACTCACAGAGATCTACCTACCTCTGCCTCCCAAGTGCTGGGATTAAAGGCATGCAGCACCAGCGCCCAGTGAGGCGAGGGATTCTTAAACTCTAGCAATCTTCTTGTGCGCAGCTTCCTTGGAGCAAAGGCCATACACAAGGTGCTGGGATCTGAACTCCCGGCTTCATGACTGTAGCAAGTGCAGTTAACCACTGAGTACCTCACCAGCCCCCAAGGCCTGTCTGTAGGGAGTGAGGCAGAGAAAAGGACGGTACCAGACATCCTACACTGAAGTCCTGTGTGCACACTGGCTCACATGTACATGCCAAAATTAAGATGGTAACAACAAACAGAAACACTGATGCCGTTTGGAATCTGAGGGAGCACTCAACAACAGAGAAAGTTCTTTAACAGAAGAACATTGAGGTTAAGACAGTATGAGTTAAGACTGTATGAGTATAGGGTGAAGGAGGGAGGGAGGGAGGGAGGGAAGGAGGGAGGGAGGGATGGGAAGATACAAGTGAGAGGATATCAATTGAGATGTAATCTCAATAAAGCAATTAAATACTAAAAAACAAGAAAAGAAGTATGTGTAGCCAGGTGGTGGTGGCAGCAGCACAGACCTTTAATCTCAGCATCTACCACTGGGGAGGCAGAGGCAGGTGTACCTCTGAGTTTGAGGCCAGCCTGGTATACAGAGTGAGTCCAGGACAACCAGAGCTACACAGATAAACTCTGTCTCAAAAACCAACCAAACAAACAAACAAACAAAGTATATGTAGATAAACGTGATAATAGGACAGATTGTTACTAAGCCCAAGTCTTGGTCCTACACTGACTCCCAGGTCCCTGTCAGGAGCTCCATGTTTGCAGAAGAGACCTTTCAACCTCCCAAAGACAAGCCCTAATTTGGTAGAGGGTCCCCAAAGACATAAGTATCTTAATCTCAAAATGAAAACCCCCCAAATACTGAGGAACTGGTCTTGCCTCAGCACATTCTTTCAGTCTCCCAGAGGTAAGACCCTGAAGGCTAGAAACCACGATGGCAATAGCCTTCCACCTCCCAGAGGCAGTCATCCAAACACTCCGCTTCTCAGCGTGGTTGCCTGGTATCCTAACAGTGGATGCCAGAAAAATAAAGCCTGCTGTTCCTTCATTTCTGACTGGTCACACTTCTTTACAAAAGGTGATCCTACAGTGAGATGGTGACTGATCAGACTTGAGTTTACAAGTTTCTGCCTTCAAGCTGCTTTTTGTCTGAGAACTGCAGGGCCAATAATGAGACTAAGCAAGTGGGGAGCAGAGGCTGGAGGGATGGCTCACTTGATGCAGGCCAGGCGTGGTGGCATGCCTTTAATCCCAGCTCTCGGGAGGCAGAGGCAGGTGGATCTTTGTAAATTTTATGTGTTCTCTATGTGAATGTCTCGACTTTAGTGGTTTGTATTACACAGGTACAATTAGATCGTTGTAGTTATATTTGCCAATAAGAAATTTAAACTTCAAAGTGGTTATTAAGTATCTGTCTGACTTATGTTTTACAGAACTGAAGCCAGAGCAGGTGAAGAATATGTCTGCCAGTGAGGTATGTACTATTTTCTGATTTTTTTTTTTTTTGGATCCTCTATGAGACTTAATTTTCTTTTTCTAGTCTGCTTACTTAGAAACAAGAGACTTTTAACTTTGTTTCATTTCAAAATACAAGATCTATAAAAATCAGTTATTTTTTTCTGTACTGGTTAAAAATGCACAGTCATTTTCTCTCATCAAGTTATGTAAGTACTGAATAAAAAGTTACAAGGAGCCAAGTATAATGGCACACGCATGTAATCCCAGCACTCGGGGAGGCAGAAGCAGGCGGATCTCTGTGAATTCAAGGCCAGCCTGGTTTACAAAGTAAGTCCAGGACAGCTAGGGATATACAAAGAAACTGTCTCGAACAAAACAGAAAAAAAAAAAGTTACAAGGAGTGTGATTTTACATGGTGGGAGGAGGATCCCTGCATGGGGCTGGGGGTGTGGCTCAGTGCTCCAGTGCTTGCCTAGCATGTGTAAGACTTTGTGCTTGGTCCTCAGCAGGGTTAACAGTAGGAAGCTTCATGTGCCAGCATCTGACACGCTGTTAAAAGGCATTGTTTGCCTTAAAGTCTCGTGTTCATTGTTACCAACTCCTTTCCCTTTGTGATAAACCTGTCACAGACTTAGCAGATACGCTTCTGGTAAATAGAAGGCAGCCAGTATGTGATGTTAGGAAACTATGGAGAGAAAAACTAGAAGCGAAGCAGGTTTTGGTTGTGGTCTTAGCTGCTTTTCTATTGTAACAGAACGCTGTGACCAAGGTGATGTAGAAAACTAGCCACTGTGAGCAGCATAGCGGCAGGCAGGCATGACCCTGAAACAGTAGCTGCCAGTTTACTCCTCCAACAAGGCCACACTTCCAATCCTTGTCAAACACTTCTACCAAGTCAGATCAAGCATTCAAATGTAGGAGCCTATGGTGGCCAGTCTTACTCAAACCCCTACATTGTCTGTTTTTCAAGACAGAGTTTTTCTATTTAGTCTTGGCCATCCCTGAATTCACTCTGTAGACCAGGCTGGCCTTGAACTCACAGTGATCCACCTGCCTCTGCCTCCCAAGTGCTGGGATTAAAGGCATGTGCCACCATGCCTGGCTGAATATTTTTTCTTTTAGTGAGGAAAAGAAGATGCTTTGAAGGGTTAATCTCTATGAAGCTAAATACAAGTAGTAATAGTACACTGACATATATTTTGTAAGGTGCCTTATATACCAAAATTGCCTAATATGTACTATAAAAATATATTTAAATGATTAGCATGATTTTCTTTTTTTTTTTTTTTTTTTTTAAGATTTATTTATTATTATGTATACAGTGCTCTGCCTACATGTACACCTGCAGGCCAGAGGAGGGCACAGATCACATTAGAGATGGTTGTGGGCCACCATGTGGTTGCTGGGAATTGAACTCATGACCTCTGGAAGAGCAGTCAGTGCTCTTAACCGCTGAGCCATCTCTCCAGCCCCCGATTAGCATGATTTTCTAAGAATATGTCTATTTCTGTTACAAAATTAACAAACTTGTTTTTGTTTTTTCGTTTTTGTTGTTTCAAGACAGGGTTTCTCTGTGTGGCCTTGGCTGTCCTGGACTCACTTTGTAGACCAGGCTGACCTCGAACTCACAGCGATCTGCCTGCCTCTGCCTCCTGAGTGCTGAGATTAAAGGTGTGAGCCACCACTGCCTGGCAATAAATTTGTATTTTAACCCATTGTTTACTGTGTGTTTATTTGTGTCACTTTTTTTTTTAATCTAGATGAGAAATATTCGATTGTCTGACTTCACAGAATCCTTAAAAAAGATAAAACGAAGTGTGAGTCCTCAGACCTTAGAAGCATACATACGCTGGAATAAGGACTTCGGAGACACCACGGTGTAAAGGAGTGAACGCACTGCACTTAAACAAGAAACGTGAGCTTCAGAAAATTTCTCAGCTGCAGGAATCAGCCTTCGTTTACAGGACTTTCAGAGTTTTCTTTTTTGTGCACCAAACTGAGGAACAAGAAGACAGACCTAAATAAAATATGCAATGTGAATGGATTTTTTTTTTTTTTTTTTTTTTTTTTTTTTTTTTTTGGTTTTTCGAGACAGGGTTTCCCTGTGTAGCCTTGGCTGTCCTGGACTCACTTTGTAGACCAGGCTGGCCTCAAACTCACAGCAATCCACCTGCCTCTGCCTCCCGAAGTAAGTGGAATTTTTGTTTAAGGCCTTCTTGCCTGATGGTCATGGTTTTCTCAGTTGGGCAATGTCAGAGCACAGCAAAAATAGATTGTTTCATTACTGATAATAATCATTATGTAAATAGTAATTTGTATATTGTGTTCATACGAAAGTATTCAAAAGACAGCGAATGGTAGAATACACAGAAAGCCTTCTGTTGTCTGTCTCCTAAGGTTTTTCTTGCAGCATCTGTTTCTTGTTTGCTTTCCCACTGTCACCTTTGCTCCCTGTGGTTGGAATACCAAGCACTCGGCGTTCTTTCCTGCGTTTTTACCAACTCCAGTGTGCCAAATGGAAATCTTTGCCCAGCTGCAGTAAGAATGAGCTATACTGAGGCTCTTTCCCACCTAGACATACAGACATTAAACAGTTAATGTGGTTTTTTTCCTGTTTGTTCTTCTAGTTTATTGCCTTGCTGCCAAACAGTGTAGAAAGCACATAACAGGAACAGAGAAAATCTGGCACAATAGAGGCTCGAAAGTCTCAGTCACTGCCATGGAGCGTGTACATCAGTCCTGTGTGCCCTGCAGTGTTGTTGGTCTTTTCCCCTGATATGTCAGAAATCCATTGTACACTTAACTTATTCCATCTAGAATTTATTTTTATTGGAGTTATTCTAATATTTTAGAGAGCCAATTTTAACTGTTACAAATTGAGGCACCAGTGTGAGAGAAGGGACACACTAGGAGGTAAGACATTTGTCATCTATTGCTTGTTACTTCCTTACTGTTTACAGATAGTTAAATGCCAGTGGCACTACCATCTTTTACTAATTACAGTCCCTTCTATGAAACTTTAAATACGGAATTTTCTACACGGCATATATTTTATAGGTTTCTTGTGCTTACTTTTTAACTAAGAAGCTCTAGTCTGTTGATCTACCTTTTGTTTCCATAAAATGTATAGTAATTGTTTGTATAAGTATGGCTGGACTTTTATTATAAAAATGCATCATAGGACATAGAGGCTCATGTGAGGCCTTCTAAGAATTGTATAAAGGCAAATGGATATTTGCCGTTAGTTTACTGGTTAAAAGTTTGTTTACAGAATTTTTCTTTGGTGCTTAAATAATGCTGTGTAAAATACCATGAGTAGAAAGAATAATTTTGTGGTAGTAACACCAACTCTTCATGTAAAAAAGACCTTTGAGAAAACACACTAAAACATTTGCGCTCCTCCCAGATAAAAATTTTATAAAAACGTACATTCTCAGTTTTACCCTTCGTCTTGTTAAAGATTTATCTAAACATGGAAGATGGATTCGTTCTTAGAATCATATGCTGTTTTTAACTGTAATTTAAATCATGTCTTTTAATCATAATTTTAGACATCCCTAGAAGATAAAAATGAAAAGTTTAGACCAATAGGGAAACAAATTTAAACCAAAGCTGTGCATGTTTTTGGTTTGGGTAGTGTCTGTAAGGTCTCACATGTTAAACCCTCAGTTGGGCTGGGGAGATTGCTCAGTGGTTAAGAGCACTACCCGCTCTTCCAGAGGTCCTGAGTTCAATTCCCAGCAACCACATGGTGGCTCATAACCATCTATAATGTGATCTGATGCCCTCTTCTGGCCTGCAGATGTACATACAAACAGAGCATTGCATACAAAAATAAATAATAAATAAATAAAGCTGACAGTGCCACCCTGTGGTGATGAGAAGAACTGCAGTGGTCCTAACCCAAACATTTACACTAAAGCTCTTAAAAGTACATTTTGTTTTCATTTAGGAAGGGACTAATAACGTTACCACTATGCTCAGCGTTTAAATTGAAGAGCCTTTAAAACCATGATTAGTTTATGATTCTTTTGGGAAGGACTTGAGGAGGCAGCAAAAATTTCAAATGTCTAAAAGTTACAAAATGAAGTTAAACTGCAAGACTGAGTCAAAGGCATTACAATGTGACTGTCCATCAATGTGTAGAAGTGCCTCTGTTCATCAGGTCAGAGGTTCAGCTAGTGATAGAGAGCACTTTCTGTAATGTTGTATGACCCAGGCATATTTCAGGCCATTTTGTTGTTGTCTTTAAGACAGGGTCTCTTGGAGCCTAAGCCGGCCGAGAACTCAGTATGTAGCCTACGAATACCTTAAACTCATCTTCTTGCCTCCACCTCCTAAGTGCCAGGTGTGCCAGTGTGCATCCCACACCTGGAGGTAGGTGTGCATCCCACACCTGGAGG
>OU015742.1:85517382-85540550 GCA_907169655.1 Acomys percivali
GTGTGCATCCCACACCTGGAGGTAGGTGTGCATCCCACACCTGGAGGTGTACTCTTTTTCAGTAAAAATAGACATTGCTGGGGGTTTCCAAATTAACATTAGATTTTAGCTAATATTAATTTTAGATTTTGTGTTGAGCTCTGTAATCTGTTAAGGTAATGTTTAAATGGTAAGGACTGATATGTGCTTCATGTAACCATGACAGAGTCCTTGTAAGCTCAGTGAACTTACTGATCACCTAACTGAGCCAAGGGAAAGACGCCATACAATCTTTCCACATCTGCTAGGGCTGCTACAAAGCTTTTCTGAGACTAGATACCCACTGATTTTATTTTTGTCTTTTGTGTTTAACAGGACAAACAATTTTAAGTCAAATATATGTGTGGCATTCTTTGTTTATAATGTAAAATTGTTTATATATCATACAAAAACTAATTCTTTGATAGAATGAACTACTTACAGTTTGCTTTTCATTTTCATAAGTCAGAAGTTTCCCTTTTAAATGTGTGTCTCAGTTTTAGTATTTTTACTTCTGCATAAGAAATGACATAAAGGGTGCATACAGCTGCATAAAGTGGGTTTTTATCCTAATTAATTATATTGTAAATAAATGACAAACTTTGTTTTGCCATAGTTTTTTATAGTTTGCATCTTTGATATTTCAGAGGTTGCAATTTCACAGAGTATTTTGTAACTCCTGTTCCAATAAACTCTGAGCAAAATATACAAAGCAATGAATAGAAGGCTCTGGAGAGCAACCCAGGCTAGTCAGACACTACAAAATTCCTGTTTGAAGACATCTCATCGTATGTGTCTGTTTCCAGCTTGTGCAGTTCATTTGAAAATAAAATTCAAGCGGCGTGTAGCTTGTTCAAATGAAGAGGTATTTCAGGCTTCTGAAGCCACTGAAAATGAGAAGGGAAATCTTGGGAAGGTGTTGGGATAGTTAGTCCCCATCGTCTGCAGATTCCTTTCTAATCCTTAGTGCTTTACAAAAGTTTAGCTGTCTGGCAGCTGGCTGTCAAAGGAACCCAGCAGATAGCAAACCCATAGCACAGACCAGAATGAGTGCAGTGGCCAATCCTGTACTCCCAGCCCTTGGGTGGCTGACGGAGAACTGCAGACTAGAGGCCTATGTGCCTTATGACAATCTCCACTGCTGCCCTAGCTACATAGACCTTGTCTCATAAAACAGACAAGCCTGTCATAATGGTCAGTGTCCTGAATTCCTGCCCCCGAGGTGAAAGGGGGCAGATTCTTGAGCTCTGAAGCTAACCTGTTCTACATAGAACAGTGGTCCACAACCTTCCTAATGCTGTGACCCTTTAATGTAGTTCCTCATGTTGTGGTGAAACCCAACCATAAAATTATTTTTGTTGCTACATCATAACTATAATTTAACTACTGCTATGAATTGTTATGTAAATGTGTTTTCTGATGGTTTTAGGTGACCCTAAGGGGTCATGACCCACAGGTTGAGAACCACTGACTGACATACAAAATTCCAGGCTGAGGGTAGGGGGATGAGGGACTATACAGAGGACCTGTCTCAAAAACCAAAACAACAAAAAGTGTACAAGAAAACTGCTGTTTGAGGGTAGGGTTTAGAAGCTAAAAATTGAAAATATAAGGATAAAATGAACAGAAACTCTGACAACTTAAATACTATACAGTGTCAAGGTTATCTTTTTAATAGTTTAAATCAAATTAGACACAAAGTTCTTTTTTTTAGTTATCACAAAAATTTAATTAGCAAAAAGTTTCATATGAAATCCACATGACCTAATTTTGCATCATAGTCAAACAGGCCCTTTGGGGTGAAGGATGTGGACGCCTCTGCTGAACAGCCATTTAGACTCTTCCCATGGCTTCTAATATGATTCTGTGTGTCCTCATATGAACATCATTCTGTAAAGGAATTTTAATTCAGAACATGGCTGCTCTGGCAAGAGATCACATCCAAACACCTTCTAGGTCTGTGTGATCTGGCTGGAATACAAACACAACTTCAGTCCCAGAAGACAGGCAAGAAGATCTCTTGAGTTTAAAGCCAGCCTGGTACAGAGCAAGTTTCAGGTAAAGGAAAACTTAGGAGCCAGGCATGGTGGAGCACACCTGTAATCCCAGGACTTGGAGGCAGATGCAGGCGGACCTCTGAGGTCTAGTCAGTGCTCTGTAGGCAGTTCCATTGAGAGTGAGTTGAGAGACCATACAGTGAGGTGCAGTTCATGGAATTCAGAGGCAGTTTGACCAGGAGAGTTTTACAAAGGCAAGCTGAAGAGAACAAGCTAGACAAGGTAAAGACAGAAGGAGTCAGAAGACTAGAACAGATTGCTAGAGTTGGCAGAGCAATTCAGTGAGAAACTGTGAGAAGCCAGATTGACTCAGTCAGCTAGGAGAGGCGTTTGAGCCAGAATGAGAGTTCAGAAAAAGTTAGAAAGGGTGAGCTTATACAACAGCAATGCCAGAAGCTTCCAGGACTAGGCCTAGGTTAGCAGAGACAGTAAGGCTCTCCAAGATGATAATTACTTCAGGCAAATAAAAGTTACTTTATTGGGTTGGAGAGATGGCTCAGAGGTTAAGAGCACTGGCTGTTCTTCCAAAGGTCCGGAGTTCAATTCCCAGCAATCACATGGTGGCTCCCAACCTCTATAATGAGATCTGGTGCCCTCTTCTTGCCTGCAGGCGTACATGCAGGCAGAACACTGTGTACATAATAAATAAATCTTTTTTTTTTAAAGTTACTTTAACACCATTCCAATGTTCTTCTGTTGCCATCTCCACAAACTTATCAATCACAAGATTCATGAAGGGATCAAAGCCCAGAGTATTCCTTGTACATGTCTGCCATCTTTAACTTAAGGGATAACTTCTTTTCCATGAATTTCTTCAGTTCAGAAAGGTGGGCGACTCCTCAGCAAGCTTGGCATGACAGTCTTTGGAAGAAAAGAGAACCCAGAGTTTCTACACTATAACCCAAGGTCAAATACACAGTAATACCTGAGTATTCAAAGGAAAATTATGTGATCCACATCAAAATACAAGGAAACAGATGCACATGTGACCCTTTTGGGGGCTAAACAGTAGATGCCTTGAAAAATGTTGAATTATTTACAGAAAGGGAGACAGTAGATCCTAATTTTCAGCAGAGAAATAGAAATTACAAACTCAAAAGGAAACCTAGCAACAGAAAGTGACTGAAGGAAGCATTCTATCAAATGTTTCTATTTTATTTATTTTTTTGTTTTGAGACAGGATTTCTCTGTGTAGCCTTGGCTGTTCTGGACTCACTTTGTAGACCAGGCTGGCCTCGAACTCACAGCGATCCACCTGCTTCTGCCTCCCGAGTGCTGGGATTAAAGGCGTGTGCCACCATGCCTGACTTTTTGTCAAATGTTTTTAATGCTAAACCAATCATAGGAAAGACTGAACAAGAAACAAAGATTTGTGGCCATATGTGGTGGTGTATGCCTGTAATCCTAGTACTTAGGAGGCAGAGGTAAGCAGATTTCTGTGAGTTTGAGGCCAGTCTGGTCTACAAAGTGAGTCCAGGACAGCCAAGGCTACACAGAGAAACCGTGTCTCAAAGAGAAAAGAGGGGCCTGGAGAGATGGCTCAGCAGTTAAGAGCACTGACTGCTCTTCCAGAGGTCCTGAGTTCAATTCCCAGCAAGCACATGGTGGCTCACAACCATCTATAATGTGATCTGATGCATACTGTATACATAATAAATAAATCTTTAAAAAAAAAAATAAAGAAAAAGAAAGGTTTGTGACCAGACAATATCAGTACTTGTGACTTCAGGTAGAGAAGAAAAAAAAAAAAAAAAACAGGTAAAATGTGATGCCTGAAAGCTGAACAAAGACTTATGGTCAGACACAACCTGGCCTCTGGAGCCAGACTCTGACTCCAGACTGTTTCTAAGGCAGGCCTTTTATAAGAAATACTGTAACCAGGTAACCAAGTGGGAAGCAAGGGAAGGGCAGCATTGCATCATTTTGATTAGCTAAACACATTAATCAATTTTGTAGGCTGGAGAGATGGCCCAGAGGTTAAAAGCAGTGTCTGCTCTTCCAAAAGTCCTGAGTTCAATTCCCAGAAACCACGTGGTGGCTCCCAACCATCTATAATGAGATCTGGTGCCCTCTTCTGGCCTTGAGGTGTACATGCAGGCATAATACTGTATACATAATAAATAGGTAAATAAATCTTTGGGGGTTTTTTCCCTTTTTGTTATTTTTTTCGAGATAGGGTTTCTCTGTGTGGCCTTGGCTGTCCAGGGCTCACTTTGTAGACCAGGCTGGCCTTGAACTCACATTGATCAGCTTCCTCTGCCTCTCGAGTGCTGGGATTAAAGGTGTGTACCATCATGTCCGGCTAATCTTAGAAAGAAAGAGAGAGAGAGAAAGAAAAGAAAGAGAAAGAACGAAAGGAAATTATTTTGTTCCAAGTACATTGTTTTCATAGGGCATGGTGGCGCACGCCTTTAATCCCAGCACTTGGGAGGACGAGGCAGGAGGATCTCTGTGAGTTCGAGGCCAGCCTGGTCTACAGAATGAATTCCAGGACAGGCAGGACTATAAGAGAAACCCTCTCTTCAAAAAACAAAAACAAAAACCAAGTACATGGTTTCTAGGTAGCTAGACAAAGCTTTTTAAGCTGGTTGGCTAGGATATAGGCTTGGAGACTTTCCAATTCCCCACCATTCCAGGAGAAAGTAACATAGCAAGGTACTGTGGTTTTGTTTAAGAGCATATAACATTAATTCAAGCAGAACATTCAACAAAGATTGAGTTGTAACTAAGAGGCCGTTCACACTCCCAGGCAGGCAGAGCCCAAGAACCTGAACTTAATTTCACCTTATGATCAAAACGGAGACTTAAAAACAAAATTGCAGCCAGGCATGGTGGCACACACATGTAATTCCAGCACTCAGGAGGCAGAGGCAGGCCGATCACCGAGTTCGAGGCCAGCCTGGTCTACAAAGCGAGTCCAGGACAGCTAAGACTATGCAGAGAAACTCTATCTCAAAAAACCAAACCAAACCAAACCAAACCAAATGGCTTCTGTTGTGCTATGGAATGACTATAGAATTTAAGCAGATTACAACAAAACGATATAAACAGAGAAGTTTGGTGAGCCACGGAACCTGTAAAATGCAAATTTTGGTTTTTGGTAGGATTTTTGTTCTTTTTTTTTTTTTTTAGTTTTTGGTTTTATTACCTAGAGACAGGTTGTCCTGGGTGTCCTGGAACTCTCTTCGTAGACTAGGCTGGCCTTGAACTCACAGCAATCTGCCTTTCTCTGCTTCCCTGAATGCTGTGATTACAGGCATGTAGCACCACACCTGGTTTAAAATGCCAAATTTAAGACTCCTCACCTGTATTTAATTTCTCCAGCAACAGTAAACCATTTGTTAGGAAATATGTAGGGGTAAACTGACTTCAAATCTACATTAACAGATGCCAACCAACATTCTAAAGATAACTATGATGTTTTTCTCTTGTTTTTTGTTTTCTCAAGACAGAGTGTCACTGTGTCACCCTGGCTGTCCTGGACTTACTCTGTAAACCAGGCTGGCCTCAAACTCACTTCGATCCACCTGCCTCTGCCTCCTGAGTACTGGAATTAAAGGTGCCACCATGCCTGGCTCATCTTTTCTTTCTCAATTTAACTCTTTGTTTTGTTTTGTTTTGTTTTGTTTATTTTTCCAGACATGGTTTCTTTGTGTAGCTTCAGCTGTCCTGGAACTCCCTCTATAGACCAGGCTGCTTTGAACTCAAAGGTCCTCCTGCCTCTGCCCAAATACTGGGATTAAAAGCATCCACCACTGCCAGGCACATGGTGGTGGCGCTCGCCTTTAATCCTAGCACAGTTAAGGCTACACAGAAAAACCCTGTCTTGAAAAACAAAAACAAAAACACAAAAAAAACGCATTCACCAACAACAACCGGTTTAAAATACACCTTTTTTATTTTTTCTTTTTTAAGAAATGTATTTATTATGCATACAGTGTTCTGCATGCATATGTGCTGCACACCAGGAGAGGACATCAGATCACATTATAGATGGTTGTGGCTCATAAGTGTATAATGAGATCTGGTGCCAGCAGGCAGGCACACATGCAGGTGAAATATTGTATACATAATAAATAAATAAATAAATCTTTTAAAAATAATAAAGTGAATCTCACCTTGAAGAAACTTTTCTTAGTGGCTGGAGAGATGGCTCAGTGGTTAACAGTCCTTCCTGCTCAATCATGAGAACTGAGTTCAAATCCCCAGCACCCATATTTGATGATTCACAAAAACCTTTTAACTTCAGCTTCAAGGCTTCTAATTTCTGGCCTCTGCAAACTCCTGAACAGACAAATAGAATACTTTAAGAAGCCCTTCTGACGACTGTGAATTAATTACCTGGTCAATCTTTATAACACAATGTTCCCACACCCCTCTTTTAAAGACAAGATATCACTGTGAAGCTGGCATGAAACTCACAGAACTCTGTTGCCTCTGCCCCCGCCTACTAGGATAAATGGTGTGGCCCACCACACCTAGCACATAACCCTATATGTGACATTACCCTACTTAGAAATAGCTTGCTTTTCTTTTCTTTTCCCTGCGTTTGTCTCTTACTAGAATACAATTTCCCTAAAACCAGTGCCTAACAGATTATGTCTCCATATGTAGTCATTATGGACTATTGCCTTATTCTTTTATAACATTACTATGTGATAAAGAAACGGTAGAGATTTAAAGCGGTGCGTTAGGGAATAAACCAGAGTCTGTCAAGTTCAAAGCCAGCTACGATGAGTTCCACACCAGCTTGTGAAACAGAGATAACTTGAAATGTGTTTCAGTTTTGTTTTGTTTTCAAGCCAGGGTCTCTGTGTTAGCCTTGGCTGTCCTGGACTTGCTTTGTAGACCAGGCTAGCCTCGAACTCACAGTGATCCTCCTGCATCTGCTTCACAAGTGCTGGGATTAAAAGCATGCACCACCATGCCCGGCTCCTGTTTCAGATTTTTTTTAATTATCTTATTCTTAGACAGTTTTCTAGTATATAATGAATTTCAGGTCTTGTCTCATCCCCTCCGCCAACTAAAACTGTTCTTCCTAACAAATCCTCCCTTACTTTCATGTCTTTTTTGGTATTTTTGGAGTGAAGTGTGACTTGAATTTAGTGTCCTGCCATACCCTCCAAGGCAGGCACCACTTACGGTGCAGCACATTTTTGTTCAGTATAGCTGGTATGGAACCCAGGTACAGCACCCCCGCCCTCCCATCCTGCTCGTTTTCCTTAAGTTTAAAATAACCTCACTAAATTTGGGACGCTGACAGTGAACCAACTCTCAAGCCCAAATATGCTTGAACTCAATATTCCTACCTCAACCACTAAATCTATAGGGTTATAGGTCTGCACCCAGTCTAGGCAATTAAACCCCTGCGAGTTACCCATCATACGGGTCATACATAAGGGCTCTACCCATCTAGTAGTGGTGTTGGATGCTCTTAAACTGGGGCAGCTATGTGGATGCTGGGGACTCAGGAAGAGCAGTCTGGTCTTCAGCCCCTTTGTGGTTTGCTTTGCTTTGTTTCATTTTTTGTTTTTTGAGACAGGGTGTTGGCAGGGTCTTTCTGCCTCGGCCTCCTGCGTTAGAATTATATGTGAGCAATGCTGCACCCTGATTAGTGAAGTGCACCAATGAAGTAAGTGCACGTGGAGGCCATAGGACAGATAGATAGATAGATAGATAGATAGATAGATAGATAGATAGTGTGTGTTGCTTGGGATCAGGCTTGCTGCGGCTACAGCGTAGGTTTCTGTGATTTAACCCGAGTCCTTGTGTTTTGGTGGTGTAGTTGTTGTTGCTGTTGGTTTTTCGAGACACATAGCCCTGGCTGTCCTAGACTCACTGTGTAGACCAGGCTGGCCTCAAACTCACAGAGATTCTCCTGCCTCCGCCTCCCGAGTGCTAGGAACAAAGGCTTGGGCCATCGCGCCCTGTTGTCCTGCTTCATTTTAAAAACAGGAATACTTTTGTAATAAAGTCACACACAGGTAGAAGCATTTGAACGGTCCTTAACGTTTCTTCCAAGGTGATAAAAGCCTACCCTTTCCCTAGGCGAGAAGCTCAGCCCAGAGAAGCGGCAATTTTCCCACTAGTCAACCGGCTGAAGTAGCCGGAAGAAGCGGGACCTTAAGCACATGCGCAGTTCCGCCCCCGCTGCCCTGCAGCCAATCGGACCCTGAGAGGCCGCCCCTTCCGCTTGGGAAAAGCGAACTCCCAAAGCGTCTTCCGGCGGGAGCTGTACGGCTCCTTACCATGGTGAGTTGGCCGTCGGTGTGCGGGGTTTCTTGCGGGGTGCTTCCTCCTGCTCCCTCCCCGGAGCGCCCTGCTGTGTGGCAGCCGCTCGGAACCGTGTCGCCTGGGCTGCGCTGGGCAGGGAGGAGCGGCTGCCCCTACACGGGTCCCCAGAGCCCCGGTCCTTTAAGGGTTCCTGCGCCGTGCCGGTACAACTTGGGTTCCGAGATTTTCCGGATGTTAAAATAAACATCTATCTGAAAACAAGTCAGCATCATCAACGACTAGAGTAACTATGCTTGAACAGGGTATTAGGGCAGGTATTCACGCGTTTATTGCTTATCAGTGTTTAAATAGCTTGGCACCTAAACATGCTGCATTAAGCACCAGCGGCTCCAAGAAAGCAAGGGTTAGAATGGAGCAACTAATGAAAGGTTCCAGTATACGCTATGATTATTGGAATGTCATATTTTCCCTAAAATTGATTATATTAATTAGTTCTTAAATTAAGCTGAGTATAATAGCACACGCCTGTGGCCTACAACTCAGGAACCTGAGCCAGGAGGCTTGCGACTTG
Organism: Acomys percivali; assembly: GCA_907169655.1. Lineage (NCBI taxonomy): Eukaryota > Metazoa > Chordata > Mammalia > Rodentia > Muridae > Acomys > Acomys percivali. The sequence goes on from OU015742.1 coordinate 85,526,263, forward strand.
GCCATCCTGAGTTATATATGAAAAAAAAAAAAAAAAAAAAAATCTTAAAAACCAAACAACGAAACTCAGAAGTCAAACATGAGTCTCATTTTTTTTTGTAAAGGTGAGCAGCTGGTTGTGTTTTCAGGTGTCACAGTGCTGGCTGCCTTTTGAAACTGTCACAAAAAACAGCCATTATTGGTAGCTTGCATACGACAATGACACATGTCTGTTTTTACTATTACCACCATAAAGTTTCTTCTTTTGATATTAAAATATATATTAAAATAATTTAAAATTATATCACAATTTTAATGAAGGTCTTTTAAAGAATGTATTAAACTGTGGCTAGGTGCAAAGTGCAGGTGAGGGAGAAAACCAGAGGCGTTACCATCCCCTGGAGCTAGAGTTACAGGCAGTTGTGAGCCTATGTGGGTGTTAGGAATCAAACTTGGATCCTCTGGAAAAACAGTAAGTGTTCTTAAGTAGTGAACCATCTCTCTGGTCCCAAGAGTTTTAAAAAAAATTTGTGTATGGATTTTGTTTTTGTTTTTGGTGTTTTCAAGACGGGGTTTCTCTGTGTAGCCTTGGCTCTCCTGGACTCACTTTATAGACCAGGCTGGCCTTGAACTCACAGAGATCCATCTACCTCTGCTTCCCAAGTGCTGGGATTATGGATTCTTTGTTTGCATGTATGTTGGTGCACAAAATGTGTGCCTGGTGCCTGGGGAAGTAAGAAAAGAGTGTTGAATCTCCTGGAACTGGAGTTACTGACTATTGTGAGTGCTCTGTGGGCACAGAGAACTGAAACCCTATCCTTTGTAAGAGCAGAAAATGCTCTTAACCTGTGTGGGTCACAGTTCTGGCCCTTGATGGGGGTGGGGATCTCACACAATGCTTTCATAAAATTTTAGCAATCCTTTCCAGCAGAAAGTGGGTAAAAGAAACCTGAAGGTCATGGCGAGCACCTTTAATTCCATTAATGAAGCAGAGGCAGGAGGATCTCTTGATTTCTAGGCCAGCCTGGTGTAGAACAGGACAGGTTTCAGGACACTGAGGGCCACACAGAGAAATCTTGTCTCAAAAAACAAAAAGGAGAGGGGTGTAAAATTTTGCTCTTTGTGGGGAGGGACAGTAAGCAGATAACCTTCAGTTATTTCAGCTTGAAAAAAAAGAAGAAGAAGAAGCAGCCAGGTGTGGTGATGCATGCCTTTAACCCCAGAACTTGGGAGGCAGAGGCAGAAGGCTCTCTGTGATTTGAGGCCAGCCTGGTATACAAAGAGAGTCTAGGACAGCCAAGGTTACACAGAGAAACTCTGTCTCGAAAAGCCAAAACAAGAAAAACAATAAACCAACCAAAACCCAAAGACAGGTGGGGTGGTGCATGCCTGTAATCTCAGCACTCAGGAAGCAGAGGTAGGTGGATCTCTGTGAGTTCGAGGTCAGCCGGGTCTACAAAGTAAGTCTCACACAGCCAAGGCTACACAGAGAAACCCTCTGGGGCGGGGAACCCAAGTAAATAAATAAACAAACATACACAATATTCATAGTGTCGCAACAGTTAACAGCTTATGAACTATGTTGTTTAAATTGGACCTTTGTACCAGCTTGCATATGCTATTTCATCTACCTGTATTCTCCATTCCTGTTCCTATCCGTAACAGTATAATCCTTACCTGTTCTTCGTTGTGTGTGTGTGTGTGTGTATGTGTGTGTGTGTGTGTGTGTGTGTGTGTGTGTGTGTACTTATGTGTGAAGGCTAGAGGTTGGTGTCAGGTGTCTTCCTTAATTGTGTTTCGCTTTTTTGTTTGTTTCCCCCATGTTATTTTGAGACAGGGTTTTTGAACTTGGAATTAGTTATCTGTTCTAGGTTGGCTGGCCAGCAAGTCCTAGGGATCTTATTTTTTTGCAGTTCTGGGCATTAAACCTATGGCCTCAAGCATTAAGGCTCATGCTCTCCCATGTGCCTTAGGGATCTTAGGATCTCAGTTGTCCTTGTCCTGGGATTACAAGCTCTTTACCAGAGTGCTGCAGCTCTAAACTTGGATCCTCACCCCTGTGTGGCAGGCCCTTTACCAGCTGAGCACTTTTCTCGTATTAGGGTAACATATATGTGAGTGAAACTTGAATTTTGTATTAAATAGAAACAATTTATTCTGACCTTACAACAAATTGACTTTTTACCCTATGATGGACTCAGGCTGGTCTGTACCTGCCCCTCCTGGCATGTAGTTTTGTTTTGTCCTCTTTGTCCTTTCATAATAACCTGTGGATTCTGTTGTGGGGGGAAGGGGGTGGGGAACAATTTTACATTTACAAATACTTGTTTTATAAAACATTGAACAGATGTTGGGAGTCTCTTGGAGTCACTACCTACCCCTGCTGGGACCTGGAGACCTCTTACCCTGATATCATGATGATTATCTTTAAAAACCATTCACAATGGCAGACCAGGTGTCACTCACACTGCTGCAGCTGGCAAGCCAGAGTCTGCCACGGGAGGAGGCCTTGGCCATCTGCTCTGGAGGTCCCATCTGTGGAGCTCATCCCAGTGATGTTTGAGGAGGCCTTCACCAACAGCCGTACAAATACCTGAGGGCCATGGTGCTTTCCTGGCCCTTCCCATGCCTTCCCTTAGGAGCCCTGATAAAGGACTCCCGCCTGGAAATATTGAAGGCTGTGCTTGACTGTAGCAACTACACAGAAGGTTCGCTCCAGGTGCTGGGTTTGAGGAATACACACCATTGACATCTGGACCATATGGATCCCACATAGGTGGCTGCTTACCGCAGGTCATGACACAGAAGCAGCCAGTGTAGGCCTATCCTGACTGGGTGCAAGTATTGTTTGAAGGCGCTAACTGACCTTAAACTCATGAAGGGCAAGCTCGATAATAGCGCCACATCCTTGCTGCAGTGGGCCCACAGAGAAAGGTTCTGTTCATCTGTGCTGTAGAAAGCTGCAGATCTGGGCCTCGCCCAGCCCCACTCTCATAGAAATCTTCAGTCTGTAGACTCAGGCTGTAAACAGGAGCCGGAGTGGAGTTGTTTGTGGATAGAACACTTAGATCCTCTTGAACCTTACCTGGGGCAGATGAGTCTTCGCACCATCGAGGTAGATACCATCAAACTTCCCCGCACCATGGTGCGGCTGAAGAGCTTAATGGGAGAATGAGCACATCACTGTCTCAACTCCCAGAACTATTGTGTCTCCAGAATCTTTATTTAAATAAATTGTCCTTTCAGAAGGTCACCTGACAGCATGACTCAGGTGCCTGAAGAAGTCCTTGGAGACCCAGACGATCACTTACTGCAGTCAGACTTGGATGACCTGCCCTGAACATTTGCTCAAAAGCCTGAGCCTAAGTGCTACATATTTAGGTTTATTCCTTAAACCTCTTGTGGTTCTCCTTGAGAGAGTTAGAGAGGCCTGACAAATCCTGGATTAGAGTGGTGTAGCATGGGGGTAGCATGTAGCAGTGCCCTCCTGCCTGCCCTGAGCCAGTGCTCCCAGCTCACCAAGGTCAATAGTAAACTCTCTGCCTGTGCTGAAGCAATCCCTGTACCACACAGCAAGCTGAGTCAGCTGACCCAGCAGCTGTACCCTGCCCCCTAGAGTACTAGAATGGCTCGGGTCAACTGCTATTGAACAGATTTTAACCACGTCCTGGGCTCTTAGATATACTCAGGGCCAAAGGGCAGCCCAAGGAAGTCTTTTTTAGTAGGAACCAATTTTGTTAGTCTATGCTTTCTCTATGATCTGGAGACCCAAGCTTGCCCTTTTCTACCACCAAATGGGGTAAGGTTGATGCTAGAATTGAGACATGGAAGCCTAGTATTGGGAATTGATGAAATCCTGAGTAAATTTATACTACTGACACTGCCATGGATATGTCAAGCTCAGTGCCTGAGACACACTGGAAAGGCAAGGTCCTCCCCTGATCCAAAACATGGATGTTGCCTCTGTGTAGAAAGAATCAATCAGAGCCAGACAGTGTTGGTGCACGCTTTTAATCCCAACACTTGGGAGGCAGAGGCAGGTGGATCTTTGTGAGTTCGAGGCCAGCCTGGTTTACAAAGCAAATCTAGAACAGCCAGGACTACACAGAGAAGCCCTGCCTCCAAAACAAACAAAAACAAAACAACAACAAAAGAAAATATCAGTCAGCTTCCTTCTCTAGGATTATGGCAGTTTGGAACTGTTGCAATACAAACGTGTCATGTCATTCAGTGCATCCAGAGTGGCCTGCGTTCCACATCTAGCAGGCTGGTCCAGATACTGCTTCCAGATGGGAACATGGGAACTGGGTGGGTGAGTCGGGGGACCTTGAGGTCAAGGGATCCCTTTCTCCTCAGGCTGGTAACAGCCTCAGGGTGAGGCCCGTGCACTAGGCAAGGTGAGTTGGGGGGCTTGGAAATGAGTTATCCACTGGGTGTTATAGTTAGCTCTTTCATTTATTTATTTTAGATTGATTTATTATGTATACAATTTTCTGCCTGTATGTGTGCTGGCCTGCCAGAAGAGGGCATCAGATCTCATTATAGATGGTTGTGAGCCACCCTGTGGTTGCTGGGAACTCAGGACCTCGGGAAGATTAGCCAGTGCTCTTAACCTCTGAGCCATCTCTCCAGCCCTAGTTAGCTCTTTTAAAATCAGAATGCAGTAGAAATTCAGGAATTCCAAAAACCTGTGATGATACCAAAATTGTTACAGCCATTTGTTAAGCTGCCCTGCTAAGCATGGCAAAGGAAGCTGGCGGAAGCCCCAAACCAGCTGGAAGGTAGGTGTGCTGAGGCGCATGCCCACAGGTGCTTCACCAGTAGTCAGCACCATGCTAGCCACTGCAACAGAGCGGGCTCGAGCCATCACTGTCTGATTGGCAGTTAGCCCCAAGCATCCAGCAGAGAGTCTTCCCCAGAATAAGAGTCTCAGCCAGTCAGGCGTGCTGGTAAAATGGAGTCAGAGGGCAACCCAACCTTGATTCATGTATTTATAAACCCTGGGCAGTGGGGCGGGGTTTGAGGGTGAGTGTGCCTAATTCTCATGTAACAAAACAGTCCTACCATAAGGAGGAAGAGAGGGGAATCCACAGGCACAGCTAAAGGTCATTGGTTGAAAGCCAGGACATCAGCAGACGGTGGTGGCTCCAGGAGTCCCCAGCTGCTTGATGACAGCTTTCTCCTCAGGAAAGGCTTGGGCCTGTAATCCTCCCTGGGGGCTACGTGACACTCCTTAGTTTCTGGGGTTCAGGTAGAGAGGGGACCCCACTCAGAAAGGGAGTCTGTCAATGTCTCTGAAGCTCAGAGGCTATCTGGAAGTGCCAGACTTCTCCCTTTCCAGAAGAACCCCACAGAAACACCCTTCTACGCGAAGGTTGTTCCTCTTGGTCGACTGCATACAATAAGTGTGCTGAGCTTCTGGGTTGCTAGTGTGTCTCCATCAGAGCATACAACCCACTCATTACCAGGACAGACAAACAAGCAAAACCTGGAGGCACTAGTTTTTTATGGTTACAACATTAGTAAAAGAGTGAAATAGTATTTGAGGAGTATGTATGTAGATTTATAACAATGTGCTAGGGACGAAACCTTACTTGAGTCATCTGCTCAGGTCTATTTTAAAGTTTATAAGGAAATGGTTTTGTGACTTTCATGTTTTTTTGTTTTTTTTGGTTTCTCGAGACAGGGTCTCTCTGTGTAGCCTTGGCTGTCCTGGACTCCCTTTGTAGACCAGGCTGGCCTCGAACTCACAGCAATCCACCTGCCTCTGCCTCCCGAGTGCTGGGATTATAGGCATGAGCCACCACGCCCGGCTTCTCATTTTTTTTTTGGTTTTTCAAGACAGGGTCTCTCTGTGTAGCCTTGGCTGTCCTAGACTCACTTTGTAGACCAGGCTGGCCTCAAACTCACAGCGATCCACCTGCCTCTGCCTCCCGAGTGCTGGGATTAAAGGTGTGCGCCACCACCGCCCGGCGACTTTCATGTTTTTTTGTTTTGTTTTGTTTTGTTTTTGACTTTCATGTTTTAATGAAGAAAATGCTCAGTGTAAAAATATAGTGCTTTCTTAGAAAATGTGAAGAAAGTATAACTATTAGCATTAGTAAAGTTACTAAAGAGTAACTTATGATGCAAGATGACATCTTATGATGGTTGTCCTGTAGTTAACCGCACACGAACAATACAAAAACACTATAGTTTGGAATAATCTAACAAGACTGCATGTTAAAAACTTGAAACATGAAATGATCTTTTTAACTTCCTGAGACATTTCTCCCTTTTTCATTTACTCCATGTATGCACATGCCGTGTGTATGTGGATGTATGTGGAAGACAGAGGTTGGTGTTAGGTGTCTTTATTGGATCTCCACCTTCTTGTGTGTATGAGGGTTGTGTGCCTGTCCGTGTGTGTTCATGGGAACCAGATGTGGGCATTGGGGTCCTCAGTCACCCTTAACATACTTATTTATTATATTATTTATTGTCTGTTTATTTTGTGGCAGGGCCTCACTGTGCAGTGAACCCAGGTTTGCCTCAGACTCAGAGATCCTCCTGTCTTGCTAGCGCTGGGATTAAAGGCATGTGCTACATACCCTGCATATTCACAAGCTCGTATATTTAACTAGTGTGGCTTAACAGAGAGTTCCAAGGAGATGGGAGGCGGGTTGTAGAGAGTTGTTAAACCTCCTTGGTGGAGGCAGGTGGATCTGAGTTCAAGGGCACTACACAGAGAAACCCTGTCTCAGAAAACAACAACAACAAAACAATTGTTTGTTTTACTGTTATGTTTTATGAAAGATTTTAGACATGCAAAAGTACCTGCTACCTTTCATCAATTTTTTTTAAGACAACATCTCAGATAGCCCAAGCTGTGTAGGGCCTGTCATGGTGGCACACACCTTTAATCCCAGCACTCGGGAGGCAGAGGCAGGTGGATCTCTGTGAGTTTGAGGCCAGCTTGGTCTACAAAGCAAGTATAGGACAGCCAAGGCTACAAAGAGAAACCCTGTCTCAAAAACCAAAAAATAAAATGCTGTGTAGCCAAGAACAGCTACGAGCTTCTGATTCTCCTGTGTCCATCTCCCAAGTACTGAGATTATGTGCCTCTCTTGAGTTACTCTTCCACCAGATTTAGAACATGGCAGTGATGGCGGTGGCGGCGTTTTTCTTCTTTCTGCCCTCCTTAGTCTCAGCATAATGAAACTCAGGGTATCTCTAAGACTGACTTACACCTTCCTGTAACTTCTAGGTCAGTCGCTAACCAGGTAGGGAGATTACGTCTGCTTTGGTTCAACCTGAAGTTTTTCCTTAAGATCTTTTGGTTTGAGGGTTTTTTGTTTTTTGTTTTTTTTGAGACAGGGTCCCACTATGTACCCCCTCACAGAGATGCACCTACCTCTGCCTCCTCAGTACTGGGATTTAAGGCTTGGGTCACCATGTCCACACTGCTCACAACCCAGGGTTTTTCAGCAGCATCACTCTGTGACTCAAAGTTCAGTACAGTAGAAATGTAGGGTGGTTGGTTGGTACAGTGACCCTGCCTTGACTGCTCAAAAAAGTACTTTGTTCGTTAAAACCAAAGTATTTAATTAAGTATCTTTTTCAGCAATCAAATATGACATGTGGCTCTTTGATGATCAGTCAGGAAAGAGCTCTCTCCCTCTTCCAAAGTAATTGCTTTTGGAATAACAAATTTTTTTGTTGAAACATAATGGAATATTTTATTTTGAAAACCTATGCCAGGCCAGGCAATGGCGGCGCACACCTCTAATCCCAGCACTTGGGAGGCAGAGGCAGGCAGATCTCTGTGAATTCAAGGCCAGCCTGGTCTACAAAGCAAGTCCAGGACAGTCAGGTCTATTACACAGAGAAACCCTGTCTCAAAAAATAAAAACAAACAAACAAACAAAAAAGAAAAGCTGTGCCAGAAACCTTCACAGGAGCAGAGTACTAGGAAAGTGAGGTCTTCAAGAGTGTTGGAAACAACTAGTTATCACACTAGCCCTATACTGTTGGGGACCACCCATGACAGGGGTCATGGAGAGTACCCCAGATTCCTGGTTTGAATGCCTAAAAGAAAGCATAGGGGGTTTGCCTGTGTGGTTGCTTGCCTTGGTTAAGGAGGCTTACCCAGAGCTAACATTCCTGCATCTGAGCTCCTAATTATCTGTTGGCCAGCTTTGAGATGTTAGACAATTTAGCAAAAATGATTTGTTTCTCGTTTGGTTCTATGAGTACTAGATCAATAAGTGCATGTAAGTTGTGCGGAGGGTTTGCTGTGTGGAACACTCAATAAGGTCAAGTTGTTAGCACCCGACAAGTCACAGGGGCGTCAAAGAGGATCAGACATTGAAGGCTGATTTGTTTTTCATGTTTTTCTTAAAGGGGACAATTCACCTCTTTCGAAAGCCACAGAGGTCCTTTTTTGGAAAGCTGCTACAGGAATTTAGACTCGTGGCAGCCGACCGAAGGGTAAGTCGCTCTTCAACCTTGGCTTGAGGTGTTGCATAGCCACATTATCGCTCTGAAGTGAGGGTGAGTTCTGAGGGACTGACTGGAGATGGGACTCAGGTCAAGAGCACTGGCTGCTCTTCCCAGCATGGCAGCTCGCGCCTGTCTGTAGCTCAGTCCTGGGGGGTCTGACACCCCTTCTGGCTTCCGCAAGCACTAGGTGCAGGACAAAAACAACAACAACAAAATCATCATTTTCTATCTTTAAGTCCTTTGTGCCCCATTCCTCTGCAAAGTTCTTACCTTTCAGTTCTCACTCACCCCACTCTGTCCCTGTCCCTGAGTCTGACCAAGGATATCAGACCCCACTGACTGGTCTCACTGAACTGATGATGTCACGAGTGCTCCTCTTGTTGAAGTTCTGTAGCTCATCCAGTTTCCCACATTTCTAGATAATGTGTGTGTCTGTGTGTGCCTGTGTGCCACAGTACATATTTGGAGGTCAGAGGACAACACGTTTACCCTTTGAGCCATCTTGCTGGCCCAGTAATTGACAGTTTTTAAAGGAAAACAGTAGTGCCTATGTTAATCTGTGTTACCAAAATCACCTCTCATTTTTCTTGACTTTCTTAAGTTGGCAAAAATTGGTCACCTGTCCTTAAAATATAGCAGTACATACATTCTGAGGCAGCCCTTGGCTTTCCTCCTGCCGACTCCGTTACCTTCCAGTCCTCTTCACCACTTTCCTTGCTTCCGCACTTTGGAGTAGGATCTCCAGCCTGTTGATGACTTCACACACACAGAAGTGCTGTCTGCGCTCCGGGTTTTCATTGCACCTGGGTGCTGGTGACTTTGTATTTACATCGCAAGCCCTAACTTCTCCATCTCTGCTTCCTTTATAGAATGTGGCCTCCTCGTCTCATGGATGGTGGATGGGCATTTCCGTCATAGTGTGGTCGAGACTGGACCTTGAACTTGAGCGCTTGCTTATTAACTGCACACTCTTCCTGGTGTTAGAGTCAGAATGGTTGTCATTTCCATTCTTGTTCAGTTCTTCATTCCCCACGTGGAGCAAATGTGCCAGCTGTCCTTAGTGCAGTGTGCACAGTCTTGCCCTTAGCACGCCCTCCTACACTTTCAAACCCCAGAGTAACCAGAATGACCTTTTGCTCTCTCTAGGCGGGAGGGACTGAGAAAAAGTCTCTCCACATAGCTTAGGCTAGCTCAGACTTGCTGTGTAGCCCATGCTGGCCTTCAGCTGCCATCCTCTTACCTCAGGGTCCTGAGTGTTGGGGTCACAGGTATACCCCAGCATCCCCAGGAGAATGTTCCTTGGGGAGTGTAAGACAACCTCCAGCTAATGTTTCCCAGCATTCAAGGCATCTTGTGCAGTTGCTGCAGCTGCCCTCTCTTCCGCTGTTCTCCAGCTGTCCTTGCTAGGGGCTTTGTCACTGGGGCCTTAGCTCTCTGGCCTCCATTTTCTCTCCTAGTTATTCTCATGTGGGAATCTGTGGTCTTTCAGAGTCTGTTTACTTGTCACTTTATTACAAGTCTTTGCTGATGAGCCTGTCTAGGAAGAATCCTCTTCATTTACACCACCTTCCATTTTCTTAGCCCCCACCACCCGAAACAGGGTTTCTTTGTGTGGCACAGGCTGTCCCAGAACTCACTCTGTGGACCAGACTGTCCTGGAATTCAGAGCTCTGCCTCCTGGGATTAAAAATATGCACTACCACCACCTGGCTTCTTTACCTACTTTTTATTTGCTTCTTATTACTACTACCATTGACAAAAAATACTTATCATCACTCTGCCTACCTTGTAGGTCCATGGTTTGTTCTCTGCTTCTCTCTCATGCCTGAAACAATGCCTGGCATAGATACTTCTTGAGTAAATAGCTTTACTCAGAGTTACTTTAAAAAAAAAAAATAATACAAAGAAAATATTTTTATCTGTGCGTCCTTTCCATTGGCTAGTTCTAAATAGAGGTTCAATGTATTGTCCTTGGTCAGTGCAGTAGGTTGAGCAGAAACCCCTGGGTCCAGATCTGCCCGTCATGATGTTCTTCTTGTGGGTTTCTAGGAACCTCTGGATCCTTTGTGTATCAAAGACTCTAAGGTTAACAGTTGATGTCAAAACACAAAAAAAGGGGCCTGGAGAGATGGCTCAGAGGTTAAGAGCACTGGCTGCTCTTCCAAAGGTCCTGAGTTCAATTCCCAGCAACCACATGGTGGTTCACAGCCTCTATAATGAGATCTGGTGCCCTCTTCTGGCCTGCATGTGTCCATGTAGACAGAACACTGTTTACATAAATTAAAAAAAAAAAAAAGACACAAAAAAGGTTTGAAAAGCTATAGATAATCACTGTGGACTCAGCCTCCCTTGATTATTTTGTAGAGCATCTAATATGCTCCCAACTGAATCTTAAGCATGATGTGTCCAGGTGACAGAGTTATAGTCCCTTCCATTTGTCCTCAGCATCTTTCTTTTTCTTCTTTTTCTCTGGACTAAGAATTGATGTGCTGGTACATGGCTCTTCCTCTGAAAGTGGCTCTTCCTTAATATGTTTCCTCTTATCTTTCTTTTTCTTCTTCATATTTTTTGGTTTTGGTTTTGGTTTTTTGAGATAGGGTTTCTCTGTGTAACAGCCCTGGCTGTCCTAGGCTCACTTTGTAGACCAGGCTGGCCTCGAACTCAAAGCAATCTGCCTGCCTCTGCCTCCCTGAGTGCTGGGATTAAAGGTGTGCGCCACCACGCTTGGCCTTCAGCTTTAATTTTAATCTTCGCCTTTTTACTTTCTTTTCAATAATTTCATCCTCTTTATCTACCTCTTCTATTTTGCTTTTTTTGTTGTTGTTGTTGTTTTTTTTTGGACCAAATTGGAAGTGTGGAGTCACCAGAGGGCTCATAAGTCTTCACTTCACTTTTGTGTTCATGCTTTTCTGCTTTTGCTAATGCCTTTCCTGTTCCACTTGTTTTTCTTACCCCTCTGTCCTCCAAAATTCTCAATCTGGCTTCTAATTTGACTCTGTTTTCAACTCCCATCGCAGAACTGGAATCTTCACCAAAAGCATCGTAAGGGATAGCCAAAACTCAGAGAGTTGCTTTTAAATTGACCTTCTGGTTGGATTGTGTCTAAAAGGGTTTTACTGTGTTGTCTAGGCCACTGTAAATGACCCTCCTGCTTGACTATGGCAACTTGATGGATGGAGTTTTTGTTAGATGCAGAAAACGTGACACACTTTTTATAAGTTGTGTTTGTTTATTACATGCTTTTTATTGGTGTGACTTAAGCAACTTGAGCAGATCTGGTGAGCTCGTATCAACATTATATGAACGGGATGCCTTTCCTTCCCACAGTCCTGGAAGATACTTCTTTTTGGTGCAGTCAACGTGCTGTGCACTGGCTTCCTGCTCATGTGGTGCAGCTCTACCAACAGCATAGGTATGTGACCCTTTGGTTGTCATCAGCTCAGCTTCACTTTTGATTTTGCTTTGAAGTAAAGATGTATGTACTAGCTAATTTTATATCAACTTGACACAAGCTGTAGTCATCTGAGATGAAAGACCCTCAGTTAAGGAGATGCTCTGTAAGATTGGGCCATAGGCAAGCCCAAGCATGTTCTTAGTTAGTGATCAGTGAGGATGGTGCCACCCTGGGAGTGGAGTGGTCCTGAGCTCTGTAAGAAAGCAGGCCTAATAGAGCTCATGTGGCACACACCTCAAACTCACAGAGATCCACCTGCCTCTGCCTCCTGAGTGCTGGGATCAAAGGCATGTGCCACCACGCCCAGCTCCCTTGCTTTTTTAAAAATCCATTTATTTATTTATTGTGTGCGTTGGTGTTTATTTGCTTGCTTTTTATTATCTATTTAGTTGTTTATCCATTTATTTATTTATTTGTTTGTTGTATGTATTGGTGTTTTGCCTTAAAGTATGTCTGTATGAAGGTGTCAGATTCCCTGGAATTGGATTTACAGACAGTTGTGAGCTGCTATGTGGGTGCTGGAAAGTGAACCTAGATCCTCTGGAAGAACCACCATTGCTCTTAACCACTGAGCCATCTCTCCAGCCTCCACTTGCTTGCTTTTTAAAGAATGTTATTAATGGCTGGAGAGCAGAGCATAACTTGTGGGAGTTGTTTCTGTCCCGCCGTCCACCATGTGGGATCACACCCAGCTGTGCCAAGTTTGGAGTGGCCAGGGCTTGTACTCACTGAGCCATCTTGCTGGCTGTATATTATTTTTACAAGAACATATTTAAAACTTCCCGATGAACAGTCCTATTTGATTGGATATTACTTTTTCTTTAAGATTCTGTTTGTTTGTTTGTTTTTGATAAAATCTCATTTAGCCCAGGGTGGTCCTTACTCTACAGCCAAGATTACTTTGAGCTTTTCACCCTCCTCCCTATACTTCTAGGATGTTGTCACCTGGATTGAACCCAGGGCTTTGTATCTGCTAGACAAATACATTATCTACTGAACTGCATCCCTAGTCTTGTTTTAACTGGAAATTTTTTAATGATTTGTTATTTAAAAATAAAAATATGAAACAAAAAACCCTTTCGAGTGAGGTATGAAACACAGCTTTTTAGTATGTTCTAATGAAACTAATTTTTTTTTACAGTTTATAAGTAAGATTTTTTGAGGTTTATTAGTTATTCCATAAAAGAGAAATTTTGTCATTTTCTTCTTGCATCTTGATATCTGAGGGTCACACTGTACCTCAGAGTTCATCCCTAGCATGCTCCATGCCTAGACCCTGAGCTCAGTCTCCAAATCTAGGGGGTGGGGCAAGTAGAATTAGAGAGGGAGAGGAAGAGAGGTTGCTGGGTGAAACACTTATACATTTAAGACACTAATTTGAAACAAGATAAAACAAGCAAACACCAGTAGCCAGATGTCAGAAGAGACCCTTGGGGTCTCCAGCCGCTTGTGTGGCTTAAGCTGAGCTTAACCTGGTTTGTCTGCCCGTGTTATTCATGCTTAGTATAAAATTGCAAATGTGTAGGGCTAGCCAGTAACCCCAATTTCTTTTGCTGTTTTGCTGTATTAAAAAAAATGGGCTGGAGAGATGAGTCAGAGGTTAAGAGCACTGACTGCTCTTTCAGAGGTCCTGAGTTCAATTCCCAGCAACTACATGGTGGCTCACAACCATCTATAATGTGATCTAACTAACGCCTTCTTCTGGCCTGCAGGTGTATTCAGGCAGAGCACTGTATACATAATAATAAATAAATCTTTTTTTTAAAAATGGGTTAGGAGCCAGGCGTGGTGGCACACACTTTTAACCCCAGCACTTGGGAGGCAGAGGCAGGCAGCTCACTGTAAGTTTGAGGCCAGCCTGGTCTACAAACTGAGTCCAGGACAGCCAAGGCTACACAGAGAAACCCTGTCTCGAAAAACCAAAAGCCAAACCAAACCAAAATAAAAAAAAAAAAATGGATTAGGAAGGGCTGAGGAGATGGCTTAGTGTTTGAGAAGTCTGGCTGCTCTTACAGAAGACCTGTGTTTGATTCCCAGCACCCATATGGTAGCTCACAACCATTCGTAACTCTGGTTCTATGGCATTTGGTGCCCTTTTCTGACTCTTTGGGCACTACAGGAGTATGGGGCATACCTATACTTTCAGGAAAAATTACTCACATACATAAAATAAAAAATTAAAAATAAGGGCCAGGCGTGGTGGTACATGCCTTTAATCCTAGCACTTGAGAGGCAGAGGCAGGTAGATCTCTGTGAGTTCCAGGCCAGCCTAGTCTACAAAAGTGAGTCCAGTATAGCCAGGGTCTCCAACACCCCCCAACCCTCCCAACACACACACACACACACACACACACACACACACACACACACACACA
>OU015742.1:85540560-85588502 GCA_907169655.1 Acomys percivali
TTCGCTATAGATGGTACTTTCCATTTTCTGCTGCTTTCGTGTCATTTTTCCACAAATCAGATGACTCCATGTGTATTGGTTTGGTGTTGGAACACAAGGTTAGGATTCTGACCCAGTGTGCCTAGCAACCTATGATGTCACTACTTACCTGCCACTGGCCATGTCCCTGCCCAGGAGTATACAAAGGGACAAACCCTCCTTGTGGCTCTCTCTCTTTCTTGTTTCTCTTTTCCTCTCTTCCTCTCTCTGTCTCTCTGCCATTTCCTTTCTTCTTTCCCCATGCTCATATAATAAACTCTATTTCATATCTGTTGTGTGGCACATATTTCATATTGTATATCTAGTTATTTCATTGGTACTTAATCCCTTTAATCCTTTAATCGCAGCACTCGGGAGCCAGACACAGGTGGATCACTGTGAGTTCAAGGCCAGCCTGGTCTATAAAGCGAGTCCAGGATAGCCAAGGCTAGCATGGGGAAATCCTGTCTTGAAAAACCAAAAAATTAAAAAAAAAAAAATTGGTGGCCTGTATGGGGATTGAACATGTGACCTTGGCGTTATGAAGCTTTATGAGGAGAATTTGGAGAGTTTGTGAGAAAACTCCAAAGAAACAAGGCAGAAGTCTTGTAACCTCTGATCCTTGGTAACTTGGAGTTGGTCTTGGAATGTGCTTTCGTGGCCCTCCCAGGTGTAGTCCATAGGAGTGAGTTTACTTCAGATTACACATCATTTACTGTTACTAATTCAGATGATGTGTCCAAGCCGCAGGAGCCACTGTCTAAGGCCTAAACTCCTGTGACCTTACTCATGACCTCGCTTAACCCTCAGAGTATAAATTGTCTGATGCCCTGAATAAAGTTGGCTATTGCATGAGACTTTCCTCTGCCTCATTTTAACTCCATTTCCCAGGTTCCTGCCCCAGCTGGAGTGGCAACAATTCAGTTTTGGGTCTTTTTCCTGTTCACACTGTTGCATTTGTCTCTCCTGTAATAGGTCAAAACTGTCTGCTTCCCTTCACTTTTTATTTCTATATACATTGTAATGTCAGCTTATTACTTTTCACATGTAGTACTGTTTCATTTACATGCCATTTTTATATTTATATAACTTAATTTTTTGTTCCCATCTAGCCATGCTAATAAAATTTAGTTATTCTTTTAATTATTTTTGGGTGATTTTTTGTTTGTTTGTTTGGTTGGTTGGTTGGTTGGTTGGTTTTTCAAGACAAAATTTCTCTGTGTAGCCCTGGCTGTCCTAGACTTACTTTGTAGACCAGGCTGGCTTCGAACTCACAGCAATCTGCGTGCCTCTGCCTCCCAAGTGCTGAAATTAAAGACATGAGTAAAGGTGTGCACCACCACACCTGGCTTGGTTATTCTTTTAATAATGCATAGAGTTCTGTTCATTCCAAAACGTTTTCTTTACAAACAGCAATGTAATACACATCCTTAATTACATTTTTTAAAAGATTTATTTATTTATTATGTATACAGCGCTCTATCTGCATGTAAGTCTGCACTTCAGAAGAAGGTACCAGATCTCATTATAGATGGTTGTGAGCCACCATGTGGTTGCTAGGAATTGAACTCAGGACCTTTGGAAGAACAGACTGTGCTCTTCACCTCTGAGCCATCTCTTCAGCCCCTTTATTACATTTTTTCCTCAACCTTCATGATTATTTCAATGAGAACTTTTAAGCATTTAAACTGACCTTCTGTATTTATTATCATTAGAGTATGTACTGCAGAAAAAACCATGATGATTTCTAGCTTAAAGAATATAGATTATAACACAGGATCCTAATTAACAATAACTGGGAGAGGCAATATTGATGGGTAAAATTAGGAACTTGGGAGTCAGAGTATCTAAATACGAAGATCTCACTCTTCCAGCTTCTGTGTCAGTCATCTGACTGGCTGGCTAGGTACTTAGCTATATGATTCTGCAAACAGTTACTTTTCCTGTGGGTCCCAAGTTACTTACCGGTACAGAAACTAAAACAGATGAAGTAATTCTCATAATGACTTGTGCTGGCTTATGTCAGAGCAACTTGGGAAGGGAAGGAGTTATTTTGTCTCACTGTTTCAGAGAGGTCAGTTCATGGTCTCTTGGTCATAGGTGGTTGAAGACAGCATCATCGTAGTAAGGGAAGGTAGGAGAAGGCATCTGCTTGTATTATGGAGGACAGGAAGCAGAGAAAGATGCATACAGGAAGAGACCAGATCACAATATGACCCCAGGGCATGCCTCACTGTTTCCCCCATCAAGGCCCCATCTCTTGCCTTTTGCCACCTCCCACTTATGCCATCATATTATGAATCTATCAAGAAACTAAGGCATTGGTTACCTTAGCGCCCTCACAGACTCACTCAGGGATGTTCTTCACTAGTCATGTAGTGTTTCTTAATTCGATCAAGGTGAGCCATTATTGTACTTAAGATTTAAGAATTAAGGCTGTGGTGGCGCACGCCTTTAATCCCAGCACTCAGGAGGCAGAGGCACGTGGATCTTTGTAAGTTCGAGGCCAGCGTGGGCTACAAAGTAAGTTCTAAGACAGCCAAGTCTGCACAAAGAAACCCTGCCTTGAAAAACAAGCAAGCAAACAAACAAAAAAGAAATTAATTGAAATAATATGTTAAAGGCTGTGCCCAGTACACAATGGATCAATTAAATGTTAACTGTTATGATAGTTGTTGTTTCTACAAAAGTAATGGCCATAAATGCTTATCAAATATGTATAAAATACTGTTATTTCAGTTTTCCTTGTGTTTTATCTTTGGGAGCTTGTTTGGAGGTTCTACAGGGGTGTAGTCTATGCCCTTGACTGAAGAACAGCTCTCCTCCATAGGGGAGATCATCTGTTACAAACTGCAGTTTCTGCAAGGACACACACGAGCAGGAAGAGAGACACTTGCCCAGCCATGCAGATTAGCCCAGTCAATCCTGACAGTCAGCACGGTGGCAGGTGGCAGAGCCAGATCATCCTCTTTTCTTTTCTTTTTTTCTTTTTTTGTTTTTTGTTTTTTGTTTTTCGAGACAGGATTTCTCTGTGTAGCCTTGGCTGTCCTGGACTTGCTTTGTAGACCAGGCTGGCCTCGAACTCACAGTGATCCACCTGCCTCTGCCTCCTGAATGCTGGGATTAAAGGTGTGCGCCACCATGCCTGGCTTAGATCATCCTCTGACCCACTGTGTGTCACTCCTCGGCAGCTCTGCAGTCTCACAGTCTGGCTGACAGTTCACTGCGTATACATAGACAGAGTGAATAATTGAATGTGTGTGTGTGTTCTAGGAAGACTGGCTCATCAACTGAAGAGTTACAGTGTCCTAATGATCTGATTTCAGGTTTGAACGATTAGAAGTTCTGGCTGTGTTTGCTTCTACTGTCTTGGCACAGTTGGGAGCCCTCTTCATACTAAAAGAAAGGTACATTTCTGTGTGTATTATGATCAGTTTCACTTGGAAATAGGAAAGAATCCAGTGAGACATAATGGTTTGAAAGTATGCAAATTACCATGGACAGTGTTGGAGTTCTGATAGTACAGTTTCTTCTTGTTTCAGACCCGTTCTTTTTCTTTTCCACTTCCAAATGACTCCTTTTTAATTTTTATGAACATTGGTGTTTTGCCTACATGTATGAGATGGAGTAAACTGCCATGCGGGTGCTGGGAATTGAACCTAGGTCCTGTGGAAGAACAGCCATCTCTCTAGCCCTCTTTAACTTTTCCAGTTCTTCCTTTGGGACGTGGGGGGCTTGGTAGAGAAGTGTTGACATGACACGGTAGGAATAACTTTAGTCTCCTGGCCTTGTCACCACTAAAGTACTAAAGGGTTTTTATGAACTTTAGGGTAGATTAGTTATATATTTATAGTTTACAGCTATATATTTAATATAGGTCTTTAGTTTTATAATTTGTGTAACTTATTTGATGTATTTGTCTTTCTTTTAGTGCAGAACGCTTTTTGGAGCAGCCCGAGATACACACGTAAGATAGGTTATTTATTTATTTCTCTCAACTATGGGATCTGTCTAATTCAGGGCATGCTAGGGAGATATTCTACCACTGATACGTATCTCTAGCCAAAGATGTTATTTGGGAGAGTAATTTACTTTTTATTTTTATCCCAGTTACTAGTTGCTCCATTATTACTTTGTCCAGCATCAAAGTTCCAAAGTACAGCCATCTATCGCTGGTATCTCAGGAAAAAAACCCTCCAAATCCCAACACTCCCTTTCACCTTCAGCACTTCCCAGACACTGAGCTTTGTAATGGTGCAGGAAGCATTTTGTAACTTCAGGCTGAGGTCAGCACCCTAAACCAGCTCCCTCTAGTGTTTCACATTTGGCCCCCAAATCTTTCCTTGCTGTCTTTAGAAAAGACTGTATTTATCACCCACCTGCTTAGCAACTTTGTGGGCCTTACCTGTTGACTCAGGCAAGTTGACTTGTCTAGTGTGTTGGCACATCTGTTAACATTTGTATAAACCCATAATTGTAATTAGCTATAGAAAACATAGTTGATGGTAAGAGACCATCCTGTCCTGTGTAAAATGGACAGCAAAGACAAGACACGTGCTACACAACTAGAAAGCACGCCTGGGTTCGGGATGGCAGTCTGTAAAACTGGTCCCCTTGCCCCTCTTTCCTCTATTCTCTCCATACACTAAAATAACAGGTTTGAATCATCAAGAAAAAAAGTGAAGGTGACTGTTTTGTTCTTTCCAGGGGCAGATTACTAGTTGGTACTTTTGTGGCTCTTTCATTCAACCTGTTCACAATGCTTTCTATTCGGAATAAACCTTTCGCTTATGTCTCTGAAGGTATGTTGTTTGTTTTAGTTTACTATTAATTAAATTTTTTTCTTGGAAAAACTGGTGGGTTTCTTTTTTCATTAACTTGTAAATCTATGAGAAATATATTCAGCAGAGAAGGAAGAGCTAGCCCAAAGCTTCTCAAGTCTTTTTCTTTTTCTTTTTTAATTTTCAAGACCGAGTTTCTCTGTGTAGCTCTGGCTGTCCTGGAACTTACTCTGTAACCAGGTTGGCCTCGAACTCAGCGATCTGCCTGCCTCTGCCTCCCCAATGCTCTGATTAAAAGCCTTTGCCACCATTGCATGCTAGCTTCTCAAACCTAAATGTTAAAGATTATACACTAATTTCATCTCATTAGCACAAAATATAAAAGCCAGTGAGCTGGCGTTGAATTAAATGATACATGATGAAAAGGCACAGTAGCACTTGCCTACAGTCCCAGGACATGGGAAGCTGAGGACGATGATTGTAATGAGTTTGAAGCCACTTTGTGCTGCACAGTGAACACCGGGCCAACTGAGACCCTGCCTCCAACAAAACAAAGAAAAGGAATCCTCAAGTCTTCACAAGTCCAGACAGTTTTTCTGCTTTATCTGTGTAAATTTCTGATTGTTTTCAA
The DNA here is from genome assembly GCA_907169655.1 of Acomys percivali. Classification (NCBI taxonomy): domain Eukaryota; kingdom Metazoa; phylum Chordata; class Mammalia; order Rodentia; family Muridae; genus Acomys; species Acomys percivali. The sequence goes on from OU015742.1 coordinate 85,545,991, forward strand.
AACCTTTAGTGTTTTGAAATCTCATTAACAGCAGAGACTTTAGCTATTGGTGGATGGAGAAGGAGTGAATACACAGAGCCTACTTTGGAACAGAGGACAGCAGTAGATGATGATCTTCAGGTCTTTGGACTTGAGCACCACACAGACAGTGGTGCAAGCTTTCTCAAATGCTCATTCGTATCCCGGCAACCTCACAGGTGTAAGGGAGACGACACTGTATGTATATATCAGTCAGAATGGAAGGGCGGTGGTCTGTATTGTCCCCACAGCCGCTGAAGCGAGCACTTTATTATCGTCGTTTTACATGATGTGTTCAAAGATGAAGTCATTTGCTGAAAGCCGCTGTCCTGGGCACAAGCTGAACCATCACTGCCTTCTCTTTAGTCCAGTCCAGTCCTTTATGGAGAGCTTGTCAGGCTCCTTACGACATGGTAGCGTCAAGGGCACCAGGATGAACATGGCTTGAGTGTGGAGGCTGTTTGTCAAGGAAAAGTCCCCGTTGGGATCTTTGGGTGTCCCTAGGTAAACTCCTGGCTTTCTGAGAACTGAAGGAATTAATAATTGGCATGATCTGAGACCTGTTCTTTATATATACAAAACCTGTTTACTTATTTGCAAGGAAAGCTGCAGGTGTATGGCATGAAGGTCAGGGAACAACTTCAAGAGACAGTTCTTTTCTTCCATCATGTGGGTCTCAGGTCGCATGTAGATTATCAGGCTTAGCCATCTTGCCATCCCTAAAACTTTATTTTAAAAGCACCATCACATGTCACATCCTCTAACTCCTTCAGGTCAACTGTGCATCACTGTTGAAAGTGCTTTAGACTTACTCTATTGTCATGAAAAAGGAAAAAGCTGTAGATTTGAGAAGTATTGCACTTTGTCATGCTACATGGTCACTGCCAAAATGAAAGAACTCATTTTTCTAGTGTTGGTTTATTCTTCTTTTTAGATAATTTAAGTATTTTCTTCTTTAAGCTGCTAGTACGAGCTGGCTTCAAGAGCACGTGGCAGACCTTAGTCGAAGGTAAGGTGCGCTGGAGTTTTCTGATTTGAATAATTGAACAAGGGTTCCTGAGCAGTGCGTCTATCGAAAGCAGCTAACTCCTGCCCGAGCTGCTGGGTTCAGTTCTCATTCTCTCGTGCTTTTCTCATTGACGGCACAGGAGAACTCTACCGTGGCAGAGCTTTGCTCTCTCAGTATAGTGCACCTCACCTGCAGCAGGCTCTCATCCGCACTGGGTGGCTTCTAACGCCCGCTCTGTTCGCTCTTCCGCAGCTTGTGTGGGATTCTTCCAGGACTCAGCAGTATCTTCCTGCCCCGCATGAATCCGTTCGTTCTGATTGATCTTGCCGGGGCCTTTGCTCTGTGTATAACATACATGCTGATTGAAATTAAGTGAGTATATTGCATTGCTATCCGGTGGGGTTTGATTCCTGGAGCCTGCCTTTAAGGGCATCAACAAGATGGATTTGGGGTCAGGCTTCTAGCATTTTTGCTTATGACCTGTGTAACTTGGTCAGGTCTCATCTTCAACTATTTAAGGGAATCAGGCCTCAGTATCTCTCACCACAACTTATAATGAAGATGAGAAATGTATTTAATTCCTACTACTGGCTAGAAGAATGAGGCTGGAGACAGTAAGAGGGAGGTCTAAGATGTAGTTGCTCTTGCTGGGGGCGGGCAGCTGGGGAGGTAGCCCAGAGCAACTTAAAAAGAAAATTAAAGCCTTTGTTTTGAGACAAGATTTCTCTATGTAATAAACCTGGCTATCTTGGAACTCTCTTTATAGACCAGGCTGTCCTGTAACTCACAGAGATCCACCTGCCTCTATCTCCCCAAGTGCTAGGATTAAAGGTGTGTGCCACCACCCTGGCAAAGCCTCTTTTTTTTTTTTTTTTTTTAATTTTATGTGTATTGCCATGATGTCAGAGCCATAGGATCTAAACTTAGAGACAGTTGTGAGCTGCCATGTGGGTGCTGAAACTGAACCTCTAAAAGAACAGACAGTGCTCTTAACCACTGAGCCATCTCTCCAGCCCCATGGCAAAACTTTTAATAATAGACATTGCAGCTGCTTTTAGGCCAACATTTTACAACTGAATTATTTGATTAACTTGCCTTTAACCAGATGTATTTACTGTAATGGCTTCTTGGTTTTGGGTTTTTTTTTTTGTTGTTGTTGTTGTTGTTGTTTTTTGTTTTTATACATATTTCTCCTTAAAAGTCACAGGCAATTCTGTTTTTATTTACTGAGGATTCCCAAATACTTTTTCTAACCAGACTTCCATTGCGTTCCAAGGCATTGTTTCCCTAACTTCTAGTTGTGTGTCCTGAGTATCCTTCCCCGTTGCTGAAACCTTTCTGACATTGTCTGTGAGCAACTGCAGCTGTCAGCTCTCCCAGTGCAGTGCACAGTGCAGTACACCTGTTTCTTTCTTCTTAACATTTATGTGTGTGTGTGCCGGCGTCTGTGTGACAGTCAGAGGACGGCTGTGGAGAGCCCATGCTCTACTCCCAACTTGTTGGAGTAGGATCTTCCACATCTGCAGCGTGCCCCAGGCCCCTGCTGCTACTCCACCTCTGCCCCCAGCCCACTGTGGGGACACTGGGACTACAGTACAGATATGGTCACCACAGCCAGGCTGTTCCTTGAGCTTAAGTGATCCAACTTAGGACATCAGGCCTCAGAGGCAAGTGCTCAAACTCATGGGGCCATCTCCCTAGCCCTGACACTTTTTTGTTTGTTTCCAGACAGGGTTTCTCTGTGTAGCCTTGGCTGTCCTAACTGTAGAACAGGCTGGCCTTGAACTCACAGAGATCCCTGCCTCTGCTTCCTTGGGCGTGGGAATTAAAGGTGTGTGCCACCATGCCTGGCTGACACTTTTTTTTTAATCCTTATTTTAACCATCTGACAGCATATAGTTTGGTGACAGTGAGTACATCCACATTTTTGTTAAATAGGTGCACATCTTGGTACAGTCGTCATTACCACCATCCATCCATCTGCAGGGCTTTGCCCTCATCCCTAACTGAAGCTCTGCCCTCATTTGAGCATACCTCTCTGTTCTCTTCTCGGGGTCCCCTGTAACCGCTCTGCACTCTGCCTCCCATTTTAACTGCATACAATCATACAAGTACAGCATACAGTCATGTTAACTGGCTTGTTTCCCATAGCAGTGTTTTCACAGTTCATCCATGTTGTATATATCTGTATTTCCTTCCTTTTTGAGGCTAAATCCCACATTTTATTAGTCACTCATCTGCCAGTAAACATTTGGGTTGATCCCACCTTTTGGCTGCTGTGGATAATGCCACCGCGACCTGAGGTTCAGTCCCTAGTGGCCTCTGCCGGTGTCTCCACTGAGGCAGACCCGCTGCAGTGTGTGTGTTTTGAGGACCGCACTGCGTTCTTCAGTGCTTGTTCTAGGTTCCCCTTTGCTCGGTCTACCTCAAGCCAAATCTGATTGATCACTCAGTTTTTTCTTAACTAGTCTCCTCTTTGCTTGTTTACTGTCCCAAATAAAGCCATTGTCATCATCACTGTCATTAAAATAGTCTCTTGGAGCCGGGCATGGTGGCGCATGCCTTTAATCCCAGCACTCAGGAGGCAGAGGCAGGTGGATTGCTGTGAGTTCGAAGCCAGCCTGGTCTACAAAGCAAGTCCAGGACAGCCAAGGCTACACAGAGAAATCCTGGCATAAAAAATAAAAAAGAAAGAAAGAAAGAAAGAAAAAAAGGAAAGGAAAGGAAAGCTCATTTATCTTTCTTATTATCTCTCTGCATACTAATTAACATAATTATTTTTTTTTCCATTAAACTTTGATAGGCAAGATTTTTGTTGTTGTTGTTGTTGTTTTGGTTTGTTTCTGGTTTTTGAGACAGTTTCTCTGTGTAACAGCCCTGGCTGTCCTGGACTCACTTTGTAGACAGGCTGTCCTGGAACTCACAGAGATCTGCCTGCCCTACCTCTGGACTGCTGGGATTTAGCACTACCACCCCTGGCCCTTTTTTTTTTTTTTTTTTTTTTTAATGTACATTGGTGTTTTGCCTGTGAGTATGTCTGGTGAGGGTGTCAGCTCTTGGAGTTACAGACAGTTGTGAGCTGCCATGTGGGTGCTGGAACTCAGGTCCTCTGGAAGAGCAGTCAGTGCTCTTAACCGTTGAGCCATCTCTGCAGCCCCAACAGGCAAGAATTCTAACAGCTGCCTTTTTGGACCCTCACCCACCACCCCTCCAGGTGCACTTGACAATAGTAGCTATTTGTGATGCTTTTAGAAGTTGTTTTTGATAATTCATATGATTAAATTGTAAGTTGAATTGTTTTTCCTTGCAGTAATTATTTTGCTGTAGACACTGCCTCTGCAATAGCCATTGCCCTGATGACATTTGGCACCATGTACCCCATGAGTGTGTACAGTGGGAAAGTTCTTCTCCAGGTGAGGCTCTTGTTTTCACTGGGCACACGTGTCTAATGTGGGCTGCTGCGTTCTCTTCCCAGATGGAAGCTGGTGTGGACTCTAGCGGATAGATGAAGTGTTAGCGGCGAGGGGCCCTGTCAGCTGGAAGCCAACAGTCAGACAGTGACCTAGAACTCACTTAGCAGGGACTGCATACTTTAGGTTCACATTCCTCCATGTTCCTGCACGTGCAATCATGGGTTTGTAATTATTTGTTCTAGTCGTATTTTAAGTGTAAACAATGTTTTTTAAATATTTCATTTCTTTGGGTAAATATGCTCTAGGTTATATGCCTGTCTAGTTATGATTGCCTTTTTGTTTCCTGTCATTGGATCCTCACGGTGACAAATTGGGTATTAAGATAATATAAACATGTTTCCCAGAACTAGGTGCATGTAAATCCCGGTCTTCCTTTCATTCATCTCTTATGCCTGTGCTTTTCCTAGAATTTAGTAGTAAAGATGGCATAGTCCTTTTGTAGTACTGTGCCCTAAATGAAATGTTGCTTTTCTAACCATTTCTTATCTACTTTTTGTTAGTTTGTTGGGTTTTTTTCTCACTTCATTTTATTTATTTATTTCAGTTTCACTTTCTCTCCAGTGCCCCCAGCCAACCACCAAGGGCACTCTTAACTGCTGAGTCCATCCATCACTCAGCCCCTTGGTGCTTGGTTCCCTGAGTCTCATTGATTCTAGAGAGAACAGCTCCCTTGTAAGAAAAAGCCGAGCTGTGCTCCTCCTTGGAAGGCCCTCCCACTCTCAGCAGTTCTCTCCTTAATCTGTGTTTACTCAAAAACAAACAAACAAAAAGATGAGATGTTGTTCTGCTGGGCCAGCGAGACCTCTCCTCCCTAAGTCATAATAGAACTAAGGCTGGGGCACTGGGCACTGGAGTTAGGAGCGCTGGCTGTTCCTCCACATGGCCCACATTCAATTCTTAGCACCTGCATGGCAGCTCACAACCGTCTGTAATTCCAGTTCCAGGGGATCCATCACACCAGGCATGAATGTGGTGCACATATCTGCACATGCAGGCAAAATACCCACACACATAAAATAAAATAAATCATTAAAAAATAAATCTAAGGCTGGCTTGAAATCCATTTGTGGGTGTTGAGGGGCTTCAAAATCATTATTGCAAAATTATGTTCTCCCTAGGATATTCATGTTTTATTCTGTTTTTTTAGACAACACCACCTCATGTTATTGGTCAGTTGGACAAGCTGATCAGAGAGGTAAGATGGAACAGTAAATAAGTTGTTTTTTAAATGTATGTTAGGGAAACAAAAGGGTGGGCATGGTATGTACAATATAGTGACTGTAAAATTTTCTCCTAGGGGAGTTTGTCTTATACTAAATGTCACACACAACATAACTTGCTATAAGGAGTTTATTTGAGGAGATGAGAGAGGAGTTAGGGCCTGGGGAAGGAACAGAGAGGATGATTGACCTTGTGGACAGACAGACAGATGGAGACAGAGCCATGAGGGCAGAGAAGGCCAGAGGGGGACAGAGAGAGAAAGCCAGAGGGAGCAGAGGAAGAACGGGGCGGGGAGCGGGAGAGACACAGAACCAGGCCAAGAGTAAGGGAGCCGGCGGTGACAGGCAGCAGGTGATGATGTCAGAGGTTGAAGGCCCCTAGGGGCAGGCTAACAGGGCTGCCTGTATGCTAACAGTTTGTTTGTTTTATACTAACAGGGTAGAAAGTATAACATAGGGACAAAAATAGAAAAATTTGAGGGATTGCTCAGTGTAGAAGACAAGTTGCCTTGAAGTACGTGTGGAAGGTAGTGATCTGAAGACACCATGTTAGCTGGGGAAATGAGTTTTCTCATCCTTTAACTAAAACAAATGTCCTCACGCTGACCCACCCCACTTCTCAGTGTGTCGGCTATTTTCTTTTGTTAGAAGTTCCACCTAATGGAGAAAACCAATCATTGGTTTGGATGTTGACACTGTTCTCAGTTCTTGGTTTTTGGTATCCCGAGAGCCACTTTTTCCTGACTGAATCGTGGCCCCAAGTGTATCTTTGTCATCACTGTCCTCAGGGCTGGGTATCTGGCCCTGGAATTTCCTCAGTGGCCTACATTCAAACAAGGCTCCAGGCAAAGAAACAACCAAACACACGCACACATACACCCGTGCATACTCTAAAAAGGAAACTTGTACCACAAACACTTGTCATAAGTATGTCTACTTTGTTCAAAAACAAAACCACACACACAAAAAAAAACCAAAAAACAAAACAAACAAACAAACAAACAAACAAAAACAAAACCACACAGTGCAAAGTCCTGAGCAGTCTGCTTCTGACTCAGGAGTGGGGCAGCTGGGTCAGGACCAAATAAACAGAGGTTATCTGAGACTCCTGATAGCTAATGCATGTCCGCGGTCAGAGTTAACTGTGTCGTCTCGGGGCTCACATGAAGTCTGTAATGTGATCACACCGCACTGCTGTGTCGCCCGCACTCACGACACCGTTGTGTGCCTTTGCTAGGTATCTACCTTGGATGGGGTGTTAGAAGTACGGAATGAACACTTTTGGACCCTTGGATTTGGCTCACTGGTATGTCTTCTACACATTGGCTTTGTATGATTTAAACACAAATTTTAAAACTTAAAATAGCATTTCTTGCCGGGCAGTGGTGGTGGTGCATGCCTTGGAAGGCAGAGGCAGGTGGATCTCTGAGTTCGAGGACAGCCAGGCCTACACAGAGAAACCTGGTCCTGAGAAGGGGGAAAAAAAGTGTTTCTTTAAATTTTCATGATGGAGGAGCTGGAGAGTTGGCTCACAGCATTTGCTTTTGCAGAGGGCCCAGCACCCACAAGGTGGCTCCCAGCCATGATAGCTAACCATCTGTTAACTGGGATACCAAGGGGAACCTCAGCAGACACCAGACACATACATAGTGCACAAACATGCACACAGGCAAACTGATCATACACAGAATAATAAGATAAGTTTTTTTTTTTTTAAAGTTTTTTTTATGGTGGGGCTAGAGCGACAGTTCAGTCCTGAGCCCTGGCTGCTTTCCCAGAAGCCCTGGGCTCCATTCCCAGCACTCACATGGTGCCTCACCATCTGCAACTTCTGTTCTAGGGCATCTGACTCTCTTCCTGGCCTCCTCAGGCACTAGGCACACACAGGGTGCATACACATACATGCAAGCAAAACACTTATACACACAAAATTAAAATAAATAAATCTTTACATTTTCTTTTCTGTTTAATAGCATCTAAAATATTGGCGGGCTCAGTTACTTACTTGAAACTGAAGAGTCTCTCCTCCTCCTCCTCCTCCTCATCTTCCTCTTCCTCTTCTCCTCCTTCTATTTAACCTTGAAAGTACTGGAGGTTTTTTGTTATAGAGGTGTGGAGAATTGAATGTGGGACCTCATTCCCTGCCATTAAATAGTCTCCTACAACGTATTAATGTTTGTTTTCTTTCCTTGTTTTTTTAAAGATTTATTTATTATGTATACAGTGTTTTACTTGCATGAAATGCATGCAGGCCAGAAGAGGGCATCAGGTCTCATTATAGATGGTTGTGAGATACCATGTGGTGGCTGGGAATTGAACTCAGGACCTCTGGAAGAGCAGCCAGTGCTCCTTAACCTCTGAGGCATCTCTCCAGCCCCCCAGTGTTTGCTTTCCTTTGAGACAGCATCTCATTCCACAGAGTAGGCTATTCTTGAACCCACTCTTACAGCCAGGCTAGTCTTGAGCTACAAGGCTTTTACCCTTAGCCTCCTAAATAGTGAGATTCTAGACAGGTGCCATCTCTTTTGGCTTACTTGTCCTTTTTGTTTGTTTTTAAGACTGGTCTCTATGTAGCTGTAGCTGTCCTGGAGCTCTCTGTATAGACCATGCTGGCCTCAAAGTCATAGAGATCCACCCACCTCCGCTCCTGAGTGCTGGGATTAAACTCCCGGCTTCTGTTGCTTGTCTTTACACCTTTCTGAACCGTAGAACAAGGAGAGGCTTGCTTGGGGAAGTGCATGGAAACTCAGGAGAATCTAACAAAGGAGTGTCTTCTTTCTCCTGCCTGTTCCTGTTGGCCTCCCCTCCCCCACCCTCTGTCTTTGCTCTGCTGTTTGGCTTCTCTTCCCAGTTCATCTTAATGTGGGCCTTTGTCGTAGAAAGGAGCCATGGCAGGTTCCTTTTGTAAACTCCCTGCTCCAGCCACTGTAGAGCTGCAGATCTCATTGCAGACCCAGTGTGCTCGCCCAGCATTGAACTGTGCCAGAGCCCTTCTGGCTTCAGCTGGCTTTCTCAGGTTGCCCGTGTAAGATTTCCGCTCAGTAGCTGTCACTTCACTGCTCTGGGTTGTAGGTCAGCCGTGGCCTCCCGTGCTTCCTTGTGCTTCCTCTCGCACAGTTCTCATCCCTGACAGGTCTCACGGCATGTGTTTGCAGTGCCATAGGGTACCATAGCACCCAGTTGTTACCACCTATTCATAGCTTTTCAGTTTTGCTGCCATAGTGTCTCAGTTTTTGTGGAAATAATTGGCCATTTCACTGCTGCTGTCACTTGTATGTGTGTTTGCATGTACGCATGCATGTATTACTGTAGTGCTGGGGGTCACAGTTAGGGCATTGTATGTGATACGCTAGCACTCTGCCACTAACACAGCCCTGCGTTCCCCAGTTTGTATTTTAGTGGCTACAGAGTTTTGTATAAATATCCTCAAATGTCTTCCTCAGTCCCCTGCTGCACCGTGGAGTGTTTCCCTTCTGACCTGCTTAGATAGGCTGTGATGAGCAGCTTTGTGAAATAATTTTTATAGAAATCCATGAAATCCTCTAGATTGATTTTGTTTTAGCCTGGCATGATGGTGCATGCCTTTAATCCCAACACTCAGGAGGCAGAGACAGGTGGATTTCTGCAAGTTCAAAGCCAACCTGGTCTTCAAAGCAAGCTCTAAGCCAAACCAAGGCTATATAGAAAAGAAATGACATGAAAAATTAGTTTGTATAAGTGAGTTTTGTAAATCAGAATAATCAAATGTTTATGGCTTGTAATGCAAATTATCAAATTGACTTGCAGATTGGCTGTACCAACTAACAGTCCCCTACAGTGCGTCTTCATGTATATGTTGTGGTCTGTGTGGACAGGTGTGTAGAAGCGTCAGAAGGTTGATGTCAGAGATCTTTCTTACCACTCTCAGTTGAGCCCAGGTTGGTCTTGAACTCAAAGAGATCCTCCTACCTCTGCCTCTCAGTGCTGGGACGAAAGACATGTGCCACCTCACACACCCCACCTTCCACTTTTTTTGTTTTGGTTTGGTTTTTCAAGACAGGGTTTCTCTATGTAACAGCCCTGGCTGTTCTGGGCTCACTTTATAGACCAGACTGGCCTCGAACTCAGAAATCTGCCTGCCTCTGCCTCCCAAGTGCTGAGATTAAAGGCATGCACCACCATACCCAGCTAGTTTTTTCTTATTTTAAAGAAAATACTAAGTACCAATCAAATTATAAATAAAACAAAACTGACTATTAGAATTCTAAGCTGTCTTTTATAATTTTCCCCCCTTTTAGGCTGGATCAGTACATGTAAGAATCCGACGAGATGCAAATGAACAGATGGTTCTTGCTCACGTGACCAACAGGCTGTACACACTTGTGTCTACTCTGACTGTTCAGATTTTCAAAGATGATTGGATTAGGCCTGCATTAATGTCTGGGCCTGTGGCGCCCAATGTCCTAAACTTCTCAGACCATCACATAATCCCAATGCCTCTTTTAAAGAACACTGATGATGTGACCCCTGTCACATCAACACCAGCCAAACCCAGCAGCCCACCTCCGGAGTTTGCATTTAATACGCCTGGGAAAAATGTGAGCCCAGTTATTCTTCTGAACACACAGGCAAGGCCGTATGGTTTAGGTCTTAATCGTGGACACGTACCGTACAGCAGTATGCTCAGCCAAGGACTTGCAGTTCCAGGAGTTGGAGCAGGCCAGGGACTGAGGCCCACCTTTCCACATATGCCAAGTAGGTACGGAAACAACAGGACAGGACAGCCAAGACCTTGAAGGACTCTCACTTATTTTTATGGAGACTATCGACTCCTTGGCTTCCTGTGTATTTAGTAATCCAACTTGCTTTGACTGTTGAACCACATAAGTGTCAGATTATTGTAGGCTTGTTCATATTTCATGAAACCTATAAACTCTATTTTTGTAAAATGTTCTTCTGGCAGTGAGGTCTTTGAAAATGTCCTAGGCGTTAAGTAGGCCTCCTTCAAGAAGTTTGAATGTCAGCTGCTTCGTAGCTGCCTACAGTGTGGTGTGACCCAGCTGTGTGGATGGGTGGGTCTACATCTTACTGAGAATTCTTAATTCCTTCAGTGGCATTTATAAACATGTTTCACGTATGGTGCCCATTGTAGGAAATGAAAACATAAATGTCCATTTGAAAAGTAAAGGTCTCTTTTATAGCTTTTCTAAACTTAATTGCTACATTTTTTTTGAGGTCCTCCTGAATCATTTGTTAAATAAAAAGTAAACATTTCTATCAGAAATTGTGATTCTACTACGTAGCACAATTTAATTCTTTTTTTTTTTCACAATTTAATTCTTACTATTAATCTTTTGAAATGGAGTCTTGCTGCGTAGAGCAGGCTGGTTTCAAACCCATAATACTGCCCCAATCTCCCAAGTGCTGGGATTGTAGGCTTTGAGCTACTATATAGTTATTCCAGTCTTGGCTGCCTTATAGATCAGTAATTTGTAATCATGGGCAAGTAAGTCAGGTATCTTCTGTGAACTCTCTCACTCATACAGTTAGGGATGGGAAGGAATTAGTTGATTTGTAAATTAAGTCCAAAATTTTATAATTAACTATATCCAATTGCTAAGTAGATACTATACCCAGATTTCTTTCCTTTTTCTTTTTTTTTTTTTTAAACACTGACCACAACATATGGACCAAGTGCTACCTACACCAGCACCCTTGAGGCCCCATGAGAACGGAAGGTGGCAAACTACAGGCTAACATCATTTTAGGTGTTTGGTCCCCACCACTCCCAGACTTTTCTGTATTTACATCTTTAGAAAAGAGATTTTTTTTCCCTTAGACTTTGTCATTTGTGGGAAAGACTTATTTTGGAAGGTGATAGAGAAAAGGATGAGAGCAGGGTGTCCCTCATACTTCTGTGGAGTACAGAGGACTGTGGTACAGGTTTCCTTTCATCCTTGATTTCTGAGGTCATAGTTGGAATTACATACAATAATCATATCAGTGCCTGGGAGACAGCCTAAGTTTCAAGCCTCTGATTAGCTGATTTTGAACTGCCCATTTTTGCTTCACTACAGATGCCCATTTGGGGCTGGTAGACGGCTTATCACATAAAGACATTTATTACCACAAAACCCAGTGACCTGAGTTAAATCTTGTGGAAGGAGAAGAAGAAAACCAACTCAACAAGTTGTCCTTTGACCCCCGTGTGTACACCATGGCGGACACACCACATACACACAAATTAATGCTTTCTTTTGTTTTTAAGAATACCTGTCTTTCAAATCTGACAGTGCTTTCCATGTGAGAAAGTATTTTATACATTCCAGAATGTTTTCATTAAACCAGTTGAAACTGCATAAATGATAGACAGTTTTAGCTTATTTATTAGTATTTTAGTTGTCGCATATTTACCAAGTACTTGTTGAATCTATATAGGCCACTATTTTACTAACTACATGAACATGGTATATCAGGTTTTTGTGGCTTCGGGTACCTTTAAGCAATCACTAGCTTAAAGCTGCCTTTAATAACACTAATATCATAGCCATCAAGCTCCCACCCAATGAGCCTCGCTTCCTGCAGAAAAGTTAACTTAGACAACACTTGACTAAGTTTTCTCACCAGCGCTGCATCTGGTAAGAATTCCTCAGTACTAAAGTCAAAAAATACTAATTGCTTAAGATTCCTAAAATGATCCATGAAGGAAAGCCATCCATCACTGCTCACACAGCTTCCTGCCAAATCCAACTGCTGCAAGTTTCTCAGAGGATTCATCTCCAAAAATGGACCTGGGTAAAGAAATACGTGTTAAATCAGAAGAAATCCACATTTAAAATAAAATGAGTTCTGTACATATACATGTCACATGAATAATTTTTCTCTTTGAGACAGGGTTTCTCTGTGTAGCCTTGGCTGTCCTGGACTCACTCTGTAGACCAGGTTGGCCTCGAACTCACAAGAAGATCCATAAGATCCGCCTGCCTCTGCTTCCTGAATGCTGGGATTAAAGGCTTGAGCCACCACGCCTGGCCCACATTAGTAATTTTTTTCAATTTTTAAAAAAATATATTTTATTAATTTATTCATATTACATCTCAATTGTTAGCCCATCCCTTGTATCCTCCCATTCCTCCCTCTCTCCCATTTTCCCTTTACTCCCCTCCCCTATGACTCTGACTGAGGGGGACCTCCTCCCCCTGTATATGCTCATAGGGTATCAAGACTCTTCTTGGTAGCCTGCTATCCTTCCTCTGAGTGCCACCAGGCCTCCCCATCAAGGGGACGTGGTCAAATATGGGACACCAGAGTTCATGTGAAAGTCAGTCCCCACTCTCCACTCAACTGTGGAGAATGTCCTATCCATCAGCTAGATCTGGGTAGGGGTTCAAAGTTTACTGCACGTATTGTCCTTGGCTGGTGCCATAGTTTGAGCAGGACCCGTGGGCCCAGATCCACATTAATAATTTTTAAATGACCATGTTTAGACCAGTGTTGTGCCCTGGAAGAAAGACTTTCTCCAGGCAGCCTGTGACTGAGCCCATTATACTTACAAATTCTGTTTCCTAAATTTTTAAAAAAGATTTATTTATTTATTATGAATACAGTACTCTGCCTGAATGTACACCTGCATGCCAGAAGAGGGCACCAGATCTCACTATAGCTGGGTGTGATCTGGGAATTGAACCCAGGACCTCTGGAAGAGCAGTCAGTGCTCTTAACCTCTGATCCATCTCTCCAGCCCCTCCTAAAGTTTTAAGTGCCTCAGTGATACAGTCTGCAAATGTAAGTGCTATATGTATTTTGCCTTAGTCCTGATTCCTCCTGGAGACACAAAGTTGATTAAACATTGAGATGTGAGAGATGCTATTAGAGATTAAGGAATTGTTTTCAAAATGGGATGAAACAAATATTCAGCCCTTTCCTATTTGTAAAAGGAAAGCTACTTAACAGTTTGTTGTTGTTGTTATTGTTTTGGTTTGGTTTTTTTTTGGGGGGGGAGGTGTTGGTTTAGTTTGGTTTATCGAGACAGGGTTTCTCTGTGTAACAACCCTGGCTGTCCTGGAACTCATAGCGATCCTCCTGCCTCTGTCTCCTGAGTGCTGGGATTAAAGGCGAGCGCCACTGTGCTTGAGTCGGCAGATTCAGCCTCACCCTGCATTGGGCATGGAGGGGTTTGTTAGACTTTAAAATTGAGAGAAACATGATACAGCCTTACAGATTGAGGGGTCAAGAGTCAGTTTTGACTTTGTTTATTTGTTTGTTTGTTTGTTTGTTTCAAGATAGGGTTTCTCTGTGTAACAGCCCTGGTTGTCATTGAACTCCGAGATCCACCTACCTCTCTATCGCGAGTGCTGGGATGAAAGGTGTGGGCCCGTTGCAGGTCTTTGATCCCATGTGATCCCTGAGATTGTGAACTGTAAACCCCTGTTTCTTGTGGTTGAGCCTTAACACACCTTTAATGCAAGAACTTTCTATTTATTGTAAACAGGTGATTAAAGTGTGGTTCAGCCAACCCTAATACACTCCTTTAATCCAAGAGCTTTCTGTACACAGGATTTAATCAAGTTAACCCCAAATCAAGACGTGAGCAAGAAACCAGCTGCTGGGGATTAAGAAGTGGGCGGGACTTTGAGGTGAGGAGCATTTAAGACAGCATGTGGAAGTGGGAGGAGCTCTTTGGCTCTTGGGCTTTTAGCTCTGTAACTCCTCAGCTCCTTGGCCTTTAGCCTTGGGTTTTTGGCCTTTTTTTTCTTGGGCTGTCAGCTGAACTAGTAAGCCTTTTGGGCCTTTTTCCATTGGGATGTGAGCTAAGTAGGAAGGTCAGCTCCGTACTCTCTCTGCATCTCTGAGCTAGCAAGTTTTTCACCCCAGCATTTGGCTCCTGAGTCTTTATTGGCAAAACAGAACAAATTGGAATTTTCATTTGAAACAACATGGGTCCCCATCATCTGGCTTCACTTTGTACTCTTAAGTAGGAAGAGATGCTTCCTGGAGAAGTGCCACTGTCCCTACAGGCAAAGCACCAGAGCTCTGGGTGGCACACGTCTATGATTCCAGAATTCTGGGAGCCTTAGGTAGGGGATTGCAAGTTCAGGCCAGCCTGAGCTAACCCTGCTTCAAAAAAAAACAATTCAGGGCCATGACAGAGGTTAGCAAAGAAATAAGAAAGGTTGTTGTCATTTATGACTAGGCCTACAGAATAAGAATGGGCAATCTTATTTAACCAGGCATGTGGGCTGAGTCTCACCCAGGTATGCATTGAGCGATTGTACTTGTGGCCAGTCTGAGGAAGCCTTGGACCCGCTCCCTGGTTGAGGAGGTCTGGGAATTAACTGGCTAAGGATATGTTTGCTAAGGGCATGTGTATGATACGTCAGCACCCCCTGCTTACTCCAGAGTATCTTCAGCCCTTTCATTGCCTTTGCAAGTTTTAGCTTAGAAAGGTCCTTAAGTACAGATGCTTGAAGCAAACATACTTTGCCCGGCCATAATCAAGAGAGAAGTGGAGGAGATGGGCGATTCCAGGTGCACGGGGGCTCCTGGTCTTCCTCTTCCGTTCCTTGTATCTGTGCTGCCTGCTGCTGAGGCTGTCCCGGGCCCTCCTTCCTGTGCTTTAACTTTGTTAGTTAGAAGACAAACTGCTAGTTTGTAATGGTGACCACTCATATCCCACGTCGCCTTGCCTCTGCACGTGTGTAAGTTTTACCAAGGAAATATAAGCAGGAAGGAGGTGTGTAACTTCCACATCATTTTGAAAAGAATTAGCCATCCACTTTCTTTCTCTTTTTTTCTCTCTTCCTACTAGATTGAAATGCCCACATGACAATAACGTAGCCATGATCATGAAGTCCGAAATAAAACTAAAGAATGAAGGAGTAAAAAATAACAGCTGTCTGGGAAAGCGGCACAGAGCACAGCTGCCCCATCCGCTTGCACTGCACACTTGTGGACTACAGTATGGGAAGGAAGTCCTAGCTCCTGTCAGCCATGGTCCTGCCAGGACTTTGCTGATGCTTTTACTTAGGCTGTGCCCATCTCAACAGGCACACTGCTCCTCACCTCCCTTTGCCGGAACAGTGCTTCTCCCAACTTCCACAACTCAAGTGCCTGTCTTGCCACCTCTGTGTGATAAGCAATGTTTTGCTCCCATTCTCCCCAAAGAGCAACTTCTTTTCTCCACCCAGTAGGAATTTAGAAAACTCCAAGCCCACTGTGAGATGAGAGCAAGAGCTGCGGCTGTGGCTGGCCATTCCAGGTAGAGGATCTTACCTGAGTCAGAGCCCCCTGGGTGGTTATCAGGATGTGCGCAGGCACAAGAGTGAAAACAAGCAACGGTTTTCATGGTCCAAGGACATGTTTTTTGTTAATTGGTTATGGATCAAACTAGGTCCAAAAGGAACAGAATCTGTGTGTTAGTAGCTTGGTCATGTCTGGGCTGTGGAGAATTCATGCAAATGGCCAAATCTCACGTGTTTTGGGTTAAACGTCTCTAATACTGCCCTTCAGTTCTCCTGAGCCAGTGTCAGATCACCTCGCCCTAATCTAGAATCACCCTGAGGACAGCCTCTTGGCATACCTGTGGGGGTTACTTTGATTGCATTCACTGGGGTAGTGAGAGGTAGATCAGGGGACCTGCGAGCAAGCACACAAAAGCAGTAGGTGTTCCAACTCCGCCTTGTTCCCAGGACACCAGTAATTGGTCTTCAAGGAAGACTGGAAGCGTCTCAGGAGAAATCCAATTGCTTTTCAGACGCAATGCCACTTTGCATACCTGGTTCCCGCCCCAAAGAGTGAAGCTAACCAATGGAAAGTCATCTCCCAGACTGGAGAGCTGGATCTGAGTTCAGAGGACCCAGCGCCCTACCCCCCCCCCCCCCCCCCCCCCCCCCGCCCCGTGTGACAGCCCATGCCATCTGTAAGTCCAATCAATACCAGGGCCTCTTGGACTCCTGGCTGTCCCTTTCCCTTCCACCATCTCTTCACATGACTCTTCTCAGGGGCATGTTTACTCTGGACTGCCCCAGATGTCTCTAACCCTGCCTGTGCTCTCCCTTTTAGCTATAAAATAAACATCCTCCATCATACCTGGAGGAGCAGTCATGTCCCCCTTTTTATTTATTTATTTTTTCACTTAGCTCCCAGTTCTTCTGCACAAGATGTAACTTCATGCATGTGGTTTTAGGAGACACATTGAAGCTATAGCATAAGGCAACAAGGAGGAAAACAAAAACCTTCAAAAATAATAATTTTAGCTGGGTGGTGGTGGTGCATGCCTTTAATCCCAGCACTGGGGAGGCAGAGGCAGGTGGATCCCTGTGAGTTTGAGGCCAGCTTGGTCTACAAAGTGAGTCCAGGACAATCAAGGCTACACAGACAAACCCTGTCTCGAAAAGCCAAAAATAAATAAACAAATAAATTAATAATAATAATAAAATTTCCCAGAGATTAATATTCAATAGAAATAAGATCCTAATAAATAAGCAAGAGGGCCTCCAAGATGGCACAGAATAAAGGCAGAGATCTGGCTGCCTCTGCCTCTCAAATGCTGGAATTAAAGGCATGCACTACCACACCCAGCCAGAGTACTGAGATTAAAGAGCAGTGGCCCCTGCCTATAACTCCAGCATTTAGGGAGGCAGTTCAAAGTCAGCCTGGTCTACAAAGCGAGTCCGGGACAGCCAAGGCTACACAGATAAACCCTGTCTCAAAGAAACACACACACACACACACACAAGCTTTGTTTCAAGTCAACCTGTGTGCTCTTGCCCCTGTTTGGGTGTACCTACCTAAACTTCTGATCTCTGTGTCTGTGAGTCTCCAGTTTTTCAATCCGAGCTTGGCAAGCCCTGGGGTCCCCTTCAACTGATTCAGCAGGAGGGGCAGGCTGGTGTGCACGTTCAAGCACCAAGGCAGCATCAATGTGGTTAGCTGATCCAGAATGCTGAGCCTGTCGACTGAAACAGAAGACAATTCAGAGCTGGGCCTGGTGGCACATGCCTGTAACCCCAGTTTTGTAGACCAGGCTGGAGGTCCACCTGCCTCTGCCTCCCAAGTGCTGGGATTAAAGGTCTTAACGCCCACACACCCCTCTCTTTTCTGTGAGATGTATCCCTGGCTGGCCCAGAACTCTCTATGTAGACCATGCTGGCCTCAATGTAAAGATCTACCTGCCTAGTCAAGTGCTGGGGTCAAAGGAGTACACCGCCGCTCCCAGTTTGAGTTTCTTGTTTTTATCTTTGCTGTGTGGCTTTGCTAGAAACTCAAGCCCACCAATGCTGTAATAGTTAAAAACGCTGAAGAGCCTATCACCCTATACAACTAGTTGTCCCACTAAGCCTCACATAATACACCCCCTGACCTTTGCACTTCCGGTGCCTGTGTGAGCATGGCGGCTTCCTTGCCTCATTTTCCTGTAACAAAATGATCAGAATGAAAAAAATCTTTCTGTCGGGCGTGGTGGCGCAGGCCTTTAATCCCAGCACTCAGGACACAGAGGCAGGTGATCTCTGTGAGTTCGAGGCCAGCCTGGTCTATAAAGCAAGTCTAGGACATCCAAGGTTACACAGAGAAACCTTGTCTCAGAAAAAAAAAAAAATCTTTCTGATATCACCTTTCAAGAGGCACAGGCAGTTGGATCTCTGATTTTCAAGGACACCCTGTCTACTTAGAGAGTTCCAGGCTGCCTCATGAAACCCTTCCTCAAAAAAGTTAAATACTTTTTTAAAAATCTCCCAGTGTTTCACTCATATGAGAGGGCAGCAGACATCATAAGAGCAGTGCAGTCCCTGGATGACTAAGTTGATACAATATGTGTATAAACAAGATATATAAGCCTGGGCTAAAAAAGCTTTATCACTCACTAACTCTTTAAACAAAGTTACCTTCAGCATCACTTAACTTCCTTGCTGTTGGCAAACAGGAGGCGCCTCAGGTATAATAAGGAGATACAAACTGACCGCTCAAAAGGCGCAAGCTTGAGCTTGAGAAAATGGTTCAACAGTTAAGAGCATGTACTATTCCTGTAGACGCCCCACATGCCATTCCCAGTACCCACGCTCAGTGTGACTCAGAAAGCCTCCAAATCCAGCTTCAGGAGAGCCAGTAGTTTCTTCTGGTCTCTGCAGGCACCTACACTCATGTGTGCATGAGTATAGAAAGACAGGGGTGGGGACTTTTGGGTGTTTGTCTTGATTTGTTTTTTGAGAGAGGGTTTCTCTGTGAAATATCTCTGGCTGTCCTGGACTCGCTATGTAAATCAGGCTGGCCTCGAACTCCTGAAGATCTGTTTGCCTCTGCCTCCTGAGTGCTGGGATTAAAGGTGTGTGCCACCACACCTGGCGAGAGAGAGAATTTTGAAAACTTTTTTTTGTGTATAAGTGTTCTGCCTGCATTTATGTATGTGTGTCCATGTGTGCCTGGTAGCCACAAAGACCAGCAGAGGTTATCAGATACCCTGAAACAAGACTTAAAAATACTTGTGAGCTGTCATGTGGGTGCTGAGAACCAAATTCTGGTCCTCTGCAGTAGCATCAAGTGCTTTTAACCACTGAGCCATCTCTCTAGCCCCCAAATGAAATAAATCTTTAAAAAACAGACATGGGGGCTGGAGAGATGGCTCCATGGTTAAGAGCACTGACTGCTCTTCTAGAGATCCTGAGTTCAATTCCCAGCAACCACATTGTGGCTCACAACCATCTGTAATAGGATCTGATGCCCTCTTCTGGTGTGCATAAAGACAGTGTACTCATATACATAAAATAAATAAATCTTAAAAAAAAAAAAAAACAGACACAGGCCTATGTCTTTAATGGCGGTTTAAGAAAGATGTGTCTATAAGGTACACATGTGTACAGAGTCCCCTGGCTCAAGCTGTGGTTTCCTTTTCTTTCTTTCTTTTTTAAGATTTATTTATATGAGTGTTCTATCTGCATATACACCTGCATGTCAGAAGAGGGCATCAGATCACATTATAGATGGTTGTGAGCCACCATGTGGTTGCTGGGAATTGAACTCCAAACATCTGGAAGAGCAGGCAGTGATCTTAACCTCTGAGCCATCTCTCCAGGCCCACACACTGTGGTTTTCTGACCACCAAGCATACACACACCGAGAAGCACATTGTTTGGGCAGAGCCTTCTTTCTTACTCAGTTCCTGAAGAGCTTCATTTCCATCCTTTTCCAGATAATTTTCTGATAAATCAAGAATGCTCAGTTTGGCCAAATTGGGAAGATTCTGTGCTGGAAGGAAAAAAAAATTATATACACACACACACACACAAACACACATTTGTCAACATCTTTAGAATTCTGCATTTTTGTTGTCTTTGCTGATTGCAATACACACTGTCATTTGACTTGATTGACTGTTTTTCAAAGGAAGAAGGATAGGTGAAATCCTCACTGCCCATGGCTTTGACCAAATGGGCAGATAGAAGCTTTGTGGAATAGAGTTTTTGCAATTCTAGACACTACATTGTAGTTTATTCTTTCTTTTTTTCTTTCTTTCTTTCTTTTTTTTTTTTTTTTTTTTTTGAGACAGGGTTTCTCTGTGTAGACCAGGCTAGCTTCGAACTCACAGAGATCCTCCTGCTTCTGCCTCCTGAGTGCTGGGATTAAAGGCGTGCACCACCACTCCTGGTTGTAGTTTATTTATTGACTTTGTTTAAAATAGGGTCTCAGCTGGGTGGTGGTGACACATGGCTTTAATCCCAGCACTTGGAAAGCAGAGGCAGGCAGATCACTGTGAGTTTGAAGCCATCTTGGTCTACAGAGTGAGTCCAGAGCAGCCAAGGCTACACAGAGAAACCCTGTCTTGAAAAACCAAAAAAAAAAAAGAAGGAAGGAAGAAAGAAAATAGGGATGTGGCCCTGGCTGGCTTCAAACTCTCAAACCGCAGGAGTTCCCCTACCACTGCCACCTGAGTGCTGGGACTGAGGCACTCCTCATCACACCTGAACAGTTTGACATACTGTAAAAGGGATAAATTGTCTTGCACAGCTGTTTAAAAAGAGACGAATTTCACTACCAGGCGGCTGTGGCGTGTGCGCATGCCTTTAATCCCAGCACTCAGGGAGGCAGAGGCAGGTGGATCAATGAGTTCAAAACCAGCTCACTACAGAGTGAGTTCCAAGACACCCAGAGCTACACAGAGAAACACTGTTGCTAAAAACCAAAAGAAAAGAGGCAAGTTTCAGCCTTCAAGCTGTTCTCTGTCTCAAACAACAGGAAAACAAAAAAGCCAAAAAACAAAAAAACCCCGCCACAGTTGTTGAGCTGTCTGCTCCCACAGCTTCAGGGTCAAGGTGTCTCTGATCCTGGGTCACACACACAGGGTCTGGTCCTGGGCCCTGTTGGGCTGTGACAGGGAGTGAGTAGGCATAGGGGACCTAAGAAATGAGATCCCCGTACTAAAATGGTACTTTGTATCAAAGTGAATAGATTTTAGTACAACAGACAAAGGTCACTGTTTTAAAAACCAGGTAAAGCTTTTCCTTTATATTTTCTCTCTTCCCTGAACCCAAGAGGTGAAGTGAAGGCATCGTCCTATCGTCTCATTGTTCTGTGTTCCCAGTGCTGGTCCAGCCTTTTCCCACCACAGGCTTCTTTAGTGTAAGTTTATATCAGTGTAAAAGGGACAATCTGACATGTGTAGATGTGTGTGGATGTGTGTGTTTCTAGATGGGGTATGTGCAAATGAGCGCAACTGCGGACGGAGGCCAGGAGGAAGCTGGAGTTACAGGCAGTTGTGAGCTGCCTGACACGGGTGCCAGGAACCAAACCCAGTTCCTCTGCAAGAGCAGCAAGCATTCCCCTGACCTCCGAGTCATTTTTCCAGCTACTTCATGCTGATTTTCATAGGATTAGGACAGGCATGGGGGCGCACAACTTTAATCCCAGAATTTGTGAGAGAGGGTAATCTCTATACAGCCAGGCTAGGCTGATCTACATGGGAAGTTCCAGACCGGCCAGAGACACATTTTAAAGCCCTGTCGCAAAAAAATAAAAAAATAAAAAAATTTAAGCCAGGTGGTGGTGGCCATCTCTGATATCTGAATTCAACAGTTTATCCAAAAATATGCAAACATTTCTCTCTAATTAGTATGCATAAAATTAGGAAACTCAAAAGACTGAATCTGTTAATAATATAATATAATATATATAATATAATACAATACAATATAATATAATATAATATAATAATATAACTTTATTTTAAGAGAGCAAAGGGGCCAGGGCAGTGGTGGCGCACGCCGTTAATCCCAGCACTTGGGAGGCAGAGGCAGGCAGATCTCTGTGAGTTTGAGGCCAGCCTAGTCTACAGAGGGAGTTCCAGGACAACCAGAGCTGTTATACAAAGAAACCCTCTCTTGAGAAACCAGAGAGAGAGAGAGAGAGAGAGCTGGTAACACTGAAGCTATCCTTCTCTCTGTCTATCTTTTGTTTACCCATCTACCCAAGGGATTATGAAACTAACACTGCGACAAGAATGGTGGACGGTTTTTTGTTTTGTTTTGTTTTTCTGAGACAGAGTTTCTCTGTGTAGCGCTGGCTGTCCTGGATGGACCTCCATCTGTAGACCAGGCTGACCTCGAACTCACAGAGATCCGACTGCCTCTGCCTCCTGAGTGCTGAGATTAAAGGCGTGCGCCACCACCGCCTGGCTCGTATGGTGGAAATTTAAAGTCTCAACTATTCTGCGATTTTTTCTTATTGCCACTAATAATTTTAATTCTGACTCAGACAAAACTATTAAAAATGGGCTAGGTGGGGGCTGGAGAGATGGCTCAGTGGCTGCTCTTCCAGAGCACCCAGGTTCAATTCACAGCACCCACAACTGTCTGTATCTCCTGCTCCAGGTAATCTGATACCCTCACACAGACATGTAAGCGAACAAAATAATGATGCACATTAAAAAAACAACAACAACAGAATAAAAAGGGCTGGTAAGCTAATATAAGGTAATATATGCATGAGCTGGGTGGTGGTGGTGCTCACCTTTAATCTCAGAACTAGGGAAGCAGAGGCAGGTGAATTTCTGAGTTTGAGGACTATTGGACGTTGGTCTGATGTATTTTGATGCTAATTACTGCTTGCAGTCTCTGTGCCCCACCTATACTTCGCCTAAGAGCCTAACCTGTTTGACCAATAAAAGGCCATCACACCTGGGCAGGGCAAATGGGACAGGCATGGCTGAGGTTCCTGGGCTTGGGGAGACAGGGAGAATCTTGGGAGGAGGAGACAGGAGGCGTGGAGAGGAAGAAGGCTGCAGCATGGGTCAGGTGGAGGAGAAGCACATGGCCAGCGAGGATGGAGGATTTGGCCCAGATGATGATAATCTGGGGGCTGGAGAGATGGGAGGTGGCTTGATAGAAATTATTAGAAGCAGATGGCATGGGATTGGGGCAGGTGTAGGATACCTTCCCACTATGGGAAGTAGTTTAGGTGATTAACATCTGCCCTGCCCTGGGTTAACTAAGGCTATATTAAAATATAACAGGTGTCTGTGTTTTGATTGATTGCTAGTGGGTTAGAAAATACTGCTGTAATAATAATTATAGGCCTAATAATAACCATTAGGCCTTACTGGTAGAATAACTGCAACAGCAGACAACCTGGTCTACATATCAAGTTCCAGAACAGCCAGGGTTACACAAAGAAACCCTGTTTCAAAAAACAAAAAAACAAAAACAAAAACAAAACAAGAAAAAAAAAAAACACCACCAACAACAAAAAAAGTTAATAAATACATCACATTATCTTTTTTAGGTTCCTTTTAAATTAAGTTTCCATGTAAGACGTTATGTACATTACTGTAAAGATGTCAAGTGTTCTGTTGTGCATCCAGAGAGTGGAGGCGAGGGCTATTAATGGTTACCTAGCGTTCTCACAGACTTTGTGCTCAGACAGCAGGCCACCAGCTTCATCTCTTGCAGAGCACTTGGTCCTTCTGACAGAGCCTTGACTATGTGATCCATTCCCTCCCCAGTGTCAGACAAATGAGTCAGATGAAGCAGACACATCTTCTTCAGGCTTCCCAGGCCTCCCGCTGCAAGGAGACGGGAAGGGAATACGTGAGCAGACCGAGTGCATCTGGTAAACACAGGTTCGTGGACTGCAAGGATGACAACTGTGCAGAAACTGTTCCACACTCTTTTTCTTTAGGAAAAACAAACAAACAAACAAACAAACTACTCATGCACTTCCTCGTTTTCTAGGTTGCTATTCGGCCCAGGCTGGCAGTAAACTCATGAGCCTCCAACTGCAGTTGCTTTACAGCTAGATTCCAGGCTCTTTCTGTAGACTCCTGCTGCAAAGAGCAAAAGAGGGTTTTTTTTTTCCCCTTGGTTTTTCAAGACAGGGTTTCTCTGTGTAGCCTTGGCTGTCCTAGACTCGCTTTGTACATCAAGCTGGCCTCAAACTCACATTGATCCACCTGCCTCTGCCTCCCGAGTGCTGGGAATAAAGGCCACCATGCCCGGCTAAAAGAGCTAATTTAAAACAAACAGTGTATGCCTTTAATCTTTTAATTTATTATTTTTTATAAA
This sequence comes from Acomys percivali, assembly GCA_907169655.1. Lineage (NCBI taxonomy): Eukaryota > Metazoa > Chordata > Mammalia > Rodentia > Muridae > Acomys > Acomys percivali. Next base: position 85,570,238 of record OU015742.1, read on the forward strand.
TTATAATCTAATTAATGCTTCATGAATCCCCTTGTTTCGGAGCATAGGGGAAATTGCAGGTCATGTGTGAGATACCTTCAGTAGGTGTCACATGATAAGCCCACAGCAAATGCTAGCTGATCTCATAGGAGGTGTGTACACCAGCTTTGTGGTCACCTAGTCTTCGAGATTCACTGTTCCATACTTCTATAAACTTGGACAAGTGATTCAACACATCGGCTGTGACTTTAGGGGAGTCTTTGTCCTACACCCTAGGGCTGTTGTGAGGATTTGGTGAGATAAAGTGTGAAACTATGTAGTATAATTTCTGGCAGCTACTCCTTAACTATTACTTTACTACTTTAATTATTTTTTGATTTTTTTTTTTTTTTTTTTTTTTTTTTTTTTGGTTTTTCGAGACAGAGTTTCTCTGTGTTGCCTTGACTATCCTGGTCTTGCTTTGTAGACCAGGCTAGCCTTGAACTCACAGTGATCCGCCTGCCTCTGCCTCCTGAGTGCTGGGATTAAAGGCGTGCGCCACCACCACCCAGCTTATTACTTTTATTATTACGAATATTATCATTATATTGGTTTCTTTTTCTCTTTCTTTCTTTTTCTCTTTCTTTCTTTCTTTCTTTCTTTCTTTCTTTCTTTCTTTCTTTCTTTCTTTAACAGTTTCTCTGTGTAGCCCGAAATGTCATGGAATTTACCCTGTTAACCAGGCTGACCTCAAACTCAGAGATCTACCTACCTCTACCACAGATCTGGGATCAAAGGTGTACACCACAGCACCGAGCTATACTAGTTTCTTCATGATCAGGTTTTTTAAATTCTTTTTTTTAATTAATTAATTTATTGTATATGAGTGCCTAATCTGCAGAAGAGGGCACCAGATCACATTGTAGATGGTTGTCAGCCACCATGTGGTTGCTGGGAATTGAACTTAGGACCTCTGGAAGAGCAGGAGGTGCTCTTAACCACTGAGCCATCTCTCCAGCCCCCCAGATTTTGATTCTTTATTTTTTATTTGAAATATTTGGGCTCTGTTTATTTGTGTGGGGGAGCATGAATGCCATGGCACCAGAGAGTGACACAGAGCAACGTGCAGGACTCCGCTCTCTCCTTCTGCCACTGAACTCAGGTGTGGTGATGAATGCCTTTATCCTCGGAGCCACTTCATGGGCCCTGCTTTTTGTTTATGTGGTTATTTTTTGGTTTTGTTTTTTGTTTTTTTCGAGACAGGGTTTCTCTGCGTAGCCTTGGCTGTCCTAGACTCGCTTTGTAGAACCCACAGCGATCTGCCTGCCTCTGCCTCCTGAGTGCTCGGTTTTGTTTTGTTTTAAGATGTGGTCTTACTATGTAGCCCTTGCTGGCCTAGAACTTAATCTATAGGCCAGGCTGGCCTCGAACTCACAGAGATCTGCCTGCCTCAGCCTCCCAAGTGCTGGGATTAAAGGTCTGCACCACCGCACCCTGCTTCATTCCTCTTTTAAAGTTTTATTAATGAAACAACTCTGAATATTTAAATCATCCAGCAAAAGAGAAATTGAACACATGATAACTTTCTCTCTAAAAAGAAGTAACGCGAGCTAGGCGTAGCGTCGCAGGCCTTTGATCCCAGCACTCGGGAGGCAGGTGGATCTCTGTGTGAGTTCAAGGCCAGCCTAGTTTATAAAGTGAGCCCATGACAGCCAGGACTACAAGAGAAACCCTGTCTGGGGGGAAAATAGAGTCACATGACTTGGAAGGCAGAGGCAGGAGGATCTCTGTGAGTTTGAGGCCAGCCTGGTCTACAAAGTGAGTCCAGGACAGCCATGACTATAAGAGAAACCGTGTCTTGAAAACAAAAAAGAAACAGACAGACAAAAAAGTCACATGGAAATGGGGGTAAAGCTTGAATGGAATTTTGCTAAAGGCTTGTTATGGGAAAGGAGGACTGTCCCAAGAAACCAAAGTGGTCACAATTTCATAAAATAGATCACTGGGGTGGGGGTGGGGGTGTGGGGGGGGAAGGGGGGGATGGATCAGTGAGAGCACAGAGCACATTCAGGAACACCTAAGTTCTAAATGCTGGGCAGAGTCACATTTCTTAACCCTTTCAAAAAGTTCCACTCCTTGGGGATTTAGCATTCAAATGTATGCGCCTTTGGGGGCCATTCCTATTTAAACAACCACACCTCCACGTGTGGAGCATGCCATGCACATGCCCCGCCCCTCCCCCCACACACATAAGGAATGTGCCTTCTACAGATGTGGTGAAATAATCTTAAGCTAATCATTCTTTTCATCATGCCTACAATAATAATATTAAAGAGATGAAAATCTTACCTAGGTTTTTAGCATCTTCCTCATTCATCCTAACGTTGTCAAGTATGAGTTTGACGAGGTTCTTCAAATTACCCAAGCTGTCTGTCAGCCCGCCTGCCCAGAGAAAATACAGCAGCCTGTGTTCACCTCTTGTATTCTCATTGTTAAGTCATGGTCATTCTTATTTCCAACTGGGAGATTTTGGTTATCGCAAAGGGCAGGGAGCACTGATGAAATTCACACAAAGGTAGTTGTGTGTAGGAAGTGCAGCTTAGAGTAAGCATTGGAGAAACCAGGGTCATATGGGCCTGTTTTCTTCCATGGAAGGAAAGGAATGACGCCTAGTCGTCACCTGGAATGCCAGAGTGAAAAGTGCCCAATCAACCTGGTGATCTTTTTTGCAGTCCTATGGGCCAGGCTTCCTGAGTCCCCCAACATCCTGAGCATCATTTAGGCCCTGACCCTGAGCTTTGTCTCTCAAGTGAATAGAGCACATCCTCATGAAAGAGGTCCCATGTACGGTACTTTGCATCCTCCACCCATAAAACCAGTCTACCCTTGTGCTAATCACGGATCCTTCCCTAGGCCCTGAGCTCTGTTTATCAGCCAATAGAATTCATGCTTATTGTAAGGGCCACAGGTCACAAGTATTACTATATTTAAATACGTAAAGAAAATAAACCACAGGGTCAGTCCCTAGATGTCCTGAACTACAAAAATGTCACTGCCCCAGGTTTTCCATCTTATTGCTTCATGGTTCACTTCCCCACCAATTCTGATACCTAAAGAAATACTTCAAGAGTTATTTTGTCAAAAATGGGTATTGTACTCAGCTATAAGTGTATTGTTCAAATATAATAGAATTAAACAGAAAGATAAAAGGTAGCCGGATGTGGTTCTCCTGCCTACAATCCCAGCATTTGCAAGGCTGAAGCAAAAGGCTTACTGTGAATGTGAGGCCAGCCTGGGCTACATATGAGACACTGTGATGAAAAAGGAACTGGGGAGGGGGAGAGGAGATAGAAATTGGGTGGAGAGGAAGAGTAAAGATAAGGAGAGAAAAAGAAAGACTAAGGGAGAAGAGGACAGAAAATAAATCAATCTTTGGCAGCTGCAAAGTTCAGAGAGCGATTCAGGCAGGAGCCACCGATAAACAAGGCAGCTGACATGATGAAGGGCAGAGGAGATACAAAGGCCAGGCTCAGTGATGCTCCCAGAAGGTAAGATGTGTGTTATGGGATGCCTCAGTGCCGTCTAGCACCTGCACAGGACCAGCCAGTCAATGATTACATACTTTGGGTGTGCCCATACCTGGCAGCCGCTCCGTCTGCAGGTCGTGAATGCTCAAGTTCTGGAGGTTTGTCACGGACGTGATGTGCTGCTCGTCGGCTAAGGTGAGGGGACTGGCTTCCACCATGAGCGAATGGATGTTCTTGCAGGTGCTGAGGACTGAGCTGAGCCTCCCAGCCACAGCCGCACATCTCTTGACGTACAACCGGAGGCTTGTGGCAGAGCTGACAATCTTCCCCAGGTATTTGACGTCTTGTTTATTCAGCTTGCTGAAATCCCGGAGTGTGACCTCTAGAGTCTTGAATTCCTGCTTCCAGTTGAAGAACAGAGACACAGCCCGGCTGGGGATGTAAGTTTCCGATGGCCCTTCTGGGTGGGCTCCAGGGCCGTTCTCTCCAGCTGTCGTTCTTCCATAGAAATCCAGCTTAACAAAGTCCAACGCGCTGGCACAGTTAGGCAAGTATTCAAAGAAGTCGAATAAGTAATCAGGGATGTTCTCCGAGTTGATGTATAAACTTTTACCGCTAAAGAACGCTTCGAACTCCTGGCTCAGGGCCGATTTGGATATGCTTTCCGAGAATAAATTGATGCCACACTCTACAAAGGCGTTTACATTGATGGCTTTCAGGACATCTTGCTCCGTGGTATTTCTCAGGCTTTGTATTGATTCCTGCCTCCAGAGAGGCCTCTTGGGGACAGAAAGTCCCTGTAGGCTGCCATGCTGATAAACTGCTGCCAGGTGCCTCATGACAGCCCTGGTGGCTTCTGTGGATGACCCACACGTGTACAGGAGCAGATTGCCATACAGGGATGTGATATCGGAGATGGAAACCAATTTCCTCAAGTATTCATTTCCCTTGCTCACCTCCTCTGGCTCTTTGGACATCAGCAAACTGCTGAGTCTCCGTCCTGCTGTGTACTCCTGGAACGATTTATGAAAGAATTTATACTTGGGCTCCAGCCTCTGAGCTGTGTCCTTACAGAGGAGCCCAGTTGTCACCAGGATGCTCTCGTTTATGCTGGACACATCTTTGGGTTCAAAATCAAACTTATGGGAGAACACGCCCTCCAGGGCCAGGTCTCCGCAGCAGTCTAGGCTCCTGACAAAATCGCTCAAAGTCCCACCTCTGTGTTTGTGCCTATTTTTCTGTATCAGGAGGTCATAGAAAGTTTGGAACAGCATGGTTTGTGTGTGAGCCTGGAATTCCTTCCTGCCCATCTGGACGGCACAGGTGATCACCACAAAGAGAGGGGTCTTCATCAGATTTCTCAAACACCTGGACTCCTGGATCTGGAACAACAGGCCTTCAGCCAGCTCATCTAGGAGAACTTGCCGGATGAGAAACTGGGCACTGCCCTCTGTCATATCTCCCACCTCAGCCATCAGGGCGCCAACCTGTCTGATATGTCTCAGGCAGTCGGTGGTGGTGGTGACAATGACCATGTTCTTGAAACGGTGGTTTTCTTTTATTAGGGCCTCGATTTCTGGGCAGTTCTGGGGCTGGAATTCATTGTAACCATCGAGGAGGAAGAGGACCGCCTTCCGCAGCTTCTGCAGCACAGCCATGAAGGCAGGCTTACTGAGGGAGTCAGGCACGGTCAGGAGCTGATCACACAAGGTGTCAAACAGTCCGCCTCTGGCACTGCTCAGGCGGACAAAGAAGACCAGTTTGAACCCCTTCAGAGCCTTGCACCGCCCGGAGGCCCAGAGCAATGCAATTCTCTGCAGCAGGGTGGACTTCCCTTTGCCAGACTCCCCTTCAATGAGGCAGGGGCTCTCAAGAGCCCCCAGCAGACCATCCAAGGTCAGCTGCTCCACACGGTGATGACGATGGTCCTTCCGCCACAAGACAGGTTCCGTGAAGGTATTCTTCAGACTAAAAATGATGTCGATGTCTTCACCCAGGGGATGGAAGTTCAGAAAGGCAGGGCTGTTATATAAGTCTTTTAAATTTTGGGCCAACATTTCCAAGTCTTCTTCCGTGTTCTGATGAAAAAGGCCTGTTAGAGAAAAGGTGGATCTATAAGGGGCATGATTCTGCATCTCCTAAATGCCCAGAGTTCAGCGGGGTGAACGGCAAAGGTGCTGAGAATCAGCTGAGGGTGACTTTGACCTCCTCTAATTCTAAGATACCACAACGGGCTCCAAATACCCACTGATTTCCCCTGGAATCCATCCCCCTTGGTCCCCCCCCCCTTTTTTAACTTTCTCTTTCCTCTTTCTTGCCATCAAAGCCTTACATCAGCAGATTGGAAATGAGAGGAGCCTTCGTTTCTAGTGAAGGATTTAGCTGAGAATGTGGGATGGGGTAAATGTCAGCCAATTATGCAATGTGTTCATTTAAAATAATTAAAATGAGGAGTTGGAGGTATAGCTTGATGGTGATGAAATTACGGTTGTGTGGAGAGGGGAGTACCTTTTCAGGCCAATGCATCATGAGATGGGTAGTTGGATCTCACCCACAAATGACCCACCAAAGCTTGCTGACTTAGTCTATTTGTGTTCTTGTTAAACATCTCTTTTAAAGACTGAGTCTTCATATATAGCCCACACTGGCTTCAATCTCCCCATCCACCTGCCTCAGCCTCCCCAAAGCTCCACAGCAGCCAATGCCACCACATCTAGCATTCCAGTTGTACTTTGAAGCGAGACTATGCCCTGAGGTTACTTATATGACTTCATTGTCAAATGTCTGTTATGAATGACCCAAAGTCCCTGGCCAGCCACGCAAAGATGGAGGACCAGCTTAAGTTCAGTGGAAGGGACTCTGGGTGGGCTTGGTGGCTTTATTCCTTTTGGTGGGACAGAGGTGAGCAAAGCAATACTTACTTTGTCCAGTTAAGTCCTGATACACAGCATAGTCATGCTTTTCAAGACACCTAAGAAAGAGGCTGCAGGCCTCGGAGCCTTTCTTCAAAATCATATGAATGATTCCTCGTGCGGCATCCTGCTCCACTCTCTCACGGCAAATGACGGCAACTTCTTCATCGTTGAGGACGTTCCATACAAACAGATCATCAGAGATCTGCTTTATAACTGTAATGTCCATCCTTTGAATGAGGGTGTGACTGTTATCCTTTATAAAATTCACTGAAAAGTTGGGAATAAATATTTGTTAATTTGTTCATTTATTTTCTTTGACCTACATGAAATATACATATCTGTCACCAGCACATCACAGATGCATTTTCCCGCCTCAGGCCCATCTTAACAATGGAATCGACAGATGCTTGACACTCAGGCCCTCAAGAAGTGCTCTGCAAAACTCTACAGCCCTAGCCGGGTGTGGTGGCGCACGCCTTTAATACCAGCACCCAAGAGGCGGAGGCAGGGAGATCGCTGTGAGTTCAAGGCCAGCCTGATCTACAAAGTAAGTCTAGGACAGCCAAGGCTACACAGAGAAACCCTGTCTCAAAAAATCAAACCAATGAAGCAACAAAAACAAAAAAACAAAACAAAACAAAACAAAAAAAAACTCTACAGCCCTAACTTCAGTCAGTGAGCAAGATAATTTTGCTTTGGTGATGAAGTAAGGCAGATAATTTTGGCCACTGATATAATAGTCTCCAGTGAGTGGCTGGCGTGGTTACACCCACCTTTAATCCCAGACTCAGGAGGCAGAGGCAGAGGCAGGAGGATCTCTATAAGTGTGAGGCCAGCCTGGCCTATATGGTGAGTTCCAGGACTGTCAGGGCTATACAGTGAGAGAAGAGGGAGGAGGAGAAGGAGGAGGAGGAGGAAGAGGAGGAGAAAGAAACTCTCTGGTGAACCCACAGTAGTGAAAACATGGGGTTTGAAGTACTGGCCCTATGCTCCAAGCATAAGAGCCATTACCATCTCACTCCAAGCAAGAGACCCTCACAATATCGCACCTGTTGACATTCTCCCTTAGGGGGAGGAGTTGGGGGAATCTTCAGGCCCCTCCCCGAGATTCCAGCTACTTTCTTCCTATGTCTCCCTCCCAGCCATCATGCCTCAACTTCACACTGACTTGGGAGATGCTAGGCTAGAGGGTGGAAGGTTACCTGGAGGGGGACTCTCTATACACACACAGGGAGTCATCATCCACACTGATACAGGCCTTTGCAGAGATGAGGATGCCTTATGGTTATCCCTTACCTGGCCTTAACAAGTAACACCAACAAGCCTACTGGTTCAACAAACTAGATAGATATTAGTCTCTTATCAGAGCTCTGTGTGAGGTGACTAGATATTTGTTCACATTTCCCCCAGGTAAAGGTAATGCAACAACTTAGAATCTGCCAGTTGTTAGCATCTGCAACCATTGGCAACTCTCTTTGAATTAGTTAGAAGAACTGCCAACTATGTAACAGACTAGGAACAGACTATCTCTTTTGTAGCATCTTCTGAGTCCCATAGAGATTCATTATTTCCACCATGGCCACTTTTAAGATAACCTTATACATTGACTGGCTAACAAAAATCTGAAAATTCACCAATGAGAACCAACTATGGCACATACTCTGTGGAACATGGGAAACTGTTAGGTGAGCTTATATACACCTTTGCAAACAAAGTAATATGTCAGCAGGATGGCTACAATGTTCAATTTTTTTTTTTTTTTTTTTTTGGCTTTTTGAGACAGGGATTCTCTGTGTATCCTTGGCTGTCCTGGACTCACTTTGTAGACCAGGCTGACTTTGAACTCATAGCAATCCAAATGCCTCTGCCTCCTGAGTGCTGGGATTAAAGGCATGTGCTACAATGCCAGGATCAATGTTCAGTTCTTATCTTCCTGCTATAACTCAAAGGAGTATGTGTTTTAGCTCTCACAAGCTTTAGTCTTTTTCTGAAAAAGAGCACTATACAGTCTTAGACAGTGTCCAGACTAAGCTCTCTCCTTTCTCCTAGTCTTTATGGAGGCTACATCATTTTTCATTTCTTCCTCTGCAATGTCTTAATCTATTTTTGATTTTGGTTTTGGGTTTGGTTTGGCAGTACTGTGGCTTGACCTACAACTTCTTGCACAGGAAGCAAACTCTCTGTCACTGAACCACAGCCACGGTTCTGGGCCTACCTCTCCAATGCAGACAAACTGTGCCCAGGTACTGTAGCACAGCCTCTCTGTGGCTGCTCAACAGCAGGTCTCCCTGTCTTATACAGTCAGTCTGCAGTAGGTACCACTGTCTTTTAACTCTTTCATGACTAATTGGAGAGTGAAAACGCTTCTCTCAGGGGCTGCAAGCCCTCTCCCATCTGAAATGTACCCTCCGGCAGCCCAGCCCTTGGAGCCTCACTCTTGCTCCCCAGTGCTAACCCTGTTCCTGCCTACAGATGCTGTGAGGGAGCCCCTCTGCTCTCCCTCTGGAGTCTGTATCTTTGACTTCTGCATCTTCCCTAGGAAGATAACTACTAAGTCTGCGTTTACTGATGATTTTCATTCTACAGCAGAAGACACATCTGTCTCAGAAAGGACTGCAGACCCTTGCCCATTTGTACAGACTGCCTCTGAAGCTAGTATTTCCCTACTTTAAAATGAAGACACCAAGTTCTCTGAGGACTTAAAAACTTTGTGAGATTGAAAAAAAAGATGTGCTGGGTGTGGTGGCACATGCCTTTAATACCAGTGCCCAGCAGGCAAAGGCTGGCTTTTATCTACATTGTGAGTTCCAGGATAGCCAGAAATGTACAGAAGGGCCTTTCTCAAAAAAAAAGAAAGAAAGAAAGAAAGAAAGAAAGAAAGAAAGAAAGAAAGAAAGAAAAGAAAAAGGAAAAGTAAGATTATAAATCATATGTGTGTTTTAATGTTTAAAAAGTACACTGTACACCCATATGTATACTATGATATTCTATATATAATCTTACTACTAGCTATGGATTATCTCCATTCTATGTGCAGCTGTAATATACAGATAAGACTAACCATGCTGCAATGATTAGATGGATATGTACCTCTATGTTATATTACTAAGAATGCTCATTTATTTATTTATTATTTATTTATTTATTTTTGATTTTTCAAGACAAGGTTTCTCTGTGTAGTCTGTCCTGGACTCACTTTGTAGACCAGGTTAGACTTGAACTCATAGAGATCCCCCTGCCTCGGTGCTGGGGTTAAAGGTGTGTGCCACCATGCCTGGCTACTTATTTACTTGTGAAACAGGATTTCTCTGTACAGTCTTAGCTGTCCTGGAGCTTGCTCTGTAGACCAGGCTATAGAGATTGGCCTGTCTCTGACTCCAGAGTGCCTTGATTAAAGGTGTGTGTCACCATGACTGGCAAAATGGCTTTCTTAATCATGATTTGTCCCCATAAGTATGGACTATTGTGCTCCTTTTTAAATCACACATGAAAGCCCATTCATTAATTGTTCTTTTTTTTTTTTTTTTTTTTCAGAATAGCTGCATCTAGATTAGCAGTTTACAGTGAACCATTGTGCAGTGACAACCAGGCTCTTATTTGCGTTCTCCAGTGTGAGAGCCATTAGCCATACGTGGCTGCTGACCACGTGACATGGCATGAGAATGAGTCTATAACTGAGTTTTTCTTGGGTTTGTTTTCTGTTTTGTTGGGGTTTTTTTGTTTTTGTTTTAGGTGTCTTATTATACATCCCAGGCCAACTCATGACCCCACTCCCTCAGCTCCCAGGTGCTTGGATGGTGGGTGTGCAATACTATGTCCTCATGTGTGAGTGAGTTTTACATTAAATTAAAATTTAAGTTCACAGTTAAATACACACAAGCGGCTAGTGGCTACTACACTGGATATCACAGGTTGACACTGGCATCAAAATGGAAACAGTTAATTGGGTACCACTTAGGTCTGCACCATATATCTGAAGTGACTGGACATAGTTTTCTGAAATCTCGACCGAACAGGTGATAGCCAGAGTCAACAGTTTAAAGTATAACCTGGTCTCAGGGGGTCGCACATACCTGTAATCCCAGCATTTGGGAGGCAGAGGCAGGCAGATCTCTGTGAGTTCTAGGTTACCTGGTCTATAGAGTGACTTTCAGGACAGTCAGGGCTACACAGAGAAACCCTGTCTTGGAAAAAATATATATAACTTTGTCATTCTTTCTTTCTTTCTTTTTGTTTTTGTTTTGTTTTTTAGAGGCAGTGTTTCTCTGTGTTGCCTTGACTGTCCTGGACTCACTTTGTAGACCAGGCTGGCCTTGAACTCACAGCGATCTGCCTGCCTCCACCTCCTGAGTGCTGGGATTAAAGGCGTGCGCCACCACTGCCCAGCCAACCTTGTCATTCTTGCTATAAGTCTTGCCCCATCTATCCTCTGCCTTTTCACATAGGCTTGCCATACTTTTTAATGAATTACCAAGACAACATAAGAGTACTTAATTCAGAATCCCACAGATAAATCGTTAGCTGAGAGCACGAATTGCTTTTGCGTTTAATGCCATCAATACACATAACAACACAGGTGTTGTTTGTAGTATACTTACTTGTGAGTCACAGTCTTCCAATTTTCTGTATCACAGTAGAAGATGGTTTTTTTCCAAATGGGAATGCCAAAGATGATTGTAGTATTGTCCTCTTCTTCCCACAAGGCTAGTGTTCATCCTAAGAAACTAAGAGAACAGAAACAATCAAAGGGAAACAGACTGGAGCTGCTTCTTAACTAGATAAAACTTGCTCAGGGACTGGGAGATCACTTAGTGACTGAAGGACTTGTTTGCAGAAGTGTAAGGACCTGATGTCTTATACCCAGCACCCAGTAAAAAAATAAAATAAAATAAAAAATCTGACTCTAGTGGGCTGGTAGCTACAAGTCACTGGCCAGCCAGCTTCACTAGTTAACTAATGGCACCAGGTTTAGTGAAAGACTTTGTCAGGGACAAAAACATAGAAAGTAATTGAGGAAGACACCTGACATCATTGCTACACATGATACACACTTGTGCAAAGGGCACCTGCGTGTACACACACACACACACACACACACTTGCTCAAAGTGGGCTATTTATGGCCAAATCCTGATGAGAAGAACCCCCAGATGTCTGGACTTCTTGCCTAGAGATATAGACCGTGATCACGTGGAACTTGGCCCACTCCTCGGTTGCTTCCCACTGATGCCAGTCAGAGCTAAGAAGACAAATCGGATTTCAACCTCAAAAGATGGAGCCAGACCTACTGAGTTCTCACCAGGAAGTCGAAAGAAAAGGCAAGTTGTAGAGAGAAAAAGGGCCATAGGAGGGAGCCTTGAGAGAAAGAGCCAGAAAACAGGGTAGGCATAGCAGAAGAGGACAAGCGGAGGTCTGGTGTTAGAATTGGCAGATTGCAGCTCTACCCACTGACAAGCTGAGTCTGTGATATAAAGAGAGAGCCACTCAGGTGAATCCAGCCCTCCATATCTGAGGTGACTGGAATACGAACGCCCCAGTATGCTCTTATATTTCATTGCTTAGTCATCAGGAAGTGGAACTCTTTGAAAGGATTAGGAGGTGTGGCCTTGTTGGAGTGTGTCACTGGGGGTGGGCTTTGAGATTTCAATAGCTCAAGGTTAGGCCCAGTGCCTTCTCTCTTCTTTCTTCCTTTATTTTCTTTCTTTCGTTTTTGTTTGTTTGTTTGTTTGTTTTTTGTTTTTTTAAGACAGGGTTTCTCTGTGTAGCCTTGGCTGTCCTGGACTCACTCTGTAGACCAGGCTGGCCTCGAACTCACAGCGCCATCTCTCTTGCTGCTGCACAAGTGATGCTATTTCTCCTGTGCCACGTCTGCCTGTGTGCTGCCATAATGATTGTGGACTGAACCTCTGAAATGTGAGCCAGGCCCAGTTAAATGCTTTCTTTTTTTTTATAAGGGTTGCTGTGGTCATGGTGTCTCCTCATAGCAATAGTAACTAAGAAACTTCCTTTCCCAAGAGAAGAAAGAACCAAGGAACAATCAGTCCACTGGCTGGGTCAGAGTTGAAGTGAGAATAGAAAAAAAAAATAAATAGAAGAGGAAGATATACTCTGGTTTCTCTCAGATTATATACATCTTTCGACTTTTACTAGAAAAAAGAAAACAGAAAAGGAAACCATAGAATTTCTTCTATTCTCTTTTTTTCTATCCCTCCCCGCCCCTCCGACATTTCCTCTATTCTCATGTCAATGGAATCAACTCTTCCCAGAGTGAGTCATCTACTCACTTGTCAATTAAATCAATTAATCAGTTAATCAATTAAAAGTACTGCACAGAGTCAGGCATGGTGGCTCACGCCTTTAATCCCAGCACTCGGGAGGCAGAGGCAGGCGGATCACTGTGAGTTCGAGGCCAGCCTGGTCTACAAAGCAAGTCCAGGACAGCCAAAGCTACACAGAGAAACCCTGTCTCAAAAATAAATAAATAAATAAATAAATAAATCTTGGAAGGGGGGATACCTGGAAAGATTGTGAGAGTCAGAGGATCAGGGAACTTGCTGTGAGAGTGTGTCTCCTAGTGATGTCAGAATCTACACCCATGAAGTCTCACCAGCATGACCTTCCACACATGCACGAAACATGCCAAAGTGCATGAGAGCTGGGGGTAGGGACCCATGAGGCCTTAGCCCTGCTCAAAGAACTACAGACAACAGAGCAAAGATGCAGGCAAATAGAGGTGGCCTTCCTAAGGACAACCAAACAGTCCCATGTCAAACTGTTAACACTGAAAAAATATACATACGAGTAACATTATACTGACTCAACAGGTTATAGTTGAGTCATTTCTCTCAGTATATGGATCCCAAGGATCAAACTCTGGTCGGCGGGCTTAGTGACAAGCACCCCTCTGCCCTGGGCATCTCCCCAGCCTCGGCCCCTTAGCATGCATGTTATCTCCTCCAATCCTAGGGTTGTGGTGATGCTTAAGCATGAAAGCAGTTGGCCCAGAGGTGGTCAGTCCCTGTGATTTGTGTACCAATCTAGTAGAAAATGCCTTAACCTAGGATGTTCATAGATCCTGTTTGGACTCTGGAAGTCTACACACTGTTAGTGCTATGCAAATCACATTTGTATGCCAAGAAAGCAGAAGTGAAACTTTTTGGGGCACGAGTGGTACTAATGGGAACCTCGAGGACAAAAAAGGGTAGGGAAGTTAGGAGAGCCACATTTTCCACTTCTACACTGCAGGGGGTGCGGGGCGGGGGTGGGGGAGCCAGGCATAATGGCACAGGCTTAAATCCCAGCACTCAGGAGGCAGAGGCAGGCATTCAAGGCCAGCCTGGTCTACAATGCAAGTCCAAGACAGCCAAGGCTACACAGAGAAACCCTGTCTCAATGCCCCTCCCCCCGCAAAAGATCAATTGAGATAACCAGGCAAGACGGAACATGCCTGTAATCCCAGCACTTGGGAGGCAGACACAGGCAGATCTCTGAGTACAAGGCCATCCTAGTCTACAACGTGAGTCCAGGACAGCCAAGGCTACGCAGAGAAGCCCCATCTCAAAAAAAAAACAAAAAACAAAAAAACAAAACAAAATGAAAGATCACGGGAGGTTCGCTGTGAGTTCAAGGCCAGCCTGGTCTACAAAGTGAGTCCAGAATAGCCAAGGCTACACAGAGAAACCCTGTCTTGAAAAACCAAAAAAAAACAAACAAAAGATCAGCTGAGATAATGGCTAGAAATACCCTTATCACACCATGGGGACTGTAGAGTGCTTCCTGTCAACACTGGCCACAAACAGGGATTTTCTTCACTTCTCTGTCCAAGTTCAAGTCTCTTGTCAGTGGCTCAGGGGGACTGGATGGATCAAGCAGCCTCCCTATCCCTCAGCTCTGGGTTTCCTTTCCATACATCCAGAAAGCAGTTTCAAAGTCTTTCTGTCTCAAAGTTACTACAAATGTGTCCTCTAGGGCTCCATGTACTTTAACACCAACTCAGAAAAATCTGGCTAAACTCCAGAAGACCAGGTTTTAACCCCAGCCCACCCCCCCCTTTTCTGGCCCGACACTGCCCAGCCCCAGCCCCAAAGCTCTCCTGCAGGAAAATCAGCCCAATGGGCAAATCATCCACAGCAGGGGAATGCACAGACACAAGGTCCCAAAGGACCTAAACCCAAAGACTTAAAACCCATTTCCCCTCCCTGAGGTACCTGGCCAAGCAATCCAGTAGCCTTCCTCTTGGTGGACAAAGGAAAGTCATTTTAAAAACAAGTTTCTTTCTTTCTTTCTTTCTTTCTTTCTTTCTTTCTTTCTTTCTTTCTTTCTTCCCTCCTTCCTTTCTTTCTTTCCTTCCTTCCTTCTTAATCTATTTTCAACTTCACAGCAAGGCTGTTGCTGTAGACCAAATTTCTTTGTTCAGTGAGAGGAAACTGTACCAAAGAGGAAGTGCCCAGTAGGATTTCCCTTGTTTATGAAGCATTATAAGTGTGGTTACAGCACACACACTAGCAAGAAGGAGTCACAGGAGCAACTAGAAATGGGACTTTGAACTTAACTGCTTTGCTTCCTGCTTATTCATACAGTAAAGATTTGATTCCTGTGAAGGAATGTCTTGAGTGGATGTAACAACTGTCAACAAAGTCATGTTTAGCCAATCAGCTGGGCAGAAGGACAGGGCAAGTGGAAGATGAGACTTCCTGGAGAGGGGGAGGAGACAAGGATTGACAGTTGATGGGGAGGAGTTGACGGTTGACAGTTGATGGTGAAAAGGAGAAAGGAGCCTTCGAGGACCAGATTGGCAAGTGCTTGTGATATATGTATGAGTTTTAGAGTAGTTTATTTTAGATTACAAGCAGATTAGAATCAGTTGATCGCTGTGAGTTCGAGGCCAGCCCGGTCTACAAAGTGAGTGCAGGCCACCAGGGCTACACAGAGAGACCCCGTCTCAAAAAACCAAAAAAAAAAAAAGAATCAGCCCGGCATAGTGCTTGCAACTTTGAAGTACGTTTCAGACTCTGTGTCAGTTATTGGCTTCCTAGGCCGAGCCGATACAATTTATTGTTACAACAAAAGGGATGCCGTTATTAGCACCAATTATGAGTGAACAAGGCTCAGGAAAACAGGTAACTGTTTCATGAAGGTGGTGTGTGTGTGTGTGTGTGTGTGTGTGTGTGTGTGTGTGTGTGTGTTTTGTTTTTTGAAACAGATTCTTTCTATGTAGCCCTGGCTGTCCTGGTACTCTCACTGTAGACCAAGCTAGCCTAGAACTCACAAAAATCCACCTGTCTCCCCTGTGCTGAGATTAAAGACACACCACCACTATGCCCGGCTTAGTTTCAGGAAGCTTTTACATTAATAGAACAATACAAGAAAAAGTCAAAATCAACATAATTTCAAATACATTGGTGGAAGCAGCAGGTAAGCAGGTCGCAGCAAAGAAAAGAAAGCCCCGATTAAGGCTTCAGATCTGAGGCCAGTTTTAACAGTTAGGTTGTTATGAGCCAGCCATCTTTGTTAATACACGCCAAGGTTTCCCCTGATAGAAACTCTTAGGTCAGACATTGATGTGGGTAACAGACGCTACTGAAGAAGTTCTTCCTGCTCAAACTATAGCACCAGCTAAGGACAATATGTGCAGTAAACTTCGAACCCTGACCCAGATCTAGCCAATGGACAGGACATTCTCCACAGTTGAGTGGAGAGTGGGGTCTGACTTTCACACAAACTCTGGTGCCTCATATTTGACCATGTCCCCTCGATGAGGGGGCCTGATGGCACTCAGAGGAAGGATAGCAGGCTACCAAGAAGAGACTTGATACCCTATGAGCATATACAGGGGGAGGAGGTCCCCCTCAGTCACAGTCATAGGGGAGGGGAGTAAGGGAAAAATTGGAGGGAGGGAGGAATGGGAGGATACAAGGGATGGGATAACAATTGAGATATAATATCAATAAATTAACAAATATATTAAAAAAACAAAAGAAGTTCTAACCAGTTGATAAGCTTTTATCTGAGACTCTTACTTAATTCAGGTGTTTTAGACATTCAGGATGGTTTTGGTTTTTCTTTTCTTTTCTTTTGAGACAGGGTCTGGTTGTACCACCCAGATGGGTCTTTTGGCCCTCCTGTGACTTCTAGGATCTAGGAGTACAGGCATGAGCCACCATGCCTTGCTCTACGTTTTCATGATGGACGGCGATTGGGAGGTAGACAGAGAGATAGAATAGGAAGTGAAATGGGCTGGCTTCATTGGAGAAAGCATATTGTCATTGAGGACAAGGCCAAACTTATCTCTGTACCTTGATTTCAAGCAAAGCTGTCCAGGCCCTGGGGTCATGACAAATCACCCAGGCTAGGCAGAGGGCCACACTGTTGCTAATGCACAAGAGATCCTCCCAAGCACAGAGCCAGGGACTCACGCTGGCGCACATGTGCTCAATATCACTCATACAGCTGATATGCTAAGACATACTCAGCCTGAAATAGAAAAGTCTCTCTGCTCTTCTGTCAACAGTGTTCTTGCACAGTCCTCCCTCTGTCTTTGCATAAACTGCCAGAGACTCCCCTGCCCCCGCATCACCCCCAAATAGGGTTTCTCTGTGTAACTTTGGCTGTCCTGGACTCACTTTGTAGATCATGCTGGCTTCGAACTCACAAAGATCCACCGGTCCCTGCCTCATGAGTGCTTGGATTATAGGAATGTGTCACTGCACCTGGCTCAAAGACATTTTAAAAATGTTACATAACTGTTTATTTATTTATTTATTTTAAAAAAGCATCTGAGCCTTGCACAGCAGCACACATCTGTTGGGATGATGTTTTGTGTGCACTGTGTAAAGATCTCTTTGTATTATTCAAATGCTGGTTTCTGTACCAGCAGAGAGCTGATTACAGGCCCAAATATCGTGTGCCCCAGTGTTTTTTAAATATCGTTCTCCATCACTTTCTGATTGGTTGGATAAAGAGCTGACTGGCCTATAGCAAAGTCAAGAGAGAGTAGGCAGGACTTCCAGAGAGATAGGAACTCTGGGAAAGAAAGAGGAGTGAAAAGATTCACCTATAGACATATGAAACTGACCATGTGGGCTGGGTGTGGTGGAGCAGAACTTTAATCCCAGCACTCTGGGTCGCTGTAGGGTAAGGCTAAAGCCATTATAAACAAGTGTACATCTCCGTGTCAATCTTCAGAGCTAAGGCACACATAGAAAGTCCATACAGTTTTACACAACTTTAATAGCAGTGTTCTTTAGAAGAGACAGGCAGATCTCTGTGAGTTCGAAGCCAGCCTGGTCTACATAGCAATTTCCAGGGCAGCTGACCTACATCACAGAGAGACTCTGTCTCAGAAAACAAACAAACACACAAATAAAACAAACAGATGAAAAAAAATCTGTTCTGAGATATTAACCCAGCTGGCCGTGTAAGTTTGGTCAGTGTGAATTCTCATACTCTGGCTCAGCAGCTCTCAACCTGTGAGTCCCCAACATTATGATTCAAAACAGTAGCAAAATTACAGTTATGAAGCAGCAAGAAAAAGTAAATTTTTAAAACTTTTTTTTTGGGGGGGGGTTGGTTTCAAGACCAGGCTTCTCTGTGTGGCCTTGGCTGTCCTGGACTCACTTTGTAGACCAGGCTGGCCTCCTAATTCACAGCAATCCGCCTGCCTCTGCCTCTTGAGTGCTGGGATTAAAGGCATATGCCACCACACCTGGATGAAAAAGTAATTTTTATGGTTGGGGTCACCACAACATGAGGGACAGTATTAAAGGGTTGCAGCATTGGGAAAGTTGAAAACTACTGTGCTAGCTTTTCTTTTTCTTTTCTTTCTTTCTTTCTTTCTTTCTTTCTTTCTTTCTTTCTTTCTTTCTTT
>OU015742.1:85598500-85625119 GCA_907169655.1 Acomys percivali
GTGTGTGTGTGTGTGTGTGTGTGTGTGTGTGTGTGTGTGTGTGTGTGGTTTTTTTGAGACAGGGTTTCTCTGTGTAGTCTTGGCTGTCCTAGACTGGCTTTGTAGACCAGGCTGGCCTTGAATTCACAGATCCACTTCCTGAGTGCTGGGATTAAAGGCGTGCATGATCACACAAATAAACAAATCTTAAGAGGCTGGGAAAATGACTCAGTGGTTAAGAGCTGCTCTTCCAGAGGACCCAGAGTTTGGTTCCTGGTCCTCAAATCAGGACATTCACAACCACCTGTAGCTTCAGCTCCAGTGGATCCAGTGCCTTCTTCTGGTGCCTATAGGCTTGTGCAGACATGGCAGATACACAGATACATATGTATACACATAAATTAAAAGTTTAAAAAGGCACGGTGGCACACAACTTTAATCAGAGCCCATGGGAGGCAAAGGCATAGGGAGTTCTGTAATCTTAGGCCAGCGTACTCTACATAACAAGTTCCAGGCCAGCCAGGGATACATTGATTCTGCCTCAAAAAACAATAGTAATGCAATGATTAAAAAAAAAAAAAAAGCATGGTGTGGTGGTGCACACCTTTAATCCCAGCACTTGGGAGGCAGAGGCAGGCAGATCTTTGTGAGTTTGAGGTCAGCCTGGTCTACAGAGTGAGTGAGTCCAGGAAAGCCAAGGCTACACAGAGAAACCATGTCTCAGGAAGAAAAACAATAAGAGAAGAAGGAAATGAGGCTGGGTCCAGGGAGATAACCAGTGGTGATGTGCTTGCCTAGCATACCAGAGACGCTGGTTTTGATCTCCAGGACTACATAAACTAGAGCCATAGATCACCGCTTGGGCTTTGGTAGAAGCAGAAGGACAATGGAAACTCAAGGCGAGGTGGAGAGATGACTTAGTGTTTAAGAGTGGTAGATCCTTTTCCAGAGGACCTGGGTTTGATTCCCAAGTCAGAGGTGGCTGACAACCACTTGTGTCTCTACTCCCAGGACATCTTATGCCATCAGACACCAGACATACCTGTGGTACATAGTCATATACATAAAAGCACAATAAAAGAACAAATTTTAAATGTGTGAGGCACTTCTTGGCTACATAGTGAGTTTAATGCTAGTATGGATTATAAGAGAATCTGTCTTAATGTTTAAAAAATAAAAGCCTGGGAATGTGACTCAATAGGTCGAGGGCATCTCTAGCATGTATGGTATCTTAGGTTTGTTCCCCAGATCCTTTTATGTGGATCCAGGGACCAAACAAACCTAAAGTAGCATATACCTTCAATCCCATAATTTGGGAGATAGATGCAGGAGGACCAGTGGTTCAAGATGATCCTTGGATATAGAGCAAATTTGATGTTAGCCTGAACTATGTGAGACTCTATGCCCCAAACAAAAACAAAAAACAAAAACTGAAACAAACAAACAAACAAAAACTAACAAAGAAACAATCAAACAGATAGATTAAAATTGAATGTAGTGGCTACTGCCTATAACCCCTTTGTGGAAAACATGCACACATGAGGCACACAGATACATATGCAGGCAAAACATTCAAATACATAAAAATAAAAACATTTTTTAAAAACTGAGTTTGGTGGTGCATGGCTATAATTCCAGATCTAGGGAGGCAGAGATAGGGATGGATGCTGGGCAGATACTTTGCTTCAGTTTTAGTGAGTCCCTATTTCAAAAAATAAGACAGAAAATCAGGCGAGGTGGTGCACATCTTTAAACCCAGAACTGAAGAGGCAGAAGTGGACATGGAAATGTTGCTTTTATTTTCTCTGATGATGTGGTGATATGAGAACTACACCCAAGCTTTATGAATATGTGGCTTGGGCTGAGCCAAGAACATTTCTATTTAACTATTCCCAACCCTAAAAAGCTTCTAGCCCCACCCCCCACCCCACATACACAATCTAATCTTCTGAAAGCCAGAACCTTGAAGGCTTCAGCGTCCAGCCTCCATCTGATAACATAGGCCTAGAATGTTTTCAGCCTCTGAGACTTGCTGTTGAATAAGCTCACCCTTTTCAGTTCTTTCTGAACTTTGGCTGGCTGGTTCAACTCAGCTGTTCAGGCTCAAACTCCTCTCTAAGCTGACTGATTCAAAATGGCTTCTCTTGGCTTATGACTGGATTGTTTTGCTTGGAAAAACTGCCTCCAGGACTGGAAAGATGGCTCAGAGGTTAAGAGCACTGGCTGTTCTTCCAAAGGTCCTGAGCAACCACATGCTGGCTCATAACTATCTATAATGAGATCTGGTGCCCTCTTCTGACCTGCTGGCTCACATGTAGGCAGAATAGCATATAAATAAATCCTTTAAAATTTTTTTTAAGAGAAAAAAAAAAAAAACCTCACCTCCAAACTCCACAAACTGAAATGCACTGACTGCATGAACTCAACTGAATTCACTGAACTGCACCAAACTCAACCCAACTATCTCCTTGCACTGTTCTTTTAAAAAACACTTATTTATTATTATGTACACAGTACTCTGCCTGCATGTATACCTGCAGGCCGTAAGAGGGCATCAGATCACATTATAGATGGCTGTGAGCCACCATGTGCTTGTAGGGATTGAACTCAGGACCTGTGGAAGAGCAGTCAGTGCTTTTAACCTCTGAACCATTTCTCCAGACTCCATCCCTGCACTGCTCTTAATTAGCCTCTCTTTCCCATCTGTTCTTGTGAGAGTTGGGTCTATCTCATTTCTGACTCAAACTTTCTCTGATTTGTCACATCCTGGTTTTGGTATTAATGGTGTATACTTATACTCAGGGTGTGTCTGTATTCCAGCTGAATCACACATACTTTGGATGTGATCCCTTGCCAGAATATCCATGTTGCTGATTAAAATTCATCTACACAGGTGTATCTCTATTGGTTGGAAGCAAGCCTGGTCTACATAGTGAGTTTCAGGTCAGACAGGGCTACAAAGGAAGACCCTGTATCAAAAAGATAAAATGGAAAGTAATTAAGGGGCCACTTGTCAACCCCTCTGGTCTACACACACACACACACACACACACACACACACACACACACACACACAGGCAAAATAAAGACATTTGTTGATAAACACCAATGATAGATACTCACTAAAGGAAACTCAAACATACACTTTAGGCAAAAGGAGGTAGAAATTTGTATATGAAATAAGTAAACAAAGATAGCCTAGAAAATTTTAAACATAAATATTGACTTTATAAAATGGGGTATCGCTAGGTGTGGTAGCCTTTAATCCCAGCATTCAGAAGGCAGAGGCAGGTAGAGCCCTGTGAGTTCCAGGCCAGCCTGGTCTACAAAGTGAGTCCAGGACATCCAGGGATACACACAGAGAAACTCTGTCTCAAAAACAAACAAACAAAAAACAAAAACAAAAACAAAATTGGGTATCATTATTGGAGAGTCCAAGAGAAGCATGGGTCAGAAGTAACTATATTAGCAACAATATGTGTTGAGTTATTTGGAAGTTTGCCAAAGTTGGGCTCATGTGTCCTTAGGTTATCTGGGACTGGAACAAATTCTGACTGGCAAATTAAACATTCATGTTGAAAGTTCATTGTATGGTGCTGGAGAGATAGCTTCATGGTTAAGAGCACTTGGTACCCTTGCAGAGTACTAGGATTCTGTTCCCAACACTCACATGTTGCCTCACAACCACCTTCCTCTGCTTCGAGGGGCACCAGGCACACACTTGGTGCACATACATACAGACATACAGACAGATGGACAGACAGACAGACAAAGCGTTTATTCACATAAAATAGATTAAATCAATCTGAAGAAATTTAAACTTCATTGTACATCACTAATAAGAAAATTAAAGAAAAAAATTATAATTCCTAACTTAGTAAAAGGGAGCAAAGAAATGAAATTAAAGGGAAAAAAAACCAAATAGCACAAATAAGACGGAAAGAATAAGTGAACTACTAAGCATATAAACTCCTTGGTAAATTTTAAAAGCTCAAGTTTACAAAAGGCCAGTATTACCACCTAGACTGTAAAAGATACAGAATAACCGAAAACACGTGGCAGAGGAGAAACATCGTTTCTTTTCCTGACCGCCCTATTTAAAAACGGCAACTCCCAGGCAGGCATGGTGGCACCGGCCTGGAACTCCAGAGCTTGGGAAGGAGAGGCAAGAGGGTTGGGAACATGAGGCCAGCCCCGCTACAGAGTCAAGTGTAGGTCGGCTTGGGTTATATGAAACCCTCTGTCACAAGAAAAACAGGGTGTGTGGGGTATGGAGAAAAGGGCAAGTCATTCTATTTTGGTGGGGGGCAATCCTCCCTACATGGCCTTGGAACTGTTAGGAGTCTCTGAGTATTTCTTTTTCTTTTGGAGTGTTTTGTTTTGTTTTTGAGACATGGCTTCATTGCGTAGCCCCGGTTGGCCTGGAACTCACTATGGATGGAGACCATGTTATTTTAGAACTCATGGAGATCCACCTGCTTCTGCCTCCCGCCCAGGTTCTGGGACTAAAGACACACATGTCTGTCTTTCACATTTGTGCTCTTCTCTCAGCTTACTCCTCCTGAGTAATCTCCCCATACTCACGCATATAATTGTCTGTTTGGCCGTGCATTAGTAACTCTGTTAAACTCTTTACCCCCAATAATCCGTCTCAGTGTCCCTCTTGAAATCCACATCTGAAGCCATTCCTCACGGGGGCTGTTAGCACCATGGGCAGACAGACAGTGTGATGGAGGCTCTAAGAAGTCAGTGCCACTGACAGAAATCATGGCAGGGGCTCTAAAGAGCCAAATCAGGCCCACATGGCAGACATGGGGTCCCTTCTTATAGCTCTCTGAGAAAGGAATGCAGTTCATAGCCTGATTCTGAAATCAGGTTCTCTGGTCCCCAAAGGAGGCAGGGAAAAGGGAGTGAGGTGTGTGCCCACTATTACCTCCCTCAACGTAAGCTCATTTCCGTGGATGAGGAATCCAGGCACCAGAGGTCCGTGAGCTGGAGATCCCCAGCAGCATTGTCAGCGGTGTAGGTGTCTAGGAGAAAGGAAGGACTGCTGCAGGCATTGCGGCCTCAGCAGAACTCTGGGCTGAATTTTAACCTCACAGTAATGACCGACCACAAACTATTGACCATCAAACCACATCTTTAGCTGAAATTCTACCCTAAGAGCTGAGTGTTTATGAGCTAAAAAATAAGGATGTAGTTTAACCTATACATTGCTTTCTTTTTCTTTTTCTTTTTTTGGTTTTTCAAGACAGGGTTTCTCTGTGTAGCCTTGGCTGTCCTGGACTCGCTTTGTAGACCAGGCTGGCCTAGAACTCACAGCGATCCGCCTGTCTTTGCCTCTTGAGTGCTGGGATTAAAGGTATGCACCACCTCGCCCCGCCCCCGTAATTACTTTTAATATTAAAACAAGTACAAAAAAATGACCAGTGTCCAGGTGTATAATGACTTAGTAGCCAACACTTTAGTTCATTATTAATAATTATTATTGTTGGCTTTTTGAAACAGGCTCTCACTATCCGTTGCTCTGGCTACCTTTGAACTCATTATGTGACCAGGCTGGCCTGGAACTCACAGAAATCAGCTTGCTTCTGCCTCCCAATTGCTATAATTAAAGGCCTATAATCCCAGCACGTGTGGAGACAGAGGCAGGGAGATCTATGTGAGTTCAACATCAGCCTGGTCTACAAAGCGATTTCAGGACAGCCAAGGCTACACAGAGAAACCCTGTCTTGGAAAACAAAACAAACAAACAAAACAAAAGGCATTTGTGCCACTACAACTTGACTTAGAATATTTTCTTATTTAGTGATTGATGGGTGAGGGCCCACTGTGGGAGGTGTCACCTTTGGGCTGGTGGGCGTAGGTTCTATCATGAAGCTGACTGAGCACACCCTGAGGAATAAGCAGCACTCCACCACGGCCTCTGCATCAGTGCCCACCCGCCTCCAGGTTCCTGCCCTGAGTTCCCTCCCTCAGTGATGGACTGTTACCTGGGAGTATAAGTGGAAAAAAAAAAAAACGCTTTCTTCCTCAAGTTGCTTTGGTCATGGTGTTTCATCACAGCAACAGAACCCCTAAGATACACATTTAAAAGATGCGTGTGTGGCCAGGCATGGTGGTGCATGCCTCTGCCTTCCAATTGCTATTATTAAAGGCCTTTAATCCCAGCACTTGGGAGGCAGAGGCAAATGGATCTCTGTGAGTTCAAGACCAGCCTGGTCTACAAAGTGAGTCCGGAGAAACCTGGTCTAAGAAAAAAAAAAAGATGTGTGTGTGTGTGTGTGTGTGTGTGTGTGCGCGCGCGCGCGCGCGCGCTCACTAAATATGTACAAGTGCCAGAAGGGCCCTGAAAGTGCTAGAAGGTCCCCGAAGAGGGTGTCAACACCAGATCCCCGGAGCTGCTGTCACAGGTGGTTGTGAGCTGCCTCAGCTGAGTGCTGAGAACCAAGCTTGGGTCTTCTGGGAAAGCAGCAGATGCTCCTAACTGTCAAGCTATCTCTCTGGCCCTAGTGTCCACACTCGGTAGCATGAAGGGGCTGAGGCTGTATCTCAGTTGGTGTAGGGTTTGGGCAGCATTTACTAAACACAGTGTTTGGTCCCCAGTACTACATACACCAGACTTGATGGTACATACCTGTAATGCCACCACTGGAAAAGCAGAAACAGGAAGATCAGAAGTTCAAGGTCAAGTTAGGATACATATAGAGTTGAAGGCCAGCCTGAGCTACATTATACCATGTCTTAAGAGAAAAAAAGAGGGCTGGAGAGATGGCTCAGAGGTTGAGAGCACTGTCTGCTCTTCCAAAGGTCCTGAGTTCAATTCCCAACAACACATGGTGGCTCATGACCATCTGTAGTGAGATCTGGTTCCTCATGCAGGCAGAATACTGTATAAATAAATAAATCTTTTTTTTTTTTAAGGAGAGAGAGAGAGAGAGAGAGAGAGAGAGAGAGAGAGAGAGAGAGAGGAAAAAAAGAGTTGCTTTCTGAGAGTGGTGATAGCACACTTCTTTAATCTCAGCACTTGGGAGGCAGAGGTAGGCAGACCTGAGTTTGAGGCCAGACGGGTCTACAGAGTGAGTTCCAGAACAGGCAGGGCTACACAGAGAAACTGTCTTGAAAAAAACCAAAAAGAAAAAGAAGCATGAGTGTATTCTGGCTCTTTGATGTTCTTCATTTTTCTTTCTTTCTTTTTTCTTTTTTCCCGAGACAGGGTTTCTCTGTGTAGCCTTGGCTGTCCTGGACTCACTTTGTAGACAAGGCTGGCCTTGAACGCACAGCGATTTGCCTGCCTCTGCCTCCCGAGTGCTGGGATTAAAGGGGAGCACCACCACGCCCGGTGTTGTTCTTCACTCTTATTATTTGCAGTTTATCACTAATTTTGTTGGGTTTCTAACCTTAATGTCTCTCCTAGTTACTTCCTCTTTCTCATTCCTAGAGTTCTAAACCTATATATCTTTGGGGGACAGAAGCAGGTGACTCTATGCGAGTTCCAGATCAGCCAGAATTATATGAGACTCTGTGCATGCGCGCACACACATGTACACGCAAACACACACACACCTTCATACAAGTCACAAACCTTCAAATCAGTCTTTCCCAATGTATAATTTAAGTAATAGTTCAAGGAGGTATACCTGGTTATATTACTCCCTTGCCTCGGGAAAAAAATAACTTAAACTCTAGAGAATATCTATACACCCTACCTCTCCCTCTGTAGAGTTTTGCTGTTCCTGCTAGCCTGAACCTTCCTATGGAGACCAGGCTGGCCTTGGATTCACAGAGGTCTGTCTCCCAGGTGCTGGGAATACAGGTGTTCTCCACACGCTCAGCCCTTCAGGGTTTCTTTTCTACTGATTTATGGAATTTTCTCTGCATCGATCTTTTTTCTTATAAAAACTCCATGACTTCACGTTTCCCAAGTCTGGTAAATCACAACACACACACCTTTACTTATTTCCCTGTGAATTTATGTGAATTGGTATTTTGCCAGCATGTCTGTCTGTGTGAGGTTGTCAGAGCTTGAAGTTACAGTTGTGAGCTGCCATGTGGGTGCTGGGCATTGAACCCAGGTCCTCTGGAAGAGTAGTCAGTGCTCTTAACCGCTGAGCCTTCTCTCCACCCCTCTATCCCTGCTTTTTTTTGTTTGTTTGTTTGATTTTGTTTTCTGAGTTATGGTTTTTCTGTGTAACTGCCCTGGTTGTCCTGGACTCGCTTTGCAGACCAGGCTGGTCTCAAACTCACAGAGATCAGCCTGCCTCTGCCTCCCGAGAGCTGGGATCAAAGGCCTGAGCCACCATGGCCGGCTTCAATCCCCCCTTTTAAGATATTAAAGGCTAGGCCGGGCGTGGTGGCGCATGCCTTTAATCCCAGCACTCGGGAGGCAGAGAGGCAGGCGGATCGCTGTGAGTTCGAGGCCAGCCTGGTCTACAAAGCGAGTCTAGGACAGCCAAAGCTACAATAGAGAAACCCTGTCTTGAAAA
The DNA here is from genome assembly GCA_907169655.1 of Acomys percivali. Taxonomy (NCBI): domain Eukaryota; kingdom Metazoa; phylum Chordata; class Mammalia; order Rodentia; family Muridae; genus Acomys; species Acomys percivali. Next base: position 85,606,966 of record OU015742.1, read on the forward strand.
AAAAAATATGTATATTAAAGGCTATGCCTTTCCTTCGTTCCATTTTGGGCTCCTTGTGCATCAACCTACGTCTGTTTCACAATATACCCTCAGACCACCCCACACTGGAAGCCACTTTTATGTAGCTTGAATATTACATTTAACTATATTTATTTGAACATTTTAAAACCTAGGTAGGGACTAAAGAAATGGCTCTTTAGTTCTTATAGAGGCCCCAATTCTGTTCCCAGCACCCATGTCAACTGCTCACAACTGTTAGTGACTATTTCCGGTGGATTGGGCACTCTCCTCTGGCCTTTACAGGAATCTACATTCATGTGTATACAAATATACATGATTAAAAATAACAAAAAGCACATTTTAAATTATAAACATAGATAAAGGGCTGGGGAATGTCTCAGAGATTAAGAGCACGTTCTACTCTTGCAGAGAACTGAGTTCCAGTACCCACAAGCTCACATCTGCTGGAACTCCAGTTCTAGGGATCTAAAACAAACGAACGAACAAAAAACTTGGGTGAGTTTGTAAACTTTGGGACAGATGAAATCAGCACCAGGTGAGAAGTAAGGGGCTTGCTTTTTGTCCTAATTTATCCTCTTCAGTCAGTTGCCTTCCTCAAAAAGGAATTCAGCTAGACGTCTTAGTCCTTACGTGGCAGTTTTCAGCCTCACTATGAGCATTCTCCACTCCAGCCCTTTTATTAAACAAAAGTATCAGAATCTTGGGGTCAGAAATGAGAGATTTAAGTCTTTGAAACTTTACTAGTTTTTGTTTTGTTCTTGAGATGGGGCCTCACATTGAAGGCAAAGTCGAGTGCCGGGAATACAAGCGTTGAGCCACCACACACGACTAACCTCTCAAATTCCATTTAACAACAACCAAGGAGATGTGTTTATAAAACTGACGGGGCCGCACGCCTGTTATCGCAGCACTCGGGAGGCAGGGGAAGGCAGATCTCTATAAGTTCGATGCCAGCCTGGTCTACAAAGCGAGTCCAGGCCAACCAAGGCTACACAGGAAAACCCTGTCTGGAAAGAAAAAAAAAGGAAAAAGAAAACTGATGCGGGAGCGGCGGGGCGGGGTTGGCGAGGGCGATGGCGACAGGGGAACTGGTTATTTAAATAAACAGCGGATGGGGGGCGGAACAGCGGCTTCTGAGGCAACTTCCGGTGCTGGGTTGATTTCCGGACTCGAGAACAGAAAGAGCCAATCAGAACTCTCCGAGGGGAGCCAATGAGCGAGCAGATTACAAACAGCCAATCCCAGCGGCGCTGTCACTGTTATGGTCCTGTCAGGGCGCCGGCGTCGTGGTGCTTGGGCGCTCGCCACCGGCAGGACTCCGGTGCGACCTCGTCGGGTGCAGCCGGGTGGCCAGGCTCGCTCGTCTGTTTCCGGCCTCGCCGTAGCCCGCGCCTCTGGGCTCTCAGGCCGCCCCGTAGCACGAGCGTGGGGCTCTTCTCCGAGGCCCCGGCCCAGCCGCCCCTCAGCACCGCCGCGGGCTCCGAGGCCGGCGGGATGCAGCCTCCGGGCCCGCCCCCGGCCTATGCGCCCGCCAACGGGGACTTCACCTTTGTCTCCTCGGCGGACGCGGAAGGTGAGGCCGGGCCTGACCGGGCTCCGGGGCGGAGATGGCAGAGTGAGGGGGGACGGGACTCCGCCCCTGTGCCCGCTGGGCCTTCCCGGAGGCCTCGGGTGACAAGGAAGGGTGCGGGGCGCCGGCTCCGCCTTGAGCGTCCCCACTCGGGCTGCAGGCGGGGCCCCCGGGTGGCTCACCCACGAGTGAACCCGCCGACATGTCTAAGGTTTCTCTCCGAAACGCACTGCTCTGCGAGGGATCAAAGAACAAAGTGGGCTGTGTCGCTCTGCTATTAATAGAATAGCTTTTCTTTTTTTCTTTTTGTTTGTTTGTTTGTTTGTTTTTGCTAAGGTTACTTGTAGCAGGTTAAGGAAAACTTCCTTCTAAGGAGTCTTGGCTTTTATTGAATTTGATTTTCTGCTCAGATCCCGGTGTCCACACAGTTTGCAGTCTTTGACCACACTATTCAGAAGACTGGATTTAGGAGCATTTGAAAGTTAAGGAATTGAACTCATTGTCCCCAACAGCGTCCGCAGACTTGACATGTACTGTTCTGAGCGAGCCTTTGGGCTGAACAGATTTTTTTTTTTTCCTGCTCCATGGGATTTTCCCCGCTTGGTTCAACTCCTTGTAACCTGACTCTGCATCTGCTTGTGGTTTTCAGAATTTTTGCTTTAATTTCATTTACTTGCCAGGGACCAGATTTAACTGCACAATAAAAAAAAAAAAAAAAAAAAAAAAAACCCCAACAAGTTCGTTTCCCTTTAGAAAATTCAGTCTAAGAGGCTAGGGTGTGTCCGGTGATGAACCCCTGTGACCCCAGTTCTTGGAAGGCAGAGGCAGATCTCTGAGTTCTAGGCCAGCCTGGTCGACATACATGTCAAGTTCTAGGCCAGCCAGGGTTACATACTGAAATCTTGTCTCAACAAAGGCGAAATTATAGTCTAGCTATGTATGTTAATTTTCTCAGAAATCAAGATTTCTATAAATATGATGTTTCTTCCTTAGAAAAAGTTTACTCTTTTGTTTTTGTTTTGGGTTTTGGGTTTTCTGAGACAGGGTTCTTTGTGTTATCTGGGCTGTCCTGGATTAGTTTGTAGACCAGGCTAGCCTCGAACTCACAGAGATACACCTGCCTCTGACTCCCAAGTGCTGGGATTACAGTCCTGAGCCACCATGCCTGGACCCTCTTTTGGGTTTTGTCTTTTTTTTTTTAAAGTGAGACAGGGTCTTTCTATGTCACCCTAGTTGGCTTAGAACTCTATGTAGATGACTAGCCTCTATCTCCCTAGTGCAGGGAGTAAAGGCATATACCACCACACAGAGCTCAGTCCCTTTAAATTTTAGTTTCAGACAGTCACACTAAGTTAATTTAAGCTGGCCTTGAACTCAGCATGTAGCCCAGTATTGTCTTGGGCATGTGATCTTGCCTCAGCCTCCCGAGTAGCTGGGTGTCGTTACTTTATGTCAGACAATTAGATCTTCTGTATACCTGGTTTACGTCTACAGGCCAGCAGAATTAACATTACCTGGCACATAGTTAGGTATAATCTCCCTTAACCTGGATTCAGAGCCCCAGGGTAATTCATAAACACATTAATATTGCTTTAAAGCACTAGCTTAGAATTTCATAAAAGATTAAAAGAGAAGAAAATTATTCCTAACTAGATCACAGAAAGCCAGGCAAGGTGGATCACATCTGTAATCCCTGTTCGTGGGAGGCTGAGACAGGAGGGTAACAACAGTTCAAGACTAGCCTGAACTAGAGGGAGACCTTCTTTCACACAAAACAACAAAATCAGGAAAATTTTATGGCAGTGATATATTATCCTATCAGATATTGGACTGACAGGAACAAGGTAAAAATTTCAGTGGGATGCTACATGTTGTAAAAAGTATGGTACAGGACCAAGGGTATAGCTTAGTTGGTTTCTAGCACTGTGTAATACAGTAGATGTGGTAACTCCTCCTAGCGTTTGGGAGGTGGAAGCAGGAAGGCCAGAAGTTCAAGATTATCCTTGTCTGTGTGTTGAATTTGCGGCCATCCAAGGCCACATGCTTAGCCTCCTGAGGGCTAGGATTACAAGTTCCAGTATACTAGGCTTGTCTTTCACCTTTTCTGGCTTTTGTTTGTTTTTCTCTAATTGTAAAATGAAACGTAGTACAATGTCTATTGTTGATAAAATTTGAAGTTATATACCATAGCATATATTCACAGAGATTGGCAAATTATATGTATTTAAGTATACATATACATTTTGGTTCAAATTCACATATTTCACCTTGGTTTACAGTTTTTCTTCTCTCCTCAGATCTCAGTGGTTCTATATCAGCTCCAGACGTCAAATTAAACCTTGGTGGAGGCGGAGATTTTATCAAAGAATCTACAGCTACTACATTTCTGAGACAGAGAGGCTATGGCTGGCTTTTAGAAGTTGAAGATGAGGATCCTGAAGATAACAAGCCACTTTTGTATGTGAAAAAATATGTGATTTGTGATTTTAAGACCTAAGCTGTGGGATGTTTATGTCCTTTGACATTTTTAAAGACAGATGAGGAACATATTAGCTGTTTTGGTGAAAAACAATAGCAGGGGCTGGAGAGATGGCTCAACAGTTAAGAGTGCTTCCTGCCCTTTCAGAGAACTTGAGTCCAGACCCACATCAGGCAGCACAGCCTGTTGCTCCAGCTCCTGAGGACCTGACACTGTCTTTTGACCTCAGTGGGCGCCCATATACATGACATACACGTAAATAAATCTTTAAAAACAGTAGCAGTTGTCATTTTTACTAGTCTTTTTAAAAACTGAAGCATACAGAGTGAATCCAGGACAGCCAGGGCTACACAGAGAAACTTTGTCTCGGAGGAAAAAAACAAAAAACAAGTAAACAAGCACTGAAGCAATAATGAAACAATGTTTTTTTAGCCTGTGGCATCAGGAATTTTTTTTTATTTATTTAAATTTATTTTTAAAAATTGACTCATTTACTGGGTGGTGGTGGTGGTGGTGCATGCCTCTTAATCTCAGCACTTGTGAGGCAGAAGCAAGTGGATCTCTGTGAGTTTGAGAGCAGCCCGATCTACAGAGCGAGTTCAAAACCCTGCTTCAAAAAACCAAAAAAGAAATAGTCGTCTCTTAGTCTCACCCTTCCTCCCTCTTCCCCCCTATTTCCCTCCCCTAGTCCTCAGAGACAGGGAGCATTTCTCCCCTACCAACTGACCCCAGCCTATCAAGTCTCATTAGGATTGCCTGCATCCTCTTCCTCTGGCATGGTAAGGGACCACGCCAGGAGGAAGTGATCAAAGTGCAAGCTACGGAGTCCATGACAGGGACATCCTCTGCTCCCCTTACTAGGGGACCCCTATGGAGACTGAACTGCCTGTTGGCTACATCTGAGCAGGGACCCTCTCCATACATGGTCCTTATTTGGTGTATCAGTCTCCAGTACCTGCCCTGGGCCCAGATTTGTTGGCTCTGTTGGCCTTCTTGTGCAGCTCTTGTCCCCTGTGGTCCTTCTGTTTCCGCCCCCACCCCACTCTTCCATAGGACTTCCTGTGCTCTGCCCAAAGTTTGGCTGTATGCTCACTTTTGCTTCAATCCTGGTTTTTGTTTTTCTTTTTTCCCCCGAGACAGGGTTTCCTCTGTGTACCTGTCCTTGACTCACTTTGTAGACCAAGCTGGCCTTGAACTCACAGAGATCCACTGCCTATGCCTCCCAGAGTGCTGGCATTATAGGTGTGTGCTACCACGCCCTGCTTGGTCTTCTGACTTCTGAGGACACCAGGCACTCATGTATTACACTGATATAATGTAATCTCTGTATTTGAGAGGTAAAAAGGCGAGAACCTGGAGTTTAGCCAAGAAAACTTGACCCTGTCTCAGAAGGAATACTTGGAGAATGATAGAAAAGAGAACCAATACCTTCCGGATTCACTTGAGAGTGCAGGCAGGCAACCCCCACACAGACCTGTTCATACACTTAGGTACACATGTGTCCGTAAATAAATAAGTCTTTAAAAGAAACAGGAAGATCCACTTTGTGGCACACTCCTCAATCCCAATACACTGCAGACAGAGACAGGTCTTTTTGAGTTCCAGGCCAGCAAGGATACCTGGTGAGAGTCTCACATAAACAGATATACTCTGCTGATCTGGTTTAGTCAGCTAAGTAATCAACGTTGTCTTTTTAAAAAGCAAGGTTTTTGAGTAGTTAAGCCTGGAATTCAGGGTTAAAACTTAATTACAGGGACTGGAGAGATGGCTCAGAGGTTAAGAGCACTGACTGCTCTTCCAGAGGTCCTGAGTTCAATCCCTAGCAAGCACATGGTGGCTCACAACCATTTATAATGAGATCTGGTGCCCTCTTCTGGAGTGTAGGCACACATGCAGGCAGGGTACTGTATAAATAATAAATCTTAAAAAAGCAAAACAAAAGAACTATTTACAGGGGCTGGAGAGATGGCTCAGTGGTTGAGAGCACTGACTACTCTTCCAGAGATCCTGAGTTCAATTCCCAGCAACCACATGGTGGCTCACAACTATAATGTGATCTGATGCCCTCTTCTGGCCTGCAGTTGTATGTACAGGCAGAACACTGTATATGTAATAATAAATAAATCTTCTGTTTTTGTTGGTCCCCCTCCAAGACAAGGTTTCTCTGTGTATCCTTGGCTGTCCTGGACTCACTTTATAGACCAGGCTGGCCTCAAACTCCCAGCAATCCACCTGCCTCTGCCTCTTGAGTGCTGGGATTAAACATCCAAGTAATAAATAAATCTTAAAAAACAACCAAAAAATCCTTAATTACAGGCCAGGCAAAGTGGTACACACCTTTACCCAGTACTTACACACAGAGTCAGATCATGGAAGCACTTGGTATTCATTATTATTAACAATTTCAAAGCACCAGCAGTTAGTAGATGTTTTAGTATCTTCAAAGTTGAGATGTTTTACCGTAGAATCAGTCTAATATATACTTCAAATGCGTGTTGACCTGTGGTTATATTGTCTTGTTTAAATTTAAAGTTCTTTTAAACTTGCTTTACTATTCAAAATGACATATTTTTAAGAATCTTATTTTAAAATTATAGGGAAGAATTGGACATTGATCTAAAGGATATTTACTACAAAATCCGTTGTGTTTTGATGCCAATGCCATCGCTTGGTTTTAATAGACAAGTGGTGAGAGACAATCCTGACTTTTGGGGGCCACTGGCTGTTGTTCTTTTCTTTTCCATGATATCATTATATGGACAGTTTAGGGTAAGTATACTTCATTTTATACAAACAGATCCTTTCATGAGATTCAAAACTTCGGTTGCTAGACAGTGATGGTGCATGCTTTTAGTCCTAGCACTCAGAAGACAGAGGCAGGCTAATCTTAACAAAAACTAAATACATTATATTTGAAAGATGGTTTGCTTTTGCCTATTTTACCCTCACTGTTTGTTCATGAAATTGTTTCACAATGAATTAATGAAGGAGTACCTTGGATTAGATCTGTTTTTCCATTTTTCTTAGGTTTTTGTTTTGTTTTAACGTACATTGGTGTTTTGCCTCCGTGTATGTCTGAGTGAGGGTGTCAGAGCTGGTGTTACTGACAGTTGTAGGCTGCCACATGGATGCCGGGAATTGAACCCTGGTCCTCTTTCTGGAAGAGCAGTCCGTGCTCTTAACCGCTGAGCCATCTCCAGCCTCCCTTTCTTAGATTTTTATCTGTTTTACTTTATATGTAAGTGTGTATATTATATGCATGTCTGTTGGATGTTTTAGCCATTCTGTGGGTGCTAGGAATCAAACCTGGGTTTTCCAAATTTTATTAGTTTTTTTCTCGTTGTTTGTTTGTTTCCGAGACAGGGCTTCTCTGTGTGGCTCTGGCCATCCTGGAACTCACTCTGTAGATCAGGCTGTCCTGGAAGTCAGAGAAGTGCCTACCTCTGCCTCTTTAGTGCAGGGATTAAAGGTGTGCACCACTACCACTATTGGTTAATTTTTTTATGATTCATTTTTTTATTTTTGGTTATGTGTATGTATGAGGCAAAGGAAGGTGGATCTCTGAGTTCAAGGTCTGCTGTCTCAACGAGAAGGAAGATCCTGACTCAAAAACTAAAAGAAAAACCAAAAACAGTGTGTTTGTTATGTACATGGAGTGCTGGTACCTGGGAAAGTCAGAAGTATTAAATTCTACAGGGCTTCAAGTCCTGCCTAGTGTGAGTGCTGGCAGTCGGACTTGGGTCTTCTGGAAGAGTGATGTGTGGTCTTGACAACAGCCGTCTCTGCAGCCTCTACTAGTGACTTCCATGTGTGTCTGAATAGTCAGCAGGAGCACCTTAAGGGAAGAGGGGCTTACTCTGGCTCACAGTTCAAGTAGGGGGGACATATGGGGAAGCTCGCCTCTTCCGTTTCATTCAGCTGGAGCCCAGGGAATATACCACTCATGGTTAGGGTGGATCTTCCATTCACTCAGCCTAGAAACTTCCTCACCGATGTGCCCAAAGGTCTGTCTCCTGGATGGTTTTGACTAGTTTGTCAAATGTTGCTATTAGGCCAGGTGTTGGTAGTACATGACTTTCTTTAATCCCAGGACATGGAAGGCAGAGACAGGTGGATCTCTGCGAGTTTGAGGCCAGCCTGGTCTACATAGCCAGTTCGAGGACAGCTGAAGATACGTAATGAGACCTTGTCTCAAGAAAACAAGAAAAGCCAGGTGGTGGTGGTGCATACCTTTAATCCTAGCACTTGGGAGGCAGAGATAGCCTGGTCTATAGAGTGAGTCCAGGACAGCCAGGGTTGTTAAACAGAGAAACTCTGTCTCAAAAAACAAAACAAAAACAAAAAAGAAAGAAAGAAAAGATGAAAAAACAGGTTGCTTTTGGTCATGGTGTTTAAGCCATGTGAAAGCAAACAAATACAGGCCTTGTGCCTGCTACACAAGTGCTTTATACGCTGGGCTTGGTGGTGCACGTCTTTAATCCTAGCACTCAGGAGGCAGAAGCAGGAGGATCTTTGTGAATTTGAGGCCAGCCTGGCCCACAAAGTGAGTCCAGGATAGCCAAGGCAACACAGAGAAACCCTGTCTCAAAGGGGAAAAAAAGTTATCTTTTATCGTGTATCTTGAAATAATTTTTTTGTTGGTGATGGTGGTTTGTGGGGTTTTGTTTGTTTGTAATTTTTGCTTTTCAAGACAGAGTTTCTTTGTGTAATAGCTCTGGCTATCCTGGACTTGTTTTGTAGACCATACTGGTCTCAAATTTGTGAGATCCACCTGCCTTTGTCTCTTGATGCAGAGGGATTTAATCTGCTGGAATTAAAGGTGTGTGCCACCATACCCAGTGAAATACTGAATTTCTATAAGCAAGACTTGTTGAACTTTCAGTTTGGTTGTAAGTTTGTATTACACCTTGTATTTCACTTTGCATTTGTAAGTTTTGGAAATGTATTTAACTAATAGAACCTCTGTCCTTAAATGGAGCTTGCTAAGCTATCTTAAGTAATGGAGTTGAACTTCTGAAAATTTAGCAGTTTATTTGAGTTTTGTTTTGTTTTTTAAGACAGGGTTTCTCTATGTGATAGCCCTGGCTGTCGCTTTGTAGATCAGCCTGGCCTCAAACTCAAAATCATCCGCCTGCCTCTGCCTCTTGAGTGCTGGGATTAAAGGTGTGCACCATCATGCCCAGCTTACTTGATTTTTTTTCTTTTTAATTAATGATTTTTGTTTTCCTCTTTAAGGTGGTCTCATGGATTATAACTATTTGGATATTTGGTTCACTGACAATTTTCTTACTGGCTAGAGTTCTTGGTGGAGAAGTAAGTACTTAATTTTGAAAAGTATCTTCTTTAGTGTTTGGGATTTTTTTGTTGTTGTTTTCTAGACATAGTCTCATTAGATAGCTTTGGCTAGCTTGGAACTCAATGTGTGGAAGAGATCAGCCTGGTTATGTCTCCTAAGTGTTGAGGTAAAAAGGTGGGGATAAGTATACCTTGCTTTAAATATATATATATTTAATTATATGTATGTGTGTATGTATAATGAGTGCAGGTGCCCATAGAGTCCAGGGGAGGGCATCAGATCCTGTGGAGCTAGAGCTGGGCAGGTGTTGGAAACTGACTTCATGTGTGTTGGAAGAACAGTACATGCTTGTGACTGCTAAGCCCTCTTTCCAGCTTGCTTGCTTGTTTGTTTGTTTATTTATTTATTTACGTTGGAGATAGTGTCACTATGTGGCCAGGACTAGCCTAGAACTTACTGTGTAAACCAAACTGGCCTTAAACAGGTGTGAGCTGCCCTAACTGGCTACTAAATGATTCTTTTTGTTGTTGTTGTTGTTTTGTTTTGTTTTTGTTTTTTTGAGACAGGGTTTCTCTGTGTAGCCTTGGCTGTCCTGGACTTGCTTTGTAGACCAGGCTGGCCTTGAACTCAAAGCAATCCGCCTGCCTCTGCTTCCCCAAGTGCTAGGATTAAAGGCATGCGCCACCACGCCCGGCGTTGTTATTTTTTGATACAGGGTTTGTCCACATAGCCCTGGCTATCCTGGAACTCCCTATGTAGACCAGGCTGGCCTCGAACTCATAAAACTCCATTTGTCTCTGTCTTCCTCATGCTGGAATTAAAGACATGTGCCACCATGCCCAGCAATAATAAATAAATGGTTTTTTATCCCAAATTGTCTTTAAGTTATGCTAGTTCCTTTCAGATGATTGATAGGGATATTAAATCTACTTAATAAAAATAAGGAATGAAGAGGAAAGATCCCTTCTCACCTTTCAAATACTATTCAGCTCTTCACAAAAGCATAGAGTTGACAACAGGTCTCAAGCCGGTTCTCAGTTGCCATAGAGATTTCTTTATATTTATCAGTATTTGCCCTATTAGAAAATAGGTGGGTTTTGTTATTTTTGAGACAAAGTCTCTAATTGCTGAGGGCTTCAGCTTTTGGTCTTCTCTCTCTCTCTCTCTCCTTTTTTTGGTTTTTCGAGGCAGGGTTTCTCTGTGTGGCCTTGACTGTCCTGAACATGCTTTGTAGATCAGGCTGGCCTGGAACTAACAGTGATCCACCTGCCTCTGCCTCCCAAATGCTAGATTAAAGGCGTGCACCATTGCTTTTTGTCCTCTTAAGAACTGGAATTGGAGATAGGTGCCACCACTCACAATGAACAGTTTAAAATACTTATTTAAAGCTAACAAACTGGCTACATTTTAGTGTAAGTAGTACATTTTAGCGTAAAATAACCCTATCTTTCCAAAACAGAAATGTTAAGAGTAGCTTTAGCACATGGCTTCATGAAAGCTAGCTGCTAAGGCTGGTTTTCTTCGTTCAGCCCCTTATAATATCTAGTTTTGGTTAAAGTATATGAAGAGAGTAAGGTTTCACACAGCTAAAAAGCTGGAAAATGAGCTATTTCAGTAGCTTTTTTGTGTTAATGTAGACACTACTCCAAAACGCAACAGGCAGCAGTTTTTTTGTTTGTGGTGGTTGGTTTGGTTTGGGCTTGTTTTTTTGTTTTGTTTTGTTTTAGCTTTTTGAAACAGGGTTTCTCTGTGTAGCCCTGGCTGTCCTGGACTCACTTTGTAGACCAGCCAGGCCCTGAAGTCACAGAGGTCCACTTGCCTCTCCTGGGATTAAAGGCGAGTGCCACCATGCCCAGAAACTTGTCATTAAAAATTATTCTGGGGGCTTGAGAGTTGCCTCAGTTTTTGTTTTTTTGTTTGTTTTTTTTTTTTTGTTTTTCAAGACAGGGTTTCTCTGTGTGTAGCCTTGGCTGTCCTGGACTCACTTTGTAGACCAGACTGGCCTTGAACTCACAGAGATTCACCTGCCTCTGCCTCCTGAATGCTGGGATTACAGGTGTGCACCACCGCGCCGGGGCGCCTCACTTGTTAAGAGCATGTATTCTTACAAAGGACCTGGGTTCAATACCAGCAGCCACATGTTGACTTGCCACTTGCTCAGGCACCAGGAATGCGTGTGTTGCATAGACATACATGCAGGCAAAACACTCATACGCACAAAATAAATCGGTTAAAAAACAAATTGCAAAAACAAAAAAACAAACAAAAAAAAACCCAACCAAACAAAAAAAACAAAAACAAAAAAAACCAAATTGCTCTGAGTAGATATTTTTAACCCATGCAATGGTTTTGCAACATCTCACCTTTGTCATTATACACCTGCAATCCTGGTATTGGGAAGGCTGTGGCAAAAGGATCAAATTTGAAGCTAACTTGGGATACATGGTGAAATCTTGTCTCCCCTCCACATTCCCCCACCTCCCAAATAGTAGGCATTGTAGCTCAAGGCCATAATGTCAACACTAAGATAAGAAGTTGAATGTCATCCTTGGTTAGTGAGTTTGAAGCCATTCTTAATTATGTGAGGCCCTGTCTTAAAAGGGGAGGGAAGGTGGAGAGATGTCTCCTTGGTTAAGAGTACTTGCTGATCTCCAAGAGAGCCCATGTGGTTGTGGCTCACAACCTTCTGAGCTCCCAATTCCAAGGGGAAATACTTTTCCTAAACACAGGGAGGCAGGGGCAGGCAGATCTCTGTGAGTTTGAGGCCAGCCTGTTCTACAAGATAGCCAAGGCTACACAGAGAAAACTTCTCTGGGGTGGGGGTGGGGGCGAAGTAACTTGCTGGGCAGTGGTGGTGCATGTCCTTAATCCTAGCATTCAGGAGGCAGGCAGGTGGGTCTTTGTAAGTGCCAGGCCAGCCTGATCTACAAAGTGAGTTTCAGGACAAGCCAGGGTTACACAGACACACTGTCTCAAACAAAACAAAACCAGTAATATGTATATGTGTGTATCACATGTATGCAATGTAATGACCTTTTTTTTTTTTTTTTGTTTTTTTTTTTCAAGACAGGGTCTCTCTGTGTAGCCTTGGCTGTCCTGGACTCGCTTTGTAGACCAGGCTGGCCTCGAACTCACAGCCATCCGCCTGCCTCTGCCTCCCGAGTGCTGGGATTAAAGGCGTGTGACACCACACCTGGCTGGAGATGTGGATTTTGAGTATCAGGACACGGAAGCATATTGAAAATACAGTGGTAAGCCAGGCGTGGTGGCGCACGCCTTTAATCCCAGCACTCGGGAGGCAGAGGCGGGCGGATCGCTGTGAGTTCGAGGCCAGCCTGGGCCAGCCTGGTCTACAAAGTGAGTCCAGAACAGCCAAGGCTAACACAGAGAGACCCTGTCTCGGGAAAAAAAAAGAAAATACAGTGGTAATGAGCCGGGCGGTGGTGGCGCACGCCTATAATCCCAGCACTCAGGAGGCAGAGGCAGGTGGATCGCTGTGAGTTCGAGGCCAGCCTGGTCTACAAAGTGAGTCCAGGACAGCCAGGGCTACACAGAGAAACCTTGTCTCAAAAAAACAAAACAAAACAGAAAATACAATAGTAAGAAGGCATGAGATATATAAGACGAGATGATAATTTGAAATACATTGGATGTGTGAAGCTTTATGATTTATTTAATTCTCATGCTTATGTCAGTACAACAAAGAATATCATTTTGAAAAGTGATTAAAATAAGTATCCTGATTCCTCTGATATTTATATACATTTCTAAAAATTTACAGGTTGCATATGGCCAAGTTCTTGGAGTTATAGGATATTCATTACTTCCTCTCATTGTAATAGCCCCTATACTTTTGGTGGTTGGATCTTTTGAAATGGTGTCTACACTTATAAAAGTAAGTTGTACAGTGTGTGATGTGTTTTAACTTGCTGCTGTTTTTTATTTAGTTTTGCTTTGTTTGTTTGTGAGACAGTCTGACTCCATAGCCCAGGCTGGCCTTGAATTCAAGCGGTAGGTGTGTGCCACTATGTTTGACTCCAAAGTGTCTCTTTGGACAGAACTTGCAAGTGATTGTTAAAATTATGTTCCTTTTCTTTCTGTTTTTAATTATAGAAGTTAAAGAACAGAGCAAGGTTGAATAATCTTAAAAAGTCTCACTTGAAGACAAGCAGTTGTGGTTCATGCCTTTAATCCCAGCATTTAGAAGGCAGAGGCAGGTGGATCTCTGAGTTTGAGGCCAACCTGGTCTACAAAGCAAGTCCAGGACAGCCAAGGCTACACAGAGAAAAAAAAAAAAAGATTCACTTAGGCTGGGTGGTAGTAGTGCATGCCTTTGATCCCAGCGCTTAGGAGGCAGAGACAGGTGAATTTCTGTGAGTTCAAGGCCAGCCTGGTCTACAAAGCAAGTTTCAGGACAGTCAAGGCTACCCAGAAAAACCTTGTCTTCACACAAACAAACAAAAAAGTCTCACTTGGTAGATAACTTTTTGTATGTGTGGTTTTTTTGAGGCAGGGTTTCTCTGTGTAACAGCTCCAGCTGTCCTGGAACTCTCTGTAGAGCAGGCTGGCCTTCAGCTCACAGAGATCCTCCTGCCTCTGCCTCCAAGTGCTGGTATTAAAGGTGTGGGCCACCACTACCCGGCTTGGTAGATAATTTTTTAAAATATTGTAACTGTTTTCTGTGATACTCAAATGTCGATTGATTTTTCTAATATGCTGCTTTATCCTTTGTTTTTATTTAAAGCTGTTCGGTGTGTTTTGGGCTGCCTACAGTGCTGCTTCATTACTCGTAGGTGAAGAGTTCAAGACCAAAAAGCCTCTCCTCATTTACCCAATCTTTTTATTGTACATTTATTTTTTGTCCTTATATACTGGGGTGTGATCCAAGATACACATGAGTCAAAAAAGGTGGTGTTACATTTGTATTAAGCTGGGGATTCTTGCTGAAGGCATTGGAGAAAACATTACTAGTAATATTTTATACATTCCAGATAGAGAGGCAGGTTTAAAGTCTTTTTAAAACAATATTTTTTGTATTTAAGTAATTGAAGTTATCTGGGATTTTTTTGGTCAAAATTCTGAATTCTATTTGGTTCTTCATATTCCATGAATAAATAAAAAACATTATGTTTTTCAGATTGTGTCGATATTCACCTGAACACTTGTGCCAAAAGCACCTAGGTGTGTAATTTTATCTCACTTGAAGTATAAATTTGAAAACATCCTGAAAATCTAAAGTGCAATTTTTTCTTTAAAGAATTTTCTCCTACACCACAGATCCTGTAGATACCTATTTATATTTATACATATATATTTATGAAATAATTCTTATTCACAAAATATATTTCTGAATAGCCTAAAAATTAAGATACTAAATCTGATGCTTAAACTTTCTTTAATTTGGCCATTAATGTTTTTTGTTTAAAACTTAAAGTTTTGTTTTTAAATTGTGTGTAATTTTTAAATAATTGTTGCCAGTGTAGATTTGGTTTGTGTGACTGTGCTCTTAAAAAACAATTTGAATGACTAAATATTTGATTTAAAGTTTTCTGTTTATCTTTTGACCAAAGGAGCAAGAGGTATAAAGGATATGGCATTCATTTAAATCATTAATATATAGGAAAAACAATATTTATAGCATCAGTAAATATTTTTAAGTGGTACCTTTAAGTCATAAAAGTTATGGGAAAGAGCGCTTTGAAGTCATGTCTTGAACAATGTTATATGAAGTAGAAAATAAAATGTTTTCCAGCTGTGTGCTTGATTTTACAATACCTTGTCCTATATTACTTGATACTTCAACAAGTATTAGTTTTTTCCAAAACATTTACAGTTTTGCTAAGAGAAATATTAAGAAAAATTTATCAAGTTTTTAATAAATCATGGACTCTGTTATATCCCTAGTGTTACTTTGTAAAATAGATAAGTTATTTTGTCTGTGTTGATAAAATAGCAAATCCCTGTTAGCAAATTATTGTATTATTTTTTTCTATATTACCCAAAAAAAATTAACTTCTATTCCTGATAAAGTATAACATCGTCCCTATATGTGTTTCTAAGTAAAACAGATCTAGGAAAAATAGGCAAAAGCGCTAGATAGATAAAACTTAACAGAACACAGAATAATGAGAAGTAGTATAGAAATATCTTTGGCTAGAGGCAGCAATAGAAGGCAAGCATCTGTCACAAAGGTTCCTGTGTCATCCCTTTGTAGGATGGATTATTTGGGTTTCTTATTTGTTGTTCCTGTAGTGCTGAGTCAAACCTAGTACCTTGCACATGGTAGACAAGTGCTGTAATGGTAAACCACACCCCTCACCTATCAGACATGTCCAGCCTGCAAATCCATGAGCCACACAAAACTAAGGATAACTATGACTGCAACTCAAATCAAAAGCATAAACTTACTTAAAACATTGTAGAAATTTTTTGTGCAGTTGAATGTAAGCTATAGATGATAATGTTGTTTTGCAACTTGCAAAATCTTGGTATACCTGGTTGACATAGTGCTGACCCTGAAACTAAATTTCCAGGTCATGACCAGAGTGTAAAATCTTATTAATTGCTGCATCAAGATACTGCTGCACTCAAAAATTACTTGATTTAAAAAAAAAAAAAAAAAAAGCTATCACCGAGCATGGTGGTGCACACCTAATCCCAACACTTCTGAGGTAGAGGCAGTCACATTGCTGGGTGTTTGAGGCCAGCCTGGTCTACAAAGCAAGTCCAGGATACACAGAGAAATCCTGTCTTGAAAAACCAAAAAACAGCTGGGTGTGGTGGCACACACCTGTAATCCCAGCACTGAGGAGGCAGAGGCAGGTGGATCTCTGTGAGTTTGAGGCCAGCCTGGTCTACAAAGTGAGTCCACGACAACCAAAAATAAAATATAAAAAAGCAGAAGAGAAGAAGAAAAGAACAACCAAAAAACCAAGCTATCAATGCATATGGTAAGTGATGAGACTTAGCTAAAGAGTTTGTCTGTGCTTGATTTTGTTTTTCTAAGGGCTGTGCGTGTATGTGTGTGTGAGACACAAGGCTACTGAGGCTTCAAAAAGTTGGTTTCTAAGGGTCTTTAAATTCCAACCAAACACAGAGGGTCACAGATCTGTCTTGATACCAAGCTCTAGTAGAATAAAAATGGCACAAAGATCATGGTCCTGCTAGTTATGTTCCATGTGCTGTAGGAGCAACATCCTCCCCCATGTGCGTCGGGCTTCCTGTATATTCTTGTACATCATTCATGGATTCCTTTCCTAGCAACAGCTTGTGTTTAGGAGGTGAGGGGAAGTCAAATAAGATGCAAATGACATTGCTTGACATTCACAGTTACAATGGGCTTACTTCTGCCGACACATGGAATTATTGCCTCTTGTTTGCTTTGCTATTTGGGGCCTACATGTGTAGGTCACATATACTCTATGTTTCCATGCAAATTTTATCTGAGATTCATGGATCCCTTTGGGACTTGTGCTCTACTGACAAATGGGTTTATTTTATCATTGGGCTGAGTTCACCACAAGCAAAAAGTAAGCATATGGTTTGTTGCCATCTTAACTGGTGCCCCAACAAAATGGAATGAACTGTGTGACTTAGCCACCATTTGGGTTAGTGATGTCATCAAGATGGAGACAGTCACATGACATACTACCATCTGGCTAGTGATCTAATGAAGATGGCAAAGTACCTGTGACTTCATCAATCTCGGTTAATGCCACCACATGGCATAAACCAGATGGCATCCATAAAGCTTCCTACTACCACTGAGCTCTCAGAAGCTTGCCATACTGTTTTGATTGTACCTTCCTAGATGCCTAATTGGATCATGGAGATGGGAGACTCCTATTATATTGTTGTTTCTGAGTATTTAAGGTTACTGTGTTTTTATGTCAGACTAATAGCAGACTTTTGTAACAGACTTTTAAATTTTGCTATGGTTTTGTAGCCAGGCATGGTAGTGCATGCCTTTAATCCCAGCAATCCAGAGGCAGGGGATTGCTGTGAGTTTGAGGCCAGCCTGACCTACAAAGGGAGTCCAGTCAGGCTACACAGAGAAACCCTGCGTCAAAAAAAAACTAGCTAAATAAATAAATACAAAATTGGTAATTGTTTTGTGTGGTATGTTTACTGGTTTCTAGAGGAGACTTATAAATTAGCACATCCCTGTAATCCCAGCACTCATGAGGCAGGGACAGATGGATCTCTGTGAGTTCGAGGATGGCCTGGTCAGTTCTTTTACAATTACAAGAACAAAAATGCATGCCTAGGGGCTGAAGAGATGGCTCAGTGGATAAGAGCATTGTCTGTTCTTCCAGAGGTCCTGAGTTCAATGCCCAGCAACCACATGGTGGCTCACAACCATCTATACTGGAACCTGATGCCCTCTTCTGGCATACAGATGCATATGCCAGGCTGTTACTGGAGACTTTTAAAAGACCAACATAGAGCCGGGTGTGGTGGCGCACGCCTGTAATCCCAGCACTCGGGAGGCAGAGGCAGGTGGATCGCTGTGAGTTTGAGGCCAGCCTGGTCTACAAAGTGAGTCTAGGATGGCCAAGGCTACACAGAGAAACCCTGTCTCTAAAAACCAAAAAAAAAAAAAGACCAACAGAGCTGCCTAAGTTTTAAAAATAAAAGTACACTACAGGAAGGAATTGTGAGAAACTTTCTTCTCCTTCTTCATCTTCCTCTTTCTCCTCCCTCCCTTTCTTTCTTTCTTTCTTTCTTTCTTTCTTTCTTTCTTTCTTTCTTTCTTTCTTTCTTTCTTTCTTTCTTTCTTTCTTTCTTT
>OU015742.1:85625129-85651887 GCA_907169655.1 Acomys percivali
TTTCTTTCTTTCTTTCTTTCTTTCTTTCTTTCTTTCTTTCTTTCTTTTCAGACAGGGTTTCTATCTGTAGCCCTGTGTATTCTCAAATTCATCTAACCCAGGCTGGCCTCAGAGCACCTGCCTTTGCCTCCTGAGTGCTGGGAGTAAAGGCGTGTGCCCCACCGCCAGCAGGAAACTTTTTTTTTTCCAAAGGTAGAAAAGCCAAGCAAAGACTAGAATTTCCCAAACCTTTGTGCTGATTACATCAGAGTGAGAAGCTGAGCTGCACCAGTGGGATGAGGTGCAGTTGGCAACAACTTTGGGGATAAAGTAGACACAGTCCTGGCCAAGTGTGCTTTCTAGCTTGGTCTTGGTTCTGGCACATACTTTATGCAAAAAGAAACTGCCACCAGGTGTAATGGCACACGCCTTTAATCCCAGGCAGAGGCAGGTGGATCACTGTGAGTTCGAGGCCAGCCTGGTCTCCAAAGTGAGTCCAAGACAGCCAAGGCTAACAAGAGAGACCCTGTCTCAGAAAAAAATAAAAAATAAATAAATAAAAGAAGGAAGGAAGGAAAGTGCCTAGCTGAGTCACTTTTATTTGGCTAGTGTGCTTTGTGTCATCAAGATGAATCTTGGTTTCAAACATATTTTAGGGGTTCCCCATCCATTTGCATTTTTATCAAGAATTATTGGCTTTAGGGGACAGAGAGATAGTTCAGCAAACACGAAGACCTGCGTTCGAATACCCAGCACCCATGCAAAAAGTCAGATGTCGCGCCACAGGGACCCGTCGCCATAGTGCTCACAGTGCTGTGGGGGCCAAAGGCAGGAACTGCTTGGGTTTGCTAACTGCCAGCCTAGCTCTAGGTTAAACAAGAGACCTTCTCTCAAAGGAAGAAAGCAGAAAATGGTAGAGCAGGACCCCTGATGTCCTCCACACACACAAGCAAGCACACATGTGCATGCACATACACAGAAATGCTTAGTATTGCTATCATTTTTCTATGGTATCATTTCCACAATTAAAGTCTTAGCTGGATATAGTGGCACATGCATGTAACCCCAGCACTGACCCAAGCAGGCAGGAAGAGCAAGAGTTCAAGGTTAACCTCGACATGGCAAATTCACAGCCAGCCAGTCTCGACGCAAGAACAAAAGGACGGATGTCCTACTTACTGTGTTCTGCATACTTTTTTTTGCTACTAGGAAACCTCCCACATTAATACTTATGTTGCAAAATACATTTGCCTATCTTCTCAGAGCTAAATTTGGCTTACAAATCATTCTTAACTATTTTTGCTGGCCCAGAGCAACATACTTATGAACAAGACAAATGTCCTCTGGACAGATGGTACTAAAGTTATTCCAAGCCAGGCATGGTGGCGCATGCCTTTAATCCCAGCAGTCAGGGGAAGTAGAGGCAGGGAGATCGCTGTGCGTTCGAGGCCAGCCTGGTCTACAAAGTGAGTCTAGAACAGTCAAGGTTACACAGAAACCCTGTTCTCGAGGAACAAAGCAAAAATTATCTATCCCAATATCAACCATTTTATTAATTGATTCCTTTACTTGTTTATTTATTGGTACTTGGGATCAATTCCTAGGGCTTTGCACCTGTTAGGGACTTGTTCTTCTGTTGAGCTATAACCCAGCCCTGAAGGATTTCTGCATTAATTTTAAAGGAATATTTAAAATTTTTCCTTTTATCTAGGAGTCCACAATCTGGGCTAGGCATTGTAGTTTATTGGGTAGATTGCTTGCCTAGCCCACATGAATGAGATTGACCCTCAGCATAGCGTAAACAGGCATGGCGGTCCATGCTTACAAGGAAGACGATCAGAAAGAAGTCCAAGGCTGGAGGATGGAGAGATGGCTCAGTACTTGAGGTCACTGGTTGCTCTTCCAAAGGACCCAGGTCTGGTTCCCAGCAGTTCCAGGGGGACCTAAAAACCTTTTCTGGCCTCCCTGGGCACTGCATGCATGCAATACACAAGCATGCAAGGTTATGTACATAGTCCGAGGCCAGCTGAGGCTACATGAGGCCGTGTCTCAAAAATAAATATCCATAACCTTCTTCATTAATACCGGTCCCCTTGCTTCACATGAGTACTTTCAAATTTGAGCAACAAAAGAATATCAAGTGTCAGCTTAGCCTCAGGGGAATTCTGTTCACAGCCAGGGGATTGTTGGACAGGCTCAACAAATGTCTATTTTCATTAAGGCCTAGGAATCCTTATAGAGCTAAATTTATCTTTCAGGAAAGAGAAGGCACAGAAATCCCAGATCAACTGCAAAGCTTCAGCCTTCCAAAAGGAAAAAAACTAATTTTTTTTTTTTTTGTCCAGTCTGTCACTTGGATTGAATCCCAGGCCAGCAGTATATTACATTCCTTGCTTCCTTCCTCCCCAGGTAGAAAACAGGATATGACCTTAAAACCAAAGTGCTCAATAGGAATTTTTAAACATAGGCTTTTTCTTAGCCTTTTACAAAAATTGTGTGTGTGTGTGTATGTGTGTGTGTTTGTGTGTCTGTCTGTCTGTCTATATGAATGCTATGCCATATGTGGGGGTGCCCACCAAAGTTGGAGAGGGTATCTAATACCTTTGGGGTTGCAGGCATTTATAAGCCTGAGTCTTCTAGAAGACCAGTAATTGTTCCTCACCACTGAGGCCTCTCTCCAGTTTCCTCCTTAACTGTTTCAATTTTTAAATATTTATGTTTGAAGGTTAGCCTGGAGCAACGCTACTTAGGCTCACTGCTTCCCCATTAGAGCTTTGACAAGTTATCTAATTTCTCCTGAACCTCCAAACTTAATAGTAACCACATATAAGTGACAACATAGAATATGACAGTGATAAAAGTGAACTAGAGGCTGAGTGGTTGCTGCTTTGCAGAGGACTAGCCACATCTACACAGCAAGAGCTAAGCTAATCAGAGTTATGCAGTAAGATCTTGTCTTAAAAACAAAATAAAAGACTCAAAAAATTAAATACAGGTAAAAGAATTTAGGATGCTGCCTGGCACATAGTTAGGAGTGTGTCTTCTGTTGTGGAGAGGAGCCAAGGTTAAGTAAGGATATTGGAAGATGAGAAGGAACAACAAGGTGGATAGCACACCCCTCAGATTTATCACGAGACTTATGGTAGTTTATTTAGTGCCTCATGGACTGTGACCTTTTTTTTTTTTTAATTTGAAAGAATCTAAAAGCATATAATTCTAAACTGGAAAGTAAAAAAATAGCTTTTTACTTAAAAAGAGTGGAAAGATTTTGTAGGCAGATCATAAGCAAACCATCTGGTTAGTTCCAGTGGAATCCTCAGAGCTTAGACTTCACACATTTATCAGCCATGTGTGGTTCAAGATAAACCTTCCTGAGTTAAAAATACAGAGCCCTATTTGTTTTGCTATTCATAAGTTAGTTGAAAATGCTGCTCCACTGCAAATCTTTCTTTACAATATTTTTTCAAGATTTATTTATTTATTTATTATGTATACAGTGCTTGCCTGCATGACAGAAGAGGGCATTAGATCACATTATAGATGGCTATGAGGCACCATATGGTTGCTGGGAATTGAACTCAGGACCTCTGGATGAGCAATCTCATCTACTGCAATTCTTAAAGATCTGTTATCCTGAGGACCAGAATCCACTGTGGTTTGCATTTCTCAAGTTCAAATGTTCAACAGCATGCTAGACAAATTCATCAAACAAACAATTTTGACACAGTAGTAATAAACTTTAGATCTTTAAAATATGATATTGCACTGGGCCTGGTGGCATACACCTTTAATCCCTTGCATGTGCATTAAAACGGAGGCAGAGGGTTCTGTCTGCTGTCTGCATTCTCAGTATTCAACCTGTCTTAGTCACTGATCTAGTGCTGTGAAGACACCATGGCCAAAGCGACTTATAGAAAAAATATTTAGTCAGGCGGGTGGTGGTGCAGCTCTTGGGAGGCAGAGGCAGATGGATCTCTCTGAGTTTGAGGCCAGCCTGGTCTACAAAGTGAGTCCAGGACAGCCAAGCCTACACAGAGAAACCCTGTCTCAAAAAAAAGAAAGAAAAGAAAAGAAAAAGTATTTAATTGGGAGCTTAATAGGTGAGTCCATGACCGTTATGGCAGGGAGCGTTATAGCTAGCAGGCAGATAGTGGTGGAGCTGTTGATAACTTACATCTTACCTGCAAGTTGGAGCGAAGGGAGGGAGGGAGGGAGGGAGGGAGGGAGGGAGAGAGAGAGAGAGAGAGAGGGAGAGACAGACAGACAGACAGACAGACAGACAGACAGACAGACAGAGGAGAGAGAGACAGAGACAGAGACAGAGAAAGGAGCCTGGAGTAAGTTTTTGAAACCTCAAAATCCATCCCTAGTATCATGCCTCCTTCAACCAGGCCACACCTCCTAGTCCTTCCAAAAAAAAAGTTCCACCAACTAAGGACCAAACATTCAAATATATGAGTCTATATTTTCATTAAAATTACCACACCACTAGGCTCACAACCAAAAAATAAGAGTTTGGTGCCTAGCACCCATGGCTGTGTCTCTAGCCACTAAAAAAAGAAAAAAAATTACCACACCACCTTTGTCTCAAAACATGGCAAAGACAAGACCTAGAGATATTTTTTAAATATAAGAATATAGATAATTCAGTTGAGCAAGGCAACACATGCCTGTAATGGGATCACCTGTGAGGTGGAGACCATAGGATCAGAGTTCATTAGCCTCAACTACATAGTAAGTAGCAGGTCACCCTAGTCTGTGTGTTAAAAACCAAAGAGTAGGGCTGGAGAGATGGCTCAGTGGTTAAGAGCACTGTCCGTTCTTCCAGAGATCCTGAATTCAATTCCCAGTAAAAAGTAATCTGATGTTCTCTTCTGGTATGCAAGTGTGCATGCAGATAGAGCACTCATACATGAAAATAAGTAAATAAATATTTTTTTAAAAACCCAAAGAGGCGTGGTAGTGCAAGCCTTTAATCCCAGCACTCAGGAGGCAGAGGCAGGAGGATCTCTGTGTGTTCAAGGCCAGCCTGGTCTACAAAGTGATTCCAGGATAGCCAGGGCTACACAGAGAGACCCTGTCTCAGAAAACCAAAATAATTATTATTATGATGATGATGATGGTGTATTTATTTTATTTTATGTGTTTTGTATGGATGTATATCTGTGGAAGAGTGTCAGATTCCCTGGAACTGGAGTTACTGACAGCTGTGAGCGGCCATGTGGGTGCTGGGAATTGAACCAAAAATCAAAAAAGAAGAAGGAGGAGGAATAGGAAGAGGAGGAAGAGGAAAGAAGAAGAAGAAGAAGAAGAAGAAAAAGAAGAAGAAGAAGAAGAAGAAGAAGAAGAAGAAGAAGAAGAAGAGAGGGAGATGCCTTTAATTTCAGTTCTCCAAAGGTAGAGAAAGAAGATCTCTGTGAGTTGGAGGCCAGCCTGGTCTACAAAGTGAGCACTGGACAACTAAGGCTACATAGAGAAACTCTGTCTCGAAAAACTAGAAAAAAAATTTTTTTTAGGTTTGTGTTAAGTTGAGAAAAACCAACCAGCACAGCTATGTAGTAAGTTAGAGACCAGTCTGGGCTACATCAAACTCTATCTCTGAGTAAATATATGAATGGAGCATGGCTGGTGGTGTGGTTCAGTGATAGACCACTTGGCAAGCCTGCTTAGGATGCTAGGTTCAATCCTCAATGACACTAAAATACACATTGTTGTAGATGAATGGTATAATATAATATTTAACATGAGCAAGTTCCTGGCATCCAAAATAAAAAAAAGTATGTGCTACAGGATGGCTGGATGTCGAAGAGCATTTGCTGCTCTTGCAAAGAACCCATGTCAGTTTCCAGCATCCACATGGCAGCTTATAACCATCTCCACGATCACTTGGCACACATACATCTATGCACATAAAATTAAAAGAACTAAATCTTTAAAAATAAAACAATTAGCCAGGTGTGGTGGCTCAGGCCTTTGATCCCAGCACTTGGGAGGCAGAGGTAGGCAGATCTCTGTGAGTTCGCAGCCAGCTTGGTATAAAAAGAGCCCAGGACAGCAAGGGCTCTGTTACACAGAGAATCCTCTCTCTTGAAACAAACAAACAAACAAACAAAACAAAAAACCACAAAACCAAAAGAGGATGGTGGGGGCATTAGTGACGTGGCTTGGCACATAGAACTTGCTGTGCAGGCCTGACAATCTGAGTACAATCTTTAGAATCCATACTAGGAGAGACCTGACTCTGAAAGTCGTCCTCTTCCCTCCACATGCATTCCCACAGTCATACACACCACACCACACACACACACACACACACACACACACACACACACACACACACACGCACACAACACCACAGACACCTCACACACACAGACACACACACTGGAACTCCGGAAGCCTCCTGTGTTCTGTAATTTTATTTTGTTTGGTACCCTGAGAGGGGGGCTTGTATGTATCTCAGGCTGGTTTTGAACTCTGATCCTTCTCTTTCTACCTCCTGAGTGCTGGGACCACACACAATGCCTTGGTTCTGATTTTCATAAATGTCTGGACGTCTCATGCACAACAATTGCACACCTATATAAGTCCATGGTCCTTCCTCTCCCTGGACCCCATCCTCTTTAGTGTCTGTTTGGCCTTTTCCATGCTCTTGCATAGAGCTGTTGAAATCACACAGTTGCAGCCTTCTCGGAGTGGCTCGCTTCCTTCAGTAAGCACTGTGTGTTTAAGGTGCCTCTCCATCTTCTGCAGTTTGATAGCTCACTTATGGTTATCACTGAGCTAGTATTCCATTGTGAAGTTTCTCCATTCGCACACTAAAGGGCCTGTTAGTTTACTTTCAGTTGAATGAGAATGAATAGAGCTATGAAATATTTATGTGAAGGTCTTGTGTGACATAAAACTCCAGTAAATTAGATCAACATCTAGAATGACTTGGTAAAACTGTGCTAGAAAAAAAAATATTCTTGACCCAAACAAAGCGAAAGTAATCCTGCAAAGCAGTTTATTCTTATGGAAAGGGTGAGTCATGACCCAACTGGGCTGAAAGCAGACCAGGGCTGGAAACTCACTTATCTTTACAGGCTTGTTTGTTTTACTCCTGGCTGTCCGGGAATTTGTTCTGTAGACCAGTATGAACTAAAACTCCTCGGTGTGTATCCTGAGTGCTGGGGTTAACGCCAGGCACTACTTAGTTCTTATTCTAGTGCAGGTGGCAACCGCACCTCATCCCATGGGTGGGAGCTCACCCTCACAAACTGACATGACTGGCTAATTCATAGGATATTAAGTAAAGGTGGGGGAGGGGTCTGCTGCTCCCCATCACCAAGTTCCAGGAATACAACTGGGCCTCTGCATTTCATTGCATAAACAAACTGTGAAACACTTTTACATTCATTTATTTTTATTTCATGTGCATGAGTGTGTTGCTTGGACGTGTGCCTGTGCACCACATGTGTGCAGTTCCCACAGAGGCCAGAAGAGATTGCCAGGTACTCTGGAACTGGAGTTGGAGATGTTTGTCAGCTGTCACGTGGGTCCTAGAAATGAGCCTAGATTCTCGGCAAGAGCAGCAGCCAGTGGTCTTAATGCCGAGCCACCTACCCAGCTCCTTAACAAAAAGCTTTGTTTTGTTTTGTTTGTTTGTTTGTTTTTAGATGGAGTCTTTCTATGTCACCCTGGCTGTCCCAGAACTCACTATGTAGACCAGGCTGACCTTGAACGCACAGAGATCCTCTTGCCCTCTGCCTTCCCAGTGCTTGGAAATGAAAGTTTGACCAGTTTCTGAGACTAAATGATTGTCAAAAAAGTTTTGCAAAATAGAGGGAATTTGTGGAACATTGGCCCTTGATGGGTTAGCCATCTTTGATTAAAAAAAAAACCCACACATTTCTCACATATGCTTTCAGAAAGTTTTTTTTTTTGATAACATGTGTTAATTGTGCATAACGTATTTCACTATGACAGTTTCATACATGCACACGCAGTATGTTGATGGCATCCATCCCCATTACTGTCTCTTGCACCTCTCACACTCTGCCACTGCCTCGCTTTTGCTAACTGGTTCTCCTTAGGTTTTCCATGAACTGGTAGGTTTGATACCAGACTTCAGGCCACAGCAAGTCATATTGGCCACATGCTTTGTTTCCTTTTTTGTCTTTTATTTTTGTTTTTTGTATTTTTTTTTTTTTTTTTTGA
The DNA here is from genome assembly GCA_907169655.1 of Acomys percivali. Lineage (NCBI taxonomy): Eukaryota > Metazoa > Chordata > Mammalia > Rodentia > Muridae > Acomys > Acomys percivali. Next base: position 85,633,308 of record OU015742.1, read on the forward strand.
GACAGGGTTTGTCTGTGTAGCCTTGGCTGTCCTTGATTCTCTTTGTAGACCAGGCTGTCCTCGAACTCACCGAGATCGCCTGCCTCTGCCTCCCAAGTGCTGGGATTAAAAGCGTGTGCCACCGCTGCCCGGCCCAGGTCTGGTTTTTTGCTCTAGGCAGAACCCGGTTAAGGTACAGACTTCTTCTGGCAGAACATGACAGAGTCTGCTGTCTCTCGGGACAGTCCGCTGATGTGAATTTTGGTTCTTTTCTCTCGCCATACCAGTGTATTTCTGTTTATGTGGTCCTTTTATGTTTCTGTTTGCTTGCAACCATCTCAGTTCTAAAAATGGGCCGGGTCTCAGATGCCATTTCTGGCCAATGCTTTCCACTACCTGCTAAAAGCACAGCAGCTTAAGCCTGGTGCCTCTCACTTCTTGCTTGAACACTCTGCTGTTGCTGAGTCCTGGGGAGAGGAGCCTGTCTCAAGCATAAAAGGCCCTCTGGGGACCCCTGCCACGAACATAGGGGCTATTTGATCCGTTGCTGGTTTGAAACACCTGAGTGCTCAGCCAGCAGTGGTACGCCCTGCTCCCCACCTGCTTGTAGTGGGGCTTTTGGGCGGCTGCTACTCGGCCTTGGTAAAAGCTTTTTCCAGCTTACAGTCTGGTTGCACGGCTGACCCCCAAGCATGGTATACTAGTCACCTGATCCAGAACAGCGCTGAAAAGCCCCAGCTCCTGCCTGTATCCACTGGGTTCAGCAGAGAACTTAACATTACAGCTGCTAAGTACATTTTTTTTCTGTGTATCTTAAATGTGTTAATGTTTTTGGCCACAATATGTTAGATTCAACTTTTTTGTTTAAATGTATAAATTTATTATGTTCTGGGATTAAAGGCTGTGCCACAACACCCGGCTGGTCTCAATGATAAAATATAACAGAGTAAACAAGATTACCAGTCCATCAGTCGACTGTATCTATCTTTAATATTAGTTCTAATATATATTTAAAGTTATACTAACAACTGATGTAGCTTATGGTCAGCTATATCAGTAAATCAGTTGCCTGATAGTTAATAAAACAATTCTAAGGAAATGATGCCCCATTCCCTAGGTGGGGTAGATAGTTTTTGGTTGTTCAAATCTTTATATAAGAGATAGTTTACAACAGACAGCTAAAGACAGACAAGCATTCAGCCAGATATGCTGACCCTCAAGCTTGTCAGAGATCTGCTGAATATGGCATTTAACGTGCGTAAATTTATTATAGAAACAGAGATTCCCAGATCATAATGGTAGTTCCCATGGTCTCAGAAGACTTGGTCACAACCCTGGATTGTAGTTTCTGGCCATGAAGCAGAACTGCTTCCAACGTCTGCTATGGATCAGCCTAACCGTGGACAAACTAGACACTTGGAGAATCATTGTCTCACATTGCTGAATACCAGGTTGAGGTCATTCTCTTCCATTTTCACCTTCCACAGAACCAACCTCTCATGCTCTGTATTCAATATAAGACTGTCTCTGCCCATCATGCCATGCTGCCACAAGCGACAACTGGAACACTGTCTATTTATTGGGATATGACTTAACTAGTCATCTCTGTCATTTTAGTTGATATATAAATTCATCTAGGTTACAATTTATCCTTCTCAGGTCTCTGATTACATTGATGGCTAACCTAATGGTAGCTTGACAACTAGAAGACAATTAGATCTACTGTTAATATCAAGGCTTCTAGATAAAAAAAAAAAAAGTTCATGCTTTAACTGGGTTTCAAACACATACGCCTACTCCAGCTGTCTTGTTTTTGTTTTTGTTTTTTTTCTCTGTGAGTGTCCTGGACTCACTTTGTAGACCAGGCTGGCCTCGAACTCATAGGGATTCACCTGCCTCTGCCTCCCGAGTGCTGGGGTATTCCAGCTGTCTTGTAGACATAATTTTAACTTCTGTCCCAAATTTGTATTTGTCTCAGCAGATTTTCATGTGGCTAACAGACTCCATCCAGAGGTGCTCAGATCTGGACCTGCTGGAAGCAGATGTAAATCAGTCCCACAGATGACTATTCCCCTTTCTCTTCAACTGGATAGCTAAACAGAAGTGCTCCATTAGCCTTTGACTCGCATTTCAGCCTATCTGGGCCCCATAACGATAACAGCACCCCTAAAGTCAGCAGGAAGAAGTTACAGAAAAGAATGGCTCCGACCATTTACCCCATTTTACAGGCTGAGAAGCTAAGTCAAGGCCAACTCTTTGGCATGAGGGACAAAGGACTAAAATATAGGCTCTTATTTATGTTTAAACCAGTCATGCTTTGCCCCCCCCCCTTATATCAAACAAAGGTTGGGCACCATCCAGCTAATAGTCATGAAGACACAGTGCCTGGTCCTGCAACAGGCTGATTCAAAAAAATAAATTTCAGAAAGACCCATGATTGGGTCTTCAATGAATCTGTCAGAAAGGGGGATTGTAGAGACCAAACCAAAACCATTTTGTGTTCAGGGCCTGAGAACTTGACCCTCTACCCCTGAAGTTTCCAGGGAAAGCCACAAACATACAGCTAGCAACCATTCCTAGAAGCTTGCACCTGGGGCCAACTAATCAGAGCTACAGGTCACAGTGACCAAAACAAATGAAAAGTTACCTCTTGTGGTCTGGCCCTGGTCTCTCATCCAATCAGCTTAAAGGGCAACTTTCCTATATCCCTCTAACCTATCATATAACAGCAAGGCTTGGAAATGGCTTGGAAAAACACCCCCTCTACCCCCACCTGCAGTCTTTTCCTTTAAAAACCCTGTTTCCCTAACACTAGGGGCCTATATCTTCCCTCCTCATGAGGGGGGCTGATGGTCCAAGCTCTGAGCTTGAAATAATGAGACCCTGTATGATTTGTATCTGGCTGATTCCTGGTGGTCTTTGGGGGTTTCACAACTTGGGCATTACATTTTGTTTTTGCTAATGTGGTTTTAAAAACAAGGTCTCATGCTGTAGCTAAGTCTGTCTTGTAATTCATTATTGAAAGGCTTTACATTTGAGTTCAAGGAGAACACTGAGGGTCTGCCATGGTGGTGCATCCCTTTGAGCCAGGACTTGGGAATTGGAGGCAGAGGGATCTCAAAATAAATCAAAGGGAACACTGAAACTGATTCCTGTTTGGGTCAGAGTTTTATCAGTTGAGTTATTAGCACCATTGATTGGCTGACAGCTGCATAATGGGGGTTCTGAGAAGAGTGTAGGCCTGTGTGGCACAGTGAGGGTCCTTCATACGTTTTAGAGGAAGGAGCTGGTGGCTTTGTATCACGTGATTGATCAGCATTCCTTAGTAAATAATTGTAGTCAGGCTGGTTCCTGTTTGGCAGGGGGAAGGGAGAAGGAGTATGCTAGCCTGGGACCTGTGTACAGGATCTGAAATCTGGAAAAACAAGTTTATAGAAGAGCTTTACACAGTAACAAGGTCTTGGCTAACAATTATCTAGCCTCAGAATCATGGCCATCTGTAGACTCAATTTTCTTAACCAAAATATTTTATTAACAACTTATTGACCGAGCCTATGTCAATTATAACCAGATTAACCAAACAGTAGGAAATGAAGATTGACACAACAACAAAACCTTAAGGATATCAGTCCCGAGGAACGATTCTCCGATCGGGAGCCGCAGGATTTCTTCCACTGGACCCGGGGGTAATAAGCTCTCAGAGCCTCAGTAGGAGCTGGAGCTCTGAAGCCTTCCCTCAAGTGGATTTCTCTAGGAGCGTCTTGAAGGGCAGCGATGAACAGCCAAATCTATCCCAAGTCTCCAATCCTCCCTGCCACCAGTTCTGGGCTCATTTATATATCTCCTCCCAGAGTCTGTTCACAGGATCTTTTTCATCTGGTAGCAATTAAGCTCCTGCACAAGGTGGTTGCACTGCTAGTAAATTAACATCACCTGTTCTCTTACTAGACCGATCCCACACTTGGGATCCTAAAGAACAGGTTTCTTTCCTTCAGCCATCTTCCTGTCTCAGCTTCCTGAGTGCAGTGATTACAGACCAATCAGTTTGCAGTATTATTATTTTAATTAAATTTTTTTTTGTTTAGAATTTCACACATGCTTACTGTACTTAATTCTTTTCAGAAGGGTGTGGTAGTGTATTCCTTTAATTCCTCTCTCTACTTCCTCTCAAGTTCATGACCTCATGTATAATTGTTAGTGTAGCAATATGCTATGTAGATACACAGCCTACAGAGCCCATTTAGCGCTATTCTTATATACATGAGTTTATGGCTATATACTTGGGATTGAATACTTTATTAATCAGGGGTCTTGTCCCTGAAGAAGACCAATTCTCCTTCTCTCAGCAGCCTTTGATTGCCTGTAGATCTTCATGTAGGAGTGGGGCCTTCTGGGATTTCTCCTATCTGAATTGGCATGTTATGTCTACTGATGTCATTCAAGGGAGTACAGTCATAGATTACACAGATTGTTGGAAACAGAGAATGAGGGCTGAAGAGATGGCTCAGAGGTTAAGAGCATTGCCTGCTCTTCCTAAGGTCCTGAGTTCAATTCCCAGCAACCACATGGTGGTTCATAACCACCTATAATGAGATATAGTGTCCCCTTCTGGCATGCAGGTGTACATGCAAGCAAAAAACTACATACTTAATAATCTTAAAAAACAAAAACAAAAACAAAACAAAACAAGAAGAAACAGAGAATGATCTCAGTATGGCAAACAGGAACACACAAATAAAAGGTAGCTCAAAAGGCAATTCATTTTACAAAAATAAAACATAAAAAAGATGACCCAAACTGGTTAATAAGCATCCAAGGACTGAGATGACTTCTGTCTTTTGTTCCTGATGTACATGATAACTGCACAACCAGGGGAAGAGGGTTCAGGAAACATGAGCTGTTGCTGAGCTAACTCTCTCTAATAGAGGGGAAAAAAAAGCTTCTCCTTGGTCTTGTGTAGGCAAGGAAGTTGTAGGAGTTTCATGTGTGCAGCATCTGTGGAAATCTTTGTCCTCTGGTCTCATACTTTAGCTCCCCCTCTTTCTATAGTGATCCCCAAGCCTTGTAGATGTGTCAGTTTGAGATGGGCACCACGCAATTACTTATTCTATGTGGTCTTAAAAAATTGGCCCATGGACTGGAGAGATGGCTCAGAGGCTAAGAGCACTGCCTGTTCTTCCAAAGGTCCTGAGTTCAATTCCCAGCAATCACATGGTGGCTCTCAACCATCTATAATGTGATCTGGCACCCTCTTCCAGCCTGCAGGTGTACATGCAGGCAGAACAGTATATACATAATAATAAATCTTTTAAAAATTTAAAGCAAGTCTGACAGAAAATAGGGCACTGATGTAGGTGGGTGTAGAAGGAATTATGCTTTTACCTTGTTTATTGATGAAATTCCCAATTTAAGATTATAGGTTCTTTTCTCATTATGGATGGTTGTGAGCCCCAACCATCTTGGTGGGCACAGACTGTATAGTGTTCTGGAACACTGTGTATGTGTGAACAACTTTTGGGAGTTGATCTCTCTTTCTTTCTTTCTTTTTTTTTTTTTTTTTGGTTTTTTGAGACAGGGTTTCTCTGTGTAGCCTTGGCTGTCCTGGACCCTATTTGTGTTCTGTTAGTTTGACTAAGGGTAATTATCAATGAGCCTAAATTCTAGCTCCTGTTGTATGATCTTAGCCATTCATTCCAGAGTCCCTTTTAGTAGTTTTCAAAGCCTTAGTCTGTATCTCTCAGCTGTGCTGGAGATTAAGTTTAGGGCCTTGTACATGTGCCACATGCATCATCAGGGAGTCTCTGTGTTTGTGCATCATGAGTAGGAGCTTTACTCTGTAAACTTCATAATAAATTAGCCTCTCTTATTTTATTTTATTGTTGTTGGTTTTTCCAGACAGGGTTTCTCTGTGTAGCCCTGGCTTTCCTGGACTCATTTATAGACCAGGCTGGACTCAGACTCACAGAGATCTGCCTGCTTCTGTCTCTCGAGTGCTGGGATTAAAGGTATGAGCCACTATGCCCCACTTATTTTTTGAGTTTTTAAAAAAATTGTAAGCTGGGTGTGGTGGTGCATGCCTTTAATCCCAGCACTCAGGAGGCAGAGGTAGGTGGATCCCTATGAGTTTGAGGCCAGCCTGGTCTACAAAGTGAGTCCAGGACAGCTACGGCTACACAGAGAGAACCTGTCTCGAAAAGCAAACAAAAAGAAAGAAAAAAAATTGTTATTTATTCAGATTACATACTGATTGTTATCCCCTTGCTTGTAACTTCCCATTCCCACCCTCTGTGAGCCTCTTTTATTTTTTAAAGATTTATATATTATGTATACAATGTTCTGTCTGCATGTACAGAGGGCACCAGATCTCATTACAGATGGTTGTGAGCCACCATGTGGTTGCTGGGAATTGAAATCAGGAAAGCCTCTTTTAAATAAAAAAAATTGGACATTTTATTTTATGTGTATAGATGTAAATTTAATAACCAGTGCACCTCTTTTAAATAAAAAAATCTTTTAAATGTTTCATGTGTATAAATGTAAACTTCATAACCAGTGTGCCTCTTTTGTTTGTTTTTGTTTTTTGGTTTTTTGAGACAGTTTCTCTGCGTAGCCTTGGCTGTCCTGAATTAGCTTTGTGGACCAGGCTGGCCTCAAACTCAAAGCAATCTGCCTGCCTCTGCCTCCCGAGTGCTGGGATTAAAGGTATATGCTACCACACCCGGTCTCAGTGTGCCTTTTAAACAAAGAAACAAAAAACACATTCTTTTAGACATTTTATGTATATGGGTGTTAACTTTATAACCTGTGTGCTTCTTCTAAATTAAAAAACATTCTTTTAGATATTCTATGTGTATGGGTTTGGTTTTTTTTTTTTTTTTTGCCTGTGTACTCATGTATATAGTCCCTGAAGATGCCAGATGAGGGGGTATCAGATCCTTTGGAACTGGAGTTACAGGTGTCTGTGAGATACCACATGGATGCTGGGAATCAAACCTGTGACCTCTGTTAGGGCCATCAGTGCTCTCTCTCTTTTAAAAAAGATTTATTTATTATTTATACAATATTCTGCCCATATATATGCCTGCCCCCGACAAGAGGGCACCAGATCTGATTACATATGGTGATGAGCCACCATATGGTTGCTGGGACCTTTGGAAGAGCAGATGGTGCTCTTAACCTCTAAGCCATTTCTCTAGCCCCTCCATCAGTGCCCTTAACCATCTCTCTGGCCTCTCTTTTAAACTTTTTATTGTTTGTGTGTATGTGTGCCACGTGTGTGCAGGTGCCCAAGCTCAGAAGGGGGCATTGGATCCTCTGGAGCAGAAGTCATATGGTGTACATGCTAGGAAGCAAACTTTGGTCCAGTGGAAGAGCAGCAAACTCTGTCCTCTGGCCCTTGTGGAGTGGTTCTTAACCTGTGGGCCATGACCCGTTCAGGGTCAAATGACCCTTTCCCCAGGGTTGCCTAACATCACTGGAAAACAAAAGATATTTATATTTTGATTCCTAACAGTAGCAAAATTACAGTTATGAAGCAGCAACGAAGATAATATGGTTGAAGGTCACCTCAACATGTGGAACTTTATTAAAGGGCTGAAGCATTAGGAAGGTTGAAGACCACCAGGCTTATGTGTCTCTGTGCTCAAACTTCCACTGCTAGTCGGCTGGCTGGTCTGAAGCTCCTCAGTTCTCCAGCTGCCTGGTTCTCTCCTGTGCTGCACAGGTATGAAGAGGAAGAGCAACAAACTGCCTCTCTCTGCTTTTTATTTCCTTCTCTTGCACAGCTGTGATTTGCTTTTCAGTAAATTTTACAACTTTAAGTGCTGTTTGAAAATTGTAGCCCAGTATTGTTTTCTTTGTTAGAGTATTTGTTCTCTGCCTGTCATGGTATCGAATGCCTTTAGTCCCAGCACTCAGGGAGGCAGAGGCAGGTGGATTGCTGTGAGTTCGAGGCCAGCCTGGTCTACAAAGTGAGTCCAGGACAGCCAAGGCTACACAGAAAGAGCCTGTCTTGAAAGACCAAAAGGAGAGAGAGAGAGAGAGAGAGAGAGAGAGAGAGAGAGAGAGAGAGAGGAAGAAGAAGAGGAGAGGAGAGAGGCATCTGAACCATATGCAGAAATGCACTAACACCACAGCCGAGGTTGAATTTTAATTAGTCTTGTCCAAAGTCATTTTTCTTTTACTGTCTCCCCAACCCACTCCCAGATTTTTTTTTTTTTTTTTTTGAGAGAGCATCTCACTTTCTATTCCAGGATAGACTGGAACTCAGTATGTAGCTCAGGCTGGTCTAAGATTTTTTTTCTTTTATATGTATAGGTGTTCTGACTGCATGTATGTCTGTGCACAACTTGAATGCCTTGTGCTGGGGAAGGCCAGAAAAGGGGGCTCCCCTGGGAACAGAGTTACAGTTGTGTACCACGTGTGTGCTAGGTAGGTATTGAACCCTGGTCCTCTGTAGTCCAGCCAGCAGTGCTCTCTCTTTTTTTTTTTTTTGGTTTTTTGAGACAGGGTTTCTCTGTGTAGCCTTGACTGTCCTGGACTCACTTTGTAGTCTAAGCTGGCCTCGAACTCACAGCGATCCGCCTGCCTCTGCCTCCCGAGTGCTAGGATTAAAGGCGTGCGCCACCATGCCCGGCCAGCAGTGCTCTCAAATGCTAAACCATCTCCCTAGCTTCTCAATTCCATTTTTACTTTTGAAACAGGGTTTCTCTGTGTAGCCCTGTCTGTCCTGGACTCAATTTGTAGATCAGGCTGGTCCTGAGCTCATAGAGATCCACTTGCCTCTGCCTCCTGAGTGCTGGGATTGTAGGCGTGCGCTGCCACTGCCCCGTTTCAATTTTATTTTTGCTTTTTGTTTTTTCAAGATAGATTTTCTCTGTGTAGCCTTGGCTGTCCTGGACTTGCTTTGTAGACCAGGCTGGCCTTGAACTTCCATCAATCCACCTGCCTCTGGCTCCCAAGTGCTGGGATTAAAGGCATGTGCCACCATGCCTGGCAGCTTTGTTTTTTCAAGTCAAGGTTTCTCTTGTAATCCTGGCTGTCCTGAACTCGCTTTGTAGACCAGGCTAGCCTTGATCTCAGAGATCTGCCTGCCTCTGCTTCCCAAGTGCTCCACTACACCTGGCTCAATTCTATTTTTATTATCACTTCTAAACCTAAACTTGTGTCTTGAACCTCTTACCTGTAGCATTTGGGATTTTAGTCCTTAAAGAAAACACAGTCACACACACACACACAAAATGTTACCATAGTGTAATTTGAAATGTCTTTTAAGGGTCTATGCTCATTATTATCTTAGTAATCTTTCCCCTCTCCCCTAAAATGTGTGTGCTGGATTTTTTTCCCCATTTACATTGGTGTTCTGCTTCCATGTGTATCTACGGAAGAGTGTCATGTCCCCTTGAACTGGACTTAAAGACAATTGTGAACTGCCATGTGGGTGCTGGGATTTGAACCCAGGTCTTTGGAAGAGCACCCTGTGTTCTTAACCACTGAGCCATCTCTCCAGCTCTTAGTACCTTTTTTTTTTTTTTTAAATCAAAATGGTTAAGTAAGATTTCTTATTATAGACCGCTTGGTATATCTGTGTTCAGTCTAAAGTCACAGAGAATAGACACTGTGGGTCAGTTGTCTCCAAGCGTCATTGCAGAGTGGTTTATTTCTAAATCCCTTTAATAATTAGCTTTGGAGAATGCTAGATTACAGGTAAAAAGCAGTCTAACTTTGTATGACAGAAATACGTCTTTCTCAGTAAGAAAAGGATATGCATGCCTTTAATTCTGGCACTTGCAAGGTAGAGGCAGAGTAGGTCAATTTGAGACCAGCGTAGTCTACACAGTGAGTTTCAGGTTTACAAAGTGAGGCCCTGTCTCTAAAACAAGAAAACAGGCAACAAATAAACAGAAAGTTACAGACTAACAGATACTCTTGCTTAATTCTACTCAGTTGTGTACATTAAAGTACACTTACTTTAAATGTAGCATTCCAGTTTCCTGTTTTCCTTAGATAAGTGACTTGAAGCAAGTGTGGTGGTGCATGCCTGTAATCCCAGCACTTAGGGAGGCAGAGGCCAGATTGGTTTACAAAGAGTCTAGGACAGCCAAGGCTACACAGAGAAACCCTGTCTCAAAAGGAAACAAAACAAAACAAAAACAGTGACTTGAATTGAAGGCTTATCCAGGAGAATTGGTCTGATCAAAGGATAGTTTAGTCAAAAGGGAATTTGAAAACATTTTCTTTTCTTTTTTTGTTGGTTTTTCGAGACACAGTCTCTCTGTTAGCCTTGGCTATCCTGGACTCACTTTTTTTTTTTCCTAAGACAGGTTTTCTCTGTGTAGCCTTGGCTGTCCTGGACTCACTTTGTACAGGCATCAAACTCACAAAGCTCTGCCTGCCTCTGACTTCTAAGTGCTGAGATTAAAGGCATGCGCCATGACACTCGGCTTGAAAACGTTTTCAAATAGTAGCTTTCAGTTTCTATGTAACTGCTGGGGTGTAAGGAAGGACGTTCCTCACTTCTTGAGTGGTTTAGTGCAGTTCTAGCCTAACAACTGTGGTCCTTTAAATCGAGACATTTTGAGATGGAAGCTTGTGTAAGCAGCACAGGTTTCTAAATCGAACTGTTGAATTCAAACTCTAGCTTCTGCTAGTAAATAGCTCACAGCATCATGGACAAGGCATTAAATCTGTATTTCCATTACTTTTACTGACAAGTACTAAAGCAAGTCTGTTATGAAATTTTATCTTTTACTTTTTGTTTAAAGATTATTTATTACATATACAGTGTTCTACCTGCATATTAGCCTGCATGCCAGAGAGGGCATTAGATCACATTACAGATGGTTATGAGCCACCATGTGGTTGCTGGGAATTGAACTCAGGACCTCTGGAAGAGCAGCTAGTGCTCTTAACCGCTGAGCCATCTCTCCAGCCCCAACCTCATCATTTTCATTTGACTTGGGTGAGAAATTCTCAGAAGCGGAGTATGGTAGCATGCACCTGTGGTGGAGAAATTCAAGCAACACGGCCAGTTCAAGGTCAGCTGTGCCACGTGAGATTCTAGCACACAGCAGAACACCATGGAGTGGGATGGGGAGAGTTCCCCCAGCAGTTACAAGTATTTGAGGCTCTTGCAGAGGACCTGGGTTCGGTTCGGTGATCCGATGCCTTCTTCTGGCCTCTGTGAGCACTAGGCATGCATGTGCTGCACATACATATATGTAGGCAAAACACTCATAGACCTAAGCTTTTTGATATATAAGCAATATGTAGATCAAATAACTTTGTATATGAGCAAACAGGGTTAAGATCTAACTGGGATAGTGCACAAATACTTCCTCTGCAGGCATGTATGAAGGTAGCAACCAGGTTCACGATTTCTTTTCCTGCTAGGATTTAAGGTAGTTCAGGCTGACCACAAACTCCTATATTCGAGGATCACCTTGAATTCTTGCCCTCCTGTCTCCACCTGCTAACTATGTATCTGTGTCTATCCTCGAGTGCGTGCAGGTATCATACAGAGTACAGAAGAGGGTGTCAGATCCCTTGGAGATGGAATGACGGTGTTGAGGCAACATGAGTGCCAGGAACTAACCTCAGGTCCAGGGGTCCTGTGGAAGAGCAACAGCAGTGCTTTGAAGCTGCTGAATCTTCTGTGTAAGCCCACTTTTTTTTTTTTGGAGAGGATTTTGTCATATAGCACAGGCTTGCCCCGGATTCGTAGCATTCCTGTTTCAGACTGGGATTCTAGGCATGTGGGACCACACCCAGGTACCATTACACTTTAACTCCAAGTGACAGACTCTAGTTAACGGTTTCAACTTAAAGTTTAAGAAAAGTTATTCTAAAGCTGGGCATGGTGGCACACGCCTTTAATCAGAGGCAGGCGGATCGTTGTGAGTTTGAGGCCAGCCTGGTCCAGGACAGCTTAGGCTACACAGAGAGACCCTGTCTCAAAAAACAAAACAAAACAAAACCAAAAAAAATAAAGTTAGTCTATAAAATCGGATGATTACTAAGTTGACTACCTCTCCAAAGTCCAAACCACCTCTTGTAAATTCTTTGCAATGAGGCACTCTAGATTTAACTAGAACGTCTCCAGCACATTAAAGCGTGTATTTCTGTTTAACAAAAGATTTGGGAACTAGGGCAGGCGTCGTGAGAGCCAGGTTCAGGTCCACAGGCTGGCCCTGAGGGTGCACTGATCTAGGCCTGCTTCCGGATCAGCTGCCACCACTCCCCTCAAGCCCCAACCCCGCGAGTGCACGCGCGCCGCGGGCCCCAGCCGCCCTCTGCTGGAAGGGGCCTCTGGGAGTACCAGCCAGGTCGCGCGGGCACAGGTCTGTCTAGCGGAAATACACAGGGCCGACCCAGCACCGCCCTCCCTGCCACGCGCCGGGCGGAACTCCTGGCGCCGCCACTCCCGGGGCTCGCAGGAAGAAACTGGGACGTTGAGGTCGCTGGGCCGGCCGTAGCAGCCGCGCGTGGCACGCGCGAGCCCCACCGCGCATGCTCCGCGCCCCGAGGTCCAGGCTCCGTTCTCCCCCCCGCCCCCCTTCTCCCTAAGCCTGCGGGTCCGGCGCTCCGAGCGAGCCCTTCTGCGCATGTTCACCTCTCCTGGTCCTGTCCCCGCCCCGCCTTAGCTGTTTCTTCTCCGGTTCCCCATCAGCCTCCTTCAGCGCTCGACCCGTCGGGCACTCCCGCGCATGCTCCGCCCCCTTGGGCTCCTGCCCTTCTTTTGGTGCGGCCCTCTTTCCCCTCCCTTGCTCTCCTCCCTCCCGCCTGGCCTGGCCGGCCCGGCGGCCGACGTTCCCCTTGCGTGCGGGCGCTTGACTTCACTTCCGGCTAACGCGCTCCGCTTTGCCCCCTGGCCCCGGATGGTGACTGGCTGTGGTGCTGCACCTCCCGGGACTGTCACTGAGCCGCTTCCCAGTGTGATTGTGCTGAGCGCAGGCCGGAAGATGGCGGCTGCGGCTGCGGAGGCCTCGGGCCCGAGCTGCTCCTCCTCCGCGGCGGCGGCGGCGGCGGCGGCAGGGGCAGGGGCGGCGGCGGCGGCGGCGGCCGGGGTCTCCGAGTGGCTGGTGCTACGGGATGGCTGCATGCGCTGCGACGCCGACGGGCTGCACAGCCTCTCCTACCACCCGGCGCTCAACGCCATCCTGGCCGTCACCAGTCGCGGGACCATCAAAGTCATCGACGGCACGTCGGGGGCCACCCTTCAGGCCTCGGCGCTCAGCGGTGAGCCGGGCACGCCGGGCGGGGGCTGGGCCGGCCGCGGGCGGAGTCGGGTCGTCGGGATGCTGGGCGCGGAAGCCGCCCAGCCCCGGGGCTTGGCCTCGGGGGAGGGCAGCGGGGAGCGGGAGGGCCGGGGACGGCCCTGAGGCCCGGAAGCTACGGCCCAGGACCTTCGGACTCTCTGAAAGCAGCAGCGTTTCGGGGTGAGAGCCCTGGGAGGCGGCGTGCGCTGTGACTTGCTCTCCGGGCCTTTTGCCAGAAGAGATGAGGAGGCCTCGGAGGTCGGTGCCGGAGAGGGCCGGGGCCTCTCTGGGCTCTTGGATGAGGTTTTGGGCCAGCTCCGAGCTGGACCAGAAGGAAAGGATGGTATAGACTTTGCTGTAGCGGGAGAGGTGGGTGGCCGGAGGCAAGGGGCGGGAATCTTTCAAGCTGACTGTCTAGCCTTCCTCTTCCCGGTGTTTGCGGCCCGGCGGCTGTTCTTAGGTCCCGCAGGTGCGGGGACCTCTGTGGGTTGGGCGTCCGAATCGGTGGGGGCGGGGAGGGAAGTCGGAGGGGAAGGCTAGCTGCTTGAACTGTTGCTAGCTGTGTTGTGGGATTCGCGGAGTGCAAAGAAGGTTATACTTGGTCCTCATCTCTAGGCTCCCACCCTTCAAGTGTCAAGAAACCGAGATCCCTTGTAATTAGATGAAACTTCAACCAAGCCCTTGTTTTACCATAGAGAGCTAGACGTGGGTAGTTGGAAGGACGTCTGACTCTCTTCCACCTTGGAGGGCGAGCACTTCTCTGGGTGGTGACAACGTTCACTAGGACTTTGAGGATGCATCAGGTCAAAGCTCAGTCAGTGGACACACTGGAGTGTTTTAGGGATTGTCCTAGCTAAGTTATTTGCTGGGATGGCATTCCATTTGTAGACAAATGGTGCCTTAATTTTGACGTTAAAGGTTAAAATAGAGTTTATGTATTAGAGGATTTAAAGTCAAGTACAGAGATAAATGACATCTAAGTGTATTTAGCTAAATGGAAGTAGTTATGTGGTTTACCAATTCACTTTGTGTTATTTACACAGACATACAAGCATAAGCTTGCTGTGTGAGTAATAAGGCATAAGAATAAATGGCAATTTAGGAATACAAAGATGAAATTAGAGACGTTAATTTTTGTTGCCTTGTGAACTAGCTATGTATAGTTACAGCATGTAACCTGCAGTATATTTAAGAGATGGCTAAGAGAAAGTTTTAGGTTGTAGGCTTGTGAATTTCCCTTTTCTTGGCTTAGGTAAATGACAAGTAGATGGCCCAGATGTAGCAATGCTCACTTACTGCAGCTTGGACATAACAGGTTGTTACTGTGTCTTAGAGGGAGATGTTCATCAACAGTTGACTTTTGAAAGAAAATCATTTAAAATAGTTTAAATATGGAAAGGACTCATTACAAATGGTCATGTAATGCCGGGCATGGTGGTGCACCCCTTTAATCTCAGCACTGGGAGTGGGGGCCTGGTCTACAAAGTGAGTCCAGGACAACTAATGCTACATAGAGAGGTCCTGTCTTGAAAAACAAAACAAAACAAAACAAAACAAACCCCCAAAACCAAAAAAGAAACAACCAAACCAAACCAACCAATCAAAGGACCAAATGGTCATGATGTATTCCCCTACTTGGCATAAGAAATAAGGCATTGCAAATACAGAAGGTTACCTTTCACAGCCGGGCATGGTGGCATACGCCTTTAGTCCTAGCACTTGGGAGGCAGAGGCAGGCACTGTACCTGTGGAGGCCAGAGAACAACTTGCAGGAGTTGGTCCTGTCCTATTGTGTGGCTTCCAGGGATTGAATTTAGGCTCTCAGGCTTATTGGTATGTGCTCTTAATCTGTTGAGACATCTTGTCTTGCCAGATTTTTGTTTGTTTGTTTGCTGCTGTTGTTGTTTTTGTTTTTAGTATATATCCATTGTGCATATTGATGTGTTTTG
Organism: Acomys percivali; assembly: GCA_907169655.1. Classification (NCBI taxonomy): domain Eukaryota; kingdom Metazoa; phylum Chordata; class Mammalia; order Rodentia; family Muridae; genus Acomys; species Acomys percivali. The sequence continues at coordinate 85,648,492 of OU015742.1, forward strand.
TTATAACATTTTCATATATGTATATCATGTATTTCTACCCTGACTATATTTGATTTTATTGGTTTACTTTAGATAGTGGTTCTCAACCTTCCTAATGCTGTGACCCTTTAAATCAGTTCCTCATGTTGAGGTGACTCCCAACCATGAAATTATTTTTTTTCCTTTAAAAAAATATTTATTTAATGTATATGAGTGGTCTATCTACATGTGCACCTGCATGAGAGAAGAGGGCATCAGATCACATTTTAGATGGTTGTGAGCCACCACGTGGTTGTTGGGAATTGAACTCAGGACCTCTGGAACAGTGGTGTTCTTAACTGCTGAGCGTCTCTCCAGCCCATGAAATTATTTTCTCCTCCTCCTCCTCTTCCTCCTCCTCCTCCTCCTCCTCCTCCTCCTCCTCCTCCTCCTCCTTTGTTTTCTGAGACAAGGTTTCTCTGTGTAGTCTTGGCTATTCTGGACTCACTTTGTAGTAGACCAGGCTGGTCTTGAACTCACAGCAATCCGCCTCTGCTTCCCAAGTGCTGGGATTAAAGGTGTGTGCTACCATGCCTGGCTTCATGAAATTATTTTCATTGCTACTTTATAACTGTAATGTTGATACTGTTAAGAATTGTAACTTGGGCTGGAGAGATGGCTCAGAGGTTAAGAGCACTGTCTGCTCTTCTAAAGGTCCTGAATTCAGTTTCCAGCAACCATATGGTGGCTCACAACCATCTATAATGAGATCTGGTGCCCTCTTCTGGTGTGCAGGTGTACATGTAAGCAGAACACTGTATACATTAAAAAAAAAAAAAAAAAAAAAAAAGAAAAAGATCATAATGTAGGCCAGGCATGGTGGTGCACTCCTTTAATCCTAGCACTTGGGAGGCAGAGGGAGGTGGATTATCTGTGAGTTCGAGGCCAGCCTGGTCTACAAAGCGAGTCCAGGAAAGCCAAGGCCACACAGAGAAACCTTGTCTTGAAAAAACAAAAAGCAAAACAAAATAAAAAACAACAGAACAAATCATAACATAAGTGTTTTATAATTGTCTTAGGTGACCCCTGTGAAGAGGGTGATTCGACCACCAAAGATGTCTCAACCCACAGGATGAGAACCACTGCTATAGATGCTGACCCATCTATATGCATGTCAGACTCTTGTTTCTCTTTTTGTTAAACTTTTCAAAAAGTAGGCTTTCAAGTATCCCTGATTGGCCTTCAACAACTGTGTGTATGAGGATGACTTTGACCTCATCCTCCTGTGTCTGCCTCCTAAGTGCTGGGATTATAGGCTCTGCTTTTGTGCTGCTGAAGATTCCTGCATGCTCTAGCAACTAAGCTGTATTTGCAGCCTCAATAACAAAATCTTCATCAGAGTTGGAGCCCAGAGCTGATTCTTTGAGGGAGTATTGGAGCCTATGTAAAAATGCAAATTCTCCCAGCGATGAGAATTTAAATGATTGAAATCAGTTTTTGTGTTTGTTTGTTTTCAAGACAGGGTCTCTCTGTGTAGCCCTGGTTGTCCTAGAACTCACTCTGTAGAACAGGCTGGCTTCGAACTCAGAGATCTGCCTGCCTCTGCCTTTGTGTGTGCCACCATTGCCTGGCTTCAAGCCAGGTCTTAATTGTCTTGCTTGCATCTTGCTTGACTAACTTGCTACATGAAGCCTCCCTACATTCAATTATTTTTCAAGAAACAATAAACATGATGTAGAATTGGGATTTCAATAGCCCTTAGAAGATAGTTTAGTTATCTTTTGATACATTTGAGTTATTTATTTTTATGTCCAGAAAAGTCATTTAATTTTTCAATGTTTTAATGTTTTTTCCGAAATAGCTAAAATTGCAAGAAAAACTAAGTGAATATTATCTGTAGGCATTTCCTGCACCTCAAATGGTCCTTTGTACCCTGAGTTCTCATCCTCATTTCCAGTTATGCTAGTGGGCCCCAAACAGTGCCTCTGGGGAAGAAGTAGACACTTAGGACACTCACTCCTCATTGTAAGCATCTGATTCTCACAGAAGTGGCATGCATCACAGTCTGCTTTTGGACCAGGTGTGTGTACTTGGACTGTTTCACTTGATAGACTTTGCTGATATTAAATGATGGCCTAGTTTATGTCAAATGCTTGCTGTTCTTTCCTTTTTTATTAGCAAAACACTTCCATATAATTTTTTTTCCGAGACAGTGTTTTGCTCTGTGTCTTTGGCTGTGTGTGTGTGTGTGTGTGTGTGTGTGTGTGTGAGAGAGAGAGAGAGAGAGACAGAGAGAGACAGAGAGAGAGAGAGAGACAGAGACAGAGACAGAGTCAGACAGAGATTGATTTTCTCTGATATTAATGTTTTCTTTCTTGTGCTGTCTGGTCAACTTTCCACCAAGGCTGCTTACCTGAGTTTGGCTCCTGGGATGAAAGAAAACTGATGCCTTTGACCTCTATGTGTATGCCATGGCACACATGCATACTCACAATAAATAAGTATAGTCTTTATTTTATTTTTATTTTTTTAACAGACAAATAGATTTTGTTTTGTTTTGATTTTTCGAGACAGGGTTTCTCTGTGTAGCCTTGGCTGTCCTGGACTCGCTTTGTAGACCAGGCTGGCCTGGAACTCAACAGCGATCCACCTGCCTCTGCCTCCCAAGTGCTGGGATTAAAGGTGTGCGCCACCAAGTTGGGTGGTGCCCTGCTTTTTTTTTTTTTTTTGAGATAGGGTTTCTTTGTATCCTTGGCTGTCTGGGAACTCACTCTGTAGACCAACCTGGCCTTGAACTCATAGCAATCCACCTGCCTCTGCCTCCTGAGTGCTGGGATTAAAGGCATGAGCCACCAAGTTGGGTGGTGCATGCCTTTAATCCCAGCACTCAAGAGGCAGAGCAAGTCTGTTCTACAAAGAGAGTCCAGGTAGCCAGGGATCTGTGTAACACAGAAACCCTGTCTCAAAACAAAAACAAAAACAAAAAACAAAAAGCCAACCAACCAACCAAATAAAAACCCAAAACAGATACCCTATGAGCATATACAGGGGGAGGAAGTCCCCCTCAGGCACAGTCATAGGGGAGGGGAATAGGGGAAAATGGGAGGGGTGGAGGAATGGGAGGATACAAGGGATGGGATAACCATTGATGTAACAAGAATAAATTAATTAAAAAAAAACCCCAAAACAAAACAAATCTCTCTTCCTTTCCTTTCCTTCTTTTCCCCTTTCGTTTTTTAAGGCAGGGTCTCTATGTAGCCCTGGCTTTTCTGGAACTCTGACCAATTTGGCCTTGGACTTGGCATCTTTCTCCTGCTTCTTTGTCTTGCTTTTGTTTTATTTTTGTGAGTGCTAATACTGGCATGAACCACCATACACCATACATGTCTGTCTTCCTTCCTTCCTTCCTTCCTTCCTTCCTTCCTTCCTTCCTTCCTT
>OU015742.1:85651897-85665261 GCA_907169655.1 Acomys percivali
CTTCCTTCCTTCCTTCCTTCCTTCCTTCCTTCCTTCCTTCCTTCCTTCCCCCTCCTTTCCCCCCCTTCCCCCTAGGAACCCCCCAGAGAGGGTTCCTATGTATGTATGGCTGTCCTGGACTCACTTTGTAAACCAGGCTGGCCTGGAACTTACAAGAGTGCTGAGATCAAAGGCATGCACCACCACACCTGGCTGAGAGCTTTCTTGATGGGCGTGGTGGAAAGGCAGGGCCCACTTCATGTATAGGCGCTACTTGATTTCCCTGGCCCACTACTTACCACACCTCCCCACCACTCTCCAGCTGTGAGTGAGTGAGGGACAGCTACAGCCAGTCAGATCTTTTGCAAGGTAGGGTGGTTATCACATCCTAGTTGCAGCCTTGGGTTAGGGAGGTGTTGGTGGGCGCAGCGGTGGTCTAGGTTAGAAAAGAGCTAGAGCAACTGACCAAAAGACTAGGTCTCCACTTCAGCCCCAGAGATTCCTGCCGTCTCCCACCCACTGTGATTCAAAGGCCTTCTGTTTGGGAGAACTCCGGTCATTGTCAAATTATGTAAATAAATAAATAAATACTGAGCCCCTGAGCTTTAGAGGACAGGTTGGGGGAAGGACATCAGGGCCGGAGTAAAGGAAGAGTGGTAAAGGGTTTCTTTTTAATCTAATTTTAGAGTGAAGAGAGGGAACAAGTTGATACTCTGACATCTGCCTTCCAGCTTAAAGTTTTGTTACTGTATCTCACTTAAAAAAATTATTTTGAGCTGAGTGTGATGATGTACATCTTTAATTCCAGCACTTCAGAGGCAGAGGTAGGTGGATCTCTGTGAGTCGAGGCCAGCCTGGTCTACAGTGAGAGTCCAGAGCAACCAAGGCTACACAGAAAAACCCTGTCTCTAAAAACAACAACAGAAGAAAATTTATTTTATTCTATGTATATAAATATTCTGTCTGCATGTATATATATGTCTCAGAGTCCCTGGAGTTGGACTTAGACATAGCTGTGAGCTGTCATGTGGGTGCTGGGAATTGGACCCAGGTCCTTTGGAAGAGCAGCCAATGCTCTTACCTGCTGAGCTAAGTCTTCCAGCCCTCCTCACTTTGTTCTATGGGCTCATTTAATGATTTGTTTCCTTATTTTCTTTCCAGTGGGAACTTGGGAGAGACCATAGTTAGGATGGGTATAATTATATCTGAGTAGAATCGGAAAGCTCTAGATGTGCACATGTTGTTGATTATTTAGTATTTATTTATTCCTGAGGAATAAACTGCAGATTTCTGCAGCATAATCCCGTGTAAAAGCACTGAAGAGGTGAACATTCTACTCATGGCTATGAAAAGGGTGCCTTTGCAAATACTTTTGAATTAGCATCTTTAAAATGGGCTAATAAGACTTAGACAGATACAGTCATCTGATAATAATGTAGGAACCTTTCTAAACTGCAGCACTTTAAATATAAGGAATGGACACAGGCCACCGGAGGCACAGATAAGAAGAATAAACTAAATGCTTATGAGATAGTCTGTGACTGCGACATGTTTCCAGGAAGCAAGGTGCAATTGTGATCCAGGTTGAGTGTGAGTTAGGCATGTGTGGCAGAAGAGGTAAATACTACCCTTTGCTTTTTTTGAGAAAACGATACGCATTTTTGAGACTTAGTATGGGCAGAAATTACAGCTTCTCGACTCATTACTCCTCTTCCTGGCCGTATGAAGTAGGAGGAAGACAAGCATATGGCACCATAAATATGTCAGTTGTGTTGTCCACTGTACTCACTGAAGTGCTTTCTTCTTTCCCTCCTTCCCTCCTTCCCTCCTTCATCTCCCTCCTTCCCTCCTTCATCTCCCTCCTTCCCTCCTTCCCTTCCCTCCTTCATCTCCCTCCTTCCCTCCTTCCCTTCCCTCCTTCATCTCCTTTTCTTCCCCTCCCTGTTCCCCTTCTCCCTTCTTATCTCCTACTTCCCTTCCTTCCTCTCCTTGCTTTTCCTCCTCCTCCCCTCCCCCTCCCCCTCCCCTTCCCTTCCCTTTCCCTCCCTCCCTCCCTCCCTCCCTCCCTCCCTCCCTCCCTGGATTTGTAGACCAGATTGGCCTTGAACTCACAGAAATCAGCCTGTCTTTGCCTCCCTGAGTGTTGGGATTACAGGTGTGCGCCACCCCGCCCAGCTTTCAACATTCACCTCCTGGGCCTTTCTGTGGGGATTTAAGTGGTCTGGAGTATGGTCCAGGTGTACTTTCTGTTTTTTCTTAAAAGTATGCTAGCTGGTCCTAGAGAGCATCTGGGCTTAGTGGTTCATCTTTGAACGGAAGACCTTAAGTGAACGAATTTACTTGGTATGACTAAGGTAAATGACAGTTTTCGTTTGTTTGAGGCAAGATCTTGTATAGCCCAGTCCGTCCTCACTTCTGATCCTCCTGCTTCCAAAGCCGCAATGCTGAGACTACTGGAGGTTGCCACCATGTCCTGGTTATGGGGTGCTGGCAGTAGAACCTGAGGCTTTTTGCATGCTAAATAAGGACTCTATCAACTGAATCATACCCCTATTTTTAATTAGAATTTAGTTTGCCCTTCAATATATTGTTTCTTTTAGAAAAGCTTCCTAAGTTTTTGTTAGTAAAATATGCCCTATATTAAAAATTGTATATAGTGACTGTATATGAAATATACCTGTAAGCAGTAGGCTATATGGTAAAAGTTAAGTTTCTCTTGTTTTTAATTTTTGTTATGTATTTTTGTGGTATGGGCATTGGTTGACCCTGGGGCAAGCACTCTGCTACTTAGTTGCCCCTTGCCAATTAATTATATTCAGAGCCTATCTATATATTTATTTGTTTGTTCATTATGTAGGGTCTTGCTATGTTGTTACGTAGTCCAGGCTGGTCTCAAATTTATGTTTCTCCTGCTTCAGCCAGCTCTCTAAAGTGCTGGGATTACATTGGTACACTGCCCTTCCTGGTTGGTTCCTTTTTATTTTTCTTGTTTTTTAATTGTTTTGATTGATTTTTTTTGAATTAACTAAGTCTTCAGATAGTTTTTCTTTACATTTTCTTTTTCACTGAGTCAAATGTCAGTGTTACTGAAGAGAATGATCTCATACAGGGAGGAAGGAAGAATAAGGAAGCATAGCAAATGTCAACTGGTGTCATTCCTAAAAGTGTGTATGTTTTGTGGTGTATTAGAAATGAACGTCACCTCATTGGAGATTAGTATATTATATTATAAGGTTTTAAAAGTTATACAGAATAGTTGACTTATTAAAAGACATTGTGAAGTCCTGGGGATATAGTAGTTACAGTACTTGCTTTTCCTACAGCTTATGGCACACACACATGCTGATGTTGTTCAAAGAATCCATAACCATCTGTAAATAAATTGTTGCTGTTTCACAAAGTTGCCAGTGGAGAAGTAACTCAGCTGCAAATCAGCATAATTCTGTTTGGAGTATGCCCATGTGGATTTCTTTTTGCAGCTTGTGCTTGAAATACTGTTTGGGACTTAATATAGATAACACACATCCCCAGAATGGCACACAGACCCTTTATCATTCCTCATATAGCATTTATTTATTTATTTAGACAGTTTCTCTGTAGCCTGAGCCACTCTGGACTCACTTGACCCTTTATCATTCCTCATATAGCATCTATCTATCTATCTATCTATCTATCTAGACAGTTTCTCAGTGTAGACTGGGCTACTCTGGACTCACTCTGTAGACCAGGCTGGCCTGGAACTCACAGAGAACTGCTTGCCTCGGCCAGCCTGAGAGCTGGGATTAAAGGTGCACGCCACACATATGCGCCCAGCTCACATAGCCCTTATTTTAAGGTGGTCCAAGTCAAAGTTCATCTAGTTGTTTCTGAATATACCTGTAGCAGGAAACAGTTTCCTAGATAGCTCCACTCCTTCTCTCCCTATCAGTCTTCACTTTTCAAAATCCCATCTCAGGTAAAGGTGTTAATAGTCCCCACATTCTGCTTTAGCCTGAGCAGTGTCCTGAGAGAAAAATAAAACTTGTGTTCTGAGTTGGTGAGAGACCTAACCATGTCAGTGCACACAATAAAAGACCCAATGTTCCCTTGCAGGGAGCAGTCCCACGTCTTAGAATGAACACTACTCATGGGACGTTTTCAGTAGTGATTATACTTTGAAAACTTTCTCAGCGGGGTTTGGTGGCTCATACCTGTGGTCCTAGTGCGCTTGGGAGGCTGAGATAGGAGTTTGAGGCTAGTCTGGGTTGTACATTAAGTGTCATAGTTTCCTGCCTTCTATAGTGTAATGGAACTGGAATTGTACAGTACGCAGCTTTTTTGGTGGTGCTTAGGATTGAACCCAGGGAGGTCCTGAGCATATGGTAGGCACGCACTCTGTCATCCCACTATACCATGGCCAGTATGTAAAATTTTTGATGCTAGACTCTTGGATTAGCATGCCCTTGGACTTTATTAAAGTTGTTATATATATTGCTTGTCAGGTTTTATTTTTGCGTAATATCCCATTGTTACATACTATTTATTTAAGCCAGACACTCTGAAGCACATTTGTTTATTTTCAGTGTTTGGTGATTATAAATAGAGCTGTCATAAACATCTGAATGCAAGGTTATATGTGACCATAAAGCTTTCTGTCTTCCAACGTAATATAGAGGCATTTTAGGAAATGGATACTTAACATTATTTTTAAAAAGCTGTCAACCACTGTGACAACATGTTGGATTTTCATTAAAAATACCATTGTCTTCCCGTTATATCTTTGCCAGCATTTCATATGTATGTATGTTGTGAAGATGTCTGCATTAATTGCTACTTAGTCAGCTTTCTGACACTATAGCAAATATTGGAGACAGTCAACTTAAAAAGTAAAATGATTTATTTAGTACATTTTAGAGAATTTTTTTTATTTTTTGTTTTTGTTTTTTTTGTTTTTTTTAGTTTTTCAGAGACAGTTTTTTGTTTTGTTTTGTTTTTTGTTTTGTTTTGTTTTTGTTTTTTCAAGACAGGATTTCTCTGTGTAGCCTAGGCTGTCCTGGATTCGCTTTGTAGACCAGGCTGGCCTGGAACTCACAGTGATCTGCCTACCTCTGCCTCCTGAGTGCTGGGGTTAAAGGTGTATGACACCACGTCCAGCTGAGGTTTTCTTATTTTTGTTTTATTATTTTTTTGGTTTTTTGAGATGGGGTTTCTCTGTGTAGCCATGGCTGTCCTGAAACTCAATGTGTAGACCAGGCTGGCCTCAAACTCAAGAGATCTGCCTGTCTGGAGTTGGGATTAAAGGAGTGCGCCACCACAGCCAAGCTAGTTTTAGAGGTTTTAGTGATTGGTCCTGATGGGATTCCGGGTAGACTAGAACTGTTTTCCTAGTTGAAGAATAAGGAGAGAAAAGCAAGTTTCCACAGTCTCCTTCAAGTGCCTAAAGGGGATTGTGGTTCCACAATCATAAGGTAATGCCTTCCGGTGGTCCTTTCATTGGAAGCCAAGTCTATACTCCATAGACCATTGGAAGACTTTTTAAACTTTTTTTTTTTTTTTTTTAAACAGGGTTTCTCTGTGTAACTCTGGCTGTCTTAGACACACTTTGTAGACCAGGCTGGCTCTGAACTCACAGAGATTTGCCAGCCTCTGCCTTCCTGAGTGCTGGGATTACAGGCCTGCGCCACCATGCCCAGCTTGGAGGATGTTTAATACCCAGATTTTAGCACCCCTCAGAGTGATCTATTTGCAGTTGTTGTCAAAATACTAATGACTTTTTCTTTCAGAAATATAAAAGTCTATCTTAAAATTCCTAGGGAATCTTAAAGGACCTTGAATATTCAGAGCAATCTTTAAAAAGACAAAAGTTGGATAGGGATGTTGCTTAGTCAGTACAGGAGATTGGTAGATTAGCACTTCCTTTTTTAAAAAAATATTTATTATTTATACATATTCTGCTCGCATGTGTGCCTGCCCGCCAGAAGAGGGCAGCAGATCTCATTGTAGATGGTTGTGAGCCACCATGTGGTTGGTGGGAATTGAACTGAGGATCTTTGGAAGAACAGACAGAGCTCTTAACCTCTGAGCCATCTCTCCAGCCTCATTTACGTCTCCTGATCACAAGACTAAACTGCAAAGCTACAGTAATTAAAACAGTGTGGTACTGAGAAAGGGTATGGCTCAGTAGTACAGGGCTTGACTAGTTTGCACAAGTGCTGACTTGGGTCCTCAGAACTGCAAATGCAAACAGTGTGGTACTGATGTAAAGACAGACATAGAGTATGTTGGGCTGGATAAAAAGCCTAGAGATAAATCATTGAACATAATGGGTTATGTTTTGACAAGGGGGTCAAATCCATTATTTGATGGTAAGGGTAATCTATAAGGCTGGGCATGGTGAAGCACACCTGTAATCCCAGCACTTGGGAGGCAGAGGCAGGCAGATCATTGTGAGTTCGAGGCCAGCCTGGTCTACAAAGTGAGTCCAGGACAGATAAGGCTACACAGAAAAACCCTGTCTCGAAAAACCAAAAGAAAAAAAAAATACTATGCCTGGTGTGGTGACACTTTAAGTTGTACTTTAAGGTGGATCTCTGAGTGTGAGGCCAGACTGGTCTACAAAAAACAAAACAAAACAACAACAACAAAAAACCACACACAGAAAAAGCAAAAACAAACAAAAAAAGAGAATAGTATGGTAAAAATAACTTTGCTGCAGTTCCTTTATTCAGCTCTATCACTTTAAGGTATTGACCACATTTACTCTGTTTTTTGTAGATGTGAATACTGCCCCCTTTGATATGGTGTCTCAGTTTTATAGAACAGGGTGCCTTGAACTTGTGCTTCTGCCTCAGCCTCTTGTATGATGGGATTGCAGATGTGTGCAGCCATGCTTGACTGTATTGACCATATGGTAGTCTCTTACAGCAGCACTGTAGCTGCCAAGTTCTGATCAGTGTCTCTTGAGACTGGCTATAGTTCATATTCCAGTCTGGTTTTTTTGTTTTTGTTTTGTTTTTCAAGACAGGGTTTTTCTCTGTGTATCCTTGGCTGTCCTGGACTCAGTTTGTAGACCATGCTGGCCTTGAACTCTCAGAAATCTGCCTGCCTCTGCCTCCCGAGTGCTGAGATTAGAGGCGTGTACCACTATGTCCGATCTTCTCCAGTCTGTTCTAATCATGGCCTCCCCCCCCCAGGGTTTCTCTGTGTAGCTTTGTCTGTCCTGGCCTCACTTTGTAGACTAGGCTGGCCTGGAACTCATAGAGACCCACCTGCCTCTGCCTCTGCTGGGATTAAAGGCGTGTGCCACCACTGCTCGGCTTCTGATCATGGTCTTAGTTAGTAGACTTCTTTACAGTTCACTGTCTCAACCAGGGTTGTATATCACAATACACAGTTGATCTGTGAACATATATATTTAATGTGCTGTTTGTTTTAAAATCACAACTGTTGGATTTTTTTTTTTTTTTTTAACAGCTAAACCAGGTGGACAGGTGAAATGTCAGTATATTTCTGCTGTGGATAAAGTTATATTTGTGGATGATTATGCAGTAGGCTGTAGGAAGGACCTTAATGGAATCTTGTTGTTGGACACTGCTCTGCAAACTCCAGTTTCAAAGCAGGATGATGTGGTTCAGCTTGAACTTCCGGTCACAGAGGTAAGTAGAAACAAGTACAGTGTGTGTCTTGACACAGGTAATCTTTGACCTTTGGGTAGTACGTGAATTAAGTTGTCTTTAGGGCATTGTTTATAAGTTATCCTTTAAGGACATTGTATAGTTACTCCTGTAGCAACAAAGGATTGAGTCATGAACCATACCTTTACATACTTACCTTTCTCTGCGTGATGAATTGCTTATTGAAGTGGTGTTTTAGGTGTGAACTGTTCTTTAGCCATAGGATAAGCAGCTGTAACATGGACCCCAAAATACAGTGAATTAATAAACAACATGGCTTATGTATAGAACAACTCAGGGCTAGATGTAGGGCTCACTGTACCAGCCTCCATGCTTAGGTTAGCTGATGAACTGTAGACAGTTGCTCCAAGTTTCACTATTTGATCATAAGAGACCAGTGGGACACATCTTTTCTTTCTCCCGGTTTCTCTCCCTCTCCTTTCTCTTTCACCTGTGTTCATTCTGTCTCTTTCTCTTGCCAACACCCACTACCTTCCTTTTCCTTTCTCCTTCTGCTTTTCTACCCTTCTTCATCTGCTTCAAACCCTTTTTACAAAGATTTATGTATGTATTATTTATACAGTATTCTCCTTGCATGTTCACCTGCACACCAGAAGAGAGCATCACATCGCATTATAGATGGTTATGAGCCACCATGTGGTTGCTGGGAATTGAGCTCAGGACCCTTGGAAGAACAGACTGTGCTCTTAACTTTTGAGCCATTTCTCCAGTCCCCCTCCAAACCCTTTTCATATTCACGCTGTTGGGTACAATTTAGTTGCATGGCATACCAAGTCTGAGAAAGAGATTTTAAGTATTATTTTTGTTGTTGTTGTTGCTTTTGAGACAGGGTTTCTCTGTGTTATCTTAGGTGTCCTGAACTCATTCTGTAATCCAGGCTGGCCTAGAACTCAAAGGGATCCGCCTGCTTCTGCCTCCTAAGTGCTAAGATTCAAGATGTGCTCCACCACCTGGGAGTTAAAAATGTTTTAATACTATATGTATTTCGTTTGTTTTTTCAAGACAAGGTTCCTTTGTGTACCTCTGGCTGTCCTGGAACTCACTTTGTAGACCAGGCTGTCCTGGAACTCACAGAGATCCACCTGCCTCTGCCTTCCTAGTACTGGGATTACAGGGTGTGCCAACACCCCTGGCTTAGATTTCATAGTTCTACAATCTTTTTCTTTTTTTCCTTTTTTTGGTTTTTGGAGACAGGGTTTCACTATGTGGCCTTGGCTGTGCTAGAGCTCTCTTATTGATGAGGCTAGCCTTGAATTCAGAGATTGGCTTGCCTCATCCTCCCAAGAGCTGGGATTAAGGGTGTGCACCACCACCGGGCAAGTATTTTTAGAAAAATACTTTAAATTTATATTTATTTATTTGTGTTTATATCCACAGCAGACATGTGGAAATGAGAGAGGAAAACTTATAGGCTTCTGTCCTCTCCTCTTACCATGTGGGTCTCAGGGATGGAACTCAGGTCAGATTTGGTGGCAGCTACCTTGACCTGCTGAGCTATCTACTTGGGTGCAAATACTTAGAATAGTCAGTGTAAACATTCCTCCTTTGTAGACAGTCTTTACTGTATTCCATTAGTTTTGGCAGTTAAGTATGGGGTTCTAGACTTGGTTTGATAATTTGTAAATGGATGATGTTCCTCATATCAACCATGGGTTTCTGTTGAGGAGTTTTGGTTTGATCTGTGGAAAGCATTGCTGAAGACTTTTCTATTGTTTGTTGAATCTTGTATTTGTTTTTAAAAAGCTGATACAAAAAAAACCAAAAAAACAAAACAAAAAAAAACCCAAAAAAAGCTGATAGGATATTTCACTTTTGCTCATAGTTTCAGTTTATTTTTCTTTGTTTAATATATGTTAATTATTGTATTGCCCTCTACTACATTGAATGCTTTACCTCATTTAAATGATTACCTAGGTTTATATAAAATTAATTGTAAGGTTAAGTTTGTATAGTTAAAATTATCATAAAGTAGCTGAACAAAATCTGATTTTTTTTTTAAATTGTGTTTAATTTTGTGTTTTTGTTTTTAATTTAGGCACAGCAGCTCTTATCAGCGTGTGTAGAAAAGGTAGATGTTTCTAGTACAGAGGGTTATGATTTGTTCATCACACAGCTCAAAGATGGTTTAAAAAATATATCTCATGAAACTGCAGCAAACCATAAAGTTGCTAAGGTAAGATTAAAGTGCGTTTGGGTCTGTGATGGAGTCAGCTCCTCCTGTTGCTCTTCCTGTCTAGGCTGTTCTAACTAGCCTTTACTCTCTTTTAAGAGACATAACATCTTCTATGATAGAAACTCCATTATTTCTGTGGTGCTGAGATTGAGCCCACAGCCTCAGATATGCTAGGCTAGTGCTCCACCATTGAGCTATATTTATGGTTAACTACAAACTGTGTTGTCAAGGGTTACTTTTTTGAAAAAAGATTTATTTATTCAGTACGTATAGGTGTCTTGCCCTCATGTGTGCCTGTGCACTGTATGTATGCAGTACCCTGGAGGCCAAAAGAAGGTGTTAGAGCCCTTAGAATTAGAGTTACAAACAGTTGGTTAGGCATGATGTGGATACTGGGGATTGAACACAGGTCCTCTGGAAGTTCTCTTGACTATTGAGCCATCTCTTCAGCCCCCAAACAAATCAGGTTTCACTTTTTTCCCCCCTTAAGATTTGAGACACAGACACACACACACACACACACACACACACACACACACACACGTATATATATTTATTTTAAATGTGTATTTCCTACATGTATAGTTGTGGCATACTTGTATGCTTGGTGCTCAAGGAGGCTGGGAGAAGGCTTCGGATCCTTAAGAAATGGAGGTATACATGTTGAGAGCTATCATATGGGTGTTTGGAATTGAACCTGAGGTTACTGAAGATCAGTCAGTGTTCTTATCCACTTAAGCCATCTCTTCAGCCCTTTAAGTTTACTTTTATTTATTTATTTTTATTTTTTTGTTTCTTTTGAGGCAGGGTTTCTCTGTGTAGAGCTGGCTGTATTAGAACTCATTCTGCAGACCACACTGGCCTCTAACTCAGATAAATTCTCCTGTCTCTGCCTCCCAACTGCTGGCATTAAAGGTGGGTACCACTACCTGCTGGCCCCCTTTTTGTGTGTGTGTGACAAAATCCAACACCCATTCATGTTTAAATAGAGAGATCGGGATTACAAGGCCCATACCTAAACAAAATAAAGGCTATATACATACAGTAAGCCAATAGCCAACATCAAATTAAATGGAGAGATACTCAAGGAAATTCCTCTAAAATTGGGAACCAGACAAGGCTGCCCTCTTTCTCCATATCTCTTCAATATAGTTCTTGAAGTTCTAGCCAGAGCAATAAGATATCAAAAAGAGATCAAGGTGGGCTGGAGAGATGGCTCAGCGGTTAAGAGCACTGACTGCTTTTCCAGAGGTCCTGAGTTCAATTCCCAGCAACCACATGGTGGTTCATAACCATTTATAATGTGATCTAATGTGCACTGTATACATAATAAATAAATCTTAAAAAAAAAAAGATCAAGGGAATCCAAATGGGAAAGGAGGAAATCAAATTATCCCTATTTGCAGATAATATGATAGTGTAGATAAGTGACCCCCAAAATTCCACCAGAGAATTCCTACAGCTGATAAAAACACCTTCAGCAAATTGGCTGGATACAAAATTAACTCAAAAAAGCCAGTAGCTTTCCTATATACAAATGACAAACACGCAGAGGAAGAAATTAGGAAAACCACACCCTTCACGATAGCCACAAGCAATATAAAATATCTAGAAGTAACTCTAACCAAGCAAGTGAAGGACTTGTTTCAAAAAAACTTCAAATCTCTGAAGAAAGATTGAAGATGACGTCAGAAGATGGAGAGATCTCCCTTGTTCGTGGATCGGGAGAATTAACATAGTAAAAATCACCATATTACCAAAAGCAGTTTACAGATTCAATGCAATCCCTATCAAAATACCTACAAAATGTTTTGAAGACATTGAAAGATCAACTCAACTTCATATGGAGAAACAAAAAACCCAGAATAGCAACAACAATCCTATATAACAAAGATCCTCTGGAGAAATCTCCGTACCTGATCTCAAGCTGTACTATAGAGCAACAGTAATTAAAACAGCATGGTTCTGGCACAGCAATAGGCGGGTTGATTAATGGAATTGAATCGAAGACCCAGAAATGAATCCACACACATATGGTCACTTGATTTTTGACAAAGAAGCCAAATCTATTCAGTGGAAAAAGGATAGCTTATTCAACAAATGGTGTTGGTCTAACTGAATATCTACATGTAGAAAAATGCAATTAGACCTATATTTGTCACTATGCACAAAACTCAAGTCCAAGTGGATTAAAGACCTCAACATAAAACCAGAGACACTAAATCAGTTAGAAGAAAAAGTGGGGAAGAGCCTGGAACACATTGGCACAGGAGACAACGACCTGAATAGAACTCCAACATCCCAGACCTTAAGGTCAACAATTAATAAATGGGACCTCTTGAGACTGAGAAGCTTCTCTAAGGCAGGAGACATTGTCAACAGAACAAAGTGAAAGCCTACAGACTGGGAAAAGATCTTCACCAACCCTTCATCTGACAAAGGTCTGATATCCAAAATATATAAAGAACTCAAGAAATTAAATACCACAAAACTAAACAAACCAATTGAGAAATGGGGCTTGGAACTAAACGGAGAATTCTCAACAGAGGAATAATGAATGGCTGAGAAACACTTAAAGAAATGCTCATTGTCTTTAGTCATCAAAGAAATGCAAATCAAAATGACTTTGAGATTCCATCTTACACTCATAATGACCAAGATCAAAAATTCAAGTGGCACCACATGCTGGGGGAAGATGTGGAGAAAGAGGAACACTCCTTCATTGCTGGTGGGAATGCAGACTAGTGCAGCCACTTTGGAAATCTATCTGTTGCTATCTCAGAAAACTGGGAATAAGACTTCCTCAAGACCCAGCTATTCCAATCCTTGGAATATACCCAGAAGATGCTCTAGCACACAACAAAGACATATGCTCAACCATGTTTATAGCGTCCGTATTCATAATAGCCAGAACATGAAAACAGCCTAAGTGTCCCTCAGTAGAAGAATGGATAAAGAAACTGTGGTACATATACACTATGGAATACTACTCAGCTATTAAAAACAAGGAATTCCCGAAATTTGTGGACAAATGGATTGAACTAGAGATGATCATAATGAGTGAGTTAACCCAGAAGCAGAAAGACTCAAATGGTATATACTCACATATATCTGGACACTAGCCCAAGAGACACGTCCCATGAAAGTCTTCACTTATCATGAAAGTGGGATAGAGGGGAGGACATTCTGTTGGGACTCTAGGTGAGAAAAGCATGGGAGAATGGGGAAATAGATGGATCCAGAGGGTCCTAGAAACCTACAAGAAGAACATTATGATGGGCGGATCTGGGCTCAGGGGTTCTGCTCAGGTATGGCACCAGCCAAGGACAATACGTGCAGTAAACTTCCAACCCCGAACCAGATCTAACCAACGGACAGGACATTCTCCACAGTTGAGTGGAGAGTGGGTACTGACTTTGATACGAACTTAGGTGTACCATATTTGACCACGTCCCCCGTCCCTTTGATGGGGAGTACTGGTGGCCCTCAGATGATCACAGGCTACCAAGAAGAGACTTGATACCCTATGAGCATATACA
>OU015742.1:85665271-85698138 GCA_907169655.1 Acomys percivali
TCATGTGAGTTCCAGTGCTCCCAAAGGCTAGAAGTGTGTGTGTGTGTTCATGTGAGTTCCAGTGCTCCCAAAGGCTAGAAATGTTGGATCTAGAGCTACAGGCCACCCTGATCAGCTACATGGTATTTTACCCATATCTCCAGCTGCAATGTTAACATTTACTGGATGTTACTGATGGTGGAGTTGGTCTGGGACTTAATGTTTGTGACCACAAAGCTCATGTTTATAATTAATATTTCTGTGTTATGATGAAGATAACACAGATATGCATGTATTAAAATGGATTAAATCATCATATAGGCCAGCATTGATAATGACCCCATTTTCTTATTAATGGAGGCCTGAGTGCCTACCTGGTGCTTAATAACATTTTTCATGCAAGATGAAATAGTTATTAAATTGGTGGGCCATATCATATTGTGCTTTTTTTTTTTTTCCCGGGGGGTGTGGAAGAGGGTTTGAGAGACAGTCTCATTCTGTAGCATAGGCTAGCCTGGGTATCATATACCCCATAGAACTCAGGGCAGTTTTCTTGCCTCACCTTTATAAATGCTGGGATAACAGGTATGGCCCATCTTACTTAGTTGTTATCATCTTGGCCTAAGTTGTCTTTTCAGAGTAGTTGGGGGTTTCAGTAATTTTTTTTGTGGGGCTGGGAATTGAACTTAGGGCTTTGTTTACGCTGGACAAGCACTTGGCCATTGAGTTCATATTTCCTTTTTTTTTAAAGTTTCTGGGTCTGGTGGCACATACCTTTAATCCCAGCCCTTGGAAGGCAGAGGGAGGTGAATCTCTGTGAGTTCTAGGCCAGCACACTCTATATAGTAAATTCCAGGATAGGACTACATAGAGACCCTGTCTTAACCCCCCCCCAAAAAAAAACCCCAACAAATAAAATCCCCCAAAAGACAAAAGAAAAAAATTAAAAAAAAACCCAAGCATGTATTTATGAGATGTAATACAATATTTTGATATATGTATACATTGTAGAGATAATAAATAAAATGAAACATTGTATCCCTACTACCTTACAGTTTTTTTTCTGGTGAGAATATTTGAAATCTGTACTTTTCTTAATTTTAGTATACAGTAGGTTGTTGCCTGTGGCCAACATGCTGTAGAATATCATTAGGGAAAAAAATAGGTTGCCAAATAGGTTCACATCTATGCTTCCTGCTACTTTGTGCTCTTTGACCAGCATGCCCATAAACTCACATCAGCTCTAGTAACTGTCATCTTACTCTTTGGTTCTATGAGTTAACATGGTATAAATTTCACATGGAAGTGACATTGTTTATAGGCCTATTGTAAGTAAATTGCATAATGTCCTTCATGTTTATCTGTGTTGTCACAAATGGTGGAGTTACTACCTTTTAAAAGGCTTTGCAATATTCGTCTGTGTGCACTTGTTCACTCACCTACATAACCATACTTACCTGTCCATCCACTGTTGGGGCCCTCGCTTGCTTCTAAGTACCTTGGCATTTTTAAATAAAAGATTTAATTTTTTACTTTATTCCACATTCTTGGTGTAAACAATAAACTGATAGTATAATTGATATTAAGGATACATGGCTCTTTAATTATTCAGGTAAAGGTAAGATTTTGGTTAAAACTGTGGAGAAGTAGTAATCCTTTGCTTACTATATTCCTGTTTTCTTTCAGTGGGCCACAGTTACATTTCATCTTCCTCATCATGTATTGAAGACTATTGCCAGTGCCATTGTAAATGAACTTAAGAAAATAAATCAAAATGTTGCTGCCTTACCCGTGGCGTCCTCAGTGATGGACAGGTTGTCTTACCTCCTACCCAGTGCACGGCCAGAGCTTGGAGTAGGGCCAGGCCGCTCTGTAGACAGGTAGGACCTTGTTCCTGGGGTATACTGAGATTAAATTCCTAGTTTTAGATTTAACCAAAAACTATTGCAAATCTGATTTATTATTAGAATGTTTTAAAAAGTAGGTATTTGTGTGTAAATGTTGTGGTGAGCTGATGGCTGCTACTGGACATATCTTTTATTCTCTTAAGAGAATTTATAAGGGGATTTCAAGATTGTATTTTGGAGATTCTAGTGCTGGGTGAATATTTGAAGAAATTTTAAGCCACTGTTGCTCTCGGGTGTGTAATATTTTGCCATTGATGAAATTTACTTACCTTTGAGATGAATTCTGACAGATACTGTGTAGAAATGTGAGTGTAAGTAAAGTGCTTACTATTTTCACTGAGGAGGAATGGTGTGATATCAAATACATGGTAATTATCTGTGAAATTCTCAATGATAAATATGCTAAAAAAAAAGTCATAGGGGAATGGGTATGATTAAAATACATTGTATTTGCCTATGAAGTTCTCAAAGTAAAAAAACTGCTCAAAGCGAGGAAAAAACAAAACAAAACAAAACAATCTTCTCAGTTCATTGGAGTAGTTTCCTTAAAATTTTTATGCTGTTTGCCCTAAATTTAAATAGTACTATGATGGCTGGAGAGGTGGCTCAGAGGTGAAGAACACTGACTGCTCTTCCAAAGGTTGTGAGCTCAATTCCCAGCAACCACATGGTGGCTTACAACCATCTGTAATGTGATGTGGTGTCCCCTTGTGATGTGATGGTTCACATGTGGGTAGAATACTGTATAAATAATAAATAAATAAATAAAAAAACTAGTTCTATGAAAGTCATACCTCTACCACTAGTGCCCTCCTCCCAGGATTATTGACTACCTTTTTATGTAAAACTAAAGCTTACAATGCACTTGGTAAAAGCTTGATAAGTAGGGGGCTGGAGTGATGGCTCAGCGGTTAAGAACACCGTCTGCTCTTTCAGCGGTCCTGAGTTCAATTTCCAGCAACCACATGGTGGCTCATAACCATCTATCATAAGATCTTGTTCCCTCTTCTGGTGTACATGCAGGCAGAACACTGTATATGTAATTAATAAATAAATCTTTTTAAAAAAGCTTGACAAGTTATTTGATATTAAAAGTACTATAGTTTATTAAATTATAGAGGGATTTAAAGCCTATTAGTTTTGATTGGATACTCACATTTTATATCTTATGTATAACATTTTCATTGGGTGAGTCACTTTCTTTGCATTTTCCTGAAGTACATTTATAAATAGTTTATGGTGATGCTACAAGTACAATACTGAATGAGTTCATTTTTACTATGACTATTATTTTCATAGTATATAGCAGTTTATTCTTTACAGTGTTCATTTGCCCTGTTTATGTTAAGAGCTTTTTTTTTTTTTTTTTTGGTTGTTTTTGAGACAGGGTTTCTCTGTGTAGCCTTGGCTGTCCTTTGTAGACCAGGCTGGCCTCGAACTCACAGCAATTCACCTGCTTCAGCCTCTGGAGTGCTGGGATTAAGGACGTTTGCTACCATGCCCAGCTATTTTAATTTTTTCAATATAGGAAATGCCTTGTATACTTCAGGGATCTGTGCCTAATAGAATTGCTACCAGGTAACCTTTGCTTTTTACTTTGTTCCTGGTAGCCAAGTCCAGGTCCAGTGCTTCTGTGTATTGTGGAGATTGGATCCAAGGTGTTAATGCATGCTGGGTAGCTGCTTCAAGTTCTAATAGTGACATGATCCTACCTCTCCTAGCACATGCTCTTAAAGGCCAGGATGCAATTAGGAGTAATCTAGAGCAGTGTTATAGAAATATTGTTGAATGCCATGTACGAATTAGTTTTGGAGAGCTAGAGAGTCTTGTTAGGCTGTCTTTCAGCTTGTAATCTTTTTGTCTCGGGTTACTGAGTGTTGTGATTATAGGCTGCATTATGTTTTAAAATTTGCTAGAGTTTCTGGCTTTAGTGGTACACACCTTTAATTCCAGCAGGCAGGGCAGGCTGTGAGTTTGAAGCTAGCCTAGTCTACATAATGAGTTCCAGGACAGCCGGGGCTACACAGTTGACCCTGTTTCAACCTAAACTAAACAACACAGCTCAACACAACTAAAGTTTGTAGAGTATATAGTTCCTCAGAGGAAGATTTTTATAGAGAAAGAGCAAAAAACTGATTTCTAGTTAAAAGAAACCCTGCCCTCCCCAAAAGGAAATAAAAATTAATTAATACTTATATGCTTAGACAGTATAGTGGAGACAGACACCCACTGTGAGCCAGCTTGTGGCCTAAGGAAAAAGTTCATGGCTCTCTCTGCCAGTCTCTTCATTTCCTATTCTCTGATTATTAATGCAATCTACCTGTGGAATTGTTTGACTGCTGTAACCACTAACCAGATTTTCTATTTCTTTACAATTTGTAGGGAACTTACTAAAACAATGATTTTTTTTAGTTGAAAAAAATTTTTAAACATAATCATCCCCACTTTTAAAAATAGATATTTCAGTAATTTTCTTTTCTGCAACATTAAATAGGAGTTTTCCTCTAGTTGGATGCCTTTTTCCAGTTACATGCCATGTGTTTCCTTGTAGGGCATTGATGTATAGTGAAGCGAACAGAAGGGAGACTTTCACCTCATGGCCTCATGTTGGCTATAGATGGGCACAGCCAGATCCAATGGCTCAAGCTGGATTTTATCACCAGGTAATAAACATCAATAAGAGATTTTTTTTCCCTCTTTCAAATGTACTGTTATAGCCTTCAGTGAACCCAGCACTGTAGGTGTTTTGTGCGTGTGTAACCTGGCTAAATGCTTATTCGTCTGCGTGCTTGTGTGCTTTGTTGCCATGTACTTGATTATGGTGCTAGTCATATGTCCTACATTGGGAATGTGAGGGGGACATATTATTGAGTTATGAATACTTAATTTTTCAGATTAAGATACATTTGCTCTTTTTGCTATCAAATTTATGTGTTCTTTTTTTTGTTTTTGTTTTTTTTTTGAGACAGGGTCTCTCTGTGTAGCCTTGGCTGTCCTGGATTCGCTTTGTAGATCAGGCTGGCCTCGAACTCACAGTGATCCACCTGCCTCTGCCTCCCGAGTGCTGGGATTAAAGGCATGCGCCACCACTGCTCGGCATTTATGTGTTCTTTAAATGTAATTTTTTGGGAAATTTCTTTGGTTATGTGTTATTTTCAGTGTTTGACTTCTGCTAGTATAAACTGGTAGTCGATTCTTGAGGTAATGCGGTAACAGTCATTCTACAAGGCAGGAGTGGTGATGCACCTGAAATGCTAACACTTGTGAGGCTTAGTGGGGATGTGAATTGCAGGCCAGCCAGAAATACGTAGACACTGTGTCTGTTTAATACTTTTGAGGCAGGGTCTCACTGGTTGGCCTGCAAATTTATTGAACACTTAATTTATATATGAACAGATAATACTATAAATTATTTTTTTCCTTAGAAAATGGTACTTGAAATTGGGAAGTTTTAAAAAGAGTGTTTATTGAAAGGCTATTTTAATAATGATTGAATGTTCTTTTTTTCTCTTTTCTTCCCTTCCCTGTCTCCCCTCCATACTTACCTGCTTCCTTTTCTTCCTCCCTTCTTCTCTTTATCCTTTGCTTCCTTTTACTCTCTCTTCCCTCCCTCCCTCCCCTCTCTCCCTCCCTCCTTTTTCTCTTTTTTCTTTTAACATTATTTTGCAGCCTGCCTCATCTGGAGATGATAGAGCCATGTGTTTTACTTGCAGTGTATGTCTTGTTTGTTGGGAACCTACGGATGAACCTTGGTGAGTCTTGAGGCTTCTGGGCATAATAGGCTAAGATAGTATTATAGTGCTTCTAAATTTTACTTTTCTGATCTTGATGTAATCTTGTCTTTTTGCTCTGTGTTATTGTCACTGTTTTAAGAGAATGAGGTAGTCTTGTCTGGCTTTCCAAAATCTGCATGGGGAAAATGCCAAAAATTAGAACTAGGCTCTCATCAGACCATAGGCTGTCTTAAACCAACCCTAGTACTACTGTAGCCGTGTAGTTCTGGCCCATTGAAAAAGGCCAATAGAGAATCCATGCATGGGAGGTACTTAATAATACAGTTTTATTTGTAAGTAACCTTTTAGAGGGTGTTTTCAGCCTATGAAATACAGCATGCACCATTTAAGTACTTGATTAAAATTAGATAAGTAAGCCGGGCGTGGTGGCGCATGCCTTTAATCCCAGCACTTGGGAGGCAGAGGCAGGCGGATCACTGTGAGTTCGAGGCCAGCCTGGTCTACAAAGCGAGTCCAGGACAGCCAAGGTTACACAGAGAAACCCTGTCTTGAAAAACCCAAAAATAAAATAAAATAAAATAAAATAAAATTAGATAAGTAGTGAGACCCAAGACATACTGCAATGAGGCCTTATTTGAGAAATAAGTAGTAATGCTGTATAGCTGATGGTAGTCTACATACTTCATTCAACCCTGTAGAATAGATACTGTTATCAGTAGAGAAAGACAGACTAATTTTCTTTTTTTTTGGGAGGAGGGGACAGGTTTTGAGATGAGATTTATCTGTGTAGCCCTGGCTGTTCTGGAACTCCCTCTGTAGAGTAGGCTGGCCTCATACTCCCAGAGATCTGTCTGTTTTGCCTGATGAGTGCTGGGATTGAAGGCATGCACCACCATGCCTGGCCCGAGACTCTTTATCAATTCAAATTTTTAGATGGTGCTTGGTACTGAGCACAGGGCCTTCAGAATTCTATTAAAGGGTTTTAACACTGAACTATACCCACAGTTCCTTAAGTTATTTATTTATTTTGATTTTATATGTATGAATGTTTTGCCTGTATGTTTGTAAATGTACCGTGTGCATGCCTGGTGCATTAGATCCCCTATAACTATAGTTATAGTTACAGGTGATTGTGAGGTCACCTGTGCTGGGAACTGAACCTGCGTCCTTGATAGAGCAATAAATGTTCTTAACCACTTAGTCATTGTTTCACTTCCCTTCAGTTTATTTATTTTTGTGTTTGTTTTTGGAGACAGGGTTTCTTGTCAGGATGCCTTGTCTGTCTTGGACTCACTTTGTAGACCAGGCTGGCCTCAGACTCACAGCGATCCTCCTGCCTCTGCCTCCTGAGTGCTGGGACAGTTTATTTTTTTATAGTCACTTAATGAGATAGAAATTATTATTTTTTAAAGATTTTATTTATTATGTATATAATGTTTGCCTGCGTGTACACTTGCTTGCCAGAAGAGGGTACCAGATCTCATTATAGGTGGTTGTAAACCACCATGTGGTGACTGGGGATTGAACTCAGGACCTCTGGAAAAGCAGACAGTGCTCTTAACCTCTGAGCCATCTCTCCAGCCCCAAAATAGAAATCATTATACCCCATCTTAAGCCTCTCTGTTTATTGATACCATTGTTTGTCTGTGTGCGCACACACACACGCGTGTGTGTGTGTGTGTGTGTGTGTGTGTGTGTGTGTGTGTGTGAAGATCGAGAGGTCAGATTGTTTTTCTCCTTCCACTATGTAGATTCCAGGTATTGGTCTCAGGCTAGAGTTGTGTGGTTTTGTTTTCTGTCCTCCTCCTCCTCCTCCTCCTCTTCCTCCTCTTCCTCCTCCTCCTCCTCCTCCTCCTCCTCCTCCTCCTCCTCCTCTTCTTCTTCTTCATTTTTTCAAGACAGTTTTGTTGGTTTTTTTTTCAAGACAGGGTTTCTCTGTGAAACAGCTTTGGCTATCCTGGAACTTGCTCTGTAGAGCAGGCTGGCCTCGAATTCACAGAGATCCTCCTGCCTCTGCCCCCAAAGTGCTGAGATTAAAGGCATGTGCCACCATGCCCGGCTGGTTTGTTTTTTCTTAATTAAATGGTCTCACCATGTAACTCTGGTTGGTCTGAAACTTGCTGTGTAGACCAGGCTGTGTATCATGCTGGACAAAGGTTTATTTATTTTTAAATTTTACATATACATGTGTTGTTTGTGTGTGTGGTTCTGTGTGTGCGTGTGTGCCCATAGAGACCAGAAAAGTGTGTTGGATCCCCTGTACCTAGAGTTGCAGGAAGTTGTGACCTTTTGGATGTGGATGCTGGGATCCCAACTCTTACTTTGTAAGAGTATCAAGTGCACCTAACCACTGAGCTGCCTTTCCAGATTTTTTTTTTAATGGTTTATTTATTTATTATGTATACAGTGTTCTGCTTCCATGTATGCCTGTACATCAGAAGAGAGCATTAGATCACATTACATATGGTTGTGAGCCTCCATGTGGTTGCTGGGAATTGAACTCAGGACCTTTGGAAGAATAGTCAGTGTTCTTAACCTCAGAGCCATCTCTCTAGCCCCCCCTTTTTTTTTCTTTTTTTAAAACCAGGGCACCATGTATTTCTCTTGATTGATCTGGAGCTCAATTTAAATTTATAGATCTGGCAGGTCTTCAAGTGATTGATCCTCTTGATCCTCATAACTGCCTAATAACTCTATCATCATTTTATTTTAAAATGAAAAAAAAAGTTTACCAAGGGTGTATGTCCAATAAATGATAGAAACAGGTTTTCAGTTTTCAGATATGTCATTTAGTTTATATTAAAATTGGTTTGAAGTTTCATGTTTTTTAGTTGTATGATTGCAGTGCGCATACAAAATCCAAAACAAATCATTATTTAATCTATATCTGAAAAATTATACAATGATCTATTAACATTTTTTACTTTATTTTTAGTTTATATGTATATTTATGTAAGTATACACATGTGTATTAGGATGCCTTCAGAGGCCAGAAAAGAGCATAGGGTCCCTGGAGCTGGAGTTGTAAGTGGTTGTAAGCTGCCTGCTGTGAGTACTGGGAATAAGCATAGACTCTACGAGAACTGTTAGCAGTATTAGCCACCATTAAACTGTATTAGCACACACATGTGATGTATATTTTGTTACAGGGAACTCACTATATAGCTGAGATTGGGTTCATACCACCCCTCCACTTTTGAGATAGGGTCTTACTGTGTGGGTCTTGCTGACCTTGAACTCACTGTATAGATCACATTGGCCTAAAACTCAAAAAGATCCATCTGTCTCTAGTGCTGAGATTAAATTAAAGTTGTTTGCCACTATGCCCTTCCTGGCATCAAATTCTTGATACTCCTGTCACTATGTTCTGGGTTCACAGGAATGTGCCATCGCACCCTGTCTTTTTCTTTCTCTTCTAAAAATGGTATTAAGGCTTAAAATGAGCCCAGGTTGCACACCAACTCACTATGTAACCCAGGCTGACCTCAAACTTATGTTAGCTATCTTGCCTCAGCTTTCTGAGTGCTGTGATTTTGGGTTTAAAACCCAATGCACAGCTTTGATAGTACCCGTATTCAAAATTTCAACTTGGACAGGTAAAGTGCCCATCTTTTCTTGCCATGCTGAGGGTTTTGGCATGTACCAGAATATGGGATCCCCCAAACTCAAGAATTTGATAGAGTGATGTTCTTAGCACACTGCTCTAAGTGCATAGGAGAGAAACAGCTGCTGAGCCGTTGAGTGCTTTCCAAATTAGGGAGAAAAAGGGGCAGCTTAAAGGGGAAAATGAGACCTTGATATTTTGCTTGTTGGAGTTATTTTGTAGGGAGATTGAATTCTTCAAGAAATAAAAATGGTTTTTTCCTACCCCTTGTCAATTCTGCATTTATACTTCTCTACTCTAAAGAGTTAATTCTTGTATGTTTGGTGTTGTGACAAGTTTGGTCATTGCAGAGAAAAACTGGAATTAAAAAAAAAAATATATATATATATATATATATATATATATATATATGCCCACTTGTTACAGTTACAGTATTTTGTATCTGTTTGGCCTACAAAGCTATTAACTGACATAGGGAGACTGAAACATACTTTAAAGCTGCCAGCACTTCACCAGGCAGAGTCTAAACTGATTCTAATCTACTCGTAAACTGAACAAACTACTCTAAACCTTATAACACACATATATTCCAAGCACTTGCCACTATGACCCCTGGGCAGATCCTCAGCAAGTCCCCACCATCCTCCTCCAACCACCAAAAACCCTTGTCCCTTTGCCTACCCTCAGACTTTCTCCTCCCCTCTAGGAAGACCCGCCTTCCACTGTCTGTCCTTCTGCCCAGCTGATTGGCTAAACAGCACTTCATTGATGGTTGATACATTCACTCAGCATTCCTCTACACCCAACAAGAGTACAGTGGCCTCTGGGAGGAAGAGGCAGGTGTATCTCATGAATTTGATGCCATCAAGAACTACATAGTGATACCATGTTTTTCTTTAAAAAACAAAACCAAAAAAATTCAGTGCGACAAATTGTTAAAAAAAAACCCAAACAAACTAAAAAACAAAAAAGATTGTTTTCCCCCTCCATAAACTAATAATATTTCAGAACTATAAAGTTAAGATTCTAAGAATACTTATTTGGAAGATGGTAAAAGATTACTAGAATAAGCTATAACTGACGTTGACTTTTACTTTTATTTTACACAGTCACGTGACTTTGAATATTTAATTCAAAAGTTAAAACTCAGGTAAGAGACGGTAGAAAGAACAAAAGGCACTAGAGCCTAGGTAGGAGAGTTGTAGCTCGAATATGTGCTTGGTGGGATATAATGCAGAAGGATTTATTGAAGACATCTCTATTTTACAACTGCCCAGGATTTCATAGTAGTAAACTGCAGGTACAGTATGAAAAAGAAATCTGTTCTCAAGAATAGCATGTTTTATGAATAAAAATTTCTCTCTTTTTTTTTTTTCCTCATGAGTAAGGAAACAAAATTCTGTCTTTGGTAGCAGGATCCTGTCCTCAAGTATTGCCTTGAAATTACAAGTAGGAAAATTATACAAGGAAACAAACAACAGAAAGCAAAAAGGAAATATAAAAGAGTTAGGAAATTGGAAAAATAATTTAATCATGACTTGCATGATTTTACACTTATATTGTTAAAGTGACTAAAGCTGCTGGCAATAATCACCCAGAATGTGCACCGTGTAAACACTGACTGGTTGGATGAAATTGAGTAATCATAAAACTAAGTTCACTTGAGAGGTGGTAATAGGTTGAGTGAAGTCCTTGTTCAGCGTGCTCAAAGCCCTGGGCTCATTCCAGTACTTACACCAAACAGAAACGTAAGATGAAAACTTTTAAATGTGTGTATGAAGAAGCTTGCTCTTCAGTAAACGTCCCCTTTTCACCCTTAAAGGTCTGAACATGAGAGACATTCTCCCAACTGTCCCTTTGTGAAGGGCGAGCATACCCAGAATGTGCCCTTGTCTGTCACACTGGCAACAAGTCCTGCGCAGCTTCCTTCCGCAGATGGAGCCGATAGAATATCTTGCTTTGGGTCGGGGAGCTGCCCACAGTTTCTAGCTGCTGCAACCAAACGCGGGAAGATCTGTGTATGGGATGTCTCCAAACTTATGAAGGTACACTTGAAGTTTGAAGTTAATGCCTACGATCCAGCAATTGTCCAACAACTGATCCTATCAGGAGACCCGAACTCAGGAGTTGATTCAAGGAGACCAACTTTGGCATGGTTGGAGGATTCCTCTAGTTGCTCAGACATACCGAAACTGGAAGGAGACAGGTACATGGTTTGGTTTCAGTAGTATTTATAGTGATACATGCTTTCTTCTTGTAAGTTTCTCCCCCCTTCCTCCCTCCCTCCCTAGATATGTTTTCTCTGTGTAGTCTTGGCAGTCCTGGACTCCCTTTGTGGACCAGGGTGGCCTTGAACTCATGAAGATCTGCCTGCCTCTGCCTCCCAAGAGCTTGCTGACATTACAGGCATGTGTTATTGAGCCTGATTAAATTTCATTTTCTTAACTCCATTAATTAATGAGATAGCAAAAAAAAAAGAGGGGGGGGGAGGGTCAAGTTAGAGAGTAGAAAATAGATGTTTGGCTGGAAATCTGAACGTGATGTGTATCCCAGAAGTTTTCAGTCCAAATACCATTGATTAGTTGGATCTGGTGGCTGGAACACTCGAACTTTTATGAATTGTATAGCATTCTGGACTGTAAAGTGAGAATTTTGTTTCAACAGCCCAAAAAGTAAAACACACAAGGAAATGTCCCTGCGTGTAAATACACACTTTTGCTCCAAATTATATTTTCCTTCATATTATATAACTGAGACAAACAGGAGTTGATAGAAATGCTGATGAGTGATAAATATATGATAATGAAACACAATGCCAAACAGCAAGCACTAACAGTCACAGTCATTCTGGAGAGGCTAAAATATGTTGACAAATTATTCATTATGGAGCTCTGAAGCTACTCTGCAAATCCATTTCTGTGCAATAAATATCCAGCTATGTAAATCTTTAAATAGGTAATCCCACTCTTATTAAGAACGTCATTGCCACATACATTAAAAATTTGTGCATATGTAGCATCTGTGTGGTCCTAGTTCTGTCTTCAGTATTAAAACAAAGACATAACAAAAAGTTAAACAAGAAAAGAAAGTTGAGATATTGACTTTAAACCAGTGCTTTAGATTTGTAATTTTACTTTTTTACCAGATAATTCCATAGAATAGTTTTACCAAATGATTCTGTTTTCTCTCTTGTATTACCCACACAAGTTCTGGAAGTGAATGTCACTAGTGCATAGCCATGTCACTAGATGAGGCAAGATGATGTAATTATTTGGAACAGTGTGCTAGTAGTAGTGAGGGAGACATGTCTGGTTGGTTTTTGTTTTATTTAGACAATATACACCTGCATTGGCCTAAGATTGTGACTCTATTCCCTCCTCAGAGCTGAGGGTACAGCCTGCACAGAGCTTGAGGCACTCACTCCCTTTAGCTTCTTTGGTAGATTCTTGGCTTTCTGGCTGTATCTGATCTATAGAGGTTGCGGGTGGAGAGTTCAGGAAACGCGCTTGTTTCCTAAGAATCTCCACTTGTGACTTTGAATTGAGCCAATTTCACTTGGCTCTGTTTTATTCACATAAACAGAATGAAGGACTTATAGCCACTTAGTATTTGATGAATGATAGCTGCTATCCCTGTGAAGATTGTACCAGTGGAGCATTATTAACTGTCACTTGGTTGTCCCTGTACACTGAGAGTATCTTCCTTTTATCTCCTGGGTGTCCAGTGTTAACTGATGCAATTGCTGTTACACCCTACACATAGTTTTACTGTACAGCCCTACTTGGTCTGGTGCTTATTATGTAAACCAGGCTGGTCTTAAACCCACAGAGATCCTCATGCTTCTGCTTAAAGGCTTGCTACTGCACCTGGTGACATGTACTTTTATTAAGTAATACAGAATTTTGTTAAAAGAAAATTATGAAATTTAATTGACAATTCACAATATATAACTTGGGAAGTTTGTGTAGCTCATCTTGGTAATAGCATGTGGAAATTGACTGGCAGATAAAGGAATTGGGCCTGAGATTTGGTACAGACTAAATTAAAACTTCATGGCTATTTTCTGTTACTATAAAGCTGTGTGAGAGCTTAAGGGGCAAGCAGTTTAGCTGTTGTTGTTTGAGCTTTTATTAACATATTTGCTAATAATACTAGAACTAAGAATGCTTGGTTTTTGTGATTTTTATTAAAGGATGTAGTTGGAAATTACGGAAGATAATGAAACTGGCTTATCATTTTAAACATTGATTTTAATTAGAACTTGGTTTTACATCTTGAATTTGTGGATTGAAAGTTGCATCAAAATAGGCTTCTAGGATTACCACCTTCTTTGAGAAAATGTACCTGTTTTTTTTTTTTTGTGTGTGTGTGTGTGTATGTTACTAGTTTCATATTTTTTCATTATTTTTAGCAGAAATATACCACAGTATTACATAGTAAATGTTAGGAGCTTAAAATATATCTGGGGTTGGTAGAATCAGTACACAAAGGTGAAATACTTGATAAGAAGTGGCAAAGTGGGACACTAAGTTGGGGACATACTCAGGTGTAAAGTGCTTGCCTGGCAGGGACAAAGAAAAGATCTGGGTTTAATTCCCAAACTCAGTCTCCTCCAAAAAAGATGGTGCCTCCATCCCTGGTCTTTGACTTCTTGTTACCCTTCCCTTCCAGAGGTAATGGGAGTCCTGTTGGATTACTAGTGAATAGAAATACTTCTGACTTTGTGTGGCACAAGATACAATATGTTTAATCTTCAAATACCAAATGTAGGTTTCATTAGATTTAAGAACAACATATTTAGTCGGGTGGGGGTGGCACACACCTTTGATCCAATACTTGGAAGCAGAGGCAGGCGGATCTCGGTGAGTTCTGGGACAGCCAGAACTGTTACACAGAGAAACCCTGTCTCAAAAAACCAAATCAAACCAAACCAAACAAACAAACAAACAAAAAAATCCCAATGTATTTGATACTAAAAGTTGGGTTTAAAGTTATTAACAATATAAGTTGCATAGCAACCGCTTTTGACTTATTATTTACAAAACATTTGACATAATTCTCAATTTATTCAATGAGGAGGATTTGACAGCCTATTTAATTAAATAACATGTTTCTCTAGGTGCTATACTTGTCATATATATTTGTTTTTTGAGACAGGGTCTTATGCTTCTATCCTAGATTGGGTTTGAACTCATGATCTTTCTACCTCTGTGTTCTAAGTGCTGAGATGATAAGATATTCACTATTCTGCCTGGCTTTGTGTATTTTGCTGACTTGACAAACATGTTCTGAATTTCACTTTTGAGGATACTTAACATTGTAACTTGCATATGCTTTATCTCATATGATTGTTACTTTGTAAAGCTTTTGTATGCTGTATAGTACAGAAGTAAATATGTTTATTGTAGAAAAGTTGGCAAAGGTAGGAATGAGAACGAAAGGCAACACAGAGAACCTATTTAGTTATGGGAACGCTCATTTGTATTCTTCATTTTTAAAGTTTATGTTGGATGAGTTTGCATGTATTAGAGTTTTTATCATTAAATATTTTAGGGATAGATTATAATGTTTTGAAGACTTTTAGACCTCTGTAATGTCATACCTCCTGAATTCTTAAAAAACAAACAAACAAAAAAAAATATTTTATTTTTTATCTCAGTACAGCTGGGCCATACTTGGTTAATACTGAAGTCCTTTGGTGGTTAAAACCTGGATTTTTAGGTGCCTTCTTCTGATTAGGATTTGAATTCTTGAAACTAATTAGTAGGTGATACTAAACTTGTTTTTACATTTTTTTTTTTATTATTTTAAACTTTGGGGATGGTTTCTGGTGATACTGCTTAGTGGTAGAGTACTTGCCCAGAATTCAGGAGACTCAACACTGAACAACAACAAGAAAGCTAGTCATGTGACTCATAGAACCGACTGCATTTATCTATTAATATCATTTACAAAAGACCCAAGGCACAGAATCTTTTTCAAATTGTCTTGGTAGACCTCCCAAAATTTTGCCGTTGGAATATTGTATTAAGCTTTTTTTTTCCTTCCCAAGATGGGTTGGGGGGTATTTAGAGAGAAGATGCTCCTGGCTGTTCTGGAAGCTTGGCAAATGTCCTTTTGCCTCAGTTTCTTAGGTAGCTAGAAAGACAGGTGTGTACTTGATGCTGTGCCATCAATCTTAAGTGGTGAATACCATTTATATGTAAGGTAGCATTATTAAATGCCTAAGCACTGTGGATGGACACTGTATTATTTTAGAAAATAAATTATTTTATACATTGCCTTTTCTTTCTATAAATACACCTTTTATTTTTGTAATGAGAGTATCAAGATTAAAAAAATACTAGTGATAATTACAGGGGACCTGACAGTTTCTTGTCCACCTGAATGAAGGGTGAAGGACAGGTCACTCACTCTAGTATTCTCACACTTAACCTTGTGTGTCTGACTGAGTGAACGACTACAACAACAAAATAGCAAAATAACAATAAAAAAGAAATGAATGTTGGTGTGAATACATGTATAATATATCACACACACATGTTCATATAGCTGTTTTTGGTTTTAGAGTAATGGTCTTAAATTCATTGACAATAGTTTTTCATATTTTACTACTACGAGCTTATGTTTGATTTGGCTAGCTGCCACCCTTTCACTCTTACACTTGCTTTAAATCATCTCCAGTCAATATAACATACCTATACATATTTCAGGTATTTAGAGGCTTCCTTCCACACAAACTTTTTCATGTAGACATTTATTTAATAATTTATAATTGTATATGAGCTATATATCAAATTTTTATATCACATTTCTTTTAGCAGCTTATATATTGCTTGTGTTTGAGCTATGTAATAGTGGTTTTAACACTGCTTTTCAGGGCTGGGATTACAGCTCAGCTTTGTTTTGTTTTTTTAATGTTTTTAACATTTATTTTAGATATGTGAATGTTTTGCCTGCATATATGTATGTGCGTCATGTGCCTATTTGGTGCCCATGGAGGTTTTAGAAAAGGGGTTCAGAGTCACTCAGAACTGTGAACAACCATGTATGTGGGTGCTGGGAACTGAACTTGTATTCTCTTTAAGAGCAGTGAATGCTCTCTAACTAGTTAGCCTTTCGCTCAGTTTTAAAGGTGTTCCAAGTTAACACATAGGGCTCCAAGTTTGATGCTCAGCACTGCCCCCTTTAAAGCACAAAAGACAAGCCACATAAAGCTATGTTGTATCTTCTTTGGTTTCTTACGTGATGTATATTATTTTTTGGGGGTGCTGGGGATTGAACTCAAGATCTTATATGTGCCAGGCTCTTACATATGTGGGTGATGTATATCCTTAGCCTGTAAGGTTCACTTTTTTTTTTTTTAAGTTAAATTGTTTTTACTTTGTCTTTTAAGCGATGATTTACTGGACGATTCAGACAGTGAAGAGCATTCCAGATCAGATTCTGTGACGGGTATGTAAAAACCTTAGATAATATGTTTTATATATCTTTATACAGTTCAAAATAAATCTTAATGCCAATTAATTTTTAATTTCCTAGTGAAACTGGAAATCTTTACCAATATACAACTTCAGATTTCTGTGCTTAACAGAGATCCTGAATTAAGTATAAGGACATTGTGTTTTGTAATTAAAATTTACACAACACCATTTCATTTAAAGGGAATCAAATATTAAATCTCTGTCACATCTGCCAGAGGATGAAAATGTTGCATATTTTATTTGTACACTATATCAAAATAGCTGAAACAGTAAAATAGCAGTTGTGGCATCAAATAGATGTTGCCTTCTTTGCTCATGAAGTACTAAGCAAAGCAACATGGGTTCTCATGTCGCCCAGGCTGCCCTGGAGCTTGTTTGTAGCTTAGACTGAGAGTCAACGCCACAGTCTTCTTGCCTTAACCTACTCAGGGTTCTGTTATAGGCAACATCTGCCTTATAGATGTCATATTGTTCAATGTTATTCATATTGGAGCATCTCAATTGGTTTTATTATCTTTTTTCCTTTGTGGGTACATGTATGTGTTTGAGTGTATTCATTTGCTCATGTGCCCAAGAAGGGCTGGAGGTTGATGTGTTGAATGTCTCTGTTATTTTTCCACCTTAGTTTATGAATCTCTCTCTCTCTCTCTCTCTCTCTCTCTCTCTCTCTCTCTCTCTCTCTCTCTCCCTCCCTCCCTCCCTCTCCCTCCCTCTCCCTCTCTCCCTCTCCCCTTCTCCCTCTCTCTCTTCCTCTCACTCTCTCTCCTTCTCCCCCCTTCCTTCTCCCTCTCCCCTCCCTCTCTCCCAACTTCCTCCTCTTCCCCTCTGCATGCCCCCGCCCCCCACCCCCTCTCTCTGTCTCTGTCTCTCCACAGTTTCACTGTGTACCCCCAGCCTGTCCTGGAACTCACTCTGTAGAACAAGCTGCCTTTGAACTCACAGAGATCTGCCTACCTCTGCCTCCCAAGTGTTGGAATTAAAGGCATGCACCACCGTTCAGCGAAATGGGACTTGACTGTTTGACTTGGCTACCTGGCCAGCAGGATACAGGGCTCCCTTGTGCTGCAGTTACAAATAGTTACTCCCATGCTTGGGCTTTTACATGAGTGCTGGTAATCTGAACTTGAATCCTCAGGATCACACAGCAAGCCTCACAACTTACTTAGAAACTTACAGTTGAGCCATCTGCCCCTGTCATATCATGTTAGAATATAAATCCCAATCTGCTCATTATCATAGTCTAATTATATTTCCTAAACTGGAAAATAATATTTAACATGCGTTAAAGAATCAGCAAAGTATCTGAGAAATACCCAGTTTTTTAAAAGTGATGGTTATTGTGTCATGCCATGAACATGTAACAAAGCTAATGTCTTTAGAAGAAACATGGGTTTGTGTAGTGTAGTCATTAAAAACTGTAGTTATTATAGAATAGTGAATGTTTTCTAAATTGTTTGCTATGAAACAGTTTTGAAGCTGCTAAGGTGAACGTCACACTGACTGTGATATAACACTTATTTTTCATGTACTTAGCTCTGGTAAAACACAAAAAGATGTGAAAATATCCTGAATGAAAAAGAGATATATAATTCTAGAAAAGTAAAGAATTGATTCCTTTTAGAAAGTTTAGACTAGTCTGGCAGGATGGTTCAGCAGGTAGTTGGTGCCTGCTGCTAACTCAGATGACCTTAGCTGTATCTCTGAAATCTGTATTGGTGGAAGGAGACAGCAGAGTCCCACACGTTGTCCTTGGACCTCCACACATGCTCCATGGTGTGTGTGGACACACACACACACACACACACACGCACACGCACATGCACACACTCACACGCACATGCACACACTCACTGCACACAATTTAAGCTCATGAAGTTGCTGCCTTTTTTGTTTTGTTTGTTTCTTAGTTTTTTGAGACAGGGCTTCTCTGTATAGACTTGGCTATTCTGGACTTGCTTTTTAGACCAGGCTGGCCTCGAACTCACAGCGATCCTCCTGCCTCTGCCTCCCAAGCGCTGGGATTAAAGGCATGTGCTAGCACGCCTGGCTTGTTGCTGCCTTTTTACAAAGACAGAAGTGGCGTGCTATTACATTTTTAGAAATTAGGGTGTGCATTGGAGACCCATACAGGAAAGACCCCTAAACTCTGTGAGCTTTATTTTTTTGTTTATGAAATATTTGTAGTAAATGTTCTTCCCTGTTTACTTACTTTCTTCCTTAAATCCGTTTTAACTATAGCAACTTACTTACGCCATGACTTTATTTATTTATAATTTTTTTCGGGTCTAAAGAGCTCAATATGTATGTTTGGGATTAATAATACTTATATTTTCTGGGCATGCTGGCAATGCCATAACCTGTCGTGATGGCAATAGTAATCAGGAGGATTGCTACAAGTCTGAGCCTAGCCCATGCTGTATATGTGGAAAGACCTTCTCTGACCTCCCAGAATAATACTTGGATTTGGTCAGTATTCTAATTTCTCTTCTACCGTTATGTTTTTCATCTGTGATTGTTTGATTTTCTACACTGCCTTAGGATAAACTCCAGTTTCCAATATTCAGACATTTGTCATCTGTTCTTTTCTTTTGAGACAGGAACTCATTGTGTAGCTATAGCTGGCTTGGAGCTTGCTGTGGTCAGGCTAGCCTTGAGCTCAAAGAGTTCTGGGCTTCTTCCCCCAGAGTTTTGGGATTAATGGTGTTTTGTGCTATCTAGAGTCCTTTTCATATATCCTTGGTACACGTGATGCATTTTTAAAGGAATGTTGTCTTTGAATAGATTAAATTAAAAGGTCATGGTAGTAAGGGATAAAATCCTTCCAGCTTAAAACATTTATATTCCTTCATTTGTGTTTAATAAGCATTGTGTACATGAGTGTAAGTTCATGTGTGCGGAAGCCAGACACTTCTAGTTTTTTGTTTTTTTGTTTTTGTTTTGTTGTTTGTTTGTTTGTTTTTAAACAAACGTTATTGCCTTAGAATTTACCAGTTCTAGGCTAGACTGTTTGGCCATTAAGCCCCAGGGAACTGCTTATCTCATCCTCTCCAGTGCTGGTTACAAATATGCTTTGCTTGCCTGGCTTGTTTCAGGTGGGCTCTGAGTATTGAGTCAGGTCCCTCAGGCTTTCCTACAAGACACACACTTTTCTGACTGAGCTACCTTCTCAGCCCTAGTTAATTTCTTCATTTGAAGACTTGTAAGTAAGTAGGCTATTCTTTCATAGGAAAATATATTTCTTTTCATTTTTTTTCTTTTTTTTTGGGAAGTATGGGGGACACTTTTGAGATAAGATTTCTGTGTGTAGCTCTGATTGTCCTGGCCTTGCTATGTAGACCAAGCTGGACTCGAACTCACAGAGATCTGCCTGCCTCTGCGTTCCGAGTACTGGGATTAAAGGCTCCTGGCTCTAAACTATACTTGTTATACCAATAATTTTTGGAGGATTATGAAGTAAACATATCTAATCTTGATAGTAATAAGACATGTAGTCTCATCCTGAAGTGTCTTAAGATTTTTAGATGCCATTTCAGAATTTTACAACTTTAAGTGATTTGTATTAATTTGAATGACATAGTCCAAAGAAAGAACTGTAGACTATATTAACCTTAAAATTATGTGTGCACAATAAGAGGCATCTGGTTTTGGTTGAAGGTTGTAAGTTTTGAAAGTTCCTACTTGATTTCAAAGAGGAAAGTTTTGCTTGTGAACCATATATCTGAATTAAGGAAAAATGACTTCCCTTGAATATTGAAGAGAAGTGTTGACAGGAGAGTTGAGTATAAATTGAATTTTGATGGCTTTAGGAAAGAGGCAAGACAAAATCCAATTGCTTAGCTTAGGAAGTGTGACTGTTGGAAGCTGTGGCTTTGATACTATTTGAGAAAGCAAGCCACAGAATGATTTCCCAAAGTGATTGGAAACATTGCAGGTACAGCCACAACCATTTATTATGTATCTATTTTGTGTCTAGTACAGACTTTGAATTAAGGGCCTGGCTGTGGTGCAGTGGCAGAGTGGTTGCCTGACCTACATGAGGCCTTGTGTTCATGCCAGAGCATTGTAAACATACATTGGAGAAGGAGGAATCAAGTTGAAGATGCCAGATTTTTATTTTTTAATTTTATTTATTCTTATTTTTTATGTACATTGGTGTTTTTGTCTGCATGTCTCTCTGTATGAAGGTGTCAGATCCCCTGGAACTGGAGTTACAGACAGTTGTTAGCTGCCATGCGGGTGCTGGAAATTGAATTCGGGTCCTCTGGAAGAGCAGCCTGTGCTCTTAACCACTGAGCCATCTCTCCAGCCCCCAGATTTTTTTTTTTTAAGTTTATTATGTATACAGCCAGAAGAGGGCATCGTATCACATTATGGATGGTTGTTAGCCACGATGTGGTTGCTGGGAGTTGAACTCAGGACCTCTGGAAGAGCAGTCAGTGCTCTTAACCTCTGAGCCATCTCTCCAGCCCCCAAGATGCCAGATTTTTATACTGAGTTATCCTGTTTCCCAGATATGCAGTGAGTGGTTATAAGAGGAAGTAGAATAATATAACTATTTGCTATATTATTCTTTCGTGTATTTAATTTTTAGTTCTTTGCTTTCTTTTTTTTTCTTTTTTTTTAAGAAGAAAGAAACAGAATTTTATTTGAATATGACATGATTTTCTACACAGGATGCACTATAAAGAATATAGGAAATGCTCTTACAATTAAGTTCTTTCCTTTCTTAGTCATCACTATATAGAGTACTCCTTCCTACTCAGTCTCTTGAATGTTGGGATTACAACAGAAGCCACTCAACTTAGTTTATCATTTCCTTTTAAACAGCTTCATTGTGCATACCATTTTCTTTAAATATTATCTTAATTTGTGTGCTTTGTGGATTTATTTTGACTTAATACATATATAGATCTAAACTGTTCTGTTTGGACAATTTCTTTTCATAACTTAAAAACAAGTTATTTAAGTTCTTTAGTCCATCAAATTAGGTAAGCATCTCCAGGATATATTTTACATCATTAAAAGTATAAAACTACTTTTCTTTTTACTTTGAGTTTCCAGTATGAGAAAGTTGATGTAGAGAATGCCATGCAGTTAAGTAGTTGTTGTTAGAGCCACAGAGTACGAAAGGAATGAACAGTCTTTCGATTCTGCTTCAGTTAGGAAATATTTCAGTTGTAGAGGTTAGTAATATGTGAAGTTCAGATAATCCCAGATAAGTGGAAATTCTGGGTAATACTATTCAGTGAATGTTGAAGAGACTATAATGGTTTAGTATCATTGATCCCTTGCTTATTATTTGTACTTCAGTCTTTATTCATTCACTTATTTACTTATTTTTATTTATTTTTGGTTTTTCAAGACAGTGTTTCTCTGTGTAGTCCTGGCTGTATTGGACCAGGCTGGCCTCGAATTCACAGCCACTTAACCTCCCTCTGCCACCACACACGACCTATTGACTGATTCTTGTTTTTTTCTTTTTTTAAAGATTTATTTATTTATTTTGTATACAGTGTTTTGTGCCAGAAGAGGACACTAGATCTCATTATAGATGGTTGTGAGCCACCATGTAGTTGCTGGGAATTGAACTCAGGACCTATGGAAGAGCAGCCAGTGTTCTTAAACTCTGAGCCATCTCTCCAGCCCTCTATTGGCTGATTCTTAAACACACACACACACCAAAATGAAGCCAAATTAGTTGAGAGAATTATCACTTCACTATTAAATTACTTGAGGGGAGGGTTTATTGCTGTCTCTGGTGAGTTTCGTATTGTATGTGACTGTCAGCATTGTGGAATAAGAGGGAAGAAATGGTGCTTTGAGTCTTGAAGCAGTTTTTTAAAAAGGAACTGAGATGATAATATTTTTCTTGGGTATTTGAGTGTAAATTATAATACACAAATAATATTGGATGTATTTTTGGTTTAGAAGTGAAGTTAAGAAATTCTATTCTTTTTTGTTTTTAAAGATTTATTTATTATGTATACAGTGTTCTGCCTGCATGACAGAAGAGGACATTAGATCATGTTATAGATGGTTGTGGGCCACCATGTGGTTGCTGGGAATTGAACTCAGGATCTCTAGAAGAGCAATCAGTGCTTGTAACCTTTGAGCCATCTCTCCAGTCAGAAATTATTCTTTTAATACATAAATTAAAGCAATAACTAAATAATATGTTAATTCTTTATTTACCGACCCATGCTTTCAGAATCAATTTTTAAATCTCAAAAGAATGTATTTGAGTTGAAAATAATTTTCAGTTTTTTGAGTAGTTTTTGTTTTTAATTTTCTTACATAGGGTCACCTGAGTGATTAAATTTCTTTTTAAAATACTTGAAATAGTGCCAGGCGTGGTGATGCACACCTTTAATTCCAGCACTTGGGAGGCAGAGGCAGGTGGATCTCTATGAGTTCGAGGCCAGCCTGGTCTACAAAGTGAGTTCAGGACAGCCAAGACTACACAGAGAAACCCTGTCTCGAAAAACAAAAAGAAAAACCAGAACCCAAAAACCAAACCAAACCAAAACAAACAACAACAACATCAAAAAACTTGTAATAAAAGCCGGGCATGGTGGCGCATGCCTTTAATCCCAGCACTTGTGAGGCAGAGGCAGAGGCAGGTGGATCACTCTGAGTTCGAGGTGAGTCCAGGACAGCCAAGCTACACAGAGAAACCCTGCTTTGAAAAAAACAAAAGAAAACAAAAAATACTTGAAATTAAAAAAATACCCTAAAAAATTTGAGTGTGCAAGTATATATGGGCACATGCACACATGTGAAGCCCAGAGAGACAGCTTTCCAGGAGTTTGTGTTCTCCTTCCACTGAGTGTGGTCCAGTGATCTTGCTGAGGCGGCTTTGGGGCAAGAGCCTTTACCTGCCAATGTATCTTGCTGGCTATGAAATACTTTGAATTCTTCTATTTCCTGTAATTCATAGACCAGAGTAATTAGGAAAAACTTGACTGAAATACATGACCAGGCTGTTGCATCTAATGTGTTGCATTTTTCTTTTCAAAGGGCATACATCACAGAAGGAAACCATGGAAGTAAGCCTTGATATAACAGCGCTCAGCATTCTCCAACAGCCAGAAAAACTGCAGTGGGAGATTGTGGCTAATGTGCTTGAGGATACTGTTAAAGATCTTGAAGAACTTGGGGCAAACCCTTGCTTAACAAACTCTAAGAGTGAAAAGACAAAGGAAAAGCAGCAGGAACAACACAACATTCCCTTTCCATGTTTATTGGCTGGAGGTTTATTAACATATAAATCTCCTGCTACCTCACCCATTAGTAGTAATTCTCACAGGTCACTGGATGGTTTAAGCAGAACTCAGGGCGAAAGTGTATCAGAACAAGGGTCAACTGACAACGAATCCTGCACAAATTCAGAACTGAACTCTCCTCTGGTAAGGAGGACTTTACCTGTTTTACTTCTTTATAGTATCAAAGAATCTGATGAGAAAGCAGGAAAAATCTTTTCACAGATGAACAATATTATGAGTAAAAGTTTGCACGATGACGGATTCACAGTTCCACAGATTATTGAGATGGAGCTGGATAACCAGGAGCAGCTGTTGTTACAGGACCCTCCTGTGACTTACATTCAGCAGTTTGCAGATGCAGCAGCCAGCCTCACCTCCCCAGATTCCGAGAAGTGGAGCTCTGTGTTCCCCAAGCCTGGGACTCTGGTTCAGTGCTTGAGGCTACCAAAGTTTGCCGAGGAGGAGACTCTTTGCATAGACTCAATAACTCCTTGTGCTGATGGAATTCATTTGTTGGTGGGACTGCGGACATGCTCTGTTGAATCGTTGAGTGCAATAAATCAAGTCGAGGCCTTGAACAATTTAAATAAATTAAACTCTGCACTATGTAATAGACGGAAAGGTGACCTGGAATCCAATCTTGCTGTAGTGAATGGTGCAAATATTAGTGTGATTCAACATGAGTCACCATCAGATGTACCGACTCCTTTGATCATTCAGCCAGAGCAGAGGAATGTTAGTGGTGGGTATTTAGTTCTTTACAAAATGAATTATACCACTCGAATAGTGACTTTAGAGGAGGAGCCGGTAAAAATCCAACATATCAAAGATCCCCAGGACACAATTACCTCGCTCATTTTGCTTCCACCCGATATACTGGATAATCGAGAGGATGACTGTGAAGAACCTGCTGAGGAGATGCAGTTGACCTCAAAGAATGGGATTGAAAGAGAAAAGAAGTCTGACCTTTCTACTCTTGGA
This sequence comes from Acomys percivali, assembly GCA_907169655.1. Lineage (NCBI taxonomy): Eukaryota > Metazoa > Chordata > Mammalia > Rodentia > Muridae > Acomys > Acomys percivali. Next base: position 85,690,223 of record OU015742.1, read on the forward strand.
CACCTGGTAATAACCACTCAGGGAGGATATGTAAAAGTATTAGACCTTTCAAACTTCGACATTTTGGCCAAAGTGGAGCCTCCCAAAAAGGAGGGCACTGAAGAACAGGATACATTTGTTTCTGTCATTTACTGCTCAGGCACAGACAGGCTGTGTGCATGCACCAGAGGTGAGCAGTTGCTTGATTCTTCTGAAAAATCTTTCTGTGGCATTTATCTATGTACATACCTAGTGTAAATTTTAGGTCCATGTAGGAGAGGATTCTTTTTTCTTTTCAGATAATACTGTTTTTTACAGATCTTAATTTTTTTTTTTAACTTCCAGAGGCAAGAGATCTATTTGTAAATACCTTAGTATGTTCTCTGAAAGTTCTTCTCAGCTGAATGTAGAGGTTTGCTTGGAACAGTGAAACTCCAGGATGAGTTCAAGGCGACCCTGGATTGTGTAGCAGGAAAGATCTGCTTAGTTTCAAGAAACTAGTATCCTGGTAGTTTTGTAACTATTGACTACATTGCCTACATCTGTGGACCTAGTTTCTTTAGAAACTAGGATAGGAAGGCCCAGTGTGTTGCTATGACAACATACCTAACATAAGCCTGCTGAAAGGAGGAAAGACTTACTTGGGCACATGATTTCAGAGATTTTAGTTTGTCACAGCTGAGCACATGTGACTGAGCAGGGCAGCTACAAAGCCAGGGGGAGTGTGTGTTGTCCCCTGCATTCAGGGCAGTGTGGGCTCCTTTCTTGGGGAGCCTGGGCTGAGAATCTGGTTGCAGAGTCTTCTTCAGCTTAGACACTGAGTTTTCTTTAACCTTCTGGAGGAGGCTAGCTGAGGAAGACCCTGTCCCAAGAACCGGTCACTGGGAAGGCCTCCTTGGCAGGGAAGGAGCTTTCTGGTCAGATCCCCTAACTTGAGGGAGTACAGGGCTGCCTCACATTAAGTGGAGATTGAGTTGGGATTGAGCCGGGATAAAGACAGGAGTCTTGTGTCCCTTCCACCAGGGGAAGGGAGCCTTGGACTTGTAAGAAGGCCAAATAGCCAAGCACGCTTGGTTAAAATAAAGACAGTCAAGAATCGAAGAGCTAGATTTCAATTCACTAAGTTATTGTTAATAAAAGAAAGACAAAGAAGAGCTAGATTTTAATTCATCAAACTATTGTTAATAAAAAAAAGACAAAGACAGGGAGTTACAGAGGGAGAAATGGGGAGTGAGTGGCCCACCCTGAGAGCTCTGGGTTTTAAGTCAAGGATAAGTGAATTGCAGGAGGCTTACCCAGGACACCTCCCAGGGCTTGTCTCCAGGGCAGCTTTGATACGTGTTTCTTCCTCTAGAGAGCCAGCTTTTGACAGCCTTTGGCCTAAAGTCTGTGTGGTTTACTTTGAAAATGTCTCTGCGAGGAACTAGCCTTTGACACATTTTAGGATCTTGTGGACTATTGCCAGCAGAGGGAACACCTGCCTATTTCCAAGCACAAAGCTTACTGTAAGAGGAGGTCTCCTTCACCTACAGACAAAGGCCCACAGGGTAGCACCCCCCACCCCCACCCCAAGCGCTTGAACTATCTGTGTGCAAATGCCCTGTAGATTCACTTAATAGATATGCTTTTTTGGCCTTCTAAGTATCTCTTAATATTGCCAAGTTGATTAGCTGCTGCAGTCTATTGCTTAGGCGCCTTATAATCAAATAATATAAGATTTCTGGCACAGATTACTTCTGGACAAAACAACTTAGCAAGTAATCCTTAGTTTTATAAAATGTTAAGATATTTGGCCTTCTTTTCCCCTAATCTTTGGCTGGTAATAAATTAGTTTTGCAACATTAGAGGCCCCTTTGGACACTGTGCACTATTTTCCCATATATTTAATTGTGTAAACCAAATAACTGCACAACAGATTTTGACAGGTATTGCTGGCATTTTGAGGTGTAACAAATACCTATTAATAAGATAGTTGGAATTGTAGGGTCACAAAATTCTTCAAGCGTAGATGTCTAACCAAGACTTCGTGAATTTGGGAAAACCTATATAATTCTCTGTGTTTTTGGAAGACATTAAGCTGAGTGTTTTGTTAAGTACATTCCTAGGGCTTAGCCAAAGAGAACCAATGCATTGATTTTTTCAGATAACGTATTTGAGCTACATCTAGTGAAATACCCAAGGACGGTGGAGGGGGGGGGAATCTTCAAATTACATTAAAATCAAAGTAAATTGACATAAAATATGAACAGGTCAGCATAACTTTAGAATGATAAAAACGTTGAAGTCTGTCTGTGTGAGACTTGAGAGGAGCTCCTTTTCCTTAAGATTTGTTTATTTTATGCATAAGTGCTCTGTTTTTCATGCACACCAGAAGAGGAGTTCAGATTCCATTTCAGATGGTTGTGAGCCACCATGTGGTTGCTGGGAATTGTACTTAAGACCTCTGGAAGAGCAGGCAGTGCTCTTAACCACTGAGCCATCTCTCCAGCCACCAAGAGTAGCTCTTTTAAATACTAAAAGGTTGCAGCAATTTTTACTTACTGATCTCTTGTGCCAGTTTGTTACTCTGTCAGTGGTTACACCATCTTTATAGTGCATATTCTTTTTATAGATCTCGTTTTGCAGATCAATAAACTATGTGAAAGAGAGTTCAGTAACTTGTCCTAATCACAGAGCTAATGATTGACCGAGAGGATTCTAAGCTGGTCAGTTTGTTGTCTGAGTCTTTTACACTGTACTGTCAGTATAACAAAAGCTGAAGAATCTTAGAATACACTTTCTGAAGTATTCAATATGGAGGATCTGAGAAGTTGTCATCTTGCCATAAATCCTCCAAAATGGTGCCTGAGTGATTTTGCTTAGGGCACTTGTTTGTTAGTCCTAGTATGTACAAAAATGTAGTAAATGTAGTTCTTCAATGCTACGATTTCAGGTGTGCCATCCGGAGAAGTTCTGGAGAACTCAATCAAATATGTTTTCTCTATGTGTGAGCTTGTCAGTGTCCATTCCCAAGGCTGACATTGAGTCTTTCTCTAATTCACCATCTTCATTGAGGCATGGTCTTAGTCTAGCTGGCTTGTTCTAAGTGTCCCGTCTCTGCCTTTCTGAGCACTGAAATTGCAGGTGGACATCATACCCACCTGACATTTACATGAGTTCTGGGAATCCAAGCTCTAGTCCTCATGCTTGTATGGCAAGCCCTTTATCTACTAAGTCATTTCCCCGGCTCTAAATCTGTGGTTGTTGATTTTTTTTTCAAGACAGGGTTTATCTATGTAACAGCCCTAGCTGTCTTAGACTCACTTTGTAGACGAGGCTAGCCTCAAACTCTGCCTTCCTCTGCCTCCTGAGTGCTAGCATTAAAGGAGTGTGACACCACATCTGGCATCTAAATTTGTTTATGATTAAAAAATAATTTTAACATGAACAAAAGTTAGAAGTTATACATTGTCATTAATATTTAATACATCTATAATATTGAGTAAAACTTTATTGAGTAATGTTTAAATCATGTTAAGCATCATTATCTCCTCTTTCATTTCTTGTGGTGAAAACTTTGAAATTTTTTCTACTGGCTCTTTGACATGTTCATATATCTTGTTATGTGCAGTGTCTAATAGTTACCCCAGAGCTGCTTGCTGATGTATTAGTGTCCGTTGATCATGCTCCCCTCCTCTTTGACTCTGGCTCTGTAACTACCATTCTGTTCTTTAATTTTACATGAGTCACTTCATTGAGGTATTTTTCTGATTTATTTTGCTTAACATAATGATTTCTAGTTTTATCCATGTTGTTGTAAATGACAGGATTTCATTGTTTTTTTATTGCTGAGTAGCATTCCGTGATATAAATGTGCATATTTTTCTTTTAATTCATTAGCTTAAGGCCAGTTAGGAAGGTTTTCTATGTGTAGTTTTTGTTGTTCTGGAACTCATTCTATTTACCTGGCTATTTCCATTTCTTGTGTCCTCCTCTTCCTTCTCCTGCTCCTCTTTGTCCTTCTCCTGCTCCTCTTTTCCTCCTCTTCCTCCTCTTCCTTCTCCTTCTCCTATTTGTCCTTCTCCTGTTCCTCTTTTCTTCCTCCTCCTCCTCCTCCTCCTTAAGCTGTCTCTTGTTTTTCCCACTTAGTGTTTGGAATTCCTTACATATATTTGATATCACCTTCTTGTACATAGGTTTTCTCCACGTTCTCTGATTTTATAAGTTGGGTCTGCATTCCATTGGATGTTTCTTACTGGTTATTGTACTTTTTAAATTTTATTTTTCATATTTTGAGACAGTCTTTCTACTATGTAGCTTTGGCTGTCCTAGAACTCTATTGTCATAGAAGTTTTTTAATTTTATATAATCCCATTTGTTATATTCTATTCATTTCTTTTGCTTTTGAGGTCTGCTCTCAAAAATAAATCGCTGCGCATTTCAGTGTTCTGAAACAGTTGTCCTTTGTTTTGCTCTAGTGCTTTTCATAGTTCGTTTTTTCTCTCTGTCTCTGTCTGTCTCTCTCTCCCTCCTCTCTTCTTTTCATATCTCTCTCTCTTTCTCTCTCTCTTCCTTCTGTTAGTTGCCAGTGTGGTAAGATTAAAGACATGAATCATCATGCCTAGAAAGTTTTAGGTCTTACATTTAAGTCTTTTTGTTCTGTTTTGTATTGTTTTGCTTTTTGAGTCAAGGTTTCTCTGTGTAACAGCTCTGGCTGTCCTGGAACTAGCTCTGTAGTTCAGGCTGGCCTTGAACTGACGGAGATCCGTGAGGCTTGCCTCTGCCTCCCAAGTGCTGGAATTAAAGGTGTGTGCCACCACCACCCAGCCAAGTCTCATTTTCTTTATGCTGATACTTAGAGTTGGTGAGAGATAATGGTCTACTTTTACTCTTCTGCATGTGGACATCTACTTTTCCTAAAAACCATTTATTGAAATGACTGTGCTTCAGTTTATGCTGTTTGCATGTTTTTGAAAATCAGTTGGTTGTAGTTGCATGGAATATATGCTTTATGTTTTCTGTTCTATTGGTTTATGTGTCTTTTTAATCCAGTACCATGAGGCCTCGATAATGGCAGTTTTTGTATTATGTTTTGTTATTTTCTAAGTATGTGTGCTTTTTGCATATGCCCATGTGATAATGGAGGCCAGTACTATGACTCTTCTGCCTCATTCTTGTGACATAACGGTTTCTCACTAAACTGGAATTGCTTTGATCATGAGCAAGCCCCAGTGATCCTTCTGTTTCTTTGCAGGAGTTTGGAGTAGATATGGCATACAGCCTACTGTTTCTGCCACCCTCCCATTGGGGGAAATTGTATTTGCTGAATTGAGCCTTTTACATTATATAATGACTGTTTTCACTGCTTTTCACACCTTTTGATTTTACTGGTATTGTTACCACATTCCTACTTTCCTTTGGATTATGTCTGCATGGGGCATTTTATTCATTCTATTATTGTTCGTCATATTTCATAGAGGTATAGTGGGGTTCTGCTTTTTCCCCATTCTGTAACCCTGTGTCCTTAATTAGATAATTTAACCAATTTGTATTTAAGGCAATTAGTACAGGCATGATCTTACTACATTTATTCTGCTACTTCTATTCTATTTTTGTTATAGTTATAGCTTTACTGTCCTATAGTTTCTTTTTTTAGTTTAATGAATTGTTGATTAATATAGTTCTGATCAGTTGCTCTCTTTCGGTTTGCTTATATGGATACTTATGCTGTTACTATAAGGCTTATGGGGCACATTTTTCATTACAAGAAGTTGCTTTGAAATGAAAGCAAATTGACAGGCTTGTATGAATAAGAACAGGAACCATTGAAATAAATGACTTAGTGGGCAAAGGCGTTTGCCAACCAAGCTGAGTTTGATCTCTGTAACTCACATGATAGAAGCAGAGAACTGATTCCTAAACAAGCATACATATAGACATAAAGAAATGTAATAGAATTTTAAAGAAAAGAAGAAGAACAGAAATAAATGAACAGTGAAATGTACTTCTAAAAACTGCAGTTGCATTCCATTCATGTCTACATTTTCAAAAACTTAAAAAATTATATTGGCTTGAATTTGTATAACTACTGCTGCCATTAATTTTTGTGCCTTTCTATTTTTTCCCATTTAAAAAAATTATTTAATTTCAATTTATGTGTGTTGGTGTGAGGGCATCAGATCTCGTGGAACTGGATTTACCAACAGTTGTGAGCTACCATGTCGTTGCTGAGGATTGAACCTATGTCCCTTGGAAGAGCAGACAGTGCTCTTAACCACTGAGCCATCTCTCCAGCCCATTTTTTCCCCCTTATTACTTTCTCTTCCATTTTGGAGACCTTCCTTTAGATTTTGTGGTAGAATGTGTCTGGGGTAGAAATTGTGGTAGTGGCAGATTCCTATAATCTTAGTGAGTCAGGAGGATCTACCTTTGCCTTCATCATGAGTTTAAGGCTAATCTCGGCTACATTAAAAAAAAAAACAACAAAAACACAACAAAACCAGGAAGAAGAAGAAGAGGAGGAGGAGGAGGAGGAAGAAGAACAAGATGACGACTTGTTTGCTGAACATTTCTTCAGCTTCTGTTTGTATGGAGAAAGAGCTCCTTTATTTTTAAAAGATATCTTTTTAGATACAGTAATGAGGGTTTTTTGTTTGCTTCAGATCTTTGGAATCTTGCTGTTTCCTCACGTTTGTAAAGTTTCTGTTCAAGCAAGCTGAGTGTGGTGGCTCACACCTTTAGTTTCAACATTTAGGAGGCAGAGGCAGGCAGATTTGAGTTAGAGGCTATTCGGGTCTACATGGAGCACTCCAGCCCAGCTAGGGCTACATAGTGAGACCCTGTTTCCAAACAATAGCAACAACACCACCCCACAAAGTTTCTGTTGAGCAATCAGCAGTCAATTGAGGGCACATATGGCACATATGTGTTTATTGTTTCTTTTCTCCTATAGTCATGAGAATCTTTCACCTTTTATCTGTGAGAGATTGATTATATAATGTTTTGGGGGTAGACTTGGATAATTTTGATTGGTGTTCTTCGACCCTTTTGTACCTGGATATTTGTATTCTTTAACTTTGGGGTCTTTTCTATTACTGGGTTTGTTTGTTTTTTGTTTTTGTTTTTAATGGTTTTTGGTTTTTGAAGACAGGGTTTCTCTGCATTACAGCTCTAGCTGTCCGAACTCTCTCTGTAGACCAGGCTGCTCTTGAATTCCCAGAGATCCTCCTGCCTCTGCCTCTGCCTCCCGCGTGCTGGGCTTTTTTAAAAATGTTCTACGCATTTCACATTCTCAAGTCTATCTCAATGCCTCTTTTTATATTAATCAAGGTTTCCTGCCATCTTTATCTCTTTTCCTCCCACACTGTCTTTTTCAGGTAGCTTGCCTTTGAGTTCAGTATCCTTTGTTTCATCTATGCTGTCCTGATTTAATCTTCCCTGGAAGGTGGTGTCACACGCCTTTTATGTTGGTACTTAGGAGGCAAATGAGGTGGATCAACAACCAGCTACACAGAGGAACCCTGTCTTGAAAAACATAAAAAGAAGTTTTGTACTGAGTAAAGTTTTCAGCCTAATCATTTTACACACACACACACGCACGTGCACATGCACACATGGTTTGTTGAGACAGAGTTCTTCTGTGTAGCCTTGCCTGTCCTAGAACTCTCTCTTTAGACTGGGCTGGCCTTGGACTGAGTGATCTGCCTCAGCTGAACTTTTTTTTTTTTAAAGTTTCTTTAATCTCTGCTAAGTATCTCTGTTAGAGCATGGAGGCATGTTGGTTTTAAAGGTTTATTTTTATTTTGGATTATCTGTCTGTGAATGCTGGTGTCCTTAAAGGCCAGAGCCATGAGATCCCTTGGAGGTGGTGTTACAGGCAGTTTGTGAGCTAACATGGATGTTTCTAACCTTGTGCTAGAGCCACAGTCACTCAAGCTCTTTGCATAGTTTTTGTTTTT
>OU015742.1:85698148-85718934 GCA_907169655.1 Acomys percivali
CCTCCCTCCTGAGTGTAATTAGAGTTGCTTTGCTTGTGAGAGTGGATTGGAAAAAGGCTTGTTTCTTACCTAGTGTCTGTGTCAGCTTACCTTAGTGTTCATCCAGATTGTGTGTCTCACAACCTTATTCAGTATGGTCATGTCTCTGTTTCTCTGCCTTTATTTTCTGATGTGAGCACAGCAAAAGTTAAGAATATTTGTTCATTTTTATTACTACTGGAATTAAGAGATTAGGCTATGGATCTTAATATATATAGCTACTGGGTTGTGTCTTCATCTGTAAGATGATCACAGTAGCAGACTCTGTCTCAGGCTTTTCTTAAAATTTATATGAATTAATTAAAGATATCAAACTACTGTGTTATATAATATATAATGTAATGAATATGAGAATAAATACCTTTTAACAAATGTGTATGAATGTTTTGCCTGAATGTATGTCTGTGCCATCAGAAGGCAAAGAAAGGAATAAGATCCTCTGGAACTAGAGTTACAGATGGTGGGACCCACCACATAGATTTTAGAAATGAAACCCAGGTTCTTTGCATGAAGAAGTGCTTTTAACCAATGAACCGTTTCTGTAGTCCTGAGATAGATATGTTTTTCCTCTTTTTTTGTTTTGTTTTGTTTTTTGTTGTTGTTTTTCCGAGACAGGGTTTCTCTGTGTAGCCCTGGTTGACCTGGACTTGCTTTGTAGACCAGGCTGGCCTCGAACTCACATCAATCTACCTACCTCTGCATCCTGAGTGCTGGGGTTAAAGGCGTATGCCACCATGCCTTGCTTTGAGATAGGTATCTATATGCTATTTTCTTTACTAAATGTGTTGCAGTTCATTGCAGCTAAATTTCCAAGTTCTTTGACACAGGTGCCTGCTATAGTCTTTTTAATCTGGTGTCAAGCATATTGAAACAAGTTAAGAATTATAAACAATACTGTGTTTAGTTTAAAAACTAAATGTATGTATTTGTTGATGAAATTTAACTACACTATAGGTGGTGAGCTTCATTTTCTCCAAATTGGAGGAACTTGTGATGATATTGATGAAGCTGATATTCTGGTAGATGGATCCCTTTCCAAAGGAATAGAGCCATCTTTAGAAGGTTCCAGGCCTTTATCAAATCCTTCAAGTCCTGGTATTTCAGGTAAGATACTAAATTTTTAAATAATTAAAAATACTCTTGTAATCTTTCTTTCTTAACTCCTCTGCCCCCTCCTTCTTCTTTTAAATAATAAAGTCTAGATTGCTCTATTTATAAAGACATTCTTTGACAAGGATCATCATCATCATCATTATTATTATTATTATTATTATTATTATTATTATCATTATTATTATTATACATTATATATAATTACTTTTCTAGTAGTTAAAAAAATGTTAAAAACTTGCCAAAGAAAGAACTTGAGTTTCATAGATTATTTAGTGTAGATGAGGTTTGTCTAGGGAATAAAAACATGATTTCTCTTACATTTTGTAAATTACATTTTATTTAATTATTCATTTATTTTGTGTGTGTGTGTTTGTCTGTCTGTTTGTATGGATGCATTCCATAGCACTTGTGTGGAAGGTAGAGAAAAACTTGTAGGAGTTGATTCTGTCATATGAGTCCTGGCACTTAATCCAGTCCCTTGGTTTGGCAGTAGGGAGTTTTAACCACTGAGCTATCTCATCTGCCCTTTTTTCTCAATAGATAGCTTTTAGTTTAATTAAGGAGTACAATGTGAAAGAGAGGGTCATTGGGGCTGGAGAAGGTTCAGTGGTTAAGAGCACTTGTTGCTCTTCCAGAGGACTAGAGTTCAGTTGCCAGCACTGATGTCGGACAGTTTACAACAGTCTGTAATTTTACCTCCAGTAGATCTGATACCTCTGGTCTCCAAGGATACCTGTGCTCACATGTACCTACATAAAAACATGCCTCCATGGAACATTAAGTCTAGAATCAGTGGAGTGAGTAATAATCTTAATAGTACATGCAATTAAATAGCTAAAAGACATTCTTACTTTAGAGGTATATTTACATTGTCATCACTCTATCTCAAACTCCTGCATAGATAGCATTGTGTGTGTGTTGTTTTTGCTGTTCACAAGCTCCACAGGCACTCCAGTTCAAGGTCTGCCAATATTGCCATGGCTGTATTCACACTTCACCTAGGTCTCCAGACAAGGGGCAGGTTGGCTGTCTCTACTGGCCAGCTAGTTACTTTTGCCTTTTGTTCTCATCCATGATTAAACAGACCTTGGCTGTTGTTTTAAATTTTTAAATAGATTATAAAAAGGCATTCCTTATATAATTGCTGCTTCTTTGCACTTACTTTGTAAACAGCATGTTGTCAAAGTTAATCACTGATCTGAGAGTGGTGGTTTGCGGTTTAGTACCATTGGTTTTGTTGCCCTTAGTTATTTGCTCTTTTCTAACAGACTGTTTTTGGGAGTACTGAGTCTGAGCTGTCCCATTGCCAGTGCTGGTTAGTGTAGAATAGAGATTCCTTAGTCTACTTTATTCACTTTTCATGCATCTGGCAGTATTGTATTTTGAATAGACAAAACCATAAATTAATATAACATTTTTTCCTTTTTTTCTTAAATCTGTCTCAAATACTGCATTCACTACTATTAAGGAGTTGATTTATTGGTGGACCAGCCTTTCACACTTGAAATCTTGACATCTCTAGTCGAGCTAACTCGATTTGAGACACTGACTCCACGATTTTCAGCAACTGTTCCTCCATGTTGGGTAGAAGTTCAACAAGAACAGCAGCAAAGGCGGCACCCTCAGCATCTGCATCAGCAGCACCATGGTGATGCTGCTCAGCATACCCGGACTTGGAAACTGCAGACTGACAGGTATATGCCTTCTCCAAGGGGCTTCACTTTAAACACTGGTTAGAAGTAACATGAACCTGGTGCAGTGGTGCATACCTGTGATCCTAGCAGAGAGGGACACAGAGGCAGGTGAATCTCTGTGAGTTCGAGGCCAGCCTGGTCTACAGGGTGAGTTCCAGGATAGCCAAGGCTACACAGAGAAATCCTGTCTCAAAAAATCAAAAAAGAAGTAATATGGAGTTCCTAGTTATGTTACCATTTTTCTTAGTACTGTAGTATTAATAACTTTCTCCCTTGCATTTGTCATTTGATTTTAGATGTTCCTGTATTATTTTGTGCTATTGGATAATATAATGAAAGGCGTCACTATTTATTGTTTGATAGTTTACAGATTTTTTTTTTCCCCACAGCTGAGGACCGAACCCAGGGCCTTGCGCTTGCTAGGCAAGTGCTCTACCACTGAGCTAAATCCCCAACCCTGAGTTTACAGATTTTTAAAAAAGATTTATTTATTATGTATACAGTGGTCTACTTTCATGTACATCTGCACACTAGAAGAGGACATCAGATCTCATTATAGATGGTTGCATGCCACCATGTGGTTGCTGGGAATTGAACTCAGAACTTTTGGAAGAACAGCCAGTGCTCTCAACCTCTGAGCCATCTCTCCAGGCCTGTTTACAGATTTCTTTAGCAAATATTTAAATATGTATGTGTAAAAACAGTAACTGTTATAGACACTGGTACTGTAGTACTTGAGAAAGTCATATTTTAGTGAGCATCAGACATTGGATAGATATCCTGTGCTATATAGTCATAGTTCAAAGATGGCTTTGATTAGACTTGCCTAGGGGCTGGGGAGGGGACAAGATATATGAGTAAACACTGGAGTGCACGTGCAAGAGAAAGCACCCTTTGAAAGCTCTGTACAGAGATACTGATTCAGGGGACATGCAAGTATAAAACCCCTGATGTGTTTTTGTGACTTCTAGAGTTAAAAAAACGTTGTTGTAGGAGGGTTGTGAATGTAGTAGAGAGTAGTAGGAAGTAAGTTTCAACTTCTGCATTGTAGGAGATGAGGGTGTTAGAGGGTTTTGAACACAGGAAGAAAGCTCTGATAACTCTTTGAGTGTTCTGTTAGGAATCAACAGGTGGCTCTAGTTGTGGACTGTGGTGATGGTATGGTATCAGCAGATGCAAAGGCTTTAGTTTGTGCTGATGGTACCTTAGCAGATAATAGTAACAACAGAGGCAATGAAAAGAGTAGTTGGGAGTCTGGATATAAAATTAATTAATTAATTTTTGAGACAAAGTTCCTCTGTGTAGCCCTGGCTGTCCTGGACTCACTTTGTAGGCCAGGCTGCCTCAAACTCACAGAGATCTGCCTGCCTTTGCCTCCCTGAGTGCTGGGATTGCAAGGGTGTGCCACTGCCTGTATCCCTCACCTCTTTTTTAAGGATGTGATGTTTTTATATCTCAATTTTGTCTAGTACTCTTTGTATCCCAGTGTGGCAGCTGGTTCCTCCTGTTTCCCCATCTTGAGTTCTGTGTTAATAGGTGTGCACCACCACACCCTGGTTGAGCAATATTAGTATTTGTTGGGATATGCAAAGAAGTAGAAAAGGTGATGTGATGCCAATGATACTACTATGTATGAAGGAAGAGTTGTGCTTTACTGAGTGTTTTTCACCTTGTCTGACAGCAACAGCTGGGATGAGCATGTATTTGAATTGGTTCTACCTAAAGCCTGTATGGTTGGACATGTGGACTTCAAATTTGTTCTGAACTCGAACATCACCAGTGTCCCCCAGATACAAGTGACACTGCTGAAGAACAAAGCTCCAGGTCTAGGGAAAGCCAATGGTGAGAGGGGTCAGAATTATTATTGGGGAACCTTGTCTGGTGGCTGGTGTCTTTACAGGAGCTAATTGTCAGCTTGACTGTGTTTCTGGGAACTCTTCTGCTTCCCAGAGCTGTTTGTCTTTTTTTTTCATTTTTCTTTTCTAAATCACTTAGAGTCAGAGTCATCTAAAGGACATTTTGGATTTTTCCAGTAACTCAGTAATTTGGCAAATTTATGATGGTGAAGAGTTTAATCATGTCTTTTGTCATGTGACATTAGTACCACTTCTGTGACTGCTAGTTTTATTCTTTGTCTTTCTATAGGAAGACTTGATGGCAAGAAAAACTGTTTTGGAAATTATTATTTGAAAGTAATCGATCATGCTAGCATTTTACATAATGCTAGAAATAATAACCAATTTTTCATGTGTTTACCATATTAGGAGCTAGATATTACTTCTTAGTGTTTTTTTTCTTTTCTTTTCTTCATTTCCCTTCCTTTTTTCTTTAAAAATTCATTTTAAAAATTGAGAATAAATTCAGTGTAAAACGGCAACATTCTAGTCTGAAAATGTTCCTTTACCAGAATATGTGTGTGTGTGTATGTGTGTGTGCATACGTATGTAAGGTGTGTGTGTTTGTCTGTGTATCTGTGTATTCTTTTGACATTTTCATTTAATGACTCTAGGACTTAGGCAGTTGGCATTTTTAATGCTTTGTAGGTATTTGTACTGTGCAGCTTAGGGAAGAACATTTAATTAATTGCCAACAAATTGCATCTTCAGGCAGTTATTACCATTTGTAGAGGGGAAAATATAGAAAACAACTGAGTTTAATTTTCTCCTTGACAACTATAGTATAGCATCTATGGTGAAAATGTTAGTAGTTCCCTGTTTAGAAGAAGGTTTTAGATTTATAGGCACAAAACTTATTGCTACTAAGCGAAATTAAGTTTACTAATATTTTTATCCTCTAGAAACAGCAGTAGATAGGCAGATCACCTTTCCTTTGTCTCCAGCTCTTAACATTGACGTGGAACAAAATGGGAGCCCGTCCCTGGTTGATTTGAATGAAGAAATGCAGCACATGGATGTAGAGGAGCCACAGTGTGAGTCCAACCGCAGAGCTCTTGTCTCTGGCAGTCAGAGCGCAGTGATCTAATGCATCCTATTCAGAAAGACTTCCTTGTGGCTTGCAAAATCTTTAAGAATATGATTTTTAAAAGTAACCTGTAATTATTCTGCTTTGGCAATGTGCTGTAACTCTCAGCTTACGTTTGCAAATATAGCTGCACTAATACTTGCGTAGTCTTTAATGCCTTACAATTTGAAATTAAGTTGTGATTCTATAGATCCTTTCTTGAAAATCAAGGTGAAATATCAAGTGAGAGTGAAAAACAACACAGATAATTGATTATAATTCCTTAGCATGGTGATGATTTGTTTGAACACATTCTGTGTATTGTATTTGTGTAGTGATAAAACATGTAAATGGGATGGATATATCTTTTGTGGATTTTCAGTAATACACTGAAAGAAAAATATGTATTTTTCTTTTTAGGTCTTAGGTTATGCCCATTTTTAGAGGATCATAAAGAAGACATTCTGTGTGGCCCAGTGTGGCTTGCTAGTGGTCTTGATCTGTCAGGTCACGCTGGAATGTTGACATTGACAAGCCCCAAACTTGTTAAAGGTGAAGTAACTTATTTTATAAAAGCAGAATAAATAATACCAGCATAATATAAAAAATGCTTTGAAAATTGATCACACACACAAAAATGATGTTTCATTTGGAACTTCGATTAGAATTTCCATCAGCTTCCTATGTGTGGTTATCACTCATAATAAGTGACTCCAGGTGTTTGAGGTTGTTGTGTCTCTGAGATAGGGTCGTGTAGGTTCATCACAGTTCTGTGCCTTAGGAAATTTCAGGTTAATGTAGGGTTCAGCACCATGCAGTGGGTGCTTTTGAAACATAAACCCCTAGGTAAAGGTAAGTTCTGTATGTACAAGTCCCATTGTACTTAAGGACTGTATGCCATTTTTTCATTAAAGATTTGAGATTCTAGACGGGCACAGTGACGCAGGCCTGCAATCCCATACTCGGGAGGCAGAGGCAGGTGTATCTCTTGAGTTTTGAGGCCAATCTACAATGTGAATCTAGGACAGCCAAGGCTACACAGAGAAACTGCAGCTCAAAACCGACAAACAAACAAACAACCAAATCAAAATAAGACAAAACAAAGCAAAAAAAAAAAAAAAAAAAAAAGATTTGAGATTCTGTGATGTATTTGGATTCATTTTGGGAAGTAGTGGTACTTAAAACCAAATCTATATAAATTAGCTTTGTAATGAAAAAAAAAATCCTTACATAAAACGGAAATGTGTCACATGGCATTTCTCAGGAAACAGTGTTCAGCTTTTTGTTGTTGTTTTTCTAAGCAAATTTCTCCCATGGCTTTTGGGTGGCGTCGGGGAGCGGGGAAGAGACAGGGTCTCTACATAGCCCTGGTATTCATTATGTAATCCAGGCTGGCCTGGAACTTTGAGATCCAGCTGCCTCTACCTCCTGAGTGCTAGGATTAAAGCTATGTCCCACCACATCTGGCCCTCATGATCTTTAAAATGATGGAAGCAGCGATTGCAGAATTCTAATGGAAGAGTAAAGTATGAGTTTTGTCAAAGAAACGTTTGAAACAGAAATGAGATGGAGAGTCGCATCAGATCCTGGTAGACTGGTGTATCAGTTAAGAAGAGTGGAACAGCACTGGAGCGCCTAGAGTCTGAAGACCAAGTGTAGTGTAGTTCAGCACTAGAGCCTGGCGGGGATGAAGAGAACAGCATGTAGTTTTTGCAGCTATTAAAAGATTTAGTACCTGCTGCAGCAGTTGTCTGATAGTTTGTTAGTTAGGCATATTTATTTGAAGATGTTTTTGCAATGTATTTTACATTATAGATGGGATCTGTGATCTCAATTTAGTTATAACACACTAGAGTGCGCTATTGGATTATTAACTGTAGAATGCTTTCTTGATGACAGACACATTTACAGGGGTTTTAGTTAATGTGACGGTTTAGGCAGTATTATGTATGAGAAGAAACTGAGCCACATGAAGGTATTTGTCTCATGCCTGAAAGGGGTACATTTATTACCAAAAACCTGGTAGTTAAATCAAGTTTTTCTGAATTGAGGTAAAGATATGTCTTTGATTTTTAACTATAACTATTAAAAAGCATTGTGCATGTATTTACACACATATATGCATGGACATATGAAGATTAGATAAGGGGTATAGAGGTGGCTTAAGAGACCACATGGATCAATACCAGCACCATGACAGGCTGCTCATAGCTATTTGTAACTCCCAATAGAAGGGCTTGAACACCCTCTGTCCTCAAGACAATGAACACACACTCATAAGGACATACTGAGACACACATAAACACATAGTAACAGATAAAAACAATCATTTAAAAAAAAGGACGGCTCTATAGATCATAGATCACACGCTACCAAAGTCATTTGCTGACAGTAGTCCTTTATAGACAATTTACTTTTGTTTGTGTTTTTCTATAGTTTACAAAATTTCTTCCATTTTAATAATGTTACTGGAAGAGATATGTCCAATGATTTCTTTAGTCTCAATTTTCTGAGACTCTTATAAAGCTTTTTGCTTTTTTTTTGTTTTGTTTTTTCCTATCATACCAAAGATGTCCCATTATGTAATGAGTATAAATTGAGATTTCTGGCCTTTTTAATTTTTCTTTTGTGGACTCTTTTGGCATAAGTTATTCATCTCTTCACTCCTCCAGGTATGGCAGGAGGGAAGTACCGGTCATTTTTAATACATGTCAAAGCAGTGAATGAAAGAGGAGCAGATGAGATGTGCGGCAGTGGCATGCGGCCTGTTGTGAGACTTCCATCTCTGAAACACCAGGGTCACAAGGGCTACTCACTTGCTTCTCTCTTGGCAAAGGTTGCAGCAGGCAAGGTATGAACTTGATTTTGAACAGGACTTGACTGTGGCTTAGGTTTGTTGGAAGATGTGCTTCTCTTGGTTGATAGGTTGTTTGCTGCTTAGTCTATTTCTAATTTTTCTTTGAAGTTGTTTCAGAGTATATATAATTATAATTAAGAGAATGTTTTTAGTTAACTTTGGATAAATAATTAGCTTTTATAAATTGTATTCAACAGGGAGTAATTTTAGAAGGTACTTCCCTTTAAACTCAGGACTTTTTTTGTTCTTATGGCAGCCCCTTCCACCAGCAAGCAAGTTGAAAAACAGTAAACAACAACTAACAGTGAGTCCCAGGACAGGTAGGGCTACACAAAGAAACCCTGTCTTGAAAAGCCAGAAAAAAAATCAACCAACCAACCAACCAACCAAACAAACAAACAAAAAAGCCCTAACACTAGGGAGTCAGAAATCCTGTGACATGCTATCTCTTCTCTCTGCCAGAAGAGAGTGTAAGCATCCTCAAGGTTTCCAAAGCTTCAGGGAGCCTGGAGTTGTCATTTTGGGAGGACTCTTTGGGGTTCTGCCTGGTTGTCCATCTTAGTGACTAGTGGAGCGTGGCCATTTTGTTTGGAGAACATGATACTTCAGTGGCACACAAGGCCTCTTGGACTATATTTCAGCTTTGCTATGTTGGCCTTGGGCAACTGCTTTAGCTTCATCTTGTTCCTTCCAAAAGAGAACCACATCTCATTGGCACTGTTTTTGATTTGAATCTGTCAACCAGGACCTTGAGATTCTTCTCATTATAGTTGGGGTCTACCTCAAAATGTTTTTGTTTTGTTTTGTTTTTTGTTTTTTTAGTGCCTGGTGCTACTTTCAGGTGAACCCAGGGTGTTCATCTCAATTGTCTCCGTTGGAGTTGCTTCCATCTTGGCTGCAACTCACTTGAGTTCAGTTTGTCAGTTTTCTTTCTTTTCTTTTCTTTTTCTTTTTTTTTTTTTTGGTTTTTTTCAAGACAGGGTTTCTCTGTGTAGCCTTGGCCATCCTGGACTCACATTGTAGACCAGGCTGGCCTTGAATTCACAGCGATCCACCTGCCTCTGCCTCCCCAGTGATAGGATTAAAGGCGTGTGCCACCACGCCCGGCTACCAGTTTGTCAGTTTTCAATGGTTATTTTCTACAGGCATGCAACTTCTTCATAGTTGTTTAAGTATAGATTTTTCTGAACTTGGGTTTATTTCTTTATCATGTTTTTTTCTTTTTTTCTTTCTTTTTGTTGTTGTTGTTGTTTTGTTTTTGAGACAGGGTTTCTCTGTGTAGCCTTGGCTGTCTTGGACTTCCTTTGTAGACTAGGCTGGCCCTGAACTCAAAGTGAACCACCAGCCTCTGCCTCCTCATTATTATTCTTAAGAAACACTAGCAGCAGTATCAGTAGAACCCCATCACCTTGTAGTTCCATTGGTCATCCAGTTTTTCAGTGAGTTTATCAGAGTTAATCCTCAAAGCAATTCTGAGTTAGGTTAAGTAGGAGATAGTAGGCCAAGCAGAGGCTATTTGTTAGAATTCTGTAGCTGCGGATTGGACTCAGAATTTTAGTTGTATAATTTTTAATTGTTGAGCTTTAAAAATCTTGACTATATTTTTCCTGCCCAGCACTTGGGAGGCAGAGGCAGATGGATCACTGTGAGTTTGAGGTCAGCCTGGTCTACAAAGTGAGTCCAAAACAGCCAAAGCTTCATAGAGAAGCCCTGTCTTGGGAAAAACAAAACAAAACAAAACAACAACAATAACAACAACAACAATAACAAAAACCCAACCAAATGTGGTTGAAAAGTAGGCATTAACCATTTGAATCTGAAACTTATTTTTCGATACTTGGAATCTTATCTTTTATTTTATATTTTTAGTTTCTTTTTTTTTCTTAAATCATTGTTGTTGTTAAATTACTTAGGAAAAATCATCTAATGTTAAAAATGAAAATTCAGGAAGTACTCGTAAGTCTGAAAATCTTCGGGGTTGTGACTTACTTCAAGAGGTCTCTGTCACCATTCGGAGATTTAAGAAAACTTCAGTTCCTAAGGAAAGGTAATCACATTTCATTAGTTTGCTATTCTTTTTCCTGTTTATTGTTTTGAAATAGGTCTCAGATGCTTCTAGGCTAATATTGAATTGATTCTCCTGCTTCCAACTCTTATATTCTAGTATTTAAGGTGTGCCTTATGGCAATTCTGCTACATTATAGTAAAAGTATAAATAAACATGATTGAACTTCTTTTACCTGGTAGTATTTGCTTTGTCTTTTTTTTTTTTTTTTTAAAGTAAATTACAGTGGCTCAGGATATTATTAATTCCCTTCACTGTTGTATCCCTGGTCTTTATATAGTACTTTCTGTGTAGGTTGAATGACTTGGTGAGAAGTATAAGAAGCATGATTTAAGGACACAGTATTGTAAACTTGTTTCCTTTAAAGCAGAATACAGATTCTGTACCCCAAGTAGGAAGCTGTAAGCATTTTTATTCTTTCTCTATTTTCCTCCTTTGCTTTGTTAGGGCCTTAAAAATGCTGATAAGTCCTCTACTACTGCAATACATCCCAGCTCTGAAAGCTTTATTTTTGTTATTCATTATTTTAGATGAAACACTATATAACCCTCCATGTTGCTTAGCAGTAGTCTGCCCTCTTTTCACTTGTGTAAATACATTGTAATGGATTTGTAATTTTTCTTTTTAGAGTTCAGCGGTGTGCCATGTTACAGTTTTCAGAATTCCACGAGAAGCTTCTTAACACTCTTTGTAGAAGATCAGATGACACACAGGTCACAGAACACGCTCAGAGTCTTGTGTTGGATGCTCTCTGCTGGTTAGCTGGTGTTCATTCAAATGGACCTGGCAGGTTAATAATTAAAATTTTGCTTTCCTTAATGATTGTCTTTTGGCTGTTACGATTCAGATTCCAAAATGAGTCTGTTTGCTCTTATTTTGCAGCTCAAAGGAAGGAAATGAGTGCCTACTTTCAAAAACACGAAAATGTCTTTCAGACATTGTACGTGTTTGCTTCTTTGAGGCAGGACGAAGTATAGCCCATAAATGTGCCCGATTTCTAGCCTTGTGCATTAGGTTGGTGTGTTTTTATTTGAAAGCATACTTTGTAATTGTATCTGCAATTTGTTGCTCATACCGTGTCTATAATGGGATTTGATTCTCACTAAGTGCATGAGTAACTTTTCAACAGTTGATGACTGTTAGGTCCTAAAGAAGAATTAGGGGCTCTTAGGGTAACATGCAATGTTAAATAAATCTGCTATGCTTACTTACTCTGTGAGAATTAATTAATTCTTACTGCTTGATTGTCCACTGCCTTATTCTTGTTATTTAACCATCTTGCTGAGTCTTCTATCATTATGCAGCTGTAAAACCTGACACTTAGCCATCAAGAAAGTATTTAGATGAATGGCATCTGCTCATTAGCTCTTCTTAGTAATGGCAGTGGTCTAACCTGGGAGAAAACTCTTGGTGCCTTGGCTTTTTAATAATTTTCTAAAGTACTATGCCAAGTTTAAGGTTGATTTTACATAATAAATAATGTCTTTAAATTCTTTATTTCCTAATAAACAATTTTCCAGTAATGGCAAATGCGACCCCTGTCAGCCTGGATTTGGATCAGTTCTGTTGAAGGCTTTACTTGAAAATATGTGCTTTTTACCAGCAGCAGCAACTGGTGGTATGTAAAATTACTTTAATAACAAGCATTTTACAGTTATCTTGTTCTTATTCTATGATTTTCTGTAGTTTCTCTGGGTTATTAAATTTTTTGTTACTGGGTATGTTTGTGTGTAGGTGTACCTATTTGGGCAGGTACATTTGGGGGTGGGGGTCATCAGAGAATCTTAGGTATAATTTCTCAAAAATGTTGTCCAGTGCCTTACAGTGGTTTGAGGCAGTGGTACACACCTTTAATCCCAGCACTTGGGAGACAGAACCAGGCAGATGTCTGAGTTCTAGGCCAGCCTAAAATAGAGTGAGTTCTAGGACAGCCGAGTAAATGATTGCAGTTTTTCTTCTTACTGACTTGTTTTGGAACATTCCACCTTTGTTTTTACTGTCTTATCAAAACTTTTCAAACATAACTATGTTGCTAAGAGACGCCTTAGCGAGACTACAGCCAAGGGTCATTCAGATGGTTTTACCACCAAGTTCCATTCCACTTGTTAATAAAAACATAGCTAAGGGTTAATCATAGTTTATATTATGACTTACAAATAAAGTGTTTAAGAAAGCTCCAGATAGTGACAGAAGAGCTAAGAAAAAATTCTTAATTCACAGATGTTTGACATAATGACATTGATCTTTGATAAAGAGTGCACATGGGTACTGATACCAGCCTGATGACTTAAGAATGATGGTTCAAGATTGATGACAACATTATTACTCTGCATCCTGTATTTTAAATTATGTATGCCTGACTAACTTCCTTGAATAAAAAAAAAATAATGTAACGACAAAAACACTCCGTTTCCAAAAAAGGTGTATAAAAACCTAACTCGCTTGCCTACAAAATGTACTCAGATTCAAACACTAGCCCTGGTTTTTCTCTGTTTGCCAATCTTTGTCCACCGACGCTTCGAGAACCCCTGTCTTCAAGTACCTATACCTGACTGAGACAGTTCGTGACAGAGGGAAGTAACTCTGAATTTATGCTCTGATTTCTACAGTTGTCCACAAACAACATACACACACACACACACACACAGACACAGAGTTGGATCTTTGCACTTGTGCTGTGTCATTTGCATTCACAAGCACATACATATAGACACAGTAAATAAATGTAATTAAAAAATAGTAATTACTCGCAGTAAATAAGAGGCACAATAAGTTTCAGGGCATCTTGACTTTTTTTTTTTTTAGTTGTTTATTGACTATAGATAATATGTTACACACAGATTACAATGCCAGAAATGCTAGAGAGATGTCATAGATAAATAAAATAGTTCAGATGCCACCACATGTGCATATGTATTATGTTTCATTGAGAGTGGCCATGGCAAACTGAGTCCCTAAAGGCCCTGTGAAGATTTTATAGAAATGCTTCTCAGAAATAATTATAGTTACTAAACAGGAATTTTCAAAGCTCTCCCCTCTAATAGTACATATATAAGGTGATAAGACTTTTGTATATGTTCTTTTGCTATTACTGTGAAGGAATACAGATTTAGCTTTTAAATTGTGTGTGTGTGTGTGTTGGTAGAGATACATCTGTTTTTATTTTATATGAGCATATATTACGTATGCTGTGTCGTAGGAGGCCAGGAGGGAGCATCAGATCCTCTAGAGCTAGAGTCATGGGATTGTGAGCTGCCATAAAGATACTAGGAACCAAGCCTAGGTTCTGTGTAAGAGAAACCAGTGTTCTTAACTATTGAGCTGTCTCTACAGTCTAATGTGTTTTATAGGCATTTCTCACAGTTCTAGTCTGTGTATTCATTTATTTGTTTCTCTAAATTTGAGACAGAATCTCATGTAGCTTAGGCTTTCTTTGACCTTAAACTTACAGTCTTGCTGATCCTACTTCTCAGGTGAAAGAAAGAAATAGAGGAATTCCTAAACTGCAACTTTTTAATACAGTTCCTTGTGTTGTGGTGACCCTCCAGCCATAAAATCACTTCATTACTACTTCATAACTACAATTTTTGCTACTGTTTTGAATCATAATCTAAATATCTGATAAGCAGGATTTCTAATATGCAACCCTCAAAGGGATTGCTCCTCTCAGATTGAGAACCACTGATATAGCATTTTACATTCTTTTGCTCATCGCAGTAACCTCTGATCTCTCACAGTTTCTTATGGATTGGTTTTAGAGGTCGGTTGCTGACATTCTGGCATGTACTTAGTACTAAAATTTCTTTGCTAAGTCATCTAATGTGCTGGGGTCCACTTCCTCATGCTGTATAGGTTATACCCGACTGACATTTTTGAGTGCTGTTCCGTTCATTTGCGGTGTGTACTGCTTGAAGCTCACAGCCATCAAGTTTAAGTATTCGGAATGATTTTGTATAGAGGAGCAGTATTTTAAGAAGGATGATTTAACATTTTCAGTCTCTGCTTTTGTGGCTATTCACAAGTGCTTTCCTTACCATTAATATACCGTTTGCTTGTTTGTTAGACAGTGCCTCTATGTGGCCACAGCTATTCTAGAACTTGTTGTATAGACCAGACTGGTCCTGAAATTTGCCTGCCTTTGCCTTCTGAGTGCTAGGATTAACAGTGTGTTTCATTATGCCTTGCACATTGTTATACTCTGGTTTTTTGAGACAAGGTTTCTCTGTGTAGCCTTGGCTTGCTCTGTAGACCAGCCTATTCTTGAGTTTGCTTCTGCCTCCTGACTGGGATCAAAGGATGCACGCATCACCACACCTGACTTGATATACTTTTTAACATCAAGTTTGATTAATATATCTCCAGAAAAATGTTATATATTCCTTAGGAAAATATTTCTGTATCTGTGGATGTTAGAGCATGCGTGCTACAGTGAACATGTAGGGATCAAGATAATGTACAGTGTTGGTTCTGGGAACTGAACTCACTTTGTCAGGCTTGCTGGCAAGTGCTCATTCCTACTGTATTGTTTTACCAGCCCTGGAATTCTTAATTTAAGAGTCTTTCTCAGGATGATGTTTATATTATTAGTATCCTAGAACTCTTATTCTTTCTTCCTAAATTGTTAAAGATTATCTTTCTACAATAAGGAAGTATCTTTCTAGTAAAAGTAGCTGAATTTATAAATATTTAACTAAAGTTTTTGTATGCTAGAGATGAAGGAGAAAAAGGCATGGCTTTGTTCTTTCTAGGGTCTGTCTATTGGTATTTTGTACTGCTGAATTATGTTAAGGATGAAGACTTGGCTGGATGCAGTACGGCTTGTGCAGCTTTACTCACTGCTGTGTCCAGACAGTTGCAGGACAGGCTGACACCACTGGAGGCTCTACTGCAAACAAGGTATGTTTAACATCTTAAAGTATGAACAATGGGCACAGAACTCTTCATTTCTTGGTGTGCCTAAAACAATGTATTACCTTAAAAAGGATATTCAGTTTGTGCTAAACATTCTTCTTAATGTGATTAGTCTAGGGTCCCCTTTCCCATGTTTTCTCAAGAACTATTCCCTTCAGCTATTAGTGGCAGTCCGTATTTATTCAGAGAGCTAATTATAGTTTTTTATTTTGTGTTTATATATGCTTTTTCCTGCAAAATGTCTTTGTACCACATGCACGGTGCTTGTAAAGGCTAGAAAAATGTGTTAGATTCCCTGGACCTGGAGTTATAGATAGTAGTGAGCTTCCTTTTGGTTCCTGGGCATTGATTCCATGTCCTCTGGAAGTACTGTGAGTTCTTTTAACTGCTGAGGTACTCTTCTGACCCTAAGTGTATTTAACATGTAAAGATACGTTGCTTACTTAATGCAAGAGATACTTGATGTTATTTGTTAGTGGCATAACTTTATAGGTATGACTATGTAACTCACTTGTTACTTTCACCTGAAATTCTTTTGTTTACCAGTTGGATTTTTAAAAAAAGATTTATTTATTTATCATATACACAGCGATTTGCCTGCATGTACATCAGAAGAGGGCCTTAGATCTTATTATAGAGGTTGTGAGCCACCATGTGGTTGCTGGGAATTGAACTCAGGACCTTTGGAAGAGCAGCCAGGGCTCTTAACCTCTGAGCCATCTCTCCAGCCTCCTGCCAGTTGGATTGTAAAAATCTTAACCTAGTGAAATACGAAAAGATTAGATGAAAATTTTTTTTTTTGGTCTTCAGCTTTCTTTCTACCTCGGAACAGGTTTTCTCTGTGTACACCAGGCTAGCCTGGAAACTCAAGAGATTGGCCTGCCCCCCTCAGTGCTGGGATAAAAGGTGTGTGCCACCATGCCTGGCTGTGAAGCCTTAAAAAATATTTTTTTCTTTTAGATTTTATTTTGTTTTACATGTATGGGTGTTTTGCCTGCATGTACATGTATGCACTACATGCATAATTGGTACTCATGGATGCCAGAAGTTGTGTGGCAGAGAACCTGGACCTGGAGTTACGAACGGTTAAGAACCATCATGTGGGTGCTGGTATTCTGCAACAGCAGCGAGTGCTCTGAACCACTAAGTTGTCTTTCCAGCCCCTGGTCTTCAGCTCTTAAAGTTGGGCATTCCTTTATTTAGAGCACTGCTTTTCTGATATGTTTAACTATAAATCCTGATTTTGGTGAAGTTTTCCTTAAAGTGCTTATTCTCGGTATTGGCACTGTAGTGATAGAGTGGGGAAAAAAGAGTGCTTATTTTTTGTTTGATTTGGTTTCTCCCTCCCACACCTCATGACAGTCTTGCTGCATTGGCTGCCAGTTATTTGAATCATTTTTATTGACTCTGCACAGCATTTTGGAATGTAGTTTTTCTGGTGTTCAGTGAATTTGGTGCCCTTTTTTTTTTTGTCAAACTGCTTTGGAAACTAAATGGGTAATTTTTTAAATTAAATGGCTGCGAAGTAAGTTATTTAATACATTATTTTATTTCTCAGATACGGATTATACAGCTCCCCATTTGATCCAGTCCTTTTTGACTTGGAGATGAGTGGTTCTTCTTGTAAAAACGTATACAATAGCAACATTGGTGTCCAGTCAGATGAAATTGATTTATCGGATGTTCTTTCAGGTAGTAACTTCTTTTAGTAAGTGAACAAAACACATATAGTTCTATATTCATACTCAGTTCATCTTTTTAAATGTTATATATTAAGTTTAAATTACCATCTCTCTTTATTGTAGCTACTCACACTTTTTTTTTTCAGAACAGTAAAGTTTTTGGTTTTTTGTTTTAAGAACGTAATCATAATTTCTATGAAAATGTTAAAACCATTTGATTTAACAGCTCAATTTCTTTGTCCTTTCTCAAAAACAAAAAACTCTATGAGGAATACAGGTTGAGTATACACAATTTGAAAATCCAAAATCTGAAATGTTTGACTATCATGTTAGTGGTCAAAAAGTTTCAGAATTTCTGATATTTCAGAATTGCAGTGTACAGATCCTTTATAGTGAAGTATTCATGTATTAAAATTAAAAAGCAGTTTTCAAAATTAAAATAAGTCATGATCCAATAGAATTTCTTTTTGCAGTCAATAAATCCTATATATTGCAATTCAGTGTGGTTTTACTGCTCAAAAGATTTAATTTGATACATGCTGTTTGTTTCTTATTACTATGAATGCCTACCAATTTGTTTTCATTCAACTCTGCTTTTATATGAAGGAAGCTAGTTTTTCTGCTGATGTTCTTTTTTAATGTGTCCTTTGTTAAAGTAGTGTATGAGATTGTGTATTTTATGCTAATTAAGTTTGGCATAATTGTCACGATTATTGCTACTTCATACCTTTTGTAGATTATCTTTTCATGTAATTTTTTTTTTCTGCACTAGGAAATGGAAAAGTCAGTAGTTGCACAGCTGCTGAAGGAAGTTTCACATCTCTCACTGGACTTTTAGAAGTTGAACCCCTGCACTTTACTTGCGTGTCAACTAGTGATGGAACCAGAATAGAAAGGGATGATGCAAGTACGTTTACTGGTATATACCTTCTTTTATTACATTTTTTGTGCAATAATATAAAAAATGATATGGAGGTATTTAAATTCAAGAATATAATATATATGTAAAATTTACATCTCTTTTATACTATAAGTAGAAGACCTATGCCGGAGGGTCTATGTGTGGAGGGGCTACTATGAATAGTTTTCTATTCAAGTTCATGTTTTTTTCCCTGTTACCGAGTAAGGCACTCCCTTAAATCCTTTTATTTTCATGTATATGAGTTTTAAAAAATTTATTATGGGAAATATCAACCAGAGTGAAAACAGAAGGAAGAGTAAGGTAGGCTACATCTTCCCATAACTATCTTCAACCATTAGATGATGGCCAGTTGTGTTTATGATTTTGATATCCTAATGCTACCTGTTACTCTTAAACTTAATAGTTGTTTTGGTTGGGTTTTACCTGCCTATAATCTGTGGAATCCACCCTGGGCTTTATAACAAGAATCTGTTTTAGTAAGGGATTGCAAGTGTTGAAGTGATGAAATAGGAAACATTAGGGAATGTGCTGGTATTGATTAGATAAACAGTTTGACCTAATGAGTATGTAAGTTGTGCATATGTTTATCATTAAAATTTTTTTCTCTGCCCTTCCCTTACATTATATGATTAATCTATGTTTATAGTTCTAATTTGACACAAAGATTTAAACATTTTATTGTTAAGAATATTTTGTATTTTGGCCTGAGTTTGTATTTCCTTTGTAGAAGGTCTTGAATAGTATCTTGAAATGATTTTACTGGGAAGCTTACTCAAGCAGGTGACATTTCAACCTTTTCATTAAGTTAACAGGCCAAGGTGAAGCTCTGTGGGAGAGCACTTGCCAAGTGTGCTCAAGAATCTGGATTAAGCCGGGCGTTGTGATGCGCACCTGTAATCCCAGGAATGTAGGAGGCAGAGGCAGGCTGATCTCTATTAGTTGGAGGTCAGCCTGGTCTACAAAGTGAGTCCAGGACAGCCACGACTGTACAGAGATACTTTGTCTTGGAAGGACAAAAGAAATTAACAAATAAACCTGGAGAGATGGCTCAGAGGTTAAGAGCACTGCTTGCTTTTCCCAAAGGTCCTGAGTTCAATTCTCAGCAACTGCGTGGTGGCTCACAACCGTCTGTGATGAGATCTGGTGCCCTGCAGACATATGTGCAGGCAAAACACTGTACACTTAAATAAATAAATATAATTTAAAAAAATCTGGATAAAGTCCTAACTGCCAAAGAAACAAATTTTTAAAAAAATCATCCAAACCACAGTTTCCAGGAGAAGGCACAGAAGTTTAGGATTTTGGATTTTGCCTATAGAAGGGATAGAGTTTTAAAAGAATTTTAGTTTATTTTACTGTGTTTCCCTTCAAATTTTGTTTTGTACCTTTTCTTTGTGGAAGTCGACACTAAATTTAGAGCATGTAGTGTGAGGATGATACTTGAGATTTAAAATACATATATATGAATTGAGGTCCTAGAAAGGTCAAAATTGCTTTGTTTTCCTACACTATAGTAATTTCATAACGTTTACAAAAAACTCTTAACTTAGAAATCATGGTCTTTTCTTAGAACCTGTCATGATATTAGGTATCAATTAAAAAAAATTTAATGTTTGAGTTAGTAATGTTTTGAAGAGGTTAAAAAATAGAAAATTATTGAGACATTTGAGATGGCTCAGGGAGCAAGAGCACTGGCTCCTCCTGTGTTGGAGGATCCATGTTTTGTTTCTAGCCCCTATCTGATGTCTCACAACTTAATAAAGTTCTGGGGGATCTGACACCTTCATTTAGTGTTCATTGGCATTAGAAATACATGTGGTAGATGTACTCATCATATATAAAGGCAAAAGTACATATAAAAATACAGCTCTAAAAATGTAATGATCAAATATTGTCTGAAAAACTATTCTTTGTATCGCTGGTTCATTCCCATTTGTGAAGTGTCAGCAAAACGACGTCTCTTTCTCCCCATAGGTAGTCTGTGCATGTTTATTTTTTACAAATACAGCTTTTGATAAACATTGTCAAATTACCTGAGGTTTGCTATTTTCGGGCTAGATTAATGAGTAACTTTACTTCCTCACTTTATATTCATTATTTATAAATGAGATGATAACAATATCTCACACACATAATAATATACTAGCAACTAATATTCTGCTTAATCAACACTATCGTTTTGAAGAGTTAATGAGTTTGTATAAGTTGCATGTTTACAGTGGCTCTGCTTCTGAACCCAGTTCTACCAATGTGAGCTTTGCTGCTCTGTGTCATGCATGGCATTTGCCTCATATGGTTAATTATATGCTAAGTGTGGAAATTTAATAAGACTGACATTTAGGTGCTGGGATTTGGGAGGCCGAGGAGAGGCAAGTGGGTCTCTGAGTTCAAAGCTAGCATATTCTACAGAGGGAATTCCAGGACTGCCCAGGCTACACAGAAAACTGCCATAGAGAAACAAAAATAATAAATAGGTAGGTAGGTAGGTAGATAGATAGAGAAAGAAAGAAAGAAAGAAAGAAAGAAAGAAAGAAAGAAAGAA
>OU015742.1:85718944-85806901 GCA_907169655.1 Acomys percivali
AGGCAGAAGAATGTCATTTAGTAATGTGTACAAAGTGTGCTGTCGTTACAATAGTTAACCTTCCCCAACGGAACTTTTTAGTAAAAGCCTGTAACAATACAAATACTAAAATATTAGTACTTTATTTGCCTGGCCTTTTATGCTGATAAACTAGAATAAATTACGAATTTAAGTTTTTGTATCAAAACTTAAAAGTATTTTATAAATATTAAGTGGAAAAGTGTTCATTTATAATGCATTCCTTAATTACATTATAATTACATTGAAAAGTGAAATTTTGCTTTTACTGGTGAGAATGCTCATAAATAAGCACTTTGGGCTAGATTTGAATATGTGTAGGACATACTCTTTTGATGCTTTAGTAAGCTTGGGGAGAAAATAAGGCTCTATATGTTATTTATAGTTGTTATCTCTGCTTTTTCTGTAGGTTAACATCAGGAGATTAAGGCTTAGTAATTAACAGCACTTTTTGCTCTTCCAAAGGTCCAAGTTTTAGTCTAGTATATGCATATGGTATTTTACAACTGTCCGTAAATTCACTTCTGGGGATTCTTTGGACCTTTGTAGCACCAGGCATACATGTGGTATGCAGATATGCATTCAGGGAAAACACTCATATACATATAAAATAAGAAAATATTAGCCAGGCATGGTAGTGTGTGCCTGTATTCCCAGCACTCTGGGAGGCAGAGGCAGGCGAATCTCTGTGAGTTCAAGGCCACCTTGGTCTACCAAGTGAATCCTGGATGTCCAAGGCTACACAGATAAACCCTGTCCCGGAAAAAAGTTTCCTTTAAGAGAGCAATTAAACATTTCTATCTTTTTTCTGTTTAATTAATAGCCTTAAAATTAACGTGCTTCTTTTTTTCTCTTCTTCTCTTCTTTCTTCTCTTCCTCCTTCTCCTCCTCCTCCTCCTCCTTCTTTTTTTAAGCTAACACCTTGCTGTGTTACCCTGGCTAGCCTGGAACTCAGAGAAATCCATCTGCTCTGAGTGATGGGATTAATGGCATATGTAGCATGCCCATTAAGTGATGAAGCTTTTTTGATGGCTAAGAGAGAGTGCTCAGTGTTTATATTATATGCGATTATTTGCGTTTTTAAACTCATAAACAGATTTCTTCTATACCAGAAATACTTGTGTGCTGAAAAGTAAATAACTGAAAATTTTTGATTTGGGATTTGTTCCAGGACTCCCTCAGAACTTGAGTATCAGTATTGGTATCACTACATTGCAATGTTCATATGTATATGGTGATACTGGTGATTGAACTCGGGTCTCTGTGCCTTTCAGGCAAGTGCTCTGTCACTGAGTGACATCCTACTTTTTTTTTTTTAAGTTGTATACCGATTATAGTTTTAATGTCAAATTTTGTACTTTGACCATGTATCTTTGTGAGCCTTTTTTCATCCTGGTGTTTTTGTTTTGTTTTTCCTTGTCTTATGCCAGTGAGTTCCTTCGGGGTTACTCCTGCAGTAGGTGGACTATCATCTGGGACAGTTGGGGAAGCCTCGACAGCCCTGAGTTCAGCAGCCCAGGTAGCTTTGCAGTCTCTCTCTCATGCAATGGCTTCAGCCGAGCAACAGCTACAGGTGCTGCAAGAGAAACAGCAGCAGCTTTTGAAGCTTCAGCAACAGGTTGGAGACTATTTGGCTCTTTGTTCATGCTGTCTCTAAACTTCAAAAGCTGAAAAGTACTATAAAAATGACCATTATTTTCATAAAGGAAAGTAGGTTGTCCAATCTGAGCTAATCGTTTTTCAACAAAAAAATTGAGGTAAAGTCTTTGTGATATGTTTAAATGTATTCAAGTTATGTGAATGTATCCTATTTAATATGTGATTGGGAAAAAACGATACTTTTTGTGGAGTCTTGAAGTGAATTGTATTTTATGTTTAAACACTCTTGAAGATACATCATTTACTATTTTTCCTGCAATGGAGAATGTAGGACAATATAAAATATAGGACATTAATTTGATTCTAAGTACAGCTAAAATGAATGTGGTTTATTGATTTAATTGCTGACTAAATGCAACCTGTGCAAATTCCTCTTGAGAAATTGTATCAAATCAATCCACATTGAATCCACTTTTGGTTCATTATGTTTTGAGCAGAACTTGGTTTCATTATTTACATTTCATTTTTCTGCTTGCTTTTTATTTTTTGAGTACTTCCTAATTCCTTAATATACAAGAAATTGTTCCTACCAAGGCAGTGCTTCATTTGTTGTTATTTTGTGTCATTAGGATGTAGTTAATTCTCATTTAACTTCATTATATATAATCATTGAGTGTTCCTCCCAACATAGATAGTCAGGATTCTTCTATAGGTGTTACTTTTACTTCTTTTACAGAAAGCAAAGCTGGAAGCCAAGCTGCACCAGACAACAGCAGCAGCAGCTGCAGCAGCATCAGCAGCATCAGCAGCAGGTCCTGTTCACAATGCTGTGCCTTCTAACCCGGTGGCTGCTCCCGGATTTTTCATCCATCCATCTGATGTTATTCCACCCACTCCAAAAACAACACCACTTTTTATGACTCCACCACTCACTCCGCCCAATGAAGCAGTCTCTGTTGTGATTAATGCTGAACTTGCACAGCTTTTTCCAGGCTCGGTCATGGATCCTCCAGCAGTGAATCTTGCTGCACATAACAAAAATTCCAACAAGTCTCGAATGGTAAATGATGTTTTAGTAAAATCTTAACTTGGACATACTCTAATATTTTTAAATAAATTGTAGCCTTGGAGGTCAAATGTTTAAAATAGCAACAAAGTCAGTGGGGCATGGTGGTGCACACCTGTAATCCTAGCATTCTTGGAGGCAGAAGCAGGTGAATCTCTGTGAGTTGGAGGCCAGCCTGGTCTACAAAGCAAGTCCAGGACAGGCAAGGCTACACAGAGAAACCGTCTCAACAAAACAAAACAAAACAAACCCACAAAAAATTAATATTAATCATTTTGCTTTTATAAAACATTTAAAAATGTATATTAGGAAAGGAGACTTGTTAATTTAATGTTATAGTTAGAAGGTTTCTCAGAGCAAGAGTATCAGTACAGGGTTATGTTGTTTTCTTTTCTAGAATCCACTTGGTTCTGGTCTGGCCCTTGCAATTTCTCATGCTTCACACTTTCTTCAGCCTCCACCTCACCAGTCCATAATTATAGAGCGAATGCATTCAGGTAATTATTGCATTTCTTAAATTATTTTTCTTGGCTAGTCCTTTGGCCGTTTTATGACTTATTGCAAATAAAGCACATTTGCTATCAAGTAAGTACATTCTACCAAGAATAAGAATTAAAGAATGTGTAAGCTGTATGGGTTGGCTAGTTGCATTGAAATAGTGAGAGTACTCTGTGTCTAAGTCTTGCCTGTAGAACTAGGAATGATACGGGTAGTCTGGTTACATTGTAGTTGCTCAACTATCATCATACCTGAAAGTAGGCTGTAAGGCGGTATCCTAAAACTAGTATTATATCTGGATTTGTATCGTGTAGTATTCTATAAATCTAAAATTGGGATGAGTGTATGCGTACTTATGAATTAATTTTAGCTACTTTTAACTTTCTAATTCTACTAGCTTTTAGTTCTATACTATAGTAACAGCAAAAATTTGTACTATTCTTATTGGGAAAATGGACATAACTGTATCTGTGCTTTTCATTATAGAAACAATTGAGTCATACTTGCTTTAGAAAAGAGAATTGAATACTTAGAAAATCTCTGCACACTTGTTTATGACTTGGCAGCAGCATTCGTGCTAATAACATGTAGAAGGAAAATGGGTTGCTCTGCATGTGAATAGTTGTTTATACTGTAGTTTGGTTTGAACCCAAGGACACAGTTAAATCATATGAGCCCCATTAGGAGGTGAACCATGCTTTTATTTGTTATTTAGGAAAGTATTGGAAATTGCCTCTTTTTTTAAACATAGTTCTATCACAAGCAGTGATACATTTTATACATTTTATTTATACATCTTATACATTTTATTTGTTTTTTTTATCCTCTCTGCAAAGTGTTAATTGCTAAACTGTCCCTCATACCAATTTATTGAAAAAGAAATGTTATTATTAGTGATTTGGATTTTTTTTTCACTAATGGATTGGTTTTTGTTTTGCAAAACAATATCAGCCATACAAATCTGTTCTCAGCTTTTCTGATAGGGTGCTGACCTAGAAAGACAGTGCTGTATTCATTCTGGGGCAGCCACCTGAATTTTCTTTATCCTCTGGAGACTTGAAGCATTTTTTTTTAAAGTTCTATTTATTTTTTATTTGTGCGTGTGCATAAGTTTAAGAATGGACATGTTTATGTATACTACATGTGTGCAGGCGCCTGTGGATACCAGGGGAAGTCCAGTCCCATGTAACTAGAGTTACAGGCAGTTGTGATACAGGTGTTTTGAAGTGGACCTGCATTCTGTACAAGAAAAGTACATACTCTTAACTGCTGAGTCATCTGTAGCCTCTCTCATATTTGTTATTAAAATGATTTAAAATTACAATTGAAATGTGTGTGTGTGTGTGTGTGTGTGTGTGTGTGCTTGTGTGTGTGCTTGTGTGCTTGTCTGCTTCCCCTCCTGCCTACTTTTGACATGGGTGCAGGTTCCCACAGAGGACATAGAAGTTGGGTTCCCTGGAGCCAGAGGCAGGCAGCCTGATGTGAGTGCTGGGAGTCAGAGTTGGCTCCTGAAAAAGCAGTATGTGCTCTTACCTGATGAGTTGCATTTTTTTTTTTTTTTTTTTTCACTGTGACAGCGAATACACACAAAACTGTGCACAGACGTTTATTGAGGGAGGGAGGGGGCGTCAGTCCTTCTTGGCCGCGGCCTTCCTCATGGCTGCCAGCACGTTGCTGAGCTCCTCCCGCTTCCTCTTGGCCCGGATGTGCGTGCCCACCCGCTTCTTGATGAACTTAAGCGCGCGCTTGTCCTTGGACACCTTGAGCAGCTCCATGGCGCGCCGCTCGTAGGGCGCGAAGCCGCACACCTCCCTGATCATGTCCCGCACGAACTTGGTGTGCTTGGTGAGGCGCCCGCGGCGCCGGCTGTGCCTCGGCTTGCTGACGTTCTTCGTCACTTTGTGGCCCTTGTTGAGACCCACGGCCATGGGGTAGCGCAGGGCCATGGCTGCTGCTCTCCGATGGCGGCCGCGACAGGAAGCGAGTTGCATTTTTTAATTGTAGCATTGATTTGTAATTTCAGCTCTGTTTTACTATACCAACTAAACCCAATATATTAGACCTGCCTCAGAAGTTAACAAAATTTTCCTAAGTGAAGTTAAGTAATACATCTTGGTATGTCTGATCTATGTCATGGTGAAACTAAGATAAAAATAATCCATGTTTGAATAAAGGATAGTTTGATATTTTATAGGCTTACTTTTTAATGTATTCACTGATTTAGTTGTTAAAGTATAATGTTTGAAATAAATATGAGGTTTTCTTCCATAGCTGACTGATTTTATACTAACAATCTTATAAGTTTTCACTTTTGTCTTTCAAAACTATAGCAGAGTTTTGGGCAAGGGAACAAATCTCAAGCCTTGACATACTAAGACATTAGAGAATTTTGTTTGTTTGTTTGTTTTTGAGACAGGGTTTCTCTGTTTAGCCTTGGCTCTCCTGGACTCCCTTTGTAGACCAGGCTGGCCTCGAACTCACAGAGATCCTCCTGCCTCTGCCTTCCAAGTCATGTGACTCTATTTTCCCCCCAGACAGGGTTTCTCTTGTAGTCCTGGCTGTCATGGGCTCACTTTATAGACTAGGCTGGCCTTGAACTCACACAGAGATCCACCTGCCTCCCAAGTGCTGAGATTAAAGGCGTGCGCCACCATGCCCGGCGAGAAGTTTTGAAGAAATATTGATAAAGCTACTTATGCTTTGCTCCTTCTCTTATTTATAGTTTAATTACTTGATTATTTTTATTTTAAGAGAAGTGCTTTAATCTGCTTATGAGTATATAATTTGGTTATTTGATGGGTTTTGTGCTTCTCTTTCCTTTATAGGCGCCAGGAGATTTGTGACCCTGGATTTTGGAAGACCTATACTGTTGACAGATGTACTGATTCCCACTTGTGGAGACTTGGCCTCCTTATCCATTGACATATGGACATTAGGAGAAGAAGTGGACGGAAGGCGTTTGGTAGTGGCAACTGATATAAGCACCCATTCACTCATTCTTCATGACTTAATACCACCACCTGTGTGCAGGTTCATGAAGGTAAAGAACTTCAAGAAAGTAACTACGTTTTCCATGTTTCTTAGTAATACACCAACATATCTTTCAAAATACGTAGCTCAGATTTTTTTAAAAAATAATTTAACTTTTATTTTATGTGCAATGATGTGGGAGTGTCAGATCCCTTGGAACTGGAAATATAGTTGTGAGCTCTCATGTGGGTGCTGGGAATTGAACCTGGGTCCTTTGGAAGAACAGATAGTGCTCTTACCCACTGAGCCATCTCTCCAGCCCCGTAGCTCAGATTTTTTAATCTTATCACTTGTATATGCATACTTTCATCTTTTCATTTTAGATAACTGTTATTGGACGTTATGGAAGCACAAATGCCAGAGCAAAAATCCCATTAGGATTTTACTATGGGCATACGTACATCTTGCCTTGGGAAAGTGAACTGAAGTTGATGCATGATCCTCTTAAAGGTGAAGGAGAATCTGCAAGCCAGCCAGAAATTGACCAGCATTTAGCAATGATGGTTGCTCTACAAGAAGATATACAATGCAGGTTAGTGGAAAATTACTCAAATATTTTGCTAAATTATTTCTGTCACAAATGTTTTCTGTATCTACATAGAAAAGAACAAAAAGGAGGATGGACATGTACTCATAACAGTAGGAGTGAAAGCATGAGAATGTTGTTTGGCTAATTGGTATAATTTATTAATATTCAGGAACAATATTTTTTTTCTTAAGATTAGGGTCTCTATTTGTAGCTTTGGGTGGCCTAGAAGTGATTATGTGGACTACACTGTCTTCCAAGCCCAGATGGTTGCCCACCTTTGGAGTACTGAGATTAAAGGTGTTTGCCACAGTACCTGGCCCAACAATAATTTTTCATAGTAGTTGGGATGTTAAGAGCTGTGCTTTTCAGTGTGTATGTATAAAAGAAGACTAAAGGAATGACTTCAGTTATTTTCACCCATAGATACAACCTAGCCTGTCACCGTCTGGAAGCTCTTCTGCAGAGTATTGACCTTCCTCCTCTCAACAGTGCAAACAATGCACAGTACTTTTTGCGAAAACCAGACAAAGCAGTTGAGGAAGACAGTAGAGTATTTTCTGCTTATCAGGATTGTATTCAGCTACAGCTTCAACTAAATCTGGCTCATAATGCAGTTCAGAGGCTCAAAGTAGCCATAGGTGCAAGTCGGAAGACACTGAGTGAAACATCAGTTCCAGAAGACCTGATTCAGACATCATCTACGGAGCAGTTACGCACCATTGTCAGATACTTACTGGACACATTGCTCAGCCTCCTTCATTCTTCCAATGGTTTGTATTTGACTTAGAGACTTGAAATAATTTAATATTTTTCTGCTGCATATTTTGAGTACATGCTATTACTTTCTGGGATTTTAAAAAATAATTATGTGGTGCTGAGGATTGAATTGATAGTTTATACATGCTAGCCAAGTATTCTTCACTGATCTATCTAGACATTTTAGTTTGATCCCCTGTTGAATGTATTCATGAAATTTCTGAAGACCCACTCATGTATTTTCTTGCTGTTGTTGCCATGCTTTGTGTGGAATCTAGGGGCTTGGCACATGGTAAGTGGATGCTTTTCTACGCACTGCACTCTCATGCCCTTTATTCTAACCTTTCTTTTCAAGTCTTTGTCTTGGGGCTTTTTAAAGCTAAGGTTTCTCTGTGAAGCCATCCTGTCTTAGAATTCACTTTGTAGACCACGCTGGTCTCAAACTCAGAGATCTACCTACTTCTTATTCTAATGTTATTAAAATTAATTTTAATTAGTTATTTTTAGGTTTGTTGTATTACTGTGCATCAATGTTTGAGTGACAAAAGTATTAAGCATTGCATAGAAGTAGAACAGTGAAAGTATGCTGACCTAATAACCTAATACAGGAATGGTGTTTTCTAGGCACGAGCTAGTTTTGAGTTACTCACTTATGTTTACAGTTTCCCTCTTAAGATATGTGATCTTTTTTCATTTATACCTATTTCCATATTCACTTGTAAGGGAATTTGATAAACCTGACCATAGAAATAAGAGATACAATATATATGCTTCCTCCTCCTCCTTCTCCTCCTCTTCTTCTTCCTCTTTTGCTATCTCTTCTTACTGCTAAATACTTTACAGTTAAATTCTATATAAAAGAAGTAAATAATTCCCTAAGTAAATAGAATATAATTATTTACTAGTTTCTGGGGAACAATGTGAATGTAGGTGTACTGGTGTTACTCTAACACCAAACACTTAGATAAGTCGTTTGTTTCTTTCTTGTAACAGGTCATTCTGTTCCTGCAGTTTTGCAGAGCACCTTTCACGCCCAGGCCTGTGAAGAGCTCTTTAAACACTTGTGCATCAGTGGAACCCCAAAGATACGGTTGCATACTGGCCTTCTCCTTGTTCAGCTGTGTGGTGGTGAGAGATGGTGGGGCCAGTTCCTTTCTAATGTTCTTCAGGAGCTATATAACTCAGAGCAGCTGCTCATCTTCCCACAAGATAGGTAGGTTGGAAATATCAGTGGTGTTGATTGTAAGTGATTTTTACTTCTAATGTCACTGTCAGAATGCGAGATTTTGTTTACATGGATAGTAAATGTGGAGAAAATGTAAAATAGATCTTCTCATAGTTTGAATACTAAGTGAAGGGCATGAGCTCTGAGGTATATTATGTAATATAATATATGCTACAGTGCATTCATCTTCTTAGATTTTCTGGATCAATCTGTGTGATTTTATAGGTGTCAGTATGTGTTTTTTATAAGGCCATGCTGTGCCTTGTGTATTAAATGTGATTCTTTAGGCTCTGATAGTTCTCTGATAAGTGCCTGATTTCTTAGGGGCAGCATTATGAAGTATAACCAATGACTAGACTAGAAACGCATTTCATATAATTTCTCCTGATAGAAATCTTTTTTTTACTAACTAACTAATGAGTGGTTTTAAAAAGCAAACACACTTTATAATAATTCCTATGTGAATTTTTTTTTAAGTGGAAAATTTAAATTGATTCTCACTAGTCATTTTCTGTGTGTCTGTTTTTAGAGTCTTTATGTTGCTTTCCTGCATTGGTCAAAGATCACTTAGTAACAGTGGTGTATTGGAAAGCTTACTCAACCTGTTGGATAATTTATTGTCACCTCTTCAGCCAGAGTTAACCATGCATAGAAGGACAGAAGGTATTATATAAAGTGACTGTCTTTTGTAGTTATAGTTACTCTAAGTACTGGTTGTATGAAATATTTCTGATGTACTTTAATATTTATTGCAGTACATTTTTTATTCATATTTTTGTGATGTAGCCTTTTTTGAATGAATAGCTTTTCTTGTGCTTGACTGCCATATCATTCTTTTCAACTCAGTATTCAAATTGTGAGTTTGTATAGTTTTTTTTTAAATCTATTTATCTATCTTGTGGATTGTTTGTTTCTTTGTTTTTGAGACAGGGTCTGTCTTTGTAGTCCTGTTTGCTCTGAAACTTGCTATGTAGATGAGGATGGCCCTGGATTCAGAGATTGTTCTTCTGCTTCTTGAGGGCTGGGATTCAACTTGTGCACCTTCACAGCCAGTGCTTTTTGACGCCCAGCATCAGTGTGTTTTTTATTTGTAAGATGTTTTCTAAAGCTGGGAGATGGTGAGGCAGGTGGATCACTGTGAGCTTGAAGTCAGCCTAGTCTACAAAGGGAGTCTAGGACAGCCAAGACCACACAGAGAAACCCTGTCCTGAAAAACAACAAAAAGAGTTTTCTCAGTTTTCCTTAGGATTCATATTTACTGGAATCTTCTTCTCTCCTTTCCCCCTAGGAGTCCTGGATATACCCATGATCAGCTGGGTCGTTATGCTGGTGTCCAGGTTACTGGACTATGTGGCCACTGTTGAAGATGAAGCAGCAGCTGCAAAGAAGCCCTTGACTGGTAAAGACAGGGAGAGGTTCCTGACAGGTATTACAAGTTCATAATAATGTGTTGGTGGGGATTTTCAGTGACTCCGCATTTGTTCCTGATCTGGCTAGTGACCTGGCAATACCAGATGTATGTAATTTATGTAAAATGAGCTAATTTTCTTTAGGGATCTGCTGAAAGATAGAATTTATATTTGCTGGATGAACTCCTTTTCTGGATTTGATTGTTTGTTTGTTTTCCATACTGGGTTTCTCTGTGTAGCCCTGGCTGTTCTGGACTTTGTAGACCAGGTTGGCCTAGAGCTCACAGAGATCCACCTGCCTCTGCCCCCCAAGTGCTGGGATTAAAGGCATGAGCCACCATCTCCTGGCGTTTTTATGAGGTCTTTTTCTTTTCTTTTTTGGATGTGAATTTTAATTAATCAATGCATCTATGTTTGTCACCCATAGTGGTTTATTTAAGTAGAAGTGAGTTTAATGTAGCAAGGGAATTTTTGGAGAATTAAAAATTTTTTTTAAATTTATTTTTTAGTTTTGAGATTGTATCTTAATAACATTTCTTCCTTTATTTCCCTGCTCTATTAAAAATTTATTTTAATAAACTATACCATTTTTTCTTAACCACATCAGTTCAGTTCTTTTAATTAGCTACAGTTGTCCTTTATGCTTTGATGTGAAAGCTTATTATTATTTATTTTTTAGTAGGCATGGAGGACAAATCAAGTAATTCTTTCATTTACTGTAATTAAAATTTACTATAATAAATGTCTTGAGGCAGTTGAACCTAATGTGTCAATACAGCAAGTAGAATCTATAAAACTACATACTAATAGCTTTGGAAAGGTGAATGAGAAGTCTCAGACGTAGAGAATTTGTTTTATGTTGGTATAAAAAATAATGTGTGAATATGAGTCCTTGTCCTCAGTTACAGGATAAAGGGGTAAACTACAACACTGAGCTAAATGTAACTACAATTTAAATGGTATGCAATAAGTAGAAGTCTTCATTTTAGTTTTTATTGTTTGATATTAGAGAGGAGGAATGATGGGAAGATATTTTCAGGGAGTAATGATTTCAAACTAAGACATGAAATAGGAAAGCATTTTTAAGTGTCTGAAATAGGAAAGCATTTAAAAATTACAAATAACTCATTTAGAAGAGTGGCTCTGTATTGTGGGAACACCTCTAATTCCAGCTGTCCAGAGTAAAGGCCAGCTAGCGCTTTATACATGGTGAGACCCTATCTCAAAATAACAACAACAAAACCTGTCAGAGGAGAAGAATGTGTGATTTTAGGCCAGACTGAGGGAAAGAGCACTGCAGAATAGTGTGAATATGTTCCAAAACACAAGGGTAAATGCAGTTATGCAGCCTGCCACTTGAACAATTAAAACAATTTTGTCAATCGTTTCTCTGGATAGCGTTTTTTGATGCTTGTACAAAACATCATCATGATCATCATTTCTTGTGTAGAACACATCAAAGCTGTGTTGTTCAAAATGAATCGTTTTTGGTGCTGTTTTTGTTTTTTTGAGACAGGCTTTCTCTATATATCCCTGGTTGTCCTGGAGCTCACTTTGTAGACAAGACTGACCTTGAACTCAGAGACCTACCTGCCTCTGCCTCCTCGCTGGGATTAGGGACATGTGCCACTGCTGCCCTGCTTAAAATGAATCTTAAACCTTGAGACAGAAAATGTTTGGGATGTTCAAGAAGAGATTGGATAGAGAACTATGCTGACACTCATTTATTTAACCTTCAGAGAGCTATTTTATCTTTAAAACTGACTCAGTTGATGTATTTGTTTTCATCATCTAGAAGTTACTTAAAAGTCATATTAAACAGAATTATTAATAACAGCATTTCTTTCCAGGTAACCAATGGAGTTTTATTAACAATAATCTACATACTCAGAGCTTAAATAGATCCTCCAAGGGAGGCAGTAGCCTCGATAGATTATATTCCAGAAAAATCAGAAAGCAGCTTGTTCATCATAAGCAGGTAATGGTCAATAACTTTTAGCTTTGTGACTGTCTTCTGATATCACCCATTGGCCTTAGCAGGCATTTAGCAAGCTGCCTAGGTTATTGGCTTACCACTTTGGTGACGGTATTTGCAAAATGACGAAAGTACCTACTTTATTTAGTTTGATATTCTGTAAACTTGTTGGTTCTCTGTCACTGCTGCTGAAGGACATTGTTTCGCTTGTTGAAAGGGCTTATTGACTTTGTTCTTCCTTACTCTGGCTTTCTTTCCATGCTCCCCTTACCATGTGCTTTTTCGTACAAACCCAGTAACATTTATTCTCAAATTGCTAGTGGCTTCCAGTTGTCCTTTAGATGAAGTTGCATGTTATCTGCCTCTCTAACTTATATATTTTAATTTCTTATGTATTAGATAGTATTGAATTTAAGTTTGTGGAACAACCTGCACAATCCTCATTCAGGATTTCTGGATGTGCTAACTAAATTTTCTTTTCTTTTTTTATAATTTCTAAGTACATATTTTTAGTCTTTGCCTTGTATAAATGGACATATTTTTCTGACATTTGCACATTATCCCTTTCTCAAAGAGGCCTACCATGGTTACTAAATTGGAATCTCATGTCCATGCAAGAGTTCCCAGAGTGTTCTAATTCTTTGTTTCATTCATTTCTTCTGTATTTTCTTTGGTGATGTTGTATTTTGTTGCTTTTAGGTTTGTGCAAGTTGTTGTGTGTAATAGTTAAGTAAAACATTGGCAGGGAGGTATGTAGTGTGTTTCATTTTATGTCTAGTCTGTTTTCCTCAGAGTGGTTGGTATTCTTTGACTTGACTCATTCCTTCTTTTTATGCTCACTTGTACAGAGAAACTGGCTTTCATAGGTAGTCATGTATTAGAATATAATTCTACTACAGGAAACCTATGTGTGCAGCTGATTGTTTACAAACAAGGTGCATAATCCCTTCAGAAACTGTGTGAACATTATTTACTGTGTCATTGTTATCTGAAGATTTGAGCTTATAATAATGTTACCTTCTTTTGAGTCAGTAGATATAATAATTTTATGAAAAAATGTGCTCATTCCTGGTGTGGTTTAGCAGTAGAATATATACACATAATATTCTAGGTGCTGAACTTAGTTTCTAAAAGGAAAACATGCCGTTTTCTTTCTTACAGAGAAAGTTAGTTCTCTCAAAGTATAAAGTATATCCTTGATTGCTGGGTAGAGTATACTTTGTTGTACCTAGTATTCTTTTTTGTGTATACTGCACGTGTGCCTGAGAGGCAGGAAGAAGGCATTGGATTTCTTGGAACTTGATTGTGAATAGCTATGTGGGTACTGGGCACTGAACTTGGGTGCTCTGAACCATTGATCTATTCTCCATTTTATTTTACATTTATTTATGTGTATATGTGTCTGTCTTTATTGCTGTGTATGTGCAAGTGTCTGTAGAGACCATAATGACAGTGTTTAGTTCCCTGGAAGTAGAAAGGGCAGTTACAAGCCACCCTACCTGGTATGAGTCCTGGAAACTGAAATTGGGTCTTCTAGAAGAGCAGCATGTACTTTTTTTGTTGTTTCGTTTGTTTTGTTTTCAAAGCCTACTGAGCCATGACTTCAGCCCTGCAGTGCTATTTCTTTAATGAAGAAGAAAAAAAAAGAGTGTCTTAGCCTGGACTCTTAAGAGGAGTGCTTGTTTTTACAGAGGACCTTGGTTTGATTGGACACATGGTAGTTCACTTCTATTCATAACTCCAGTTCCTGGGCACTCAACACCCTCTTCTGACATTTCCCCCAAATGGTGTTTCTCTGTGAAATAGTCCTGGATGTCCTGCAACTCACTTTGTAGACTAGGCTGGCTGTGAACTCTCAGACTTCTGCCTGCCTCTGCCTCCAGAGTGGTAGGATTAAAGGAGTGCACTACTACACTCAGCTCCTCTTCTGACACACACACACACACACACACCATTCATATATGTAAAAATATTTTTAAAAAATTTAATGTGTGGTTTATGTGAACTGAGATTTAGTTTGGAAATCCATAGATCTGGGAAATGGAAAGCTTTGGGGCCTGTCGTTAATAAGTATTTTTGGTACTAACTTGTCGTCCCTCCCCCCAATGTTTTAATCCCACTCTCTTCCCTCAGTTATGAGCTAATTTGATACTTTCCAGGCAACAATGCAAAGTGCCTTTTTCTTTTTCCTTTTCTTCTGCTTATTTATTTAGCCTCTTCTCTGCTTATGCTAGGTATTGGAACCTGTTCTCCCAGGCTTAAGGAGACTCAACTTAAATTTGTCATACTGTCTGCTTCTGCCTTTTGAGTAGCTGGGATTACAAGGCTATGCCACACTAGCCTGTCTTGTGTTTAAGACCTGTAGTTAGCTTAAGTACTAGTAACTTGCATAATCATAAGTTTAGCTATCATTTGGAGTTGCCATGTAAAACTCACTCACCACTTTATGAAATACTGACTTTTGTTTGTTTATGAAGGTGAATATTTGTTTTGGCGAAACTGAAAACTTGCAAGAAATAGTCAGTGTAGGACATCTGCATTGTTTTTGTATCTCATAATTGTAGCTCTGGGATAATCAACATGTTGGTGCTTGTGCTGTGATTTGTCATGTGATGGTTTTTTTGTAGGAAATAAACTGTGATGATTGTAGTCACAAATAATTTGGAAACAAGTATTTCTATAAGAATTAAATTAGAATTTAAAATGAATTAATAGTATGGTTTCTTTTTTGTTATATTTACTACATGTTATTCATAGACATTTTGAGATCATTTTCTGAAACTATGGCTTGTAATTAGTTTAGAATTACTCAGTTGATTTTTTTTCTTTTAATTGTGTGTGTGTGTGGTATTTTAGTTTAAAAACATTTCAGCTATGGAAGTAATACTCATGGATTTTTCTTAATAATATAATGTTACATCGTT
Organism: Acomys percivali; assembly: GCA_907169655.1. NCBI lineage: Eukaryota > Metazoa > Chordata > Mammalia > Rodentia > Muridae > Acomys > Acomys percivali. The sequence continues at coordinate 85,733,974 of OU015742.1, forward strand.
TTCTGTGTTTAGACTTTTTCTTTAGTTCTTGGCTCTTTTTTCCCCACTATTCATGTCTTTCTAAGTATATTTTCATTCCATGTGAATATATGACATGTCGATATGATAAAACATGGCTGTATTTTATCACTTAATATATGGATAAGCTATAATTTTGAAGAATATCATTAGGGGAAATTGAACAAAGTTTACAAAAAATTCTTACTGCTTCTTAAAACTGTAGATGAGTCTGTATTTAAGTTCAGAACATTGTGGGTCCTGTGGATTGGCATGGGGAAAGCACTTGCTGCAAAAGCATGTGGACCTGGAGCCCAGTGGAGAACACATTCTACTACGTGCCCTCTGACCTCTACATGTGTGACACACACACAGATACACACAGGCACATACACAGACACACACTCATACACACATAGACACACAGACACACACGGACACATATAGACACACACTCACTTATATACACATACAGATAGACACAGATGCACACACACAGCACATTCACATGCACATACACGCACACATACAATCACAGACACACACTCACTTACACACACACAGATACAGACACACACAGGCACAGACACACGCACACACTCACAGACACTCACAGACACACACAGAGAAATATTTAAAGAGGCTATAAAAAACTAATAAGAAAGACATACTAAGACACACTAAAAATATTTATTAGTAAAAAGTAAAATTCCCATAAAAACAAAGCTAAGACTTCTTAAGCAATACAAATGTTCTCTTCATGTGTTTAAAATAAATAATTGTTTTCCACTATTGGGAAAGAAGTCACCTCCTATAAGGAAGTTTTTTAAGTAGCTCCTTTTTTTCATGGATAAGGAACTAATTTTTGGTGATAAATGGAAAGAATACTTTCTTTTGAAGAACTTAATTTAAATTTTACTGCTAGATTATTTATTTGAAGTGTGAATTCTTATAGAAATATAATTATATTTTTGTTCCTAATGATATTTTTAAGATTAAGTTGTTTATTTATATTTTAAGCAACTTAACCTACTAAAGGCAAAACAGAAGGCTTTGGTGGAACAAATGGAAAAAGAAAAAATACAGAGTAACAAAGGCTCATCATATAAACTCCTAGTAGAGCAAGCAAAACTAAAGCAGGCAACCTCCAAGGTAAGATCTATGCCTTGAAATGTAATCATAGGCTTTTTTTTTTTTTAAAGACTATTTATTATTATGTGTGCAGTGTTTGCCTGTATGTACACCTGCAGGCCTGAAGAGGGCGCCAGAAGACATTATAGATGGTTGTGAGTCACCATGTGGTTGCTGGGAATTGAACTCAGGACCCTTGGAAGAGCAGCGGGCGCTCTCAACCTCTGTGTCATCTCTCCAGCCTGAAGTTTTTAGGACTGATTGTAAAACTAAATAACATGTTCTTAACACACAAAATCAGTGCACTCAGCTTTACTGAAGGAACTTATTGTCGTCTTCGTTGCCTACTACAAAAGCTTCAAAGTAGATTTGAGTCAGTAAGTTGGAGATGAAGGAATTAACATGCAGTTTTATGTATTAGTCATTTGACAATGGTTCTATTATTTTCGTCCTAAAATAAAAGGAATTATAAATACGATCTCCTTATTCTTTTAAAGGAAACTATGTAAACCACCTGTCATTTTTCCCCCTTCAGTTATGTTATTTAAAGATGCAGATTTGGAATTAATACTTCTTTATCCAATGGTACATTTGACTCAAAATGTCTTTGCCACATCAGAATTAAGTTCCAGTGATTTTTTTTTTAAATTATAATTAAATTGTTTTTTCCTCATAGTTGTGTTTGCCTATAATCTAAATATTTAGTAGGTTGAGGCAAGTGGATTACATGAAGCAAGACTTTTGTCTCAAAATATAGAAAACAAACACAAATTTGTATTTATTATTACATATTTACATAGCACCTAAATAACATTGAATTGTATTTCTATAAATTACAGATTTCTGGATTTTGAAATAAATTTAATATTTTGAAGTGACTTTATTTCCATCCGTTTTGTATAACTTTTTCATTGTATGTTTTGGTAATATTTGTTTTAAATATTAGATTTAATCTGTTTTATCGTCTATGAGAAATTCTGTTGTGTATCATGTACTTATTCCCATCAATATAGATAGCTTTTAATCTTAACTTTTAGCCTCTTGTGATGGCTCATGCTTATAATCTCAACATCTGGAAGATAAAGACAGAAGGATCAGCGATTCAGGGTCACTTAGAATTAGCCTGGTCAGAAGAGACAGTTGTTTTAAACAAAACCCACCTCCTCCCATTTTTTCTTGAAAGCTTATGGTATATATGAAAATTTTGTGCATTAGAAGTTTTACATAGCCAGGAGTGGTAGCTCACACCTTTAAAACCAGCACTCGGGAGGCAGAGGCAGGCAGATCTCTGTAAATTCCAGGCCTGCCTGGTCTACAAAGTGAATCCAGGAAAGCAAAGGCTACACAGAGAAACCCTGTCTGGGGAAAAGAAAAAGGAAGCTGTATGTTAAATATTTTCACATTACAAAAGTATACCAAGAAATTTCCATTTAACAAACATTGCTCTAAATCCTGTACTTTTCTGTGTGCAGCATTTTAAAGATTTGATTCGCTTGCGCCGGACAGCAGAGTGGTCTCGCTCTAATTTAGACACTGAAGTCACAACAACAAAGGAAAGCCCTGAGATAGAACCTCTCCCGTTCACCCTGGCCCACGAGCGCTGTATCTCAGTGGTTCAAAAGCTTGTCCTGTTTCTTCTCTCCATGGACTTCACATGCCACGCAGACCTCTTATTATTTGTCTGCAAAGTAAGTACACTGTGATATGTGGTTCAGTTTTCTGCTTTGTCTTAATTTTCCTTTAAAAAAAGATGTCACTCAGTTCCTGAAATATCAGATGCAATTTTTTATTTGGTTAAAATTTGAGGGTTTGAAATGTAGATAATTTGGGCATGCCTATCTTTGAAGCTTTATTAATTCATTGAGGAAATATGTAAACATAAGTGAGATTAATGAATGGCTGTGAGTTGCTTTCCTGCAGTACATTGTTTATTTGTAAATATTCACCATGTTTAAAACCAGCCACAAAATCTGGGCATGGTGGCTCACTCTTTTAATTTCAGCTCTCAGAGTGGCAGAGACAGGATATAATATGTAATCTACAATTTTCATTGTTTGTATTTTATTTTAAATAATTGGATAGAAAAATTAAACATCTGCTTTGGAAACTGTCGTGTCAGTGTTTCTTTTCTTTTTTTTTTAATTTAACTGGTATTTAAGGACATGATTTCATAATGTGTTTCAGGTTCTTGCACGCATTGCAAATGCTACAAGGCCAACTATTCATCTGTGTGAGATTGTGAATGAGCCACAGCTGGAAAGACTGCTGTTGCTCCTGGTTGGAACTGACTTCAATAGAGGAGACATCTCTTGGGGTGGTGCTTGGGCTCAGTATTCCTTAACCTGTATGCTGCAGGATATTCTAGCAGGTTTGTCAGGATTAATTTTTCCTATGGTGTGTCAAGAATTAGCTTATCACTGCTCAAGTAATGTCTAAAGGAAATTGTAAGAGAATTCCTAAATACCTCAAATGTTTCCAATGCCACCATTTAAATAACTTTTGTTTGACAGTTGGAAGAGTGGTTTTAGAAAGTTAGTAGGTGACTAGAGCACACAGATAGCTCACCAGTGGTATGCTACTTAGTAGTTCTTCTGTGACCGCAGGAAACCACTGTTCACTTCTTTATCTGTTACATACAAGTAACAAAAACATATAAATTATTAAAGTGGTTAGGACTATCTCCAATACAGGAGAATTGTTGGCTCCGGTAGCTGTGGAAGCGATGGAAGAAGGTACAGTGAGTGATGATGTAGGTGCAACAGCTGGTGACTCTGACGACTCCCTCCCGCAGTCTTCGATCCAGCTGCTGGAAACCATAGATGAACCTTTGACACATGATATAGCAGGTAAAGTTACATTCAAAATAGCCCTTATTCTGTCTTAAATGAAAATAGATTTCCAGTTGAGAAATGTTAATGACGTAAAATTGAATTTTGTGTTTTTCTGTTAGGTGTTTGAAAACAGGACTTTTTTATATAAACTTTTTTGCTATCATTTCATAATATACTAAACATTTTAATTTAGTATAATTTATATGTTACTTTCATTTTATAGGATTGTAAATATTTTCATATATCATCTTAATTTCCTTTCTTTTGCTGTGGAAAAAACAGTACCTAGACCAAAGCAACTTAGGAAGGAAAGAAACATTTGGGATGCTGGCTCAGTATTAGGAGCACTTGTTTGGTTACCATTACATAGTGCCTCACAACCACCATCCGACACCCTCTTCTTACTTATGTGGGCACCAGGCACGCACATCGTGTGCATATATACATGTAGGCAAAACACTCATACTCATAAAATGTCTAAAAATAATGAATGGGTTTATTTTGCCTCCTAAGTTGGGATTTTTATTTCTGCACTGAGGAAGTCATAGCAACAAGAGCCTGCTAAGCCAGTCACATCACATTTGTAATCTGAAAGCCGAGATGGATGAATCCTTGGGCCCAGTTCACTTTATCCTTTTTATACAGTCCAGAATCTGAGTACACCAAATGCTTTCACCAAGAGTGGGCGGGCCTTTGCATCTCAGTGAAACTAACCAGAAAATCTTCCACAGAAAGGCCCAGATGCTAGACTCCCAGATAATTCTAGACCTCAGGTTGACAGATGGGATTAATAATTACTTATGTTTTGAAGAAAATGTAAAGTAGAAAACATAAAAGGATTCAGTGTTAAAGACAAAGTTGAAAGCTCTTGTTCTTCAATATCTGAATAGTGCAATATTTTATATAGTTCTTGTTAAAATCTGTATTTGTTAATTTGCAAGTATGTTCCTTTACTTTTCAAAACTAAGTTTTGTGTAGTATTGAATGCACACGCACACATCCTACCATCACTTAGAACTGTTTGTTTTTCTTTAGTCATATGTTCCCTCATAATACAGTTCTCTCTGCTGATTTCTTCTCTATGGTTGCCACCAAGAGGCATGTTCTGTATCCACCAGTAGAGTAGGTGCTTTGCCATCAGTGCACTCTATTAGCTCGCCATGTTGTAGTTTGTTTGATTACCATGCACCTTTACCTCTAACCTTTTCTTACTCCAGTTAGAATAGAGACATGATATATTGGCCTTTATGTACATTTATGGAAACTAGTAAAGGCTCATGTTTGCTGTGCTTTCTATAAATATATTTATTGAAAGGATGAAAAAGCAGTCACTGCAAGATATAGAAAACGACTTGAAAATTGGAGAAATATAGGAGTAACAATTTTTAATATACAGTAGATATTGTATATGTAAATAGTCTTACCTGCGTGCTCAATGATAATACCTTTAATTATGTAGTAAGTGTAATAGAGGACATCAATCCATTTTAGATATGCTAATGATTTATTTATGATTTTTTTGAGATAGGGTTTCTCTGTGTAGCCTTGGCTGTCCTGGACTCACTTTGTAGACCAGGGTGGCCTCGAACTCCCAAGTGCTGGGATTAAAGGCGTGCGCCACCACTCCCAGCACTAATGACTATTTTTAAAAGTAAATTTTATGCCACTTATTTTAAGAAGAGCTAATAATGTGGTCTTCTCACTATCAGATATTGAATGTTTTTAAGGTGTTGATTAATACTTAAATTGGATATTTTAAAGTGTATGTGTGTATGCTCTTTGCAAACTAAATGTGCAGTTCTACAATAATAAAGCAATATTTTATTTAAATTTCATGTAATATCCTCTACCTGTAAGATCTCTTTTACTTATTTGAAGGTACACCTCCTCTCTCTTCTTTGGAAAAAGATAAAGAAATTGACCTTGAACTGCTTCAAGATTTAATGGAAGTTGACATTGATCCTTTAGATATTGATTTAGAAAAGGATCCTCTGGCAGCCAAAGTTTTTAAGGTATTTTGTGTTAGAATATTTTCATCTTAGACATTTTGTCTAGTAATTACTTAAAATAACAAAGATATCTTAGATAGATACTTTAAACAAAAAACAAGTAAAGAAACTTCAGCACTAAGATAGACTGTGTATGAATTGGACTTAACAAATCTGTATACAGAATGTTCCATCCAATAGATAGGCAATGGAACTTTCTACCAAATGATCACATAGAGTACACACACACACGCACGCACGCACACAGTTACTTGTGTTTTATCAGACCACGGTGCTGTAAAAGTAGAAATCAGTAATAAGAGAAACTCTAGAAACCACAAAAATACTTTGAGCTTAAACTTATTTTTTAATAAACAGTGGATCATCTAAGAAGTCATAGCATAGAAACAAATAATAGCAAAAATGTCTTCTCTCAAACCCTCTGAGATATAGCTAAGGCATTTCTAAGAAGAAAGTTTATAGCAGTAAGTACTCAAAATAAAATAAAATATTATTGCCAGGCAATGATGTCACATGCCTTTAATCCCAGCCCTCAGGAAGCAGAAGCAGCTAGATCTCTTGAGTTGGAGGCTAACCTGGACTACAGAGTGAGTTTCTGGATAAACAAGGCTACAGAGAGAAACCCATTTCTCGAAAAACAAAACAAGAACAACAAAAACATTATAGATATCAAATAAATAACGTAATGATGTATCTCAAGGCGCTGAAAAAATAGGTAGCCAATCCTGAATACAGATGGCAAGAAATTAATGACATAGATATTAAAAGAATAATATATAGAACCAACTAAAGAGCTGGTTCTATGAAAAAGCTAATAAGCTGAGACACCTTAGGTAGTCTAACAGAAAGAGGGAGTAGGAAAACTGTATATATTTGTTCTCAAATACAGCCCATTATTCAGCATAAACATTTCACGAAGCTGTAGTAAGTACTTTGATTTTTAAAAAACAAGCAAACAATAGCAACTGGAAAACTGACTCAGCAGTTAAGAGCATTGGCTGTTCTTAGAGAGGGTACCCACATGGTGATGGACAGCCACCTCTAACTCCAGTTCCGCAGGACCTGACACTTTCTTCTGGCCTCTGCAGGAACCAGGCACACACATGGTACACGTATATACACCCTAATATTCATAATAAAATTTTATATTTATTTTTAATATAATTAAGCACAATAAAACATTTTAAAGTACTAATAACAAGGGTAATTAGATCCCCAGCATCCACATAGTGGAAAGAGAGAACCAATTTCTTCAAGTTGTCTCACACTAAATAAATTTCTAAAAACTGAAGTAAAACTAAAATAATGACAAGTTCATACACAGAACATTTTCTTTTTCTTTTAAACATTCACAGCCATGAACAGTTATGGTGGTAAGAGTTCCTAGAAGTCAGCAGATGTTAGTTATGGACTAACAGCATTTCAGGCAGCCACTTGGAGTCTTACCTGAGATAAAGATTCTTGCTGTCCTCATTTCTATATTATTTTCCCTTCATATTTTATGGAGATGTACCTGCAATACTTTATACAATTATTGCTCTTTGATTACATTATTTTATTAGTGATGCTAGTTGCCTTTCAGGTTTTAATTTTATAAGTTACTCTTAAGTTTTGTCAGAAAAAATGAGTAGGTTATTACTTAGCCATTTTGTAAATTGGTAAAATTCTAACAACTTGGGGAAATTTAAAAGGTGGAGAATGTTTATTTTGTAGGCTTATACTGGCTAAAATACTATAAAAGTGTATAACTCACTAAAAATATTTACCTTTTTTTTTTTATAAGCCTATAAGCAGTACATGGTATGACTATTGGGGTGCTGATTATGGTACCTATAATTATAACCCTTACATTGGAGGCCTGGGGATGCCTGTAGCAAAGCCACCATCAAACGCAGAAAAGAACGGATCCCAGACTGTCAGTGTTTCAGTGTCTCAGGGTAAGTGTGCCTAGGAATATTTTAAGGCATATGCTAAGAATGTTATAAATTGGTGTTTTCTTTTTTGAGTATACAGTAGCTGAATTTGCTGTCACTGCTGTGCTATTTTTACCATTCATAGCTATTTCTGTCAGTATACTTAAAGAGCTTCCATATATTGATGGTCCGCCCTGATTTTTCTCTTTAAATAAGAGTAACCCTAAGCTATTTGATGATAGTTTAATATGTAAAATGACAATATATTATTTTACTTTGTTGTAATTTCTTTTGAGATTTTAATATAGTTACATCATTTCCTCTTTCCTTTTTCTTCTTCCAAATCCTCCCATAAGCCCCTCCATGCGCTCTTCAAATTGATAGTCTCTGTTTTCATTCATTGTTATTACATGTATGCGTGCGTGTGTGTGTGTATTTGTGTCTGTGTCTGTGTGTGTATATGTATATACTTTCCTATGATATAAGTAACACATACATATTCCTAAATACATAAATATAACTTGTTCAGTCTGTATGCATGTTTTAGGGTTGTTTGAGCAGTCATATTGTTGAGACATTATAGGTGTAGCATTTAACATTATTAATTTAACATTATTAGGAGTACAGTTTCACAGCAAACTCCCTGAGCCTTTGGCTCCTACACTTTTTCTTCTCATTCTTCCACAATGTATGAGAATGTCTTCTAGGCGTATTTATTGAGATTGGGCTTTATAGCTCTGTGATTTGATTGATTGCTTTTTTCTATAATGGTCTCCATCTGTTGCAAAGAGAAGTTTCCTTGATTGGGTGAAGACAACACTTATCTGTGGGTATCAGGACTAATATTTAGGTTGTTGGTATGGACTATGCTAGTTTAGAAAAGTAGTGGTTGTAGGTTCTTCAAGATCCATGACTTCACTAGTACTTAGTTGGCTAGGCTTTCAGTACCAGGCATGGTTTCTCTCTTGTTGAGCAGGTCTTAAGATCAATTAGAGAGCTGCTCATTCTTAGGGAGGATGCATTCAGGTCAGTTGCAGCTCAGGGCCGTCTGGGCCCTGTTTCTTAGGTGCAATAGTCTCTCTAACCTTCAACAGTTGTGGGCCACCAAAGGGAATATCAGTAGTTTGTATATTTGGGAGTCTTATGGACAGCCTTAACTAACAGCTCAAAAGAGGGCTTTTGATGTCTGGTATTGGCATTTTTGTTTGGCAGCTTTGGCTCTTGGAGGATGTATTGTCAGCTCAGGGAAAAAAAAAACCAAATATATACATATTTGCAGAATTGCATTTAATTTCCTTATTTTTTTTACCTTACTTTGTGTGTGTGAGATTGTACTAGAAACCAGTGTGAAGTGTGTTTCTAAATGTGTTTTCATCAAATTTTAACTTAGTCCTCGATTTTGTTTTAATCAGGTGCTTATAATATTTTAATGTCACTTGTTTTTATTGAAAGCTGTAGACATAATTATAATTTTGATCATTGTCAAGTATAGTTATTAAATATATACCCTGAGTTACTTTCATTTAATTGAATATGTAAATCGTCTCAGATATGACTACTATGATTCTAAGTGGCTTCTGGCTCTTTGAGCATTTTCTAGTTCTTAGACAAAGTATGATAGCTCAGCTTCTTAATTTCCTGCTTTTGCCTGTATTTGGGAGTTAGTCTTTCTATAATTAGTACCGTATTTTAAAATTTGTCTAAAGAAACCAAGGTTTAGATGGTAATTATTACTGTCTTAGTGGATGTTATTATGTGAGCGAGTGTCTGTGTGTACATATTTATCTGTGCCCTTTCTGATGAACTAATATTTATCTCTATATCTGTTAGCCTTCTGTTCAGTTTCTTTTGGTTTTCTCCTCTTTTTGTAAGGGAAAAGCCATCTCCCATTCTTTAATGTATTTCCTCCCGTTGTCATTGGGTCCCTAATTTATTCCACCTGTTTCTCTAGTCTGCTCACTCACATACCCTTCCTGGTTTAGTGCTGATAGCACATGGCAGAATTTCTTTTTTCTCTTTTCTTTTTTTTCAAGGAAAAGCCTCATCAGCCTCTTCTAGGGTCAGGTGCTGGCATATTCCTGTTGCGCATGAGTAGTAACTGATCTCCTCCTTCCTTTTGTAGCTTTAGATGCTCGTCTAGAAGTTGGCCTTGAACAGCAAGCCGAACTTATGTTGAAAATGATGTCAACTCTGGAAGCAGATTCCATTTTACAAGCATTGACAAACACATCTCCTACCTGTGAGTGTGATTACATTTCAGATTATCACACTGAATTGTTCATTTCCTGAGTCATCAAGGACAAGATTAAAATTCTATATCTGTTGTAAATTTGAAGGATGTTTTGACTATGTAGCGTACAGCCTTTGTAACTTGGTAGCTCGCTGTCAAATGAGACAAATGTTCACAAGTGGACATTTTAGGGTACGTGTCAAATGTAGTTAGTTCTGAGTAGATTCAGTCCAGAAGCCTAAAGCATGCTCTGTGTAAGTGCTGCTGTGATGTTAAGGAAGTTATAGGGAATACTGCATAACTCATTGCTTGTATTATACATCCAAGACACAGCAAACTTTTAAAATTTTAGCGTAGTTATTATGAAATACTGGGCTGGGTGGTATAAATGAAATGTCTGTCAAAAGGCCTCCAAACAAAAGGCCTTAAAATTGAGAGGCATTTCATTGTAATTACAGCAAAATAAAGGCATATTTTTGTCTTATAGTCCGATCAGAAATGGGTAGCCTGCCAGATTTGGGCATTGCTGATGTACACTGCTAAATTTACTCCTGTTGGGGAAGTGCATTTTGAGGCTTACCCTGCTTACTAAAGACAAAGATTAAGCAGTGGTGCTGAGGAGGAGGCGTGGATAACTGACTTTTTCCCCTTAGGTACACATACCACTGCAATTTATCCTAGGCTGGAGGAGTAAAAGATTATAGATAGTTGGAGGTGTTGTGGATGATCATGATGGATTTGTGAGGAGAATGCATTTTAGCTTATGAATGTGGTTTTAGGCATTCCCTTCGAGATAAATAGAAAGTTTACAATCTGCATTTGTTTCTTGCTCGTAGAAGGTGAAGGAATAAAAGAAGAAAACTCCTGCTACTAGTGCTTAGAAATATTGTGCATTATGTCCCATCCTATATGCGATCCTCATGACATGACACAGTGCAATATGCCTCCAAGATCCCATTTTGTTCCTTGATATTGTTTATTTGAAATTTATTGGAAGCCTTTAAAAAAATAATAACTACTTCTGTTACTCTTCTGTCTTTGACCACTATCCTCAACCAAGTGTGTCCCTTTTTAGTTTAAAAGTATTTGGAATGAACCAGATGTGGTGGCACACACCTTTAATCTCAGCACTCAGAGAGGCAGAGCCAGGTCTGTCTCTCTGAGTTTCTGGCCAGCCTGATCTACAAAGCAAGTTCAGAACAGCCAAGACTACACAGACTACACCGAGAAACCATGTCTCCAAAAACAAAACAAAACAAACAGAAAAATAATAAATAAATAATAAATCTGAACGTATGATTAATTTCTCCACAGTGTTCTTGTATTGCAGCATTCTAAACTGCCCTCCTAATAGTCATATTTTCCTTTCATTAGCTTTGTAAAAGTGGTAGACATTGATGCTGTGAATTTGGGAGCCTCCTTTTCTTGTCTTCTTCAATTTCTAGTAAATCATAAAAAGTTTCCCCAAATACTATTATAGAACCATTGTAGAGACTTTGACTTTAATAAACAGTTTTTAACCTATTCTTGACTGTTAATTAATTCACATGTGTTCTGAAACTTGCTTATAAAATGATACTTGTGTTTGATTTCCAGTTTCACAATCTCCAAGTGGAACAGATGATTCACTTCTAGGGAGTCTTCAAGCAGCAAACCAGAACAGCCAGCTCATTATACAGTTATCATCTGTCCCAATGTTAAATGCTTGTTTCAATAAACTTTTTTCCATGCTTCAAGTCCATCATGTTCAGGTAGGACTTTAAAGGAAAGTAGTATGTTTTGACATATTTTCTGTTACTGGCTGGAACTAATGATCAGGTTCATTCAAACCTGATCATGATGGTTTCTTTGTTGTAGTCAGTTCAGAAAAATCTTAGGAATACTGAAGAATTCCCCTTCCTTAGTGATCAGCTATTTTTTATTTTCATGCGTTTAATCATTGCTACTTTTGTTTCTGCTTTATATAATGTATAACCCTGACTGAAAAGAATTGGCCTACCCATTTTTTCATTGAGGAAACCATGGGGTGTGAGGGGAACTATACATTTTAACTCAGTTATAATTTATCAAGAATTTTAAGATATATTTGCTTGTGAACTGAATTAAAATAGTTAGAAGGTAATGATAAGGTTACAAGCATAAATTTTTTTGTTTGAACAGTACTTTATAATATAAGTACATTCCCCCCATCTTAGTTTTCTTTTTTCTTTTCTCTTTTTAAACATTTCTTAAAGTTGGAATCACTTCTTCAGTTGTGGCTCACATTGAGCCTTAATTCTAGCTCATCAGGGAACAAAGAGAATGGAGCAGATATTTTTTTATATAATGCTAATCGGATACCTGTCATCTCATTAAATCAAGGTAAGATTTCTTTGCTGGAAAACCATGAATGTAATTAAAATAGCTAATTTTTAAATGTGCATACTTAGGTTAAAATGTATATTATCTTTATTCTTAAGGTTGTATTACTTTGGCCATTATTATTATGGCTGCGTGTGGTGGCATATGCCTTTAATCCCAGCATTTGAGAGGCAGAGGCAGGTGGAGTGTTTTGAGTGTAACTCCTGGTCTGCCTAGTGAGTTACAGGCCGACTAGAATTACATAGTGAGCCCCTACCTCAAAAATAAATAAGTAAATGGTTTGTTGTTTGTTTGTTTTTTGTTTATTCGAGAGCTCAGTATCTGGCTAATGTTTTAAGTCAGGTGTTCTGATGTCTGTTTTAGGCTAGCCTGGGTTTAAATAGTGGGTTTCAAGACAGCCAGGGTTGCATACTGAGAACCTGTCTCAAAGAAATGAAACAACAATAACAAACAAAAACCCTATCAACTTTGATTCACCTTCTCCTCCTTCAGCCTGTTTCCCTTTACCTTCTCTTTCCTCTTGCCTTCTCCTCCTTTCCTTTTTCCATAGGCGTGTGTGTGTGTGTGTGTGTGTGTGTGTGCGCGCGCGCGCACGCGCGTCTGTGTGTGTCTGTGTGTGTGGACTAGGGCTTAAAGTGCCCTACTCTTTCACTGTCTTCCTTATTTCCTTGAGTCAGAGTCTCTTGCCACCAGCAAGCTGTAGCAGTTCTGCTGTCTCTGCTGTAATACTAGGGTAACAGGTACTGTACCTTCAGCTTTTTACATGGGTTCTAGGGATGTGAACTTGAGTCCTTAGATTTTTACAGCAATTGCTTTTACATGTTGAGCTATCTCTTTGACCTCTTTGCATTAGTTTTATGGTGTATTTTTTTCCCCCATGCTGGAGGGTTTTGCTTCTTTGTTCTTTACTATTCTTTTTCTTCTGCATTTCCACTTGTTTTTGGAATACTTTTTTTTTTCCTTTTTAGGCAGGATTCTCCCCTTACGGCAGAAGGAACTCAAGCTTAGGTTAATCTCCCCATGTGGTCTGTAAATAAGGAATGTGTGTTGGTTATTTGTTCACTTGGATATGTTAAATTTCCTGACACTCCACATCACAATTCCTTCATTCAGCATTACTTTTTGTTTTTTTCATTTTTGCTTTGTTTTTTAAGCACTTAACTAAAATTTATCTCTCTCTTTTTGGGTCACTCACTGTATATCTCTGATATTCAGCATACCTACCAACTCCACAGTTGTAATGTCAGGTGGTACATATCACTTCTTCTTAGTTGCATCTTTTGTGTACTTTGTGTTCTGTGGATAGGCATTTGCCTTTCTTGGCCTGTACAGTATCCTGGATACTCTGAAAGTAAACATGAAGATTTGGTTTGCATGATTTTCTGAAAGAATAGCCAACTATTTTCATAGTTTACTACAGACTGCTTTCTAAAAGCTACCTTGTGGAGACAGGAGAGATGGCTCAGGAGTTAAGAACATTTGTTCTTGCAGAGGACTTAAGTGTGGTTTCTAGCCACCTACGTGGTAGCTGGTAACCATTTATAATTTTAGTTCTATGGGATCCACCTCACCTCTTTGGACACCAAGCATACGTGTGATCCACAACATATGTTCAGGCAAAGTATTCATACATATCAAATGAAATAAATCTCAACATAAAATAAAAGCTGAGCTGGTTGGGTTTTCCCTTCCTTCTCTTTATTCCCATTCTTGTCTTCCTCCTCCCTCCCTCCCTGTCTCGTGTTTTCTTTCTTCCCCCTCTCCCTTTCTTCTTTCCTTTGTTCTTCACAGGCTTTCTAGCCTAGAATTAGAAGCACATGTCACTTCTAGTCTTTATGGTTTTGTTTTGTTTTGTTTTTTGGTAAGACAATTTTCTTGAAATACAGCCTTATTAGCATTTCATTAGAATTGTCAAAATGAAATTTTCCTATGGTTCTAATGGTTGAAGTTGGAAATCATTCCATTAAGGCCAATAAGATGGTCTTTTGTTTTTGGATTTTTAAAGTGCATCTGGTTTTGTTGTATTAAGACTTTGGCATTCCAGATCTTCCAAACTTCCATTGTTTCCTTCCTTAGAGCTGCCAACAAGTATCTCTGTAGCATGTTTGCAGCATGTTTTAAAGGCAGAACTGGGTCCCGCTCCTGCACATATTGCTGTATTTGATGGGCACTGTACACTTTGAGCATCTTCCTAATTTCTCTAGCTGCTATTACTTCTTTCTATGTCTATCTCCCAAGTTACCTAATTAGTTTGAGTTTGTCCTTTTCTTCTCAAGTTTAATTGGTTTTGATTGGTGTACTGTCTCCCAGATATTTCAGGGTACCTTTTAATATAATTTTGTTCCAAAGAATGTAACTTACAGAGAAATCACATTGCATTAAAAAAAAAGGCACAGCAGATTTGTAATAATGACATTTTATTTTGTGTCACATGCTGAGCTTTCAACTTGTCTTGTTATTACTTTCTAAAACATGTATGCACTTGTTGGCACCCACAGAGGTCAGAAGACACACCAGCTGTCATGGAAGTGGAGTTCTGTGCAGTGGTGATCTTATAGGAATCTTATGCAGAGCAGGAAGCACTATTACCCACTGTGCCATCTCTTCAGCCTCCTTGTTACCAACTCTTAGAGTTTTATTTGTAGTTAGTAAGGAATATTTGTGTATTTTGAAGATAACAATTAATGAGGTAATTGTGTCTTTTTAATCATTAGTAAACAATCAGTTATCCTGACTAAGGATACTTTTTCCTTTTCGTTTCTATGTAGCATCAATAACTAGCTTTCTCACAGTGCTAGCTTGGTATCCAAATACTTTACTCCGGACGTGGTGCCTTGTGCTTCATAGCCTAACACTCATGACAAACATGCAGCTTAACTGTAAGTTCAAATTTTTATTTATATTGATCTCTGGCATGTACTTTAGTATTTCTAACATTGAAGTTGTTAATGTATGTCATTTAAGAAAATGAAATAGTAATCTAAGGATTTATTGCTTTTTGTTCTATTCTTCATATGTAATCTCTACATTATAACAATATTTGAATGGATTTCATGTTTATTTAAACATAATGCCATTTAATAGAAAATCTTTTACAGTCATATTTAAACTGTACCACTTTGTGATTTGTATTATATTTCCCATATGGGTATGTGATACTGAAGATTAAGTTAGTAGTTGTCCGTAGTTCACAGACTATAACCTATGGGTTTCAAAAAGGAGTAGCTCTGTCTCAGTTTATTTTAGAGAACTGAATTTTAAAAATATACTACTCTATTAAGTATATCTTTTTTTTGTTTGTGGAAAGGGAAAGCTGTTACACTTAAAATAGGACACTTGATATTCAGGTCCTCTCCACTTGTCTGCATTAAATAAAGATGTATTAGATCTCTTTCACAATCTGAAGGGAGGTAAGAGTACACATATGGAAGATGAGAAGAGAGAGTGAAATCCAGGTCAGTCTTGTGAGGAGAGTATTGAACCTGAGCTTTTGGCATGTGAAACCCTCTATTAACTGCTGCCCTGGGTGGCTTTGAACTCTGTCTCTAGCAGTTCCTGAAGACATTGTTTCTTCTCTTGTTCCAGCACCCTCAGGAACTGGGATTAATTGCCTGTGCCACAGACCCATGTGATTGAACTCTGTTTTAAATAGAAAATGTGGGCTCTTCCTTTGCAATGAAAAATTGTGTATAAAAGCTGTATTTCATGATTGCTAGGGATTATTTCTTTCTTTTTCTTTTTTCTTTTTTAATAGCTGGTTCTAGTAGTTCTATTGGAACCCAGGAGACTACGGCTCACTTGTTGGTTTCAGATCCAAACCTTATTCACGTGTTAGTGAAGTTTCTTTCTGGTACCAGTCCACATGGGACGAGTCAGCACAGCCCACAGGTAATTTAAAAATAGCTTTTGTGAAAGACTGGTAGTATGCTTTTGTGTACACAGAGTTTTGTTTATTTGGCTTGTTCTCTTTTTGTTTGTTTTTGTTTTGCTTTTTAGACAGCTCTGGCAATTTTAGAACTCACTCGGTAGACGAGCCTGGCCTTGAACACAAAGAGATTGTCCTATCTCTTGCCTCCTGAGGGCTAGGTGTGCACCACTGTGCCCTGCTATTGTTATTTTTTGAATAATTTAATAATACTAAATTTTTCAGGGGTATTAAAGTTTTCCTGCAGTTTCTCAATTAATTAGTGCTATTATTAAAATTGACAATTAATTTTAATATTTTATGATACTGCTGATTTTCCCTAACCCCAAAAAATAAAACCTCAAAAATATTGCCCAGGAATGAGATTTAGGCATCTCACTGTAAATCCTTCATATCAGTTTTATTTATATTGTAATGTACTTCTTCTATCAAGTAGTCTTACTACATTATTGTTTCTTAGTCAAATGATTTTTAACATAAAGATAGTAAAAGTTATTTTAAGAAATTAAGCTTTCTTTATATCTTTTTTTATATCAGAAATGTGACTAAGAGCGCTATGATTTAAAAAAAAATTAGCAAATTTCTTGTACATAATTTTAAAATAACTTAGTGGGTTTTGTTTTGTTTTACTTTTCATATATTCCTCTAGAATTTTTATTTTTATTTATTTATTTTTGTCAAAGCAAATTATCCAGATAAAAAAGGCCATTACGTAGAAACACTGTGAAAGTTGTGAAAGTGTCCTTAACCTGAAGTCTGCTCATTGAGTGCTGATTAACATCACTCCTTTTTTTTCTCTTTTTTAAAAAAAAACTCATCTCTTGATGAGAAGGAAGTTTGGGAAAGCAGGATTTTGTGACTTGGTGTAGCTTTAGAGTGTATTGTTTTTATTGGTTTTTTTTTTTTTTTTTTTAGCCCTTGCTTTACTAAGCTCTGAAATATTACCATTGGTGAATCAATTAACCTGAATCCAAGTTTTATTTTTTGTTTTTCCTTTTGTTAAAATGTTATTTCTGTGCGTAAATGTTTTATCTGCATGTATACCTGTGCACCAGGCGCATGCCTAGTGTCCATGGAGGCCGGAAGAGGGTGTCTGATCCCTTGGAACTAAAGTTACATAGACAAATGTAAGCCACCATGTGGATTCTAGAAAATCCAACCTGGATCCTCTGGGAGATCAGCTAGTGCTCATAATAACTGAGCCAAGTTTTTGGTCCCAAATTATTTTCTTTAGAGATCACATTTTTTATAAGGATGTTCATAAAAATCATTTTAAAATGTACTTATAGTTTGGGAATTATTATAAAGACATTACTTGGTCATATAAGACATTACTTGTTATATAATCATAAGAAAAAGGATTTATAATGGAATCTACAGTTTTAAGTTACAGTAAATATGCTGGGTGTTGGTGGCGCACGAGCCTTTAATCCCAGCACTTGGGAGGCAGAGGCAGGTGGTTCGCTGTGAATTCAAGGCCAATCTGGTCTACAAAGTGAGTCCAGGATAGTCAAGGCTACACAGAGAAGCCATGTCTCGAAAAACAAACAAACAAACAAAAAAAGCTATAGTAAATATATAAAGACCTAAAACGTAAATTTGCTATCATCTGTCCCTGTTAATATTTTATTCTCCTCCTATGAAGCACTCTAATGCTATAGGTCCTACCTTTACAAACCTGTTGACACTTTCAAAATGTCATTGGTATAGCTTAGTAGTTTTCAGTGGATATTCATTTCTCTTCAGGTTGGTCCAACAGCTACACAAGCTATGCAGGAATTTCTCACCCGATTACAAGTGCATCTGTCTTCAACATGTCCTCAGATATTCAGTGAACTTTTGCTTAAGCTAATTCATATACTGTCCACAGAAAGGTAAATGACAGTATCTACCCCTATTATGTCCTGATATAAGAATGAATGTGGAATCTTCCAATTATACTTTCCCTCAACGTTTATTTGGGGGTTGATTTGGCAACAAATAGGCCAAAGGATGCTTGGGTTGAGGGAGGGCTGACTGGGTGTTTTGGATAATTTTCATTGTATTTCATCATAGGTTTTCTTCAGGTCTTCGAGTTTATGTTACATTAGAAACATGTTCCCTAAAGTTCTGCCAATGTTTTAGTGGTCTTATAAATTTTAATAACTTTTTAGCTGAAAGTTTTTGAAATTATTTAAATTCAGCTAGGTGGTGGTAGCCTACACCTTTAATCCCAGCATTGGGGAGGCAGAGGCAGGTGGACCTCTGAGTTCAAAGCCAGCCTGGTTTACAGAGCTAGTTTCAAGAGAGCCAGGGCTAAACAGAAAAACCCTGTCTCAGAAACAAAAAAAAAAAAAAGAAATTACTTAAATCCTTCTGAAATGTAGAGAGAAATTAGGGTGAGTTTTTAGAAATATATGTAATAATAATATGCCGAAGAAAGATAGTTCAAAAAATAAAGTAACAGTTTAATTCCATATAGAAACCATAAGTAAACAAAATTATGCAGCATGTTAAAAGAATAAACTTAGCTATATTGTGTTAATTCTTAAAATGATTAAGTATTTCTGTATCCTAGGTTGTCACATGACAGTGAATTATTGTCATCATTATACAATGCTCTAGGACCTGCCTTATACATGGAAGGCAAGACCTATACCTCTGAGCTACAGTCCCAGCCTGAGGAAAACCTCTAATGCATTACAAACAGTAATGTTATTTATGTAGAGGTTGAAGAAACTACCTGGTTAGCCAGTGTCCTCAGAGTACATGAGTGAGCATTGTAGAAATCATCATGTAACTAAAAATCTTTTAGTTTGTTACTTTAAGGTTTTGTTTTCAATTTAGAAGGGAAGCTATTTTTGGTTTGGTATAATGAAATGGAGACAAGGCAGAAAACTTGGCTAAATTTGAAGAACTGGTAAATGAAAAACACGGTAGTTAATCCAATCAAAGCCACTTAAAGTGATTTAATTTTTAATCCTGTGTATTTCTCTCTGTCTTTGCAGGGGGGCCTTCCAGACAGGCCAAGGACCTCTTGATGCCCAAGTAAAGCTGTTAGAATTTACTCTGGAGCAGAACTTTGAAGTTGTCTCAGTTAGTACTATTTCTGCTGTGATAGAGTCTGTCACCTTCTTGGTGCACCACTATATCACTTGTTCAGACAAAGTAATGTCTCGAAGTGGATCAGATAGCTCTGTTGGTGCTCGAGCTTGCTTTGGGGGACTCTTTGCCAACCTCATTCGTCCAGGTGATGCAAAAGCTGTTTGTGGTGAAATGACAAGAGACCAACTCATGTTTGATTTGTTAAAACTTGTTAACATTTTAGTACAGCTGCCTCTTTCAAGCAATAGGGAATACAGCGCAAGAGTGTCCGTGGCCACCAGTACAACAGATAGTGTTTCAGATGAAGAAAAAGTCTCAGGAGGCAAAGATGTCAATGGAAGCAGCACCAGTATTCCAGGATCTCCTGCACATGTTGCTGACTTAGTCTTAGCCAACCAGCAGATTATGAGCCAGATTTTGTCTGCTCTAGGCCTGTGTAATAGCAGTGCCATGGCAATGATAATTGGTATGTATTTGGAATGTTAATCTTAATCTTTTCTTGGTACTATACCTATTCTTACTTTTCTTTGTAAGGTTTTTCACAACAACTTACGTTATTAGTAAATATTTACAGGAAACACACTATCAAAAGATTGTATGTGGCAGTTTCAAATTTCTGAGAAACACTAACGAAGTAACTTAATTAAGGAATCAAGATTAGCCAGGCATGGTGGCACATTGCCTTTAATTTCAGCACTCAGGAGGAAAAGGAAGAGGACTCCCTGTGAGTTTGAAGTCAGCATGGTATACATACATAGTGAGTTTTAGGGTAACTAGGGAGACCCTGTCTCCAAAAGGGGTTGGAGGAGGGGGAGAGAGAATAAGATTAAAACATTAGACTTACATACCATAATTTATATCTAAATGCCTACAATGAGTTCATTGTATTAGATACCAGTAAGTTGTATTCCTGTTCCTGCTTGCTTTTATGACGTGTTTCATTATATTTTCACATGCCATCGTTTAACTTTTCTACCCTTTGGAAACTAATATATTGCATTACTTTAACAAACTGTGACAATGTTTATGTCTGATAACCTTTTCTGCCGACTAGTATTCCCCTCTCACCATGGATGTATGTCTGCACCACTTGCATGCCCTCAGATGGCATCAAATCCCCCTGGACTACAGTTATAGACAGATGGGAGCTAGCTACCATGTGTTGGTGCTGTGAATCAAAACTGAGTCCTCTGTAAGAGGAGACAGTGCTCTTAATCCAGAGTCTTTATTTTCTTCTTGATTCATACTAGCATTTAGAGTGGTGTTCTCTTAGTCACATAGTGTAACAACTTTTTATATTAGCCTGCAGTGGGAGATCTCATGTAATATGATAACCCACCAAATCATACTTTACTGAATAGCACTAGTCTTTATAGGGATGTGTGTGCAGGAGAGAGAGGGGAAGAGAGAGGGGGGTGGGGTGGGGGGCAGGCAGAGACAGAGACAGGGAGAGAGAACTGACTCTATCTATATATCTTGAGTTTCTGTTCATGAGAAAGAAAAGAGACTTACGTATCCAGACTTTAGTGTTTTTTTTTGTTTTTTTTTGTTTTGTTTTGTTTTTTTAAATCTGGCTTTTCAAACTGTTAAAAATTTCATCATTTTTTTATGTGTGTACTTTTAAAAAAATGTGTAATCTTTTATTAAACTAGGTGCGAGTGGCTTACATCTCACCAAACATGAAAACTTTCATGGTGGGTTAGATGCCATATCAGTTGGAGATGGATTATTTACCATTTTGACAACACTTAGTAAGAAAGCCTCTACAGTCCACATGATGTTGCAGCCAATCCTGACCTACATGGCCTGTGGATACATGGGCAGACAAGTATGTTCAATCCAGCAGCTGCTGCAATAATTTAGCAATTTGATAAAGTGCTAGTAGAGAATTGTGTATCAGACAGACAAATTAAGAGTATCCATATAATGTATTGGAAAACAAAACAGCAATGCATGAGCAAAGTAAATTTTATTTCCGTTTTAATAGAAATTGAAGAATAAAATTCTGTTGTATAGTATTTTTAAACATGACTACAGGGATAGAAAAAAAATGTTTGTATTCTGGGGAGTTCAGTTACTCTTTTTCCCTAAGATAGCGTTGTTGACTAGCAAGATGTTTTCCCGAGATGTTACAGCAACTACTTAAGATAGATAACTCTTGAAATTTTATATTTGTTTCTTTTTAATTAAAAGAGGGTAGGGTAAATTTTTATTTTAATATAATGCTTTAATTAATTCATTGATGATTTAATACATTTTATTTCAATTATATTAAGAAATGTAGTTGTCCAAATTCATAGACACTTAAAATCATGCTGTGTTTATTTACTTTTTAGGGTTCTCTTGCTACTTGCCAGTTATCGGAACCATTGTTGTGGTTTATTTTGAGAGTGTTGGATACTAGTGATGCCTTGAAAGCATTCCATGATATGGGTAAGAAAAAGAATCCCATACGGTATCATTTTAGCATGATCTTTTTCAGTTAACATTTTAGCATGTTCATTTTTGTAGTCTGAATGCTCACTGTTGATCTTAGGTCTTGTTCTTAGGATTGTTTTCACTTAGTATTGTCTGTGAATGTAGGTGGAGTTCAGCTTATTTGCAACAATATGGTCACCAGTACAAGGGCTATTGTGAATACTGCAAGAAGTATGGTGTCAACTATTATGAAATTTCTTGATTCTGGTCCAAATAAAGCTGTTGACAGCACTTTGAAAACAAGAATCCTCGCCTCTGAGCCTGACAATGCAGAAGGAATCCATAACTTCGCACCTCTTGGTAATAAAAATGGTCCTGCCTCTTAATATTATGACTCAACTTAGTTTCTTGGATGCTACGAAATAAAATTAATTGTTGACAAAAGTTAATATTAGATTAGTAGCATTTTAAATATAAACAATTGTCTTGTATGCTGTTGTTACCTAAACATTCTATTAACTACAACAAACGTTTTAAGGTTTTAGTTTGTTTGTTTGTTTGTTTTTTAAAGTTTCAACTTTCAGTTGAAATAGATGTATAGTGTATACACCTATAACATTATTAGGTCAGTTTTCTCTTTAGATGTTAATCACCCTGAACAGACTTAAGCATTAATATATTTTAAAGAATTAATTTAGGTGTTTATGCCTTTATACTGCATTTCTTTTCATGCTTTTTTAATTGCCATTTTATGAACATGAATATCTGAGAAATAAAGATCATTTTTTCCTTGGTAAAAAATATACGATCAAAAAAAGCCAGGCGTGGTGGCGCACGCCTTTAATCCCAGCACTCGGGAGGCAGAGGCAGGTGGATCGCTGTGAGTTCAAGGCCAGCCTGGTCTACAAAGTGAGTCCAGGATAGCCAAGGCTACACAGAGAAACCCTGTCTCGAAAAACAAAAAACAAAAACAAAAACAAAAAAAAATAGTGGGCAGAGTTCCTACCTAATTCATTTTTAAAAGACGCTAGACTTGTGGTCACTAATAATCATTTTCACCTCAAAAACGAACTTGTCATTTGCCAGTTGACTAGCTGTCGTACTGTTTTGGGAATACTTTGATAATCATGCTTGGTACTGAAAGTGTAGTGATTCCACCAGATGTTTATTTTCTGTTCACTTTTATAGTTTAATATTCACACTATCATTTGAATATTTCCCAATGTCTTACTGTATCCTTTCACCTGTATGTATACTATTTAAAATGTTTTCTTATAGGTACAATCACTTCCAGTAGTCCTACTGCCCAACCAGCCGAGGTGCTGTTGCAAGCTACACCACCGCACCGAAGAGCTCGCTCTGCTGCTTGGTCCTACATCTTTCTGCCAGAGGAGGCTTGGTGTGACCTTACCATCCACCTTCCTTCAGCAGTGTTGCTGAAGGAGATACATATCCAACCTCACCTTGCATCTCTTGCAAGTGAGTACTATGAGACATCATGAGAATAGCACTAACTTAGAGACAGGTGAACATGAGTACTATTGATCAAGCCCTGATGTGTATTCCCTTTGATTTTAAAGTGAGCATGTGAGTGAGTGCGTGTGCGTGCGTGCGCGCGCACTTAATTAGTTTTGAGTGCATTTTTTTGTTTTTGTTTTTTACAGTATTTTATAATTCAGTTGGTCGTTAATATATTTTATCGGGATTTTAAGGTAAAGTCCTTAAAATATTTGGAAAATCGGTTCTAGATTAAGTAGAGACAGAACTTTATAATGTACTCATTAACAGTGCTTGGTACCGTTTTCCACTTTGAAGTCATTTAGAGTCTTTCCTTATACTTACAGTTTATACTGAGACTGTTACCTTAATTTGTGTACAGTGTTTCTCATTGTTACCCAATGTCACTCAATTGGATGAAAAACTATGGGAGATATCATAGATTCTTGGTGTGTTCGGAAGAATATTTTTATTTGAAAGGTAGACTATTATTTATTTATGTTATTCAAACTATTGCATAATCACATATAATTAATATAAGGTAAAAGTCAATTATAATGCTGTAATTTCATCTCACGGGAGTGTGAGGTATGAGATATTTAAGCTTGAGATCAGCCTGTGTTACCAGATGAAATAAAATAAAGTTGAAAAGGCTAACATATTCTAAAGCCTTGTTTTGGCAGGTAAACCCCCTCTCCCCTTTTTAAAAAAAAAAAATTATTATTTCTTTAAAATAAAAAGAGAGGATTTCTCTGTATAAGGGCCTTGGCTATCCTGGACTAGCTTTGTAGACTAGGCTTGCCTCTGCCTCCTGAGTGCTAGGATTAAAGGCATGTGCCACCACTCCTGGCAAGGTTAAAAACTATTTTAAAAGACAAAGTATGACTTGATAGATTAGCAGAGGCCTGTAACCCTAGCTGCTTATGCTTAGGCAGGAGGATTTATAGTTGAGGGTCTCTGTGGGTGTCATAGTGAGTGAGCAGCTTTGAGGGGCCTAGTTTTAAGATAAAAACAATGGGATGATCTAGTGATGTAACTCTGTTGAAGCACTTTCCTTTTAAGCCTTGGCATTGATCTCTAATATTCTCTCTCCCCTTCCCTTCTACACTTCATTAGGGTCTAAAATGAGAAAGCTTTTATTTGAAGGTGAATTGTTTATGTAAGTGTGGATAGATTTTTGTTTGTGGGAATCAAGAAAGTATGTAGAGTGTAGGTGGGCAAAGCTGGTATTTATGAATGCCTAACAGGTAGGTTACTGGTGGATTATGGCAAAGATTCAGTATGTTAGTCCAATGAAAATTAAATAGGTTTATTATTAAATAGAGGTAGGAATTTGAATTCTTTGATTTCTTACATGGTATTGCTCAGTTATTATTAACTCAGTCAAGAAACATGTTAGTTTCTTGAAATGTGTTTAAAGTTACAGTTTACAAAGTTCTAAATTTTTTTCTAACTCTCAGTATAAGCCTGGCATCTAATTGGTAGTTAATGAAATTATACTAAGTATGTTTATCATTGAAATTAAAAATAAACTAATTTTCAAGATTTCTTGTTAATAGGTATGTTTGCTCTCTTGGTTTCTATGCTATGTTGAAAGCAGTAACGTCCCTGTGGGAGTTGACAGTTGTTTTTACCTCACTGGTGCTCCTTAAGTAACAAGAATTATTTTACTTTTAAAATGTGAAAGTATTTGGTTCAGGATTGAAATACAAACAAAATAAAAAGTATCATCAGTTTGAAAATTAGCTGTGAGTTTAAACAAATTACATAAAGGAAATTAACAATATGAAGTCCTAAAGCAATTGTTACACTATTCTGCTCAAATTATTTTCAGCAGGTTATCCTAACTTAATGTAATTCTTACTGTTCATGACAGTTTTGGTAGAACAAGAATAAGAAGCATTTGCCTGCAAATTGTTTTATTTTCCCTTTTAGGAGTATCAGTTCTGTATGTATTGAAATCTATAGTTAGTTTCCTTGCACCACTATTATAATATTTATGATTATTTTAATTAAGGATTTTTAAAACAATCTACAAAATTATGATGAATTACAGTGATGACATAATTTGTTTTATATATAGTACATTCAAAAATTTATAGAGTATGCATCTGAAAGTTGCATTTGTATTAGAGTGTGGCATCTAGTTCACTTTTTTTTTTTTAATGTTCCATTTCTCTTCCTCCAGCCTGCCCATCATCAGTGTCTGTTGAAGTCAGTGCAGATGGGGTTAATATGCTACCTTTGTCTACTCCTGTTATCACAAGTGGTCTCACCTACATCAAAATTCAGCTGGTCAAAGCTGAGGTAGCTTCTGCTGTCTGCCTCAGACTACATCGTCCTCGGGATGCCAGCACACTAGGCCTGTCACAGATTAAATTATTAGGCCTTACTGCTTTTGGTACCACTTCCTCAGCCACAGTTAATAATCCCTTTCTTCCATCTGAAGATCAAGTTTCAAAAACAAGGTATGCTTTTTTATTTCTTACTCTTTAAAAAGAATGCTTTCCATGTTTGTTTTCCAAGTTTTCATCCTAGCCCAGTGTGATGGTCCACCTCTTTAATCCCAGCCAGCACTTGGGAGGCAGTGTCAGGTGGATCTCTATGAGTTCTGGGCCAGCCTAGTCTACATAGTGAGTTCCTGGAAAGCTAGAGCTTCATAGGGCGTATACCATTTAAAAAAAAAAGCTATAAGAATAATTTCTGTTTAAATTGTTATTGTGTTCGTGCTTGTCTAGCACCGTGTTCTATTAGGTGTAACACAGTAACTTTGTGGAGCTGGAGCACTGAAGCAGTGCGTTGAGATTCATGTGTGTTTGGTCTGTAAGTTAACCCTTAGTGTGTGTACTGTGTATGTTTTTGTAGCCCTCAGTTTTGGGGCTGTAGTCTTGTTATAGGAATTTTTAAGTAGGTAGCAACAGGAAAAATTTGAACCATACAAATGTAACTAAGACAGTGACCCAGTCTTTAGGGCATTTCATCATTGTCAGTTAATAAGAGTATTATTCTCACAAACAAGGTACCTAATGTCACCTCTAATTCATATTCTTGTGATAAATTTTATGTTTGAATATTTGATACTGGTTTCGTTAACATTGTTGCCCAATCAAACATTTAGGATTTCTTTTATGAATTATTTAGTGTTACTGTATCCTATAGGGCAGTCTTACCATGGGTTCGTGCCTGTGTGTGTGTGTGTGTGTGTGTGTGTGTGTTTATGTAAGTGTGTAATTCTCTACCAAGTCTCCAGAATTCCAGTACTTTTTAAGATGCATCATTCTGTTTTATTCCTGCAATAATTTGCACTCTTACCATGCATGTACTTTCTGTACTTCAGCATTGGATGGTTACGGTTATTACATCATTGCCTTACACATATAAGTGATCTAGAAGGGATGATGGCCAGTGCAGCTGCCCCTACTGCCAATCTGCTACAGACTTGTGCTGCCTTACTGATGTCGCCATACTGTGGGATGCATTCCCCCAACATTGAGGTTGTGCTTGTAAAGATTGGACTACAATCCACCAGAATTGGCCTGAAGCTTATCGACATTCTCCTGAGAAATTGTGCAGCGTCAGGTAGTGATCCTACAGGTGACTATTGACTTTGCCCTTACAAGTTTACATGTCTACACATTAATCATACTTGAACTTTATTTCTGTAATTAACTTTCTGAAATGGATTTCTCTTAAAGCTTTGTTACTTTTAAACTGTTTTCATAGTTTACAGCTGACATTTAATGAATAATCTTAAAAGGCATATCTTTCCATTTTATATTTTCTAATTTAACAGCCCTTTTCTTTCTTTCCTTGGCTAAGATTTGAATAGCCCTTTACTTTTTGGAAGACTGAATGGCCTTTCTTCTGATTCTACAATAGATATTCTTTACCAGCTTGGTACAACTCAGGATCCTGGAACTAAGGACAGGTATATGTTGGTACTGTTTTTCATTTACTCACAAATATGGTATAGTGAATTGGACTTAATACTTTCCCTTTGGAAAGCTTCACAAAAGTTAAAACAAATATATATCCACATCTATTTATATGCTTTACACAGTCAGCCTAAATGTACATTTTATACGTTTAGACATATTTTGAATACTTTTAGGCTAAAATAGAATTTGTAGTCAATATTGTGTTTCTAGGAATAATTCACATGTAAAGACAGTATTTATATCAAGTTGCAGGTGTGGCATTACTGGATTTTCTTTTCTTTTAAGAATTCAGGCCTTGCTAAAGTGGGTCAGTGACTCTGCAAAAATGGCTGCTTTAAAGAGAAGTGGCAGAATGAACTATATGTGTGCGAGCGCATCAGCCGTTGAGTATGGTCTTCTCATGCCATCCCCCTCTCATTTGCACTGTGTAGCAGCGATTCTTTGGCACAGTTATGAATTGCTTGTCGAGTATGATTTGCCTGCACTGCTGGACCGAGAGCTTTTTGAGTAAGTATGAGTAAAATACTACCTTCTTCCTTTGGGTGCTAGATTACTGTAGGTTTTCACTTCTTAGGTAGAGTATTTTGTCTGTTTCAATAGATGTTTGCTGCTTTAAAGGTAGTGGGACCTGGGAGAACGGAGTCTGAAAATGTGGTGGACTAAAGTCTCATGTAATAGCTAATTTTATTCATAACATTATGCAATTTATGCTCTGAGGGCTATGAAGAGTTACCTGAGTAAAATATACAATCACAAGTACAGGCCACGTATTGTTCCATAGAGGCACATGAGTAACAACAGCTGAAGTAAACTAACTACTTACTCTCCACTACATCTGGGAGTGCGAAGAAACACATTGCAAGAGCAATCCTGTTATTGAAGAAACAAGGACACAAAGCTCTTGTTTTCTTGGAATATGTTCCAACAAATAGCAATAATTTTTTGATAGTAGAAGTGGTTTGAAAAGAATCAATACAAAAGTAGTACTTTTGAAGCGACATGATCAGTTATCATTTCCTCCATGCTGGAGATTGATATGCTGTGTTACTGAGCTGCTCTCCCAACCTTTCTTGTTTTAGGATGGATTAGCAACATTGCCAGCTTTTCTTCAAGCCAAAAATAGCTGTGTTTGTGGTCTAGGGTGCTTTATGTTATTTTCACTTGCAAATCAATCAGCTAAATTTTTCTTCAGTGGAAGGAAAGTATAATTAGAAAGTTTGAGATTGGCAGGAATGGTTAATTTAGCTCTGGGAGATAGAGGAAGTTGGTTTACTTAGTGAGTTCTAGGACAGTCAAGGATAAACAGACCCTATCTCAAAAAGAAAGAGTTGAGTAGGAGAAAAATTTGAAATGTCAAGTATGCTCTTATGTTTTTGTCATTATATTTAATCGCCAGTAGAAGTATTTCAAACAATGAAACTTTTCCTGAAAGCAAAACAAAAAATCATGTGCTATCTTTTTTTTCCTCTAGGCTACTTTTTAATTGGTCCATGTCACTTCCATGCAACATGGTTTTGAAGAAAGCTGTTGACAGTCTACTTTGCTCCATGTGCCATATACACCCAAATTACTTTTCCTTGCTTATGGGCTGGATGGGAATTATCCCTCCTCCAGTGCAGTGTCATCACAGACTGTCCATGACTGATGATAGCAAGAAGCAAGATCTTAGTTCCTCATTGACAGATGACTCCAAAAATGCACAGGCACCTCTTTCACTAACTGAATCCCACCTGGCAACTCTTGCTTCCTCTTCCCAGTCCCCAGAAGCTATTAAACAGTTGCTAGACTCAGGGCTGCCCTCCCTTCTTGTGAGGAGTCTGGCTAGTTTTTGTTTTAGCCACATTTCCTACTCAGAAAGCATTGCTCAGTCAATAGATAATTCCCAGGACAAACTCAGGCGCCATCATGTTCCACAGCATTGTAATAAGATGCCCATCACAGCAGACCTAGTTGCTCCCATTCTTAGGTTTTTGACCGAAGTTGGCAATAGCCATATTATGAAAGATTGGCTTGGTGGTTCTGAAGTCAATCCATTGTGGACAGCACTTCTGTTTTTATTGTGTCACTCTGGGTCCACTGCTGGAGGACATAATTTAGGTGCACAGCAGAGTAGCACAAGATCAGCTCCTCATTCTTCAGCTGCTACAACAGGACTGACTACTCAGCAGCGGACAGCCATTGAGAATGCCACTGTTGCCTTCTTTCTGCAGTGTATTTCATGTCACCCTAATAACCAAAAGCTGATGGCACAGGTAAGAGACAAAGCCCATCTTAGAGTTTGTGTGTGGGTCTTATGAATAGGAGTAAGTATTGTGTTTTTGGAATTAGGTGATGGCCATGTGATAATAAAGCTTAGGATGAAGGACATACATGTATCGGAATCTAAGCCACAATTGAGGTATCAGTGTCTTTTCCATCTCCTTGAAACATACAGTAGAGAGACTGGAAATTCATGAGCATTCTAGCTACGATCTGACACTCTTCCAAAGCTCTCCTAATTACAGAACAAGCCTAAAGACTGTATTTTTGCTCTGGAACTGGATTGACTGTTAGGTTTTACCAGACTGCTCTAAGCGTTGGTTTGCCTCTCATCACACATACATTAAAAGTAGGTTTCGGGAAAGAGGCTCTGTACATTATGAACAGTTTCTTGTAGTTAGTCTGCATGGTCAAAAAATTTACAAGCTAGAATTGTTTAGAATAAGGCTATTTGCAGGTGGTTTAGTTTGGATTGTTGCTGAGTTCTGCAGATTTGTGGCTTTTGAGAGTGTGGGCAACTTGCTTAGTATATAAATCAGGGCTAGTAATATCTGTATCAGGGACTTTTGAACACAGACATCATTGTTTATAAACACCTTAGCGTAAATCCTCTCTGAGAAAGGGGACTGTGATGAACAGGAAAAAGCTTCTTTTTCTCCTTGTAAATGGGAATTCCTTATTCCTGTCATTCTATTAATACAGGAGGGAAATCCAAAGTTTTATAAATAATAGAATGACTTTATTGAGTGGAAAAGCAAGGTACATTAGTGCTCATAATAGCAGTTAGAAAAATAACTCTCTGCTTGATATGTCTAGCTAAAGGAGAATGTTTGAATCATAATCCTGAACTGAGGGCATAATTATCAATATTTAGAAGTTAAATCTGCGCATCCAGTCAAGGTGGCACACTCCTGTAATCCCAGGACTCAGGAGGCAGAGGCAGGCAGATTGTTGTGAGTTCGAGGTCAGCCTGGTCTACAAAGTGGGTTTCAGGACAGCCAGGGCTACACACAGAGGGGGGATAAAATCAAACAAACAACAAAAAAAGTTAGATCTGTGCTTTTAGTATATTGAGTTGCTCTGTTTCTTTGACTTCTGGCCTCATTATCATCTATTTCTAATTAAGACTTGTTTTTAATGCAAAGCTACCCCACACTGATTTCCTATTTTGTAGTCCAGGATGGCCTCAAACTTAGAAATTCTTACCTGCATCTTAGTGCTGGTATTAAGGCATGGGTACCAAAACTGACAAAAGGCCTTAGGTTTAAGAGACTTACTTTCCTCCTCCTAAGTGCTAAGATTAAAGTTTCTTAAATTTTTAATTACTTGCTTCTCCATTCCCATATTTCAAGACTTAAGTACTTATTTGCAGACTTGGTGCATTAAAATACATTTGTTAATCCACATTCTTAATGCCTGTTTCCATTGTTGTCTCAGAGGATTACTTTTTCTATCTGGTTCCTAGGCCTAGTCCTGGCAGCTTCTAGCCTCCTTACAGTCTAACCTAGGCCTATGTTTTCAGCCTCTGAGAACTTACTGCTTAATAAGCTCATCATTATTTGTTCTTAGTGAGCTCTGGGCTTACTGGTTCAACTTACCTGTTCTGGCTCAAACTCTTCTCCCACCTGACTTATTCAGTCTGGCTTCTCTCTTGGCTCAGAATTGCTGCTTGGCATCAAACTAACTTAGCAATCTGCTCTAATCTTCTGGCTTGTTCTATCTTCACTTGAGTTCTTTCTCTGCAACCCATCTATCTCTCTATTACTGTCCTGGTGAAACTGCCTCCTCTCTCTGAAAAACTGCCCCTTACGCAGCTTCTCTTTCCACTCTTGTGAGATTTGGGCATATCCTATCCTGACAAATCTCTGATTCATCACCTTTTCTGCCACTCATTTTAGACATTACTTTCAAACATGGGTGTTTCCTTCTACAAACTAACTTTACCTTCCTTTGGGATGAAAGGCATGTATCACCACAGCTGGGTCTAAGATTTTCTTTACCTGATATTTGCTCTATACTAGGCTGGCCTTGAACTCAGATCTGTTTGCCTCTGTCTCCTGAATTAAAGGCATGTTTGCATCCCAGCTGGATCACACAGACCTAGAAGATCTTTGGATATGATCTCTTGCCAGAACACCATGTTCTGAATTAACATTCTTCTACAACTTCCCTCTTTCTGTTTAAGTTAAAAATTGTACACAGATTAAATTTTACAATAGAAAAATTAACAATCCCACAATCTTAACAGCCCAAATGTCCTTCGGCAGATCAGCCATTGATGTGATGATCCTCCATAATTGCAGTCTGATTATTTGATTATCTGTCCTTTAGCAACAGTGCATTTCAGCATCAAAGTTTTCCAGTCTGTATTGAAGTAATTTTTATAAAACTGTTTATCTCTCTTAGTTTCTCTCTTAACCCAGCTATCACACAAATACTTGAGACTATTTTTTTTAAATGATTTATTTATTATTATGTATACATTCTCTGCCTGCTTGCACACTTGCAGGCCAGAAGAGGACATCAACACTCTTTTTAATAAAAGGCTTTGCAACACAGTCTGAGCAGTTTAAGTCTGTTCTTAACCGCTGTGTTATTTTGCATGAATCCCATTAAAACATCCCAGTGATATGTGCATTTTGTAGCTTTCCTTGGCTCCAACTCCTTCCCTCTGATGTTCCTTGGACCTCTACATGTATCAATGCCTTGTGTTATAAAGAGTCTCAATTATCTGTATGATAGCCGGGTAAAGAGAAACAAACACAGTTTTATAAAAATAGCTTCCAGTCTGCCAATCTGATTGTCCCTCTTCAGCGGGTTTGTTGAGCTGAGCTGTCTCCATGCAGGGGGATCTGCATTCTGCACCACCTGTATTGCTGTCTTTCTTCATGTCTTCCTTGAGTCCGGACTTTCATTTGAAAGCTTCTCACTCCTCTAGGCTTAGATTAGATTATACGGTGGCTAGAAGCTTCCAGGAGTGGGCCTATGCTAGAAGAAAGAGATAGTTAGCCTCCCAGACAACAATTGAACCAGGAAAATAAAAGTTACTTTTACACTTAACTTCTTATTTATTTTTTGAAACACTAACCTGCAAATCTACTTGTGCAATTTGTTCCCTTCGTAGGTTCTCTGTGAACTGTTTCAGACAGCTCCTCAAAGGGGTAGCCTTCCAACATCTGGAAATATTTCAGGGTTTGTACGAAGACTGTTTCTACAGTTGATGCTGGAGGATGAGAAGGTGACAATGTTTCTTCAGTCGCCTTGTCCAGTGAGTAATCTGAATGATTGCCTCCTTGACCTTATAACTTGCATACTTTTCAGGGGAACTTGCGGTGAGTTCTGCGCTCTGTCTCTTGTTTCTCTGTCTCTGTCTCTCTCTTTTCAAGTTTATTTTTACTTTATGTGTATGAATGTCTTACTTGAATATGTGTCTGGGTACTATATATGTGCCTGATGTCCACAGAGATGAGGGAGTTAGAGGTATTGTGAACTGCCACGTAGTTGCCAGGAAGCAAACCGAGATGCTCTGTAAGAAGTGCTCTTAACTTTGGAGCTCTGTCTCCAGCCTCATCTTCTGTTTAGTAATGTAGCAGACTAAAAGAGAACGGCTTATATTCAATGACGAGGCATAAGTGTCATTTAGGATAAATTTACATATCTCCTTTGTTAGAATAACAACTA
The DNA here is from genome assembly GCA_907169655.1 of Acomys percivali. Taxonomy (NCBI): domain Eukaryota; kingdom Metazoa; phylum Chordata; class Mammalia; order Rodentia; family Muridae; genus Acomys; species Acomys percivali. Next base: position 85,767,248 of record OU015742.1, read on the forward strand.
GACTGTCTTTTGAATAGTTTGTTTTGTTTTGCAGACACACATAATATTTGATACACTGTACTTACTGCCAATCTAAAAAGATGATGAACAATTCCTATGCAAAACATGCCACAGATATATAAAATATACACATCATTCTGTATGCTTTTTAATTCTTCTGTAGCTTTCATGTTGATTCCTGATAGTGATAGTATGAATCCTGAAACACTCACTTCTTAATAAATTTTTCCCCAGTTGTACAAAGGGAGAATTAATGCAACTAGCCACATCATCCAACACCCAATGTATGGAGCAGGCCATAAGTTTCGAACTCTTCATTTGCCAGTCTCAACAACATTATCAGATGTTCTTGATAGAGTTTCAGGTAAGTTAGATTTAAGTTTTAGTTTTTCCTTAATCCTGTTTCATGCATTTGAGCTTAATGAAAAAGATTTATTTTTATCTTATATGTATGGTTGTTTTGCCTACATATGTATATCTGGTACACATGTATACAGTGCCTGCAGAGTCGAAAAGAGTATGTGTCAGATCCTATGGAACTGGAGTTAGAATCAGTTCTAAGACACTGTTTGGATCTTGAGGACTGAACTTGGGTCCTTTGTAAAAGCAGCAAGTGCTCTTGGCCACTGGGCCATCTCTCCAGTCCCTTATAACTTTATTTTTATTCTTTCCACCCACTCAGAAGCTATTTCCAGAAAACTCTAAATATCTTCATAACTTGAAGAGAGACTATAATACTAATTAAGTAGGCAATAATGATTATTACCTTTAGCCAGTAATAGTCTTAGCTATGATGTCAGTGATGTTTTATGATGACAGGACAAGAGCTGAAAATGCAAACAGTCCACTGAAAACCTTTAAATTTTTCCCTACAGGTAACCATCTGTAGTTGCATTAGTATATGGGTGGCAGGTTTCAAATTAATAAGTGTTTTCTGAATCTAGAGGTAAAAATCAACACATGGTCAAAAATGAAAGTAGGATTACTCAGTTACCGCATTGTTCATAATTTTTAGCAAAGCAAGCAGAGTGAACATTCTCCTCTAGGCGCTTGTAAAAATTTAACAATGTATCAAGTAAAAAGCTACTTTTTTGTTGTTTTGTTTTTTAAGATGGGGTTTCTATGTTTAAAAGCCCTGTCTGTTTTGGAACTCACTTTGTAGACCAGGCTAACTTTGAATTCACAGAGATCTGCCTGCTTTTGCCTCTTGAGTTCTTGGACTAAAGACATGTACTTCTAGGCCTGATTGGAAAAAGCTGCTGTTAGTAGCACAGTGAACATCAACTTTAGATAGACAGAGTTCATTGCCTCTGAGAGGTTCTAGTTGTTGAGCGGATAAAACAATTTTTTTTTTTTTTGATGAATAAGAGCTGTAGTTTCTAGAGATATGCTTGTGAGAAGTCTCTAAAACCACTTATAATTATGTATGTATTAGATTTAAAATTAAGCTGGCAATGTGTATGTGTTATGGCATAAAAAAATAGTATTGCCTATCTGTATTCTTAAGAGGAAGATGAATGTTTTCCAGGGAACTAGTGAAAGAAAAGGTGGGAGTTGTCCATTAATCACATGAAAATCCATAGCTCACAAGTAAAGACAGCTTCAAAAAACTGGGAAGATGCTTACTTCAGTAGCACATATACTAGAATTAGAATGATTCAGAGATTAGCAGCGCCCTTGCAGAAGGATGACACTAAACTACATGAAGTGTTCCATGTCTAAACAAAATGAAAAAATTTTGGAAGTTGTTAGCATTTGAGGGTAGGTGAAACTGATCACTCTTAGAAAATAAAGTAAAAGGATTTTCTTCCAAGCCAGTTACGATAGCTCATACCTGTAAAACAAGTTTCTGGAAGCTGAGGCAGGAGGATTACTAGAGCCTGAGAATTAGTTTCAGTATCAGAATGAGCTGTGTCATAGCAAGAAAAGATAGGCTGGGCATGGTGGCGCATGACTTTAATCCCAGCACTCGGGAGGCAGAGGCAGGCGGACTTGCTGTGAGTTTGAGGCCAGCCTGGTGTACAAAGCAAGTCCAGGACAGCCAGGGCTACACAGAGAGATCCTGTCTCAGAAAAAAACAAAACAAAACAAAACTCCCAAAACTAGTTTGTTCCTTGGTTTTTGTTTTTTAATTTAGAAACGGCAGCTTATCTAGTGAAACAATACTAACAAATGCTGTTGCTTTCCTTCTGGATGATGTAGAAAAACACTGTATTTTAGACAGTATTTTCTTACAGATACACCAAGTATTACAGCTAAACTAATTAGTGAGCAAAAAGATGATAAAGAGAAGAAGAACCATGAAGAGAAAGAAAAGGTCAAGGCGGAAAATGGATTTCAGGATAACTACAGCGTTGTTGTTGCTTCTGGTATGCTTTCTACTTTCTGTTATCTTTATTTTTCTTGGGTTTCAATATATATAGCACCCTGTATTTACAGAAAACATCATATAATAAAACAAATGTGCTCATGGGAAATTGCACTTACATTTTAATACTTTTTTTTTAAATCTTGTACCAGAAGTCTCCGTCTGTAGAATCACTTAACCTGTTATTGCCCAGATGTTGCTTACTATACTCCATCAGGAACTGAGCACGTATGAATAGAATATATATTGAACTTTAATTTGATAAAGTAACCTTACTACAATACGAATTGTACCTGAAAAAGTCCGTCATTAAAGTTTTTGTTTAACATCTCTCTTTAAGCACATTAAAGCAAAAGTAAAAAGAGTTTCCTGGTTTTCATTATGTAAACTATTTAAAGATTTAAATGTAAATAAATAAATAAATAAGTTCCTAGTATTGGCTTTGAAAAAGAAAAATATTATCAAGGGTAACTGTTTCTTTTGTAGGATTATATCTTTCCCAGAATTGAGATGCTTTTAGTTCAAATGAAAAGACTCTACAAAAAAAAAAAGAGGTGAACAGAGAATGAGAGAGAATTGTGAACTTAGAATGCTTCTTAATCAGGATATTGGCATATTGTCCCTCTTTGTTATATCATATATGAGGTTTTTTACACCTATTTTCCAAACTACTTTTGTCTTGTTTTTTTTGAGACAGGGTTTCTCTGTGTAGCCTTGGCTGTCCTGGACTCTGTTTGTAGACCAGGCTGGCCTCTAACTCAAAGTGATCCACCTGCCTCTGCCTCCTGAGTGCTGGGATTAAAGACATGCACCACCACACCCGGCTCTGGAATCCCTATTTTATTAAAACGTTTTAGAAGCTTTTTTTTTTTTTTTAACGGGGGGAGGAGTTTGAGACAGGGTTTCTTTATATAGCCCTGTCTGTCCTGGAACTCACTCTGTAGACCAGGGTGGCCTTAAACTCAGAGATCCACCTGACTGTTTTAGAAACTTTTACTTTGGTATCTTAACTACAAAAGATAAAAAGCCTAACCAATTATTATCTTTAAGGGCTGAAATCGCAGTCTAAACGTGCTGTATCAGCTACACCACCGCGTCCACCGTCCAGGAGGGGACGAGCAGTTCCTGATAAAATAGGAAGTACTTCCTCAAGTGCAGACACTGCAAACAAAATAATCACTGTCCCAGTGTTTCACCTGTATCACAGACTCTTGGCAGGTAACATTCATATTGAGTAAACATCAGGGCAAATTCTGAGACTTAAAACTGCATAAGTCATGTGTTTAATCTGTTGTTTTTCGTGAAATAAATGAGGTACTAAGAATTTTTCCACATAGTTCCTTTTAGGTAGAATTAAGTGCCCAAAGACATTTAAAATGTCTGTTCTAATGTCATTGTTTTTTGTTTTTTGTTTTCCTACTTTTTGTTTGTTTGAGACAGGATTTCTCTGTGTAGCCTTGGCTTTTCTGGATTCCCTTTGTAGACCAGGCTGACCTAAAACTCACAGAGATCCTCCTGCCTCTGCCTTCTGAGTGCTGGGATTGCACGTGTGTGCCGCCATGCCTAGCTCTTTTTTTCCTCCTTTATATCTTCTTTACCTGTGCTGTGAGCATAGAGGATAAGAAGAAGAAGTTGTGTCAGATAAGTTTTATAGGTATAATTCTACTTGAGGATTTCAAGATAGAGCATTGGCAATTAGCATATTCTAGATAAAGTTTTTAACCAGTGCTTTTCATCTGATAGTGTAATATTTATTTTTGTCCTCTGCCTTAGTCTTTACTGCTAACTAATGCTGAATGATATCCTTTCTTAACTTCATATCCTCAGTTTATAGCGAAGGTCAAGAAACTATGACTGGTTTGTTATTTAGTGTGTCCCTTTGTGAATAAAATTTTATTATAATACGTTTGTCATGTATTATCCTTAGCTGGAGGTAGTAATTGCAGTCACGTGGGCCCCATATTGTAGAAAATTTGTTACCTAAGCCCCTTTCAAAAATATTTGCAAATGTTATGTTTTAGAATATCTGCTATTTCATTTGTTTGACCTTCCCCTGGGTATTCTCTATATGTTGGAAACAATTTGACTTTATAGTCTTTCCCATGGATAATTTTAAACTGTTTTGATAAGTAGGTATATTTATCAAACTTTTGTCCATCTCTAATATATTAAAAATAATATCTTAATTAAGAAAATCATGTCAAGTAAAAATGTTTCCCTTTTCAACTTTATTTTAACTTATTTATGTCATTTTTTAGGTCAGCCATTGCCAGCAGAAATGACACTTGCCCAGCTTTTAACTCTCCTCTATGACCGAAAACTTCCTCAAGGTTACCGTTCAATAGATCTTACTGTTAAATTGGGATCAAAAGTCATTACAGATCCAAGTTTATCAAAAACAGATTCTTTTAAAAGACTACACCCTGAAAAAGGTATGTTCGTGATACTCCTTTAAAATTTGCAGTCCAGTGGTGGTAAGATGGCTCAGTCAGTAGTACCCGCTGTCCAAGCAGTAAGATTCAAGTCTGATCTTCATTCACATAATAAAGCTGAATGTGATGGCTCCTGCTTGTAATCCTCCTGGTGCTGAGAGGTGGAGACAGGACCAGCCCTAACATTCACTAGCCAGCTTACCTACTTTACTTGGTTGAGCTCCAGGTTTTTGTTTGTTCTTTCATATACATTTATCTTATTATACATGCATAAAACAAACTACATACAGCAGAAAGAACCATGTGACAATCATGAGTTCTGTAAATGTTACATTCATAGTCATTTGGCTATTTGTATTTATCAAACTTGAAGTAAACATCTTTCCTGTCTGGGTGGGTCTATATTTCTGAATGAAATTCAATATCTATCACATCTCATCTCTATTAACATAAATCCTTTATCTTGATCTAAAAAGATCTTATTCCCTAACCAACTAAACTTGATTGTAAAACTAAACTATCAGGTCTTCAACACCCCTCAGAGACTTGAGAAGGAATAAAACTTAAATTCCTGAGTGAACCAGCAGTGAAGGCTAGTAGCTTCCAAAATGAACAAATAGACTGAGACAGTTTACTGCCTGAACAGTCACCCAAGACTATAACGTTGGAGCCTCATCTTTAGCCTTCTGGCCCAATGTCTCTGCCAGATTTGTTCGCAAGGCAGGAAGTATTGAGGACTTGCTTACCCTGTCTTGGCAGAGTTCGGCCATCGACTCTGCCTGCATCTAAGCTGCCTATTTTTAGGCAGAATTCTGTCTGTGGCAGGAATGAGGACATTTTGCCCAGTGGCTGTTTTGTCACATTTGAAGCCATCTCCATAAGGAGGCTCTTTGATGCTCATCATCTTCTTTGAGGTTGGCTGGGTGTCGCCAGGAGTTAACTTGCCTTGTTATCAAAGAAACGTTAGGATAATAAAAACGTCTTTAAATGCCATATTTTGCGTTTCTCTGTGTGTCATATTCTTTGAGGCTTTTGAAGACCTTATTAACTCTTTTACCTCATATATCTATAGAGTCATATCTATCTGTTAGACCTAGGATATATATTCTTGTGCTAGAATCTGACAAGTATTTGACATGCCCATGTTTTGTATCAATATACTAAATTCTATACCAATGACTTAGACATAACCTTCATTATGAGTAACAATTAAGGCCTTGAGTTCAGGAGCAGGTTCAGTGATGTAGCTTTTGTTCTTTCCTCCCTCTATATTTCTATATCTCCCTTTCCTTCTTTTAAGCTCCTATCTCCTTACCTACAGATGAAAGCTAAAGGAAAAGATAGACGTCCCTGAGCTCAGTTTTGTTTTTTCTCTGTATAAGACCAATAATAACTTATAACCACCTCTCAATGAAAATAAGCATTTGTAGACCAAGTGAGCAAACAGAAACCTACCTGACCCCCTTAGAGGGAATGGGATGTTGTTCTCTTAAGGTTTCTTCAGGCTGAATTGGAGCTAATAATACCTTAGAAGGGGCCCCAAAGATTGAGGAAAATGGTTAAGCAAGCCCAGGATTGCATTTGTGGTCCAAACTGGATCAGAAGCTTTCTACACTGCTGTCCTGGAAGCTGTCCAAATTTGATGGGTAACAGCAACAGAGGCATCTGGGGCTAGAGCAAGGAGGATGCAGGATGTCAGCATCCATCATGCTGAGAGGAATGAATCCTGTCAGGTCTGATCCAACATCAGTGTCCAGTTCTTTTTTTCTGAAAACATAATTTCTTACAAGCATTATACAGTTCTAACATTATAATTGTATAAGGTGTACGGGATGCCCAGAACAATTAAGGCTAGTTCTCTGCTCATTGTATGAGCCGATGTAAAGCGTCTGCAAATCTTCCTTCATGCCGTACTAAGAATGGCCTCTATGAATAAGCCAAAGAGAATCTGTGGCCAACACAAGCCTCTTTATGCATTTACAGATCTCCAGGTTTTAAAGAGAAATCCTATCCTCAAAAAAAGTAAGGTCAATGAATGGCATTTAAGAATGGCAACCTAGGCTGGCCTCTCCTAATAATCGTTTGCATGCTACCCCTCTTCCCCATCATATACGTACCCTTACAGAGCAAACAGCTTACTAGTCTGTTAGGTCAAAGGTGGTATTTTTGCTGTTATTAAGATAATGATTCAATTTAAAATTGACCAGTTATTTTCAAATATCAACTTAATGGTACTTTCTTTGACTTATTTGTAAATATTGAAAATCAAGCATTTTATTTGGAAACTGTTCGTTCATCTTAGATTATCACTTCAGATTGGTACATATTTCCTTTATGACAATTTTAAAAGAATTATTATAATCAAGTTATAATCTTGATTTGTAATTTATAGATCATTTATGTTGAACTGCTTTCAAAGCTCATAGATTTTCCATACCTAAAGAGTATCATGCATTTTATCCTGTTTTACTTGCATAGTCTATTAAATATCTTTATATGTATATGCTTTAAATATGTTACTTCTTTATAGATGAGTGGGAAAAGTATATACTACCTTATTGAGTGTGCTCATTCTATTTTTTTACCACCTACATGCTGGTTAAGTAATTTATTTCATGGTGTGAACATTTGAACACACTAAACTTTGTATTTTTCTCATGATTAAAGTTTAGTTTTTAGTTGTGTGCTATTTGTATTCTTTAGTAGATCAGTATATTTTCTTTCATCAAATTTTCAGCAGGATTATTTGTAACCGTCTTTATTGTGTTGCATAAATTTTCTTTAACTTTTATTTTTTAAATTTTATATGTATAATTGTTTTGCCTACCTATGTATATGTACCATGTGTGTGCCTAGTACAGCTACAGGTGGCAAGAGCCTATCATGAGTGTTCTGGGAATGGGACTCAGGTCCTCCTCAAGAGCAGCAAGTACCCTTGATCCCTGAACCACCTCAAGCCTTCTCTTTCCCTCCGTCTGTCCCTCCCTCCCCCCTTCTTTCTTTTGTTCTTTATTGTGCCTTTTTAAAAATGTATTTTATTGTATTTGGGTTCTAGTATCTCATTCTCCCTTCTCCACCCTAATCCCTTCCAACACCCTAACACCAGGAAGGAGGAAAAGAAGGTTAGGGGAGAGAGGGGGCTTATGCAATCGTTAGCTACTTCCTGCTGGTTAGGGTCATTGGCTTCCTTGCAGCAAGTCCAATCTTCTTTTCAGGATATCCAGCTTCTTCTGTCAAACTGCATCAGTGGTAACTAAGAGCAGCAGGTGGGGAGACCAGCATTCTTTCTCTGGGACCGCTGTCTCTCTCTTTGCTCTGGCATTTATTCTCTTTCCAGAGTCCTCAGAATTAAACTATCTGCAGCTACCAAAGAGCTCCTCTCAGAGACCACATGAGGCAAATAGTTTGCTGTCTGGACAATATGAATTAGCCCCATATCCCACACCTCAGATTAAAACAAAAATATGTGGGCTGGAGAAATGGCTCAGAGGTTAAGAACACTGTTCTTCCAGAAGTTCTGATTTCAATTCCCAGCACCCACACAGTGGCTTACAACCATCTATAATGAGATCTGGTGTGCAGGTTACACGCAGGCATAACACTGTATACATAATATATAAATCTTTAAAAAAAATCTAGGATCAAATAAAGCCTATTCATTAAAAAGAAACATGTTTATATAATATAACTTGAGTTTTTAAAGACACCTAAGCTTCCACAACTATTCTTTCTTATTTTTACAAACTCGCAGTATTGAACATACTAGCTTATTTGGTGAACGTACTGGCCTTTTTGTTTGTTTGTTTGTTTACCTCATAAAAAATTTAACGGTAAATCAACATTGTATAATTTTCAGTTTTTAGTAAGAGAAGTTATTGTCATCATTTACTTTTCCTAGTTGGATTGGGTATAACTTACATGCATTTGTACTAGGAATCTCTTTGGAGGTCTTTTATAAAAGTACATCCTAGAACTATGTTCTTAGAACTTTGAGCTGAAGGAAAGTATTCTTTAGTTTCAGTGTACTTAAGAATCACCAACAAAAGCAAGGTAAAATGTAGGTCTGTTTTCATTTAGAGGACCTTGGGTGGAACGTGAGAGCTTATGTTTCACATACGCTCCCCAGGGAATGCTCAGGCTGTTTGTTGGTCTGTGAGCCATGCTTTGAGGAAGGCAGTATCAGAAGCCATTTAAAGTCATCGAGTTTAATGACTTTGATACACAGGTTCTTTAGTTCTTTAATGCAGTAAAACCTAAATACTTATGGCATTTGTACTTTTTTGTTGTTATTTTCCTTCAAAAATTAATTTGTGTGTGTGCCACAACATTCATGTGGCAATCAGGACAACTTTTTAGGGCCAAGTCTCCTTCCACTGTGAATTCCTGGGGTTAAACCCTGGTTAGGCTTACACAGTAAGTACTCCTTTACCCGCTGAGCACCTCACTACTCCTGTTCCTTCTTTTTATACAGTTTATGTTTTTATAAATGAAAGCATATTGTGCACATACATAGGCTATTTTTTTACATGCTGAGTTTTTGTGTAATGTATTATACAGAGCATGGAGACTTAATTGGCAGCTGTCCAGAAGATGAGGCTCTTACTCCGAGTGATGAGTGCATGGATGGAGTGTTGGATGAATCTTTGCTGGAAACCTGTCCCATTCAGTCGCCATTACAAGTTTTTGCAGGAATGGGTGGACTGGCTCTTATTGCAGAGAGACTGCCCATGCTCTATCCAGAAGTGATTCAGCAGGTAAGCTAAGCCCCTTACCATGGTTTATCATGGCATAGTTAAAGTCTCTGTTCTTTAAGATGGTTGCATTAACCGAAGGAATATTCTTGGCCTTATGATCTTTGATTACTAGATAGGTCACTGATTGGCTTATATAGAATTTAGAATGTATGAGGGTCATCTGGGAATAAAGAACCTCATTAAGCATTAGGAAGGTGAGAAATAATTCTAGGGTCTATATCTGAAATGTATGTTGCATTGCATTGTCTTATCTCCGTAGTCAACTTATAATAGTTTTTTTTCTTATAGCTATGATGTCTTAAAAGGGCTAAGAATAGATGTTTTGTCAATATGGAAACTTACATATACACACATATGTATACATGAGTTTCTTAGGTTTATTTGTAGATTATGCCTGGAATGAGGACTCTCCCTAACAGTAATTGTATCTCCACTATAAGAAATTTTGGCTTCCTGAAATTCAGGGTCATGACCAAGAAATGTACTGAAAAGCTTAAAATGTCATGTTGTACTACTAGAAAATGGTGGGAAATTCTGAAAGAGTGATGCAAACAAAGTTAAAAGGATGCAGAAGACTGCTTTAAGGGGATCTCATTACCAAATCCGATTGCATTAAGTTATCAAAATAAATAGTCTATAGTAGAATAAAATTAGAATGCAAAGTGATACTCCATGAGTAGGTGGGAAGAAAGGATATTTTCCTAAAATTTAAGCACTAGATAATATTGAAAGAATGACAAGAATTAGGGGGAAACACCGGTAGCTATGGTTTCAAGGAAGTAAGGTTTCTTTTTTTTTTTTTTTTTTTTTAAACATACTTTTTTGAGATTATAATGTATTACATCATTTCCCTTTTCCTTTTTCTTCCTCCAAGCCCTCTCGTGTACCCCTTCTTGCTCTCATGGCCTTTTTTCATTCACTGTTGTTACATACATATGTATGTCATCTTACTGCTCTTTAGAGGATTTGAGTACTTCGGTATGAGGTGGTTCATAAACTGTCTCTGCCTCTAGCTCCTAGGGACATGACATATTCTTCGGGCCTCTAAGGGTTTCCATACATACAGCATGGACTCACACAGACAGTCACACATCTAAATAAATTTTTAAAAAGGGTCTCATATGATGATATGCTTTTAATTCCAGCTCTCTGGAAGTAGAGGTAGGCGGGTCTGTTGAGTTCTAGGCCAGCAAGAGCTACATATAAAAATAAAAAAATTAATTAATTAACAAAATGAAATACTAATACAAGTGAGTGAATTAGTTTGGTGAAGTACAAATTGTTTACATGTTCTTTTTGAAGAATCTGAGTCATGTCACTAATTATAAATATGAAATACAGTTCTAACATAGATGCACTTGATAGATACTCTGTACTCACGCTATCATATCCTTCTTGGTATTTGTTACCTCATTTTTAAAACATAAAGAATTTTTTTGAACTCTTTTGTTTGATCCCAATATTGAAACATGGAAATAGCTAAACACTTCACTTTTTCTTCAGGTGAGTGCTCCAGTGGTGGCATCTACCACTCAAGAAAAACCAAAGGATAGTGACCAGTTTGAATGGGTGACCATAGAACAATCAGGTGAACTAGTTTATGAAGCTCCAGAAACCATCGCAGCTGAGCCTCCACCTGTTAAGTCAGCAGTGCAAGCCACTTCTCCCATACCTGCCCATTCTTTGGCTGCATTTGGATTATTTCTTCGTCTTCCGGGCTATGCTGAAGTGCTCCTGAAAGAGAGAAAACATGCCCAGTGCCTTCTTCGATTGGTATTGGGAGTTACAGATGATGGAGAAGGCAGTAAGTGATTAGAGTTACTACTTAAATTTATCAACACACACACATATAGGCTGGATAAATTTGTCCAGATTATTTTCTGTTCTTATTTGTCTTTATATTAAAGCTGTTTACATGATTTGTCATTAGTGATGAGTTTTTCAGGATTAAACATTAATAAATTTCATATTAAGTTTATAAATTCCATGCTGAATACTCACAGACCCACTAAGTGACATTGGAATAGTGTGATCAGGTAGTAGGACTGTCTTCTAGCCACTGTAGTAGGAAGTATGAGAACATACTGACTCTTGACAAATAGGAGGAAGATTTGAGCTGAGTGTTATTGGAGCCTTGGAGGTATGAGGCTGTTTCTTCACAGATGTGTAAGTGTGAGTCTATATAGTGTTTTTGGTGGTGTTCTGAAGGATAGGCAAAGTAAGTTTGGGGTGGGAATTTCAGACTTGAAGAGTTGAAAGCAGTTTTGGAGACTCAATATATGAGAAGGGAGGAGCTACCACAGTAAAATCTATATGAAAGGCACTTTTTGAAAGTTGTGATGGTGACACATGCATGTAATTCCAGAGCTCAAGAGTTTAGTGGCTGTAGAGTCAGTATTTCAGAGCTGCTTTTGACTATGTACTGAGTTCACTGACAGCCTGCACTACATGAGGGTCTGTGTGAAGCAGCAATGAAAATGCCTCCTTTAAGAAAGGTTGTTAGCTAGGCATGGTGGTGCACGCCCATAACCCTAGCACTAATGGAGGCAGAGGCAGTCAGTTGGCTGTGAGTTCAAGTCCAGCCTGGTCTAAAAAGCAAGTCCAGGACAGCCAAGGCTTCCTCCTCTTTCTTTCTTTTTTTTTTTTTTCTTTTTTTTTTTTCTTTTTTGAAACAGGGTTTCTCTGTGTAGCCCTGGCTGCCCTGGAACTTGCTCTGTAGACAAGGCTGTCCTCAAGCTCAAAGAGTTCCACCTTCCTCTGCCTGCCAATTGTTGGGATTAAAGGCATTAGCCAGCAGTTACTTTCTGATGGTTGTAAGAAATTTCTTCTTCTTGGCACACACTTTTAATCCCAGCATTGGGTAGGAGAGGTAGAGATAGTCAGCTCTTTGTGAGTTGGAGGCCAGCGGGGCTATATAGAGAACTCTTGTCTTTTAAAAAAAAAAAGAATTAGATTTAATTTCACATTCTAGCTAATAATATTTTGTCAGTGATAGCTATTACATATCTGTAAACTTACAGTTTGTATTTGCTATCTTACAGAGACTTTCTTGATATTTTAATAAAGATAATATTCTCACTTCAGCATGCTTTTTAATAAATTTAGTGATAAAACCTTACTTTGTCATTATTACTTGTGACCCTGTGTATAACTACTTATTTTCTAGTATTTTTAACTTCAGTTCACTTCTCTTTCAAAGGCCACATTCTGCAATCTCCATCAGCCAACGTGCTTCCAACCCTTCCTTTCCACGTTCTGCGCAGCCTGTTTAGTGCTACGCCCTTGACAACTGATGATGGTGTGCTTCTTCGGCGGATGGCGCTAGAAATTGGAGCACTGCACCTCATTCTTGTCTGTCTCTCAGCCCTGAGCCATCATGCACCGCGAGTTCCAAACTCTAGCCTTAACCAAACCGAGGTAGGTTTCATTCAAATTTTTTTTCTTTTCCTTTTCTTTCTTTCTTTCTTTCATTTGTTTTTGTTTGTTTTGTTTGTTTGTTTCTTTGATGTTTTGTTTTTCAAGACAGGGTTTCTGTGTAGTCTTGGCTGTCCTAGACTCTCTTTGTAGACTAGGCTGGCTTCGAACTCAGAGAGATCCATATGCCTCTGCCTCCCAGAATGTTGGGATTATATGCATACAGCTTTCATTCAAATTCTTTTAAGTCAATGGTTCTCAACCTTCCTAATGCTGTGACCCTTTAATACAGTTCCTCATGTTGTGGTGACGCCCAACCATAACATTATTTTTTGCTGTTATTTCATAACTGTAATCTTGCTACTGTTATGAATCATAATGTAAATATCTGTGTTTTCTGATAGTCTTATGTGACTCCTGTGAAAGGGTTGTTCCACGCTCAAAGGGTTGTGTCCCACAGGCTGAGAAGCACTGCTTTGATTTATGAAAAACTAAACTTAATTGATAAGAATATGAAGTGTATAAAATATAAAATAAGGATATAAACTTCAAATTTTAGAATTTGGAGTTCTAGTTTATGATTATTGCTTGACACCTGAAAAAGAAACTTATCACTTGGTTTTTTCTGCCAGCCTCCTCAGAAAAATCAGATTAAGAAGTCTGATTTAAAACCAGTTTAAGAAATGGTTAGTGTGGTTGCAGAGATAGCTTAGTGTTCGAGAGCACTTTGTTGCTCTTGCAAAGGACCCAGGTTCCATTCCCACCGCCCATATGCTGTTTCATAGCCATCCGTAGCTCTACTTCGAGAGGATCTGATGCATCTTTGACTTGTGGGGGCACTGAGCATGTCCATAGTGCCCATACATGCAGGCAATACTCACATGTAAATAAAAAGCAAATACATTGAAAAAAATAGAAAGAAAGTAATGGCTAGAGTCTTCCCAGTTGTTGATGTCCGTTAGAGAATCATATTATTGAGTGGTAAATTACCTAGTATAGCAACCCCATCCCCCCCCCCCAAAAAAAAACCACGCACAGTCGGGAAAAAAGTCCTTATTTCACGTTGATTTGGGTGTGTCTATATATCCAAATCTGAAAATGTTTTTGAATACAAAGATGAGATTAGTATACAAATATTGTTACCTATATTGGGGGATGCTCACCAGTAAAGTCTTTGTGAGCTTAGGTCCTGAGTTTATATCTCCAGAACCCATGTGAAAAGCTGCGTGAGTTGGCACACACCTTTGTCCCAGTGCTCAGGGAGCCAGACATTCTATCCAAATTCAGCCTCAGGTTAGTGAGATACCTTGTCTCTAAAGTAAGATGGAGAAAGCAGATTGCAGTGATTAGCATGTTTACCACCTCAAACAGTTAACATTTCTTCATGGTGTTATTCAAAATCTTCTCAGCTTTTAAAAATATACATTATTTCCCAACTTAGTCTTTCTGTCCCACTGTAAAATCACAACTCACCTTTTTTTTGTGTGTGTTGTTAATTTAGTCGTTTTTCTGGTTTTTATACAGTTCTCATTTTTAATACTTGAGACAAATATTTTTATATTCTTACTTGTATGTGTGTCTTTTGGTCAAGTGATACCTTGAGCTCAAACTCAGATGGTTAGGCTTCTCTGGAAGTGTCTTTAGCTAATGAGCTATTTCATTCTCTTTGTACTCAGATCTTTTAAAATATAAAAATCAATTTATTGCAAAAGAAACTACACAGCTAGATTAATACAGCCATTCAGACACACATTCCCTCAGTCTAAACTCTTTACCTCTCAGTGAGCCTCTATTTAGTTAGAATGCCATTGTGAGCCATGTAGCTTTGCTTAGCATTTACAATGTTATTCTCAATTACATTTTTATGCACTTACCCACCACAAAAAAAAAAAAAAAAGAAAGAAAGAAAGAAAAGGAAAAATCCATGACACAATTAAAACTAGAAAAACAGCTAGCTTTGTATCTTCCTGTATGACATCAGGGTGTCTGTTACCTAATACTACCTTTTCTCGGTCTATTTTCTAAGTGTAATCACATATCTATGTTTATATAAATAAACACATGCATTATAAAATATAATCTGTTTAGGCAACAGAGTGCATGGAATTTTTTTTTTCTTCCTGAGATTGAGACTCATTTATTGCTACCTGTTCCAATCACATTTTGAACAACAACAAAATGATTGAGATACGTTTCTTCTAGAAATAGAAGTAGTCTGCCTTGCTTGATTGAGAATGTCATTTTAGTGTTTTGATGAAATCTCCTGAAGTAGTTTTTTACTGGAGCCCTAAAATGGTCTGACTTATGACCCTTTCCCTTTCTATGTGTTCTGTTTGGTTTTGAGTCATTGGTCCTGTGAGCCTTAGGTCGTTTGCCCTTTCTTTTCCTAACTCATTCTCTGGTTTTCTTTTGCTTAGCATTTAATATTTACTTATGTAACATGCATTAGTATACCTTTTTGTAGTTAAATAGTATTCTTTTGATTAGTTAATCTATTCATTCATTGGTAGGCATTTGCGATCTTTCTGTTCTTGGATTGTGGTGAACAGTTTTGCTGTGAACATGTATATACAAATGTTTATTTTAGCACCAATTTTCATTTCACTGGGTATATGGCTAGGGATATTTCAGTAATTAGTTTTCAATATTTGATGAATGGCCAAACTTATTTTTATTTGGTTAGTCTGTTAGACAGTCCCACTGATAAATTTTTTTAAACAAATAAAACCTAACACTAGTCATTTTCTTTTTCTTCAAAGCCACAGGTGTCAAATTCTCACAACCCTACATCAGCAGAAGAACAGCAGCTGTACTGGGCCAAAGGGACTGGCTTTGGCACAGGTTCCACAGCATCAGGGTGGGACGTGGAACAAGCCTTAACCAAACAGAGGCTAGAAGAGGAACATGTGACCTGTCTTTTGCAGGTGTGTTTACATTTGTCATTTTTAATGGTAACCATTCAATTATTTTTTATTCAATCTGCTTCTTATATATTGATGACTTAATTGATTCTTAACATTTTTTTCCTTCTTTTGTTGAGATGTTTCATGTATTCTAGGCTGGCCTTGAACTCTCATCCTCCTTTCTCCACCTTTGGCGTGCAGTCATGACAAGTGAGCTCCAGCATTCTTAGCTACCTCATGCTCGCTTTTGTTTTCTTCCCCAAATACATTATGAAGCTATAGGTTAACGAATAGTCTTTTATACTTATAATTCTATATATTTTCCCTCTCAATTAGCTTCTCACCAGAGAGGAAAGTGAGATAATACAGTTATCCTTTTATTTCAAAGTGGTATCTACCTGCTAGTCATCCCTTTGTCTTAACTTAGAGCCTGTGGCCTCCTGTGTTAAAAATCTAGTATTTATACTTGATTCTGTGCTGGGACTTCACAGCTGCTAAGCATATACTTAGCCACTGAACTGTACCTATAGCTCACTTTTAGTTCTCTTTTTCAAGTTGTTCTATAGTATTTCCAGAATCAAGCAAGTTGAAAATAGAAGAGAACATCTTAATATTATAGAAACAAACAACAACTAACTGAAATTGCTGCCATTTTGAAGTTATTTTCCACAGTTCTAGGATGGTATGCTCACTCTAGTATAGAATTCTAAGTTTCTAGCACTCTCAAACTGAGAGCAAGGATTGGGGATGTAACTAAGTAGAATGTCTGCCTAGCATTCATGGAACCCCTTGATTCAGTCGTCAGTACTGCAGGAAATTGAGAAGGGTGCCATTTTCTGTAATCCCAGCCCTGAGGAGTTGAAGACAGGGAGGTCAGAAGTTCAAGATTATGCTCAACTACATAGCAAAGTGGAGGCCAGAAGACGAGTCCCTCAAAAAGGGAAAGAAACCCAAAGGAGACGATGAATAATGTGTGAGTTTCTGGCAGTGGTCGAGTCACTAGCTCTAGTGTGTGGCTGTCCTTAGGTCGCTTCCCTTGTAGCTACCAGAGAGCACCTGTACTGTGTAAGCAGCACTCAGAAAAACAGCCCTTTTTCTTCTGAAAGTATAAGAAGAATGTCCTATTTTAGCCAGCTTTGATGTCTCACGCCTGTAATCCCAGCACACAAAGTTGAGAGATGTGAAGAGCACTGAAAAATCAAAGGCTACTCTGTTGGGAAACCCAACTTTGAGGTTTGTCAACGCCTTATAGGGAAAAGCTGTCTTCAAATAAAAAATACATAATCAGAATATATTATGAAAAAAATCTATATTCAGGTTTTTTTTTTAAAGTCTTCTATTCAAACATAAGAGTATCATCAGACATTGGTTATGTAGTAAATGTAAATATGTATTCTTGAATGTGCTGTGGTCAAGTGTCTAATAACATCATTGGAGTGTATGAAGCTGAACTCCAATTTATTTTCTGTAATTTAGGTTCTTGCAAGTTACATAAACCCTATGAGTGGTGCTGTAAATGGCGAAGCCCAGTCATCTCATGAGAGCCGAGGACAGAACAGTAGTGCTCTGCCCTCTGTGCTTCTGGAGCTTCTCAGTCAGTCCTGCCTCATCCCAGCCATGTCCTCCTACCTACGAAACGACTCTGGTAAGTCACTGTGTGACAGACTTCAATCTTCATGATGATATTCTGGCATAAATATGGTGGATTCTGTTTCATTTTCAGGAAGGTATGCAGGTATATACAGTGTACATACCATTATATACAATGGTAACATGAAAATAAGTTAATGAAAAATTGAGTCCATGATGGCAAGATTTTGAAATGAGATAAAAAGGACTATAGATACTTACTTTGTCAGTGTGCAACTGATTAAGGATTATTTTGTAATGTACATACATATAATGTGACATACCTGAATGTGTTGGACTTTTGTCTTGTTGATCCTTCTTTCATATTCCTATCTCCCTCACGCTGCTCCTGTCTTCCCAAGGAGTCCTTCTTCTATCTCCATGTCCTTTTTACTCTACTTAAAAAAAACAAAAAACATTAGATTTATTTATTTTGTGTGTATGTGCACAAGTACACAAATGCACATACATGCCAAGATGTACCTGTGAAAGTCAGCTCAGGAGGAGCTCCTCTTTCCACCATGTAGGTACCATGTGTCCAGCTCAGGGTTTCAGTGCTGTATCCATTGAGTCATCTTCCTTTGTAGCCTTTGATTCTATTTCAGTGTAGTGTTGGTTTGTACTTTTTTTTTTTGTACTTCTTGATGGCCAATCATTGTGAAAGTCTGTTGGCCATTTGGCCTCTTATTTAAAAATATTGGCTAAGTTTATTTGTCCATTCATTGGCTCAATTCTTTGACTTGGGAGTTTTATTTAACAGAGTAGGTAGGAGTATCATACGCTCATAAAAAAGAATGATACCAAAAAATCTAGTAAAGTGAAAAGGTGATTATTTTTGCTAGAAATTTCTTAGGTAGATAGGAGAATATCGTATGAAGTAATTTTTTGTTTGTTTGTTTGTTTTGAGACAGGGTTTCTCTGTGTAGCCTTGGCTGTCCTGGACTCGCTTTTGTAGACCAGGCTGGCTTCGAACTCACAGTGATCCACCTGCCTCTGCCTCCCAAGTGCTGGGATTAAATGCGTGCGCCACCACGCCCGGTCTAAACTAAGCATTTTATACAATGTCAAAATCTCCATTTGTTGGCCAGTATTTTAACCATCAGGTAACATTCAGTAAGCCTGTAGTTAACACACTTACCACCAGATGGAAGTACAGTGTCACTTACTGGAATGTCTAAACATTTTACAGGCAGAAGGTTACCTTTACTTAGGTATACTCTTATTTTGAAAAACAATACTTTGTTGTGTCCTCCTCCTCCCAAGATAATGTCGTACGGCACATTAAATTACTTGGCACTCACTTAGTGGGGTGTGCTAGCAACCCTTAAAGTATTAAAAAGTCTTTACATTTCAGTGCTAGTTTGAAAACATGAAAATTTCTTTTCAGAGTCAAACGAGAAATTAGGGTATTTTTCTTTGTGGCCAGGAAACTGGGGAAAGAGTCTGCCCCCAAGGAGCCACAGAGCATGGAAAAGTCATAGAGGAAATTATAGATTTCATTTGTGAGGTTGGTCTTTTGTTAAAATTTTTATTTAACTTTTTGCCGAGAATCTCACTCTGTAGGCCAGCCAGTCTCAGACCATGCCCCTCCTGTCTTAACCTCCCTCCTTCTGGGACAGCAGAATGTGTAACGATCCAGGCTAACAATCAGCTACATGTGCACATCACAGATAATGAAGTATAGCAGGAGATTTTGAGAATTAAGAATTAAGGTATAAGTGAGTATATACAATACAGGTGGTAAACCTCAAACCCCTACCCAGATCTAGCCAGTGGTCAGAACAGTCTCCACAGATGAGTGGAGAGTGGGATATGACTTTCATATGAACTCTGGTGCCTCATATTTGACCATGTCCCCTGGAGGGGGAGACCTGGTAGCACTCAGAGGAAGGACAACAGGTTACCAAGAAGAGACTTGATACCCTATGAGCATATACAGGGGGAGGAAATCCCTCTCAGGAACAGTCATAGGGGAGGGGAATAAGGGGAAAATGGGAGGGAAGGAAGAATGGGAGGATACAAGGGATGGGATAACCATTGAGATGTAACAAGAATAAATTAATAAAAAATTTTAAAAAAAAGAATTCAGAGACAAAAATAAAAAAGAATTCAGTTGCGATAAGAGCTTGACTTAATGTAAGTAGGGTTTGTTTTGTTTTTAAATGTATAATAATATTAGATACATTGAATAGTTGTGAGGCTCTTGCAGGCAGTTCTGTCTTACCCATCAACCATCTTCCCAGAATGTTACCATTTTTCATAGCTATAGCAAGTTATCAAAACGAACAGTTTAATACTAGCACATTGGCTACCTATAGACTACTTCTATTAAGATTTAATTTTTTCATGTCTGAGTTCTGTCTTGGTATCTAATCTAGGGTAGCTTGTTGTTTTGAGTCATCCCATTTCTTCATTGTTTTCCTCTTGTTATTTCTTAGTATCCTTTTGTTTGCTGTAGTCATCGCACTTGCCAAGATAACTGGTTAGTTTCTCCTGAGACTTTCCAGATTTGGGGACTCTTTTATCCTGATTAGAGTATGTTATTATAGGTTTAGGTAAAAAAATGAGAAAAATAAAAGTTACATACCCAAAGAACAATTAATTCCTTTCCCCAGCAGCCTACTTGCCAATACCTCCTCATCAAGGGTGAGGTCTGTAGGCTCCTCCCATATAAGTGCTGGAATGTTGAGTGACCATCTTATGCAGGTAGCCCTACCAATTGTGAATTCCTCACTTAATGACCACATCATCTCAAGAAGACAGCTCATATACTTCCTCCCCATTCCTGGATTTTACATTTCTCCTCCCCCTATTTTATGATGTTTGCTAAAAGTTGGGAGAGTTAATAAAGATATCCCATTTAGAATAATCAGTTATTCTTAGCACTTTGGCCAGCTGTGAATCTTTACATTGACTACTACCCACCATAGAAAGAAACCTCTCTGACCAAGCTGCACTAATCTATGGATATAAACATCATTGTTTATAAAATAGGTTGATAATATGTTTAGTTAGCAAAATAACAATAGCCAGTCCCTTTCAGCCTCCAGGGCCTTTCTTAGATTTTTGACCAACTTTACAGTACCCAGGACCAGTTCTCCCCTGTGGAGCAGGCCTCATGTCCAATTAAAAACTAGTTGCTAAGCTGGGCATGGTAGCTCATGCCTTTAATCCCAGCATTCAGGAGGCAGAGGCAGGCAGATCACTGTGAGTTTGAGGCCAGCCTGGTCTACAAAGTGAGTCTAGGACAGCCAAGGATACACAGAGAAACCCTGTCTTGAACACCACCCCCCCGCAAAAAAAAAAAAACAAAACACCAAATAGTTGCTATTGCACTCATAGTCATGTCTTGTCTGACAGGGCAGGGTCTACTGCTTTTCTTCTTCCCCAGTAACCTGCATAGCACCTTTTAACACTCTGAAATCAGGCCTCCTGGGAGGAAGTTTCCAGGTCAGTTGTAGATTGACTTCTCCATGTCAAACGACCAAATTTTGTCTTTAGTACTAGCCATGGTGAGCAACCAAGAAAATAGACTTTATTGTTTTGGATGGGTGTGTCTAGGGTCTCTCAGACCCTAACTTATAAACAGGTATTCTAAGTCAGACACTGGGTTTTCATTTAATACTTTGTCTCCTGGATGAAGCATCGTTCACCAATCTAGAGTACTATGCTCAAATACTCCTTTGTTTTAAACTACTACTACTACTACTACTACTACTACTACTACTACTACTACTACTAATACTAATACTAATAATAATAATAATATATAAATTATATTATAATTATTATTATTGTTATTATTAATTGTTATATTTTTAAACTTAGCTTAAAAAGTAGTATGTTTCCATAAAGCTTTATCATACATCTTTAGTTTTTGTTAGCCCACTATTTTATCTTTTCTCTTCTGATTCCCTCACTTCCACTCCTCCTTAAGCCTTTAGTCCCCAGTATTCACATCCACATCCACTGTAAATTCTATTTTCAAAAATAGAGAATCAGTTTGCAAAAAAAGGGGGACATTCCACACATATTTGGGATAGAAATAAAATTTTCACATAAGCAAGGATTGGTGGTCAAACTTTTCTACTTCTCACTGAAGAGTGTAAAATAATGGCTCATCCCAATTACTTCCCCTTCCTCTAAACAGTAGTACCTTCTGTAACCTAGGTGACCTTGAGCTCATCGTGTAGGTTGAGGATGACTTTGAACACCCAGTGTGTGTGGATGTCATAAAATAGCTTTATGGAGTAGGTTCTCTCCTTCAACGTTTTCGTCAGTTTTGTGTATCAGATTTGAGTCATTGGGCTTCTATTATCAGCAAGTGCCTTTACCCATTGAGCCATGTCAGTGGCCCAGGCTTCCTTGACTTAGACATGAAGTATGGACAATCCATCAGAACTAAGCATCATTATGTGGCCTTCTCTATTATCACCTCATCAGAACTGACATGATCCAGCCCTTTTTCTTCTATAGTAATTAACATAGGAAGATCAGGATTCTAGATAATGATGACTCATCCTCCGATGTTCATGTCCTATGTAGACACTGAAGCAACTCCTCATCCAATTTCTGTTCCCTCTGTTCTCCATGGTGCTTTAATTTTCTTAGTAAGATTTAGAATACTTACCAGTGTCTTAAAATATTATGACTGATTTGTCTTCATGCAGAATCATGAATTTAGGAACTTTTCGTTATTATCACTGCTATGTTCACAGGTTAACAGCATCATCTTTCTAAAAATGCTTGTGGAAGGGCTATTCAATAATTGGTTTTAGAAAAAGTTACCTCATGTGAAGCATAGAAGTGAATTCTAACTGGAATAAGCCACTAAATTTAACAACTTATAAAAAGTTGTAGAAATAAAAAATCTCTTCTTTAGTTCTTCAGATTTTAAGGAAAATATTATTTGACTTGTAGTAGTAATTAAAAGCAAATTTTTTTTGCTAATTAGAATGTTCATTTGTTAAAAGACTTAAGTTATAGTCTTGCAATTGTTATGTACACACTATGAGATGACCTCATTGTTGCAACCTAAATGATATAGTTGTTCTTACATTGTATAGCCTTAGTGTATTATTTGGACTACTTAATTGTTTTTGTATGTAAAGTAACAAGATAGTAATTAGCACCATTCCTGTTCTTCTCTGATTTTCCTGATTTTCCTGAAGTGCAGTGGTGCTGCATAAACATGTGCTGGTCTGGTCACCAACTGTTAACTGTTAAGATCAAGTCAGCACAATATTGATGTTGATGCTGTTTATATGGCATGTCTTCTCACTTACACTTTCTCCCTTTTCTGTGTGTAGTTCTGGACATGGCAAGACACGTACCACTCTACCGGGCTCTGCTAGAATTGCTCCGGGCCATTGCTTCTTGCACATCTATGGTGCCGCTGTTGTTGCCTCTTTCTACAGAGAATGGTGAAGAAGAAGAAGAACAGTCAGAATGTCAGACTTCTGTTGGTACATTATTGGCCAAAATGAAGACCTGTGTTGATACCTATACCAACCGCCTAAGGTACAGCACCATGTTTGTTCCTCTTGACCTAGCCTTTAAACATTTTAAACATAGTTCTTTGCATGGTTTTTAGTTTTCTTCTTCATTGACATATACTATTTAAAAATACACTCACACATATAAATATACATAAGCAATAAATCGCATAAAGATTATGTATCCATTCATATCATATACCTGTGCACCTTGATCACGAAGTTTACCAGACACCACCTTAAGTGATGGTATAGGTATAAGTAATGGGTTTAACTAAATGTACCACAGTATATCTATTGTACAAAGGATGTTAATTTCCCTCAGCACTGATGTCAGAGACATCTT
The DNA here is from genome assembly GCA_907169655.1 of Acomys percivali. NCBI lineage: Eukaryota > Metazoa > Chordata > Mammalia > Rodentia > Muridae > Acomys > Acomys percivali. The sequence goes on from OU015742.1 coordinate 85,790,589, forward strand.
TAAAGTGCCAGTAAATACATTCCAGTGGCATTGTTCCTTATTAAAGATGCTATATTTTACTTTGCTAATTATTGGTAGGTACTTAGGTTATTTTGTTAATAACCACTTCATACATACATTTCTTAGATTTATACAAACCTGTACAGGTAGAGTCTTGAGTGTCCAATATGTGTGTGTATACATTACTTTTTTGTCATTAAGATATATGCTATAATTTATGCCATAAGCTTTCTTAGAAGTCAGAAGATCAGTCATTATTTGTTGGAGTTACAAGGAAGCTGATTGCTTATGGAACAGTGGTATTTTTAATTCACGTTTAGTCAGAGTCTATAACTGGAGATGGTAAGTTCTATATAATCTGGAAAACCTTTATTTCCTTTCCTCAGAGTCAAGTTTTCTTAAAGATGGCCTTGTTCTGGTTTTTAAAATCATTTATAATAGTGATGAGAACCTTTATTTATTTATTTTGTTTTGTCAGTAGACTTCTAAGTCAATGAATGTTCTTTTTCATCTTTATACTATATTTCCTTTCTACTCAGCTGTTTTGCAGGAATCTACAATTTAGATATTACAGGTTAGAATAGTACCACTGAGTTCTTCCTGTGTTGCCTCAATGTGCTAACTCTCCGCCAGTTGGGTGAGGATCACACACTAGAAGAAGGGTTACCTGGTAAATAATAAAATGCTATAGGCTCAGTCAGGAGTGGTGGCATGTGTCTGTAGCTACTTGGGAGACCAGAGGAGAAAGTTGACTGGAAGCAAACCTGAGAAGCAAAGAGAGACCTTTGGTGTTGTTCTTCTTGTTGTTGCTGCTGCTGTTAAAGATGAAGGTCCATGCTTCTCTGTTGTAAGGAAAAGAAGTTGTATAAAGGTCCATTTTTGTTGATAATGTTCTGTTGTATAGAAGAAAATAATGTGTTTGGTTCTGTTCTGTTCTGTTCGCCCCTCTGTTTCCAGTCTTTGTGCCTGGGATCTAGGAAGCCAAGTGTAGTTCTGTTAAAATAGTATGTTGCCACCATTGAATCAGAAACATCAAATTGTCCAGTTGAAGTAGAGTCCCTAACTGAGCGTCTTGACCCCAGCCCTGTAGTTAGCCTCTCTTGCTCCTTTACTCTAAATGTGTATCTTCATTACATACCAAGATAGGGATCTTCCTTGCATTTTTGTGTCTTATTTTATGTTTGGGATAACTACATTTGCTTAACACTAAACAGCAAAAATATCAACTCTCAGCTGGGTGTGGTGGTAGACAAAGGCAGGCTGATCTCTCTGGGTTCAAAATATTATTTAAAAGTCTCTTTATTCAAAGTGTGTATATCCTTTTTCTGTAACCACCCTGGTGGATCCTATAAAGGACCTATGTCAAAGGATTTTAAGATATTTAGGAATAAGTTTTTTTTTTTTTGCAGTAAATGGTAGTAAGATATCCTCTTGTTTATAGTTGCTTTTCTTAATCCCCACACAACAAGTATTATTTGAATGGATTTTTGGCTTCTCTATAAAATGTATTCTTTCACTAGGAAACATTATTTTGAGATACAGAATAACTGAGTTTGTTTTTCAGTTAATTATCTGAAAAAGCGACTCAGCTCGAAAACACATTCTACTCAAGATGTGGGACTCCTTTAATAACGAAACATAACAACAGGGATGTCCCCTGAAAGTCTTCACTTAGCAGGAGATTGGGATAGATGCTGGGACTTCCTATTGGGACTCTAGGTGAGAGAGGTATGGGAGAATAGGGAAATAAAAAGATCCAGAGGGTCCTAGAAACCCACAAGAAGACCATCAAGGCTGGCGGACCTGGACCCAGGGGGGTCAGCTCAAACTACTGTACCAAGGACAATGCATTCAGTAAACCTGTTCTGATCTAGCCAATGGACAACACATTCTCCTCAGTTGTGTGTTGATCAGGGACTGACTATGACATGAATTCTGGTTGCCTGCTATTTGATCACTTCCTTTGGATGGGGAGGCCTTGTGGCACTCAGAAGAAGGGTAAGCAGGTTACCAGGATGAGACCTGATAGGCTGTGATCATATGGTGGGAGAGGAGGTCCACTTCTGTCACAGACCTAAGGGAGGGGAATAAGTTGAAGGAGGGAGGGAGAACAGGCAGATACAAATGAGAGGATAACAATTGAAATGTAAGCTGAATAAATTACTTAAATAAATTTTAAAAATCCAACAAAACAAATATGAAACCACAGTAACTATCCACAGAGCTTGCTTCATTTGTTCTTATCTTCACAAAGACCTATGCAGTGACAGGCTTAGTAACTCTCCTTTTTTAAAAAAAAAAAAAAAAAAAAAAAATTATTTATTTTGGTTTTTGAGACAGGCTCTCACTGTGTAGCCTTGACTGTCCTGGACTTGCTTTGTGGACCAGGCTGGCCTTGAACTCACAGCGATCTGCCTGCCTCTGCCTCCCAAGTGCTGGGATTAAAGGCATGTGCCACCACCACCTGGCCTGTAGCTCTCCTTTATTGCATGTTTGTGTTAAGACTTATGAATATTGCTTGGTTGAGATTCTGTCATGGGGCAGGTGTCTGCTTGGAGAAGGCAGTCAAGCCTTAGTGTTGCTTCATCCCTACTTCCCATTCAACATTCAGTACAAAGTTCAGTTTCAATTTCACACACAGAGTAAAATCTATTCTTTAGTCTACCAAGGCTTAAGACTTAAAACACTGCTTGCCTTTAAAGAAAAAAAATCTGTTTTATTTTTTCCATTTATCAAACATATACAAAAAGCACCCCTCCCGATTTGTTCTATTATACTTTGATCATTTTAAAATAAATTGTTTGTATTCTGAGGATGTACACTTTTTAAGGTAGTAGTTGCACCCAGTAATTTTCATTGAAGTTATATATTTTATATGTGATGTTTGGAATTTTTTATTTTCAATTGGAGAATAAGAAAAGTTGAAATAATTAGGTTGGAAAACCTAATTGAGCTCATCTTATTTTGATACCAATGGTTAAATTAACTTCAGTCTGATAAGTCAATGAAGGAAGCAGATTCTACGGGTTATCATGTCCCTAATCCTAAAACCTTTTATAAAGAAGACATGGGAAACTATTGCTAAGATCCTAGAAAGGCAAGTTGTTGACATCTGTCTAATTTGTGTGTTAGGATATCATGATGATAGTAGTAAGATGGGTGATATCTGTCCTGCTCAGAAGAACCACACTGACTCTGAAAGGGACTTTACTCAAGATTTGTGACTGCTTAACCAAAAAATTGGGACCTTTTCCCAAGGGGATGATAAATAAATGGAGGAAATAGTAGCCAGGCATTTTTAATTAATTTGTGCACAGTGTACTAGAAATAAAGGACACTGCAAGAGAACAGATTACTTTTGACTTCATGTGTTTTGAGTGTTTGCCACATGTGTATAGTGTTCATAAGATGTCAGAAGTTGGCGTCAGATCCCGGCAACTGTAGGTAACTATATGGGTGCTGGGAACCAAATCTAGTTCCTTTGCAAGAGGGGAAGTATTCTTAACTACCTGAGGCATCTCTTCAGCCCCGTTCTCATTGTTTTTAAAAATAAAAATATAAAGCCGGGCGGTGGTGGCACACGCCTTTAATCCTAGCACTTGGGAGGCAGAGGTAGGCGGATCGCTGTGAGTTCGAGGCCAGCCTGGTCTACAAAGTGAGTCCAGGATAGCCAGGGCTACACAGAGAAACCCTGTCTCGAAAAACCAAAAAATAAAAAAATAAAATAAAGTAATAAATAAAATAAATATTTGGGAAAATAATATTCATATCCATCAAGAAAGGATTGTTTAAACAAAAGTGTGTTCATGGATGTGAACTGATGCAACAGTAGGAATTAATAAAGTGGATCTATATTTGTGTTTCTAGATAAAGAAAGAATGCTGAAACATCATCAGTTGGTTCCAAAAAGCTTGTTTTTTATAGTAAAGTGTGGTATAATTTTCAGGCATATAAGACGACTTATTACCACCCCACCCTTCCCTGGAAAATGTGTGCCAAAGTCTGGGTCGTCTTATATCCTTGCTTGCTTCCCCTTGCGCATATGGTGGGGGGTGCTTGGGCCAGTTCTCCCCTCTGTACGGGGAGTGTGAGCAGGGAGGAGCAAGCTGCATACATCTTCCCACACCTCGAGGAAAACATGAGAGGATTGGCTCTCCACCAGAACCTGTCCGTTGGACACGGAGGGCTGTGGGTCTTTGGGTTTAGGGTGGGGTGCTCCTTAAAGGGGCAGTGTAGGCTGGCACTGGCTGTCTGCTGCCATTTAATAAAGCACCTCACTGTCTGTACCCTGCCTGCAAATAGACACATGCCTGAGTCTGCTGCACAGGGTGTGCATTGGAAGAGGGGTAGTTGTATACAGTGAGTATATTCCAAACAATATTTTAACTAGAAAAGTTGAGGTTGTCGTATATGCTGAAAAAGACTTTTTTGTTTTTGCTTTTGTTTGTTTGTTTGAATTTAATAAGTTCACAGTTATTGAGTGAATTTCATGTTTTTTCTTTTGGTGTACAGTTTTGTAACTCTAATGCATGTTAAGATTGCTTTGATTCCAAACATAAGTAAGTCATATAATGATCACTAAAACTTTCAAAAATTTGCAGTGAAGCCCTCATCTGATCTGTAATGTCTGCTATCCCCTGGCATAGTTTTCATTAGTGTGTTTTGACACTTCTGAACATGTTTATAAAAAAGTGAAAAAACACACAGTCAGTAAGTCTTTAAAAGTGCTCAATATCCTTAGCTAACACAGAAATGGAGAACCCTTTTGAGATTCCATCCCACTGCAGTTAAAATAGCCTTCTTAAGAAAACAAATGGATATCCAGGCAATGGTGGCACATGCCTTTAATCCCAACATTTGGAGGCAGGGGGATCTCTGAGTTCAAAGCCAAATCCAGCCTGATCTAAAAAGAGCTAGTTCCAGGGCAACCAAAGGCTACACAGAAAAAAACCAAGGTGAGTGGGGGTGTTGGGGATGTAGAGACAGAAGAACCCTTCCATATCCACTCCTGGTGAGAGTGTATGTAAAGCAATAGACTATTATGAGACTCAGTATGGAGGTTCTTATAAAACCATAAATAAAAGTCGAACTACCATATGTCCCAGCTGTGCTACTCCATGGCATATGCCTCAAGGACTCTATATCCTTCTACAGAGGTGCTTGCACATATATGTGTATTGCTGCATTATTCATAATAGCAGGGAAATTCAACCAGCTAAATGAATGGATAATAAGAAACCGAAATTTGCAGGAAAATGGATGGATTTGGAAAGTATTATAGTAAGCAGACTTAGACAAAACCTTTGTGATTTTCCTCATGTGGATTTTAGTGCTTAATGTTTATATGCATATAAGATGGGTGTAAACTATGAAACAAGGTAAAAGACCTGTTATGTGACAAAACATTTCCTGGGAAGATACAGAACACACATCAATTCAACCCAAAATATGGAGCTCACAAGAGACCAAAGTACAGATACTACCAAAGTCCAACTTCGTGAACCATGAATTTAGTGATTTCTTTCTATTTTATGTACACTGGTATCATGTCTGCTTGTATGTCTGTGTAAGGGTGCTAGATCTCCTGGAATTGGAACTACAGACAGTTGTGAGCTGACAGTTGGTGCTCAGAATTGAACCCAGGTCTTTTGGAAGATGCTCTTTACTACTCAGCCATCTTTTTTAGCCCTTGAACAATGAGTTTAATTGAGGTCACTTTCAGGAATGTGGAGGAAGGGTTATTTACAGGAGTAGAAATGACTCAAAGACAGCTGCATCATCAAAGCCCAACCTAGCATGGGCGACAGCTCACCAAAGCTGTGAAATCTGGAGCACTGCCTGCAGGCAGCTCAGTGTGTTGGAATGTCCTTTCCGGGTTCCCCCATTCCAGGCAGCTGGTCGGGCCTCAGTCTTCGCAGTTTACCTTGTCTGAATCTTAGCAGCTCAGCTCCTTTCCTCTGAGAGGGACTCTCCAACTTTCATTGCTTACTCTGGCAGGGAGGTGCCTAATAAATCTGGTGAGTTTCAGGGACTTCCTGAATCTATTTAGAGTTGTTTACCTTGCTGCTTAAGGAGCTTTCTTGTAGGAGGGAATGTTTCAATTTCAGAGGAAGCTGTTGTACAACAACACAACTGGAAGGGACAAGAGGAGCTGAGGAAAGAGTGCGTGCTGAGCAAAATGACACATGCGCCCTGACACACGGTACATCAAAACGGAAAAAGTAAAAATAAAATGGAAATGAACAGAAACACTCTCTGATGCTATTGCTTAGTATTTTAAATGGGGAAATTTAGCAAATTAAGTAATTAACTTCGGAATTTACCAACAGCTTTACTTTAGTGGTGCTTTCTCTCTGTGATTAATTTAGTACATGTCTTACCACCACTCAGTCTTGTTTTGTTAACACAGGGTCTGGAACTCACTTTGTAGACCTGAGGCAGGAGATATTCTTGACTCTGCCTCCCAAGTGCTGAGATTCAAGATGTGCTACCACACCCAGCACCACCCATAGTCTTTCTCCACTTTGGTACACACTAATAAGCTTTTATCTTTCCTATAGAATGTAGAAACATTTTACAAATACTAGCTAAAACATGTAGGACGAGAAGGGAAAATGTCACTCCTCTGAGCTTAATTGAAGAGAAAGTTAACAATGACACAAACCTTGATTGCGTTTTCAATGCAGCCACAGTTTAGAGTTTTGTACCTTAAGAGTTGTATGATGTGGCCTGGCTTTTTAAATGACATGTTGCTTTCCCTTTTGAATTTTGCCTCATTGCCCATAGTGATTCCCAAGATGTTGGCTTTTTCTCTGCTGTCTAGCTACACCTTCTTATGCCATGTCTCTCTTGTCATCCCAGAGCTGCTTTTATTTCAGAGTGCTCCCACAACAGTAATTAGTACAATTTGAAAAAATTAGGGAATGGCTCTTTACTCTTTCAAGGAGACACTTTGGGATCAAGCCAATGAGCTTATTGGGTCTTACAGAGTGTGGGTGATGCCAAAACAAAGTCTCACCCCATGATGGATAACAACCTCCCAGAAACTACTGTGAAATCCCCCTGTAAGTTAACTTACACTGTCTATATGCTCTGGCATCTCCCAGGATTTCTTTAATCTAGGACTTGGGGAACCAGAGGTAATAATGGCCAATTCCTGGGTAAGGGTCCTGCAGTTCTCCTCTCCATCCCTCCATTTCCTGCTAGGGGTGTCAGTAACTCCTATACTAACATTATAGACATAGCTACTTCTATAATACTCTGCTCAGTTAGTTGCCATGGATACTGGGCCATGGGAATGTTCCTCAGGGGTGTATGTTGGGCGGGTACCACAAAAGTGCACTTCAAATATCCAGTCCACTTTCAAAATTGCTTGTACAGGTTTTTTCAGAGTTTAATTGAAATTAGGGGAAGTCTCCCAAGACAGGTGAGAGATCAGAAATAACAAAAATGTATATTAGGCGTAAGATGATTAGGTGGCCATATAAAACCTGGGAATACTTGCTTATTGCTGTATGTGTCCAGGGTCACAGTTCTGAGCTTCATACTGATCATAAGGGATTAGAACCAGAATTATGTGAACATGAATTTCCATAACTTTTAGTTGATGTGTGCCTTTTTTCCCTGTCAGATTAAGTTAACTGTGGTTGTGGTAACATGTCACACACTAACATGCTTCAGTCCTGTGCTTGTTAGTTTCTTGAGCACAAGCCAGGGTGTGTTCTAGTACAGCATTTCATTTATCACATAGTACAATGTAGTAACTACTGGCATGGCCCTAAAGACAAAGTCTTACTATGTAGCCCTGACCACCTGGAACTTACTATGTAAACTGAACTGTCCTGGAATTAAAGGCATTTGACACTATGCTTGGATCAGCCTTAATTTCTTAAAATTGCTTAAAGATGGAGGAATGGCTCAGTCCTTAAGAACACTGGCTGCAAAACAAAATCAATTTACAAAATAATGGGTTATGCTGTATCTGAAGCAGTTTTAATATTGAATTTGAATCTGTTGCTTTTAGTTTTTAACACATTTCTAGACCAGTCACAATAAGTAACTTGTTTGTATTATCTAGAAATTATCAAAGCTGCCAGGGACTCTTTGGAATTCAGCTTGCCACCTTTCATAAATAAAGAATAAAGGACCATGTAAGTTGTGAAATGGAGTGCTAACAATCCTGATTAAGCTTAGCCTCCAACGACCGTCTGTGTTATCATACCCATAAAAAATGGTAGTAGTGGGGTGCACTAGATTTCAGGCCAGATATTTATTGTGTATAAAAATAACTTAAAGGTAGAGAATGAATTTTAAATTATTTTTATAATTAAAACAATGTTTATAAGACCTGAAGAGAAACCCAATGAATTAATTCATAACCATCTCCTGCATTAGTGAGATGACTCCATGCATATGACTTCACTCTTGTTTGCAGCATATGCACAAACATACACAATAACTAAGATAAAATCATTTTCTCTTTAATTCTAGAAGCACATAAAATAATGTTGATTTTATAGTTTTTCTGTATTCATATTCATTTTTATTAACTTACAAATTAGAACTATGATAAGGCATTAAAAACAATATATTTCAACCAATATGCATGTTAGTTATATCATAATTACTAGAGTACCAAACAATTTTTTTTTTTTTCTGAGACAGGATTTCTTTATATAACAAAGCCCTGGCTGTCTTGGACTCGCTTTGTAGACCTGGCTGGCCTCGAACTCAGAGATATCTGCCTGCCTCTGCCTCCAAGTCACCACCACACCGGGCTCCCAAACAATATTTTTAAGACTTAATATTTCAGGACTAGAGAGCTAGCCCAATGGGTAAGAACATTTATTGCACTGGGTAGTGGTGGCTCACACCTTTAATCCTCAAATATGCATCTTAATTTCCATTTTTCTTTTTTTTTAAATATATATTTACTTATTTATTTATTATGTATACAGTGCTCTGTCTGCAAGTACACCTGCAGGCCAGACAAGGTATCAGATCACATTGTAGATGGTTGTGAGCCACCATGTGGTTGCTGGGAATTGAACTCAGGACCTCTGGAGGGGCAGTCGGTGCCCTTAACCTCTGAGCCATCTCTCCAGCCCAATTTCCATTTTTCTTAGCAGTCTCACAAGATCTTTCTAGTGAAAGGAAACTCATCAGGCTTAAACCAAATTTTGTTACAAATACATTTCCTGGAAAAAAAAAAACCCAAAAAAATATTTAAAAAAAAAAAACCTGAAGTTGCACTGAGATTATTTCATCTGATCTCTGGAAAAGGGGAAAAAAAGAACTGTTTCTTTTATTGTAAGCTCCCTTAATGTTGACCTTGTAAAATTTCAATTAAAGCTTTGACATTCCCACCACCTTCTTCAGCTTCCTTTTTGTTTTTATTTGTTTGATTTTGATTTTTTGAAACAGAGTTTCTCTGTGTGACCTTAGCTGTCCTGGCTTACTAGGACTGGCCTTAAATTTATAGATCCACCTGCTTCTGCCTCCGAGTGCTGGGATTAGAGGCGTGCTCCACCACACGCAGCCTACCTCTGTTTCTATTGAGAGCATTAATACTTTGAAGGTAAAAATAACTATGCTTAATATAGAAAACCAGAAAGGCTCCTGTGCCTGTGTTGTTAGTGTTTCCCAGTGGTGCACATTTGTTCTTCCCAGTGTGGAAACCTGCCTCCTCCACATTCATTTACATCATTAAAAACTAAGCGGACACATTTAAGTTAGAGTTTAAGTAAAACTAAAAAGAAGTACTGTTAAATCCTAGCTTTTAAATTAATCTTGGGACATATCTCGCAGAGGTCCTTGTCTCACGTGTGAGCATGTTTCACCAATTTGATGCTTTCTGTAGACATTGGAACCAAACAGTTGTCTAGTCAATTAAAATAAATTTTATTTTTAAAAAACCTTATTTATTTTTAATCGTCACTTGCTTTAAACTATTCTTCTTGACTGAGGGCTTTACATTTAAGGTAAGGAGTACAGTACAGTATTATTCATGGGTGCTAGTTCCCGGCAGTTTTACAACTTTCAGGCAACTTTTTCACATGGCCGTGCTTTTCAAATGCTTATTTCAACTCGGTATGACTTTTGACTTTAGAAATGGGCATTTAGGAGATTAAACAGTTTTCCCTTTCAGACTGTCAAGAAAATAGTTGTTTGAAGTTGTGTTCCATTTCTGAATTATGAAGCCACATATTTCGGATATAGTTTATCCAGCATAATGTCTGACTTAATTTTGGCATTACTGTTAGTAGAGGCCATTAATATAACAGTGTTGAGGTCAGGGTGTTTTGTTTTTTTTTTAAACTATATAACATTTTTACTTATTTTGTGTTTGTTTGTGGGTGTGCATGTGCCATGGTAAACATGGCAGTCAGAGGATGATTTGCTGGAGGGAGTAAATTCTTCTCTTCCACCGTGTGAATCCCCACTGTGCAACTCAGGTTATCAGACTCAAGCCAGTACCTTTACCAACAAAGCTGTCTTACTGGCCCAGACATTTTTTGGTTTTGTGTGGTTTTTTTTAAGTCTTTTTGTTTTGAGACAAATTTGCCTGTTTTGCTCACATCCTAGTGTAGATTTTATCTATGAAGCCAAACTTTACTTTATTAGCTATCTAGTGGAGTTCACAGCATTGAGGCAAATGTGTACAGATAATTTTTTTGTAATAGTAGAAACTTCAGTTGCTTCCTCATATTTCTTCAGGGCAGTGATCACGAGATTCAACGTATGCACAAAGCAGCGGATGCCATGGTAGCGGCCGTCGCTGATTGCTCTTACCATGTTGGATCCATTGTCAGTCTCAGAGACCTACTTCCAGCTAGGTGCCTTGAACTCAAATAGCTTTTCACACAGACTTCAGGATGTGAGCTAAGGTATGGCCTTTTTTCATGAGCTGGCCCACATATGGGTTGACAGTAGCCTGCAATTTCTGTAGACAAGGGACTTCGGTCAGACAGTGAGTGGCTGCAGTCACTGACAGGCAGCTAGTGGTTATCCTTCCTCTATTTGAAAATTCTGTTGTCATTTCGAGATTTTTTTTTTTAAATGTAAGTTCTTGACAAAGCAACTAACCAAATAAAAAATTCTCTTGATAACCTGTATAAAAGTCTAAAATACACCATTGTGATTCTACCATTATCTTCAGAGTGAAATAGTTTATGAACTTGCTGTAAATTTTCTTAAATTTTTAGATTCTCGAACTGCTTTTAAAACTTAATTTTGGTTTAAAAAAAAACATAAAACTTATATCCTGCTAATACTTTTATAATAGCCTATCAGTAATCTTCCTTTAAAATTTTCATTTAAGAAATCAGTGTCCAGCTGGGCAGTGGTGGTGCAAGCCTTTAACCCCAACACTGGGGATGCAGAGGCAGGTGGATCGCTGTGAATTTGAGGCCAGCCTGGTCTACAAAGTGAGTCCAAGACAGCCAACATTACACAGAGAAACCCTCAAAAAGAATGTGCCTTTAAGAGTGCAATAGATGACCTGCTTGAGGCTTAGGACATCATTCCAAAAAATAAAAGATAAAACCTCCTCCTTCCTTATTATAGTCCAGTGTTCTAATAGTCCACTATTCTTTTAGGTTTAATGATAATCACTTAAAATTGGGAAGGGAAAGTTCTTGTAATTCAAGAATGGTTATTGTAAAGAACCTTTGTACTATTCTTTATCCTTAGTGGTTGAAGTTGGTTATAACTTTAGATAGACACAGTTGACAGCCTATTTGAGATTTTCCACAGCAATCATTTCTTCATTAAGAAATGGCCAGTCTCAGTGTTGAGCTGTAAGGCCATGTTTTACTTCAGAATTAGAAAAAACACCATGTCTTGGTTTACTCTAGAAGTAACGGAATCTTATATTTCAGCATTAAAGCATTTCCTATTCTCTGCTTATAGGTAAACAGATGTTTTCATACACATGTGCATATATTGAGGTTGATGGTCAAGTGGTATACAGCACCAATATATGCTGAGTTGTTTTCTGGGTGGCAAAAGAAGTGGCCATTTGTTTTCTTTGACCTACATAAGAGGGAAGATAAGGACAATGATCCAGTGACACATGTGTCTTTTCAATTACATCCTCTTGCTGGGTTAGAGATAGTAGATACCACTACTTAGACTATAATCTGTGGATGCTGGCAGTGTTGACACATTGGAACCAAGGATAGAGCACACACCTCAATTCTGTATTCATTTGCTGCTGTTCACCATGTGAGTGGCTTCTTAGTTTACTACTTTCTGTCTTCCTGTAGTTAAGCAAGGGATTGCTTTTGAGCAGCTTTGTCGTTGTGGTAAGGTTCATTTTTGTCTGTAGACAGCATATTATTTTGTTAGATTCTTTTAACATTTTGCTAACTTAAAAATTATTCTTAGGAAGTCATATTAGCACATGACTTAAATCCCAGCGCTAGGGATGCAGAGGCAGGTGGATTTCTTGAGTTTGAGGGCAGCCTGGTTTACAGAGTGAGTTCCAGGATAGCCAGGGCTAGTTTTTTGTTGGTAGGTATTTATGGGGGGTGGGGGGAAAGCTATACAGTTTAGATTGTGCCTTTGAAAGATTTTGAAACCTCTGATGGATTTACAAGGATAACTTATTTTGAAGACTAAACAATGAAGTTAGTGAACTTTATACTTCACTGACAGTGTGCCCTGTACCCTGAAACCTTGCTGTGACACTGTGCTAGTGTGATGATTCCATACAGCGGTTGGTCATTTTAGTAGAGTGATGCTTTGAAGTGATTCTGTACTAATACTTGTCATTATAGGTGTGCAGCAGCTGCACAGTATGTCTTGTGGACCTATTCTTTACTCTGAAATACTAAATTCTTTTGGTCACAAAAATCAGCATATTCAGTAAAGTACAAGTGGCATTTTTAAATTGCCATGTAGCTTTTGATTCCAAGGCTTTGTGAGACAAGAGATTGCTAGTTTACCAAAGGCATGTAAGTGGTTTCTTTACCTCTGGGTATTTATAGTGTTTCTAAGTGTGGGTTTAAGAACATAGCAAGCATTTGGTTAGCGTGATACTTATGCAATGTTGTGTTGTGTGATTATGTTACACAATGTTTCTTTTACTAAACAGGAACAGTGTACTCATAGCTTTGTTATTTTAGGTATTAGTCTATGGCTTCCAAAGCAGTAATGAATCTATCTAGCCTCCCTGCTCATTACATGTGACAAGTGTAACACATACCAAATTAAAGTATGTTTATTTTCAGTCTTAAAAACTTAATTTTCCCTGCATTTCTTTCCTTTTTTTTTTTTTAATTCAGATCTAAAAGGGAAAATGTCAAAACAGGAGTCAAGCCAGATACACCTGATCAAGAGCCAGAAGGACTGACTCTTCTGGTCCCAGACATTCAGAGGACCGCTGAGATCGTCCACACGGCCACCACCAGTCTGCGGCAAGCCAATCAAGGCTAGTAGTGTCTCATGGGATTTTTTTTTTTTTTCCATTGCACAAAACATGTTTTAGTGGTGAGAACTGTCTGTTTTTTCCCCATTTTCAGTTAAGTTCTTATACTTGCAAGTTCATATTCTATTAGATTTTGTTCTTTATCAGGTTTTAGTTAAGAATATTTCTTGTAGAATACTCATCTCGACTGAGTGTGGTGGCGCATGTCTTTATTTCCAGCACTTGGAAGGTAAAAGCAGGTAGATCTCTGTGAGTTTGAGGCCAGCAAGTAACAAATGCTGGACTAGCCAGGGCTGCATAATGAGGTCATGTCTCAAAATAAAATAAAAATTCATCTCTTCCACATAATGCTGAGACTAAATGTAGTAGCTTAAGAAGATACATATTAATTACTTTCTTCTTCTCATTGAAAGCTGTGGGGTTGAAAACCACAATTTTAGGTTTTGTTTCGTTTTGATTTTTCAAGGCAAGGTTTCTCTGTGTTAGCCTTGGCTGTCCTAGACTCACTTTGTAGACCAGGCTGGCCTTGAACTCACAGGGATATGCCTGCCTCTGCCTCCTGAGTGCTGACATCACAGGTGTGTGCGCCGTGTCCTGTGAAAACCACCATGTTGTTAAGGAGTAGTGAGTTGAGGTTGTTATACATGGCGGCACATATCTGAAATCTGAAATCCATTTCCCTAAAGTGATAAAATAGGAAGATGTGGAGTTTGGTAGAAATTTGGAATTCAAAACCTACATGTAGAAATGGATTGTTCTTCAGTTTAATGTCAAACAGAAAATGTAGAATGTATATTTATTTTTTTATTTTGAATATTACAGAAAAAAAGCTGGGTGAATACTCAAAGAAGGTGGTTGTAAAACCCAAACCTCTGTCAGTATTAAAATCGCTTGAAGAAAAATATGTGGCTGTCATGAAGAAACTGCAGTTTGGTAAGTTGGAATTTTTCAGCTACTGACATGTCATCCTCACGCTACTAACAGTGCTGGTAAAGTGTTTTTGAGTAAATGAAAGATTTCTAGACTTGAACTCAGCATAGTGGCCCTTACCTGCAATTCCACTACACTGTGCCTGAGGCAAAAGACTTGTAATTTTGAGATAAAACTGTGTAACATTGAGATGGTGCCTCAAAAATTGCTCCCCTCTCCCTATCTCCCTCTCTGTCTGTCTGTCTGTCGTGTGTGTGTGTGCGTGCGTGTGCATGTGCGTGTGTTTGTCTCCTGATTTCTAGTTTCTGTACATACATGAAAGCTTCTGCCATCCTTGTCTTGAGATCTCTGTGTGGATAGTCACAGCATTCTCATCCTGACGGCAAGACATGCACTAGAGCAATCTGTACAACTAAAGGCACAGGAAGACGTGTGCAGAGCGTGCAGAGGATGGGCTTCCCTTTCACATTCTACAGAGCTGGGATTGAACCCAGGATGCCTTGAAAGCTAGGGACGTGATCTAGCACTAGGCCACACCCCGCACTCTGAGACATTCTTTAGCCTTTCTGTTAGGATGGAAGAATAAACCAGAGACTTCTTTATGACTTTTGTATCATAACAACTGTTTTCCTTACTGGTTCTTCTCTTTGGTCTTCTGTCTCCTTTTTAGATACATTTGAAATGGTTTCTGAAGATGATGATGGGAAATTGGGTTTTAAAGTAAATTACCACTACATGTCTCAGGTGAAAAATGCCAATGATGCCAACAGTGCTGCCAGAGCCCGCCGTCTGGCCCAGGAAGCGGTGACGCTTTCAACCTCACTGCCCCTGTCATCGTCTTCCAGTGTCTTTGTACGCTGTGATGAGGAGCGACTTGATATCATGAAGGTAGAAAGCAGCTTTATCTTGATCCTTCCTGGATTTTAAATTTTAGCATAAATTTTGGTGACCACTTGGGATGGCATTAAAAGGAGCTGTGTTCCAAAGATAGTTCAGGGTGTGCATATGAGGCAGCATATAAAGAAAATACCAGAGGCTGGGTAGTGGTGGCGCACACCTTTAATCCCAGCACTTGGGAGGCAGAGGCAGGTGGATCCTCATGAGTTTGAGGCCAGCCTAGACTACAGAGTGAGTTCCTGGACAGCCAGCGCTGTTAAACAGAGAAACCCTGTCTCGAAAAAACCAAAAAGGGAAAAAAGAAAATACCAAAGGAGACACCTTTCTTGTATTTGACCTCTCACAGTTTTGAGGCATAATGTCAAAGAAATTAATGCTGAATAGGAGAAGGAACCAGTCACAGGATAGTCACCCCAGGTGCCATACTCTTGGTTTATAGAAATGATTATCAGAAAATGTCTTTTTTCCCCCAAAACTTATAAGCAATATGTGGGTTTGAATAGAATTATAACATAACTTGTATTTCTCTGTTTTAACATTGTAATCTGCGTAATCTTAAAGTCTAAGAGAAAACTGCATTAAGATAAACTAATTTACTAGGTGTGGTGGCGCATGACTTTAATCCCAGCACTCAGGAGGCAGAGGCAGGCAGATCACTGTGGGTTTGAGGCCAGCCTGGTCTACAAAGTGAATCCAGAACAGCCAAGACTACATAGAGAAACTCTGTCTTAAAAAACTAAAACCAAAACAAAACAAGAAACTAATTTGATACATAGTTGAAAAATATTTACATTTATGATTTAATTCTTAGGTTAACTGGTCTGTCTTTTTTAGACAAGTAACAGTATTGATCTGTTGACTTCTCTAAGATTTTTTTTTTTCCCTGTGCTTTGATTTTCTGGATAATTTGTCGCTTTGACCACATCTTATTCCCTTTATAAACAGTAGAATTGTTTTTAGGATTATTACCTAAAAACTCATTTTGTAGCTGGGCAGTGGTGCCGCATACCTTTAATCCCAGCACTTGGGAGGCAGAGGCAGGTGGATCTCTGAGTTC
>OU015742.1:85806911-85899674 GCA_907169655.1 Acomys percivali
CCCCCCATACTGGGTTTCTCTGTGTATCTGTCTTGGAACTCACTCCATAGCCCAGGCTGGCCTGGAGCTCATGAAGATCCACCTGCCTTTGCCTCACAACTACTGGGATTAAAGATGTATGTCACCACGGCTGGCAGCTACAGCATTCTTATTTCTTGTCAGAATCCTTTTTCTAGTCTGTGGTTTCTGTAGCTTCTGAGCCCACTCTTCACCCAGGCTTGTGCACTGGCTGTCAGGAGGAAGTTCCTGCAGTGTTCTCTAAGGTGATGGTGAGGAGGATCCTCACGAGTCTCTCTGTTTATGTGCACACCAGGTTCTTATAACTGGTCCAGCGGACACCCCCTACGCAAATGGATGCTTTGAGTTTGATGTATATTTTCCTCAAGATTATCCTAGTTCACCTCCTCTTGTGAACCTAGAAACAACTGGGGGTCATAGTGTGCGCTTCAATCCCAACCTTTACAATGATGGCAAGGTAAGGTGCTTAAAATCTTTTGTTTCTAAGTTCACACTGATCCGAAGGTTCTTTGTGATTCAAAATTGGTGTGGCTATATTTTTCTTCATTCTTAGCTCCTTATATGTGCACAGACAGATCAGCTTGAAAGTAAGGGAGGAGAAACTAAGAAGGGTGAAACGCTATAGTTAACTAACACTTTCCATGAACCAACCCTGCTTAGAATACAGAACCTGCAGCCTGGCTTGGATGGTTCCTTTACTTCTGTGTCTCCAGTTCTAGTCATCTTTTCATGAATGAGTGTGGTTGAGCAGCAACCCATTTGCCAGCTCTGGGCCACCACTGTCCGCTTTGCAGTTCACAACTTTATCTTTCCATCTTAACTCCTTCCTGGCTGTTAAACACAGAATTAAGAACTTGTTCTTTTTAAATATTTTCACATTTTTTATTAACAGTGGGATGATTTATTCTCACTAGAATAGAAAAAATATCTGACGAAGAGATGTAATAAATTATTTCTGGGCCTGGGAAACGCAGCTCTGTGGTAGAGTGCTTGCCTGCCATGGTCAAAGCCCTGCATTCTGTTCCCAACATTGAAGGGTGGAAAGCCTAAAAACATATTTTGAACATAAAATGTTTTATTTAAATCAGAAATAATTTCCTATGACTATAAATTCTTTAAAAGAATAATTATCATATTCAGTGTAACTTTGGATGTTCTAGTAGTAAGTTCGATGCTAAGTATTACTGCTTTAACCATAAGAAGGTAAGAAGGGGCTGGATGGGGCTGGAGGGATGGCTCAGCAGTCATCACAGCTGCTTTCCAGAGACCTGATCCCTCCTCTGGCCTCCATGGGCACCAGGCACACACAAAGGCAGATCCTATTGGGACGAATAGCAAATTCTTAAAAATGGACTTTTCATCAAGATGTCTCAAAATGTCTCGGATAGATCACATCTGAGGATGCAGTGAGCTTTCACAGACTTAGATACAGTTTGACATGAGAGCATTGTGGTTTATTTCTGGCAGGGACAGTTTGTTATTAAACACTCTTTTAAATTTTGTTTATGTCTTTCTTTTCTCAGGTTTGTTTAAGCATCCTCAATACGTGGCATGGAAGACCAGAAGAGAAATGGAATCCTCAGACATCCAGCTTTTTGCAGGTAAACAAAGTTTCGCTGACAAATTTACTTATACTCTAAGAACTGTGTATATTTGCGGGGAGGAGGGGAATTAGTGATCAAAAATAAAAGTAGAAAACTATTTAAAAGGCAGGAAATACTAAAAAACTAATATAGTAATCTCTTAGGAAGTTTTAAAGTCTCAAGTTAGGATATAAGACAAACAGTCTTGTCAAAACCAAATGGTTTCATAAGTTTTTTTCCCCCTTCTTCTTTTCTTTTTCCAGAAGAATTCATTTTACTTGCATGGGTGTTTTGCCTGCATGTATGTCTGTGAGAGGGTGTCGGATCCTCTAAAACTGGAGTTACAGAGTAGTTACAGAGGATCCGAACAGAGGACCTCTGGAAAAGCAGCTAGTGTTCTTAACTGCTGAGCCATCTCTCTAGCCCAGTTCCATAAGTTCTAAAAATGCAGTATGTGCAGTAAGGTGATTTAGGTCTATCTTCTGTCTTGTGAGTAGAATTTCATACACTGTTGCTGCTACACACTTCTTCATGTATGATGTAGTGCTAATTACAGTTTTTACTTTTCTGATGCTCAAAATTAATGTCCTGGAATTCATAAAATTTAAGAGTTGTAGCTGCTATTTTTATAGCTTTTTAATAATCTTCAAAGTTTACATTAGTCTAAGTCAGTTGAGCATATAAAATCTATTGCATAATATCTTAATTGCACTCATATTTATACTTTGTAATTACTCAGACCCTTAGCCGCAGGTAGAGTGGTAAACAGATTTAGGGATGTGTTCGCTATAATGCTTGTTCATTTAGGAAGTAGAGACACAACAGTTAGTTATGGTTGTTATATAATACCTTGGGCTCACATGTACAGCTTAGTGTTTAAAAAAAGACAACATGAAGTTAGCATCAGGTGATCCTAAAAGATGACCTATCCTAAGAGATTATTTTTCTTAATGCTAGTTTGTGTTGGATGAGAGATGTGAGTTTGAGACCACCCTGGTCTACAAAGCTAGTCCAGAACAGCATGGGCTTTATTACACAGGAAACCCTGTCTCAAAAAACCAAAAACAAAACAAAAAGACTAAGGCTAATTTTAGCACAGCATCTAACAGAAGATACACAAAAGTACTGTTTTGTGGTGTCTTTGTGAAATCCCTGCTATTTTGGTCTTTATAGCTAGTTCCAGGCTATCAAGGGGAACACAGTGAGACTCTGTGGATGGATGGATGGATGGATGGATGGATGGATGGATGGATGGATGGATAGATAGATATTATATGAGGTTTCAGTATAGCTAACTTGGTAGGACTTTTTAAATTGTTTGTTTTGTTTTGTTTTGTTTTGTTTCACAAGACAAGGTTTCTCTGTATAGCCCTAGCTATCCTGGAACTTGCTTTGTAGACCAGGGTGGCCCCAAACTCAAGAGATCCGCCTCCTGAGTACTGCAATTAAAGGTGTGCACCACCATCCCCACTGTTTGTTTATTTTTGTTTGTTTTTTGTTTTTCTTTTTTTCTTTAAAGATTTATTTATTATGTATACAGTGTTTTGCCTGCATATATGCCTCCACGCCAGAAGAGGGCACCAGATCTCACTATAGATGGTTGTGATCCACCATGTGGTTGCTGGAAATTGAACTCAGGACCTCTGGAAGAGTAACCAACTGTTCTTAACCTCTGAGCCATCTCTCCAACTCCTGTTTTTGTTTTTCAAGACAGTGTTTCTTTGTGTAGCCTTGGCTGGCCTGGACTTGCTCTGTAGACCAGGGTGGCTTTGAACTTGCACTCTTAGAGATCTGCCTGCCACTGCCTCCCAAAGTGCTAAGATTTCAGGAATGTGCCACCAAGCTGGCTCTGTTTTGTTTATTTTTTAAGACAAAGTATCACACTTTAACCTAACCCATACCATCCCAGAATTCACTGTGTAGCCTAGGTTTGCCTTGAGTTTACCCTGATATTCATGATTCCACAGAGATACTGTGTATGGATGTTTTGCCTCCATGTATTATGCACTCCACATACATATGCAGAGAATCAAACACAGGTCCTCAGAAGAGCAGCTTAACTGCTGAGTCGTTTCTCCAGCCCCCAATATAAGGCTTTGTTGTTTGTTTTGTTTTATTCTAGAAATATGCAGAAACATGCTAGTAGCGACTCCTTGGAGATGAAGCAGAATAGCAGTTTATTTGCAGTAAATATGTCTCTTAATAACTAACTTTGAATTTCCTCTATTCCTCAGGTGTTGGTGTCTGTCCAGTCCCTTATATTAGTAGCTGAGCCTTACTTTAATGAACCAGGATATGAACGGTCTAGAGGCACTCCCAGTGGCACACAGAGCTCTCGGGAATATGATGGAAACATCCGACAAGCAACGGTTAAATGGGCAATGCTAGAGCAAATCAGAAATCCTTCACCATGCTTTAAAGAAGTATGTTGGATAGATTAAATACTTAAGGATATTTGAGAATAGTTTGTTAGTATTTCATATTCTAATTTTACAGTGTCTGATATACTAAGCTTTACTTCTTACAGCTAACAATTAATCCTAAAATCATTAATAACGAAGTGCAATTAGTAAAGTTTAAAGCCACATATCCCAAAAGACACCAGACTTTATCTTGGGACCTTTTATTTAAGTTTTACTTTTGCATGACTGTGTACGGGTACACATTTTGTGTGTAAAGGTAAGAAGACAGCTTTGGGTTTGATGCTCAGTGTTACCCACTTCTTTCTGAGACAGGGTCTCTGATGGTCTTCAGTTCACCAGGTGCATCTTTGTGGACCCACCTTTCTCTGCTTCTCCAGAACAGGCACCACCACACTTGCTCTGGTTTGGTCCTTTTTGTTGTTAATGGGCTCTGATTCACTTTACCAAGTGAGCATCTTTCTAGCCCAAGACTGCTATTTTTGATAACTCTCATTTTATCCAACTATTCAAACATTACTGAAATATTCCTCATGAAATATTATTTATTATTGAAGGTGAGTTAATTTCTGCATGGAAGTAGAAACATACATGTGTGAACATTAAGGGAAGACTTAGACTACCGAGCTCCTAAAGCCCTCTGAAGTATTTCAAGGGATTTGGCTTTGCTGTTTCCTGGTGACTTGGTGCCCTGCATCTGTCTGTGCCCAGTTCTCATGTCATGTCTCCTCTGTCCCCTAATATGGTTTTCTTTTTCAAAGTTGTTTCCTTAGATCATCTGTTCTTAGATTTTTCCTGGCATTGCAACCTTTTAAAATGACACTACCGTATTTACCTAGTAGACTATTGATATTTAATACTATTAACCACTTATTTATAAACACTGTGAAACATGTAACTGTTATCTGCATTAATCAGGTAGAGCTCATGAATGTGATCTTAAGGAATGTAAAAGAAACATTCCTGCTGGGCGTGGTGGCGCACATCTTTAATCCCAGCACTTGGAAGGCAGAGGCTGGCGGATCGCTGTGAATTCAAGGCCAGCCTGGTCTACAAAGTGAGTCCAGGACAGCCAAGGCTACACAGAGAAACCCTGTCTCAAAAAATTTTGTCAATACTACCTGTGTTTATATGTTAGTGTGCACACATCTCCAAAGGCTTGCCGTTTAGTATATCTGTTATACGAGATATAAACATTTGTCCTTAGGCCTATATGTGTACACGCATCCATGGTGTAAACTTATATATAAGCCCTTAGATTTGTTTATTGCTTAGGTTACCCACATTAATATGATTCATTGTTCAACTGCCATCAGATGTTATTAGACACTGTGCTAGCTTACTAGGGGAAAAAAACCTAAAGATAAATGGAACTTCCTTGGAGAATCTGCATTCCTTCCCTTTGCATCATACATGAATTCTTCAGTAACCTGGGTATTGAGGTGTTGAAACTCCTTTATAGTTCTGCTGTGTGTAACAGTGATTCCAAATTCCACAGTGTATAAGGTTTAATTTTGACTTTTTTCCTTTCAGTTCTGCAAAGTAATTCATTTCCGTAAAGTTCAGATATAGGCAGAATTATCTCATTGAGCAAGTGGGGATAAGGGCTGGAGATGTAACTTGGTGGTAGAATGTGCTTGTGTAGTATGTGTGACTCCAGCGTTTAATCCCAAATACGGGCATAGGGGAGACAGTGCGATGAGAGGAAGCAGGTGTGTCCTAGCAGATGCTACGTGTTGCTGTGTACTAGGTGGAGGTTGCATTGGTGTGCGCTCTACAAGAAAAGAAATTCACTTTGCACAAAATTATTTCTTTGCATTTATGTTCTACTTAAAGCACTCAGCTAAACATGCTGATGTTATGGCTAGATTCCCACCTCCTTGAGTCAGCACAGGCGACTCTGAGAGGATGACTTTTATAAAAATTAAATACACATAATTTGAAACAATAATTCTGTCATCCTTTAGAGCCAGCTTGTTAAATTTGCCACTCCTTGCCACGAGACATTTAAAACTGACTTTCTTAATGTGCTTCTTTTTAGGGGGGTGTTTTCTGAATTCCCTAGGTATTTTTGTTTATTTGGGTTGTTGATTGTTTTGAGACAAGGTCTTCCATTGTGTATACTTGCCTCTAACTTACTGTAAAGGTAAGGATCATCTTGAACTTTGGATTTTTGAGGATTTTTTTGTTTTGTTTTTGTGGGGTTTTGTGTGTGTGTGTGTGTGTGTGTGTGTGTGTGTGTGGTTTTTTGAGACAGAGTTTCTCTGTGTAGCCTTGGCCATCCTGGACTCACTTTGTAGACCAGGCTGGCCTCGAACTCACAGCGATCCGCCTGCCTCTGCCTCCCGAGTGCTAGGATTAAAGGCGTGCGCCACCACGCCTGACTCTGGATTTTTGAACATCTTATCCTCCTGCCCCCACTTCCCAAGTGCTGGGGTTATAGGCATGTCTCTATTATGTATACAACATCCTACCTGTTTGTGTACCTGCTCGCCAGAGGAGGGCATCAGGTCACATTACAGATGGTTGTGAGCCACCATGTGATTGCTGGGAATTGAACTCAGGACCTCTGGAAGAGCAATTGGTGCTCTTACCCTCTGAGCCATCTCTCCAGCCCCACCCTGCTTTCTCTTTTAAAGTGTCTTTTTCCCTGGTGCTCTCATCTACTTAACTTGATTTTTCTTATTTTGGCTTCTTATAAGCATCAACCTCAAAAACTGCTAAATGTAACAAAGGAGTGTACTGGTGTTTTATTTCAGTTGTCGTGGCTTTATATGTAACTTTAGGGAGAGAACCCCTTTAGACAGTATAGAAACAACCAGAATTCATGTCTGCTTTCTTATTTAAAAATTTCAGAAAGAAATTTCTAGTGCTTATGTATCAAAACATTTTTCAGAGGCAGAAATTTTTAAATATCCAAATCAGATGCATGGTTACTGTAAGGGAATTCGCTCTGTGAAATAAATCCATCTAAGCCGGGCATGGTGGCGCAGGCCTTTTATCCCAGCACTTGGGAGGCAGAGGCAGGTGGATTGCTGTGAGTTCAAGGCCAGCCTGGTCTACAAAGTGAGTCTAGGACAGCCAAGGCTACACAGAGAATCCCTGTCTCAAAAAACCAAAAAAAAAAAAAAAAAAAAAAAAAAAAAATCCATCTATAAATTCACCAGAAAATGCAATTGAAAGCTTTGTTTAGCTTTTGTATTTAGATTGTAGGGTGTGGTGTGTGTGTGTGTGTGATTTTCTCTGATACTTAGGTTTTCTTTCTTGTGCTGTCTGGCAAACTGGCTCCGTGAGTACAGGTTCTTTCCACCAAGGCTGTTCACCCGAGTTTGATTCCTGGGATGAAAGATGACTGATGCCTTTTGACCTCTATGTGTATGCCATGGCGCACATACATACTCACAGTAAATAAATAATTGTAGTCTTTAAAATAAAATTTAAAAAAAAACTTCAATTATCTAGGTGGTCTATGAAGTCAAAGATTTGTTTTTGTTTTTTGAGACAGAGTTTCTCTGTGTATCTTTGGCTGTCCTGGAACTCAACTCTGTAGACCAGGCTGGCCTTGAACTCACAGGATCAAGGATCCACCTGACTCTGCCACCTGAGTGCTAGGATTAAAGATATGCTCCACCACTGCCTGGCTTAAAGATTATTTTATTAATTTGTGGCAGGAGGTGTATGCACATGAGTGCAGATGCCTAGAGAGGCCATCAGATTCCTTGGAGCCTGAGTTAACAGGCAGTTGTGAGCCTCCTGACCTGGGTCAGCAGAGCTAAAGCATAGATCTTTGTAAGAGCTGTATATTCTGAGCCATCTCTGCAATCCCTGAGTTTTCTCTAAAGACACTTTCTGCTGCGAATATGTTGAAAATCTTTCTTTTTTGCTGATTTATCTCCATTTGCCATGTGTTTCCTTACGTGTGTCCTGTGCTCTTCAGGTGGGATTACTTCAGTATCTGAGCAATGTTGGATATTCTTGGCTGCTATAGAATTGAGTATTTCAGTGTGTGCTATCTGATGTCCTAAAAAGCAGGTTCCTTCTTGGCAATGATGAGACCAGAACTTCTGGGCTGATAAACATGGCAATGTCTAAAGGTTTTATTTGTCTAATGCCATAATCTTTGTCTTTTAAGACATGTTCTGTTCTATTTTATTTTCAAGGTTATACACAAGCATTTTTACTTGAAAAGAATTGAGATCATGGCCCAGTGTGAGGAGTGGATTGCAGACATCCAGCAATACAGCAGTGATAAGCGCGTGGGCAGGACCATGTCTCACCATGCAGCCGCTCTCAAGGTTAGTTGTGAATTCACTGACTCAGCGATTCTCAAAGACACAAGGTGTTTCAGAAAGTGTGTAGATAGGTGTAAGAGCTTTCACAAAGGACTGGAAATTCTTCAAATTATAAGTGGCTGCAGGACCTGAGCCCAAATATTTTAGGGGTGGGGGCATAACTTTTGTTTTAATGTTTTAGCCTTACCTTATGCCTCTTACCTTACTTAATTGTATTACTTGGTATGATGATGAAGATACAAGATGGAGGGCCACTAATAACAGAGTTGTAATGAGATTGGCTGTGAGAGGAGCCAGATTGTGGGAGGTAGGCAGTTGTTTTTTACTTGAGCATTCGCAGATGGAAATGGAAGATACAGTGGCTTTGCAGATTTTTTTCCATACATGGGAATCATTTGCTGTTTCCAAATAATCATTTTATTCTTCTGTCCTTTCATCCTCTGCCAGGTACCTTCTGTCTATGTTTGCAGTGTTTTCCATCCCTACTGGCTCCTTTTCTCTTTGGTTTTCAATCCTCATTAAAAAGATGTATGTGATCATTTGGAGTGGCACACACCTTTAATACCAGTAATTGCCAGCAGCAGGTAGAACACTGTGAGTTCAGGACAGCCAGTGCTGCGTAGTGAGACACTCTTGTATAACAAAACAAATAAACAAGTAGCTGATAATAAGAATGCTAGTTTTTCAAGTGTTCTTTCTTTCTTTCTTTCTTTCTCTCTTTCTTTCTTAATTTCTTTCTTTATTACTTTCTTTATTGCTTTCTTTCTTTTCCTTTCCTTCAGTAAAGAAATATTTATGGGTGACAAATGATATGATATCTGGGATTTGCTTTAAATAAGAAAAATGAATAGATGCAATTATTCATCTAGACTAGAGACTAGCAGAAATTGGTAGTTGCTGAAGCTAGGTACTGAGAACATGTGCATTTATTGTCCTTTTCTGCCCATTCTTGTATACAGTTGAGCTTTTACATTACTAAGACTTTAGAGCTAGGGGTGCTAGCACATGTCCTCAACCCCAGCACCGAGCATCTCAATACAAGACGGCAGGAATTCAAGGCTACCCTTGGCTAGTGGGGCTACTGTCTAAGGAAGAAGACTTTGCTTGCTCTAGGCTAGTTCTCTTTGTTTGTGTTCTCTACCAACCAAGAGCAAGGGCCTCTGCAGCTAAAGGTTTATGGGTCTCATCTCCCTCCTTACACCATGCCCACTAGCTCATCGCCATTTACTCTTCAGCTCCAGTTTCACTTCTGGAAGCCACCTCTAACTTTGACACAAACGTGGTAGGGTACTTATTAACACACGCACCACTTACTAATGTTTCCCTTTTCTATTCACCATAAACTCTGCTCTTTCTTTTCTCTCCTTGTTTATTCTTTTCTTTCCTGAGAGCCAGTTTATCCTCACCACCTTTTCTCTTGTGATCTTTGGGCTCCTAATGTTGGACATTTACTTTTTGAAGATGATTCATGAACCAAAACTA
Organism: Acomys percivali; assembly: GCA_907169655.1. Taxonomy (NCBI): domain Eukaryota; kingdom Metazoa; phylum Chordata; class Mammalia; order Rodentia; family Muridae; genus Acomys; species Acomys percivali. The sequence continues at coordinate 85,816,707 of OU015742.1, forward strand.
AAAGTCATGGGTCTGAGAAAGGGACTGGAGGAGGCGGGGCAGAGTTTGATAAGGACAGGAGGTAACAGTGGAGAGAGTAATCAAAACTCAAATACCTGTATGAAGTTGAAAAAAGCATCAATTAAAAGGTGACTCTTGGAACTTGTGTTTCCCTCAGTGTCTCCTGACTTGTGTTACTAATGGTTTTTCCTTGAAGCACCAAGAGCAGAGCTGTACTTTTCCTCAGATCCCTTCTTCCACTTTTTACACATTCCAGACTGCCCTTTTTTCTTAGACGTGTAGATACTGCTTAACTTCCTTCATCTAGTTCAGGTGCTTAGTGGGAAACGCTAGACTGCTGTCCTCAGAAGGAGCTTGCAATCGTCTTCAGTGTGCACCTCATTCTCCCTTTCTCCCCTCTTTCCAGAGCATAGCCACACTGATTCTCCCTGGGCAGATGTTCAGCTGCACCTTTGTCACATACATCCATAGCACCTGCAGTCTAACTGTTGCTGTGTTGTTTCAGCATTGGCTTTTACCTGAAATTATTCTACTGTATTATTTTGAAGATTGTCTTTGTTGTTCTTGTTCTTGTTTTTGAGGCAGGATCTCACTCTGTACTCAGAGGCTGGCCTGAATCGAACTATGTAGACCAGGCTGACCTCAAACTCAGATCTGCTTTCCACTGTCTTTCCAGTGCTGGACTTAAAAGATATGAGCAACCATACCAAACTACTGTATTATTTTTCTGTGTCACCCTGACTTAGAAATCCTTCATTTCCAAACTGGTGATAATTTTTACCCAACTACAGTTTTGCTGAAGAATGCTAGTCAAGGAAGGAAGCCTATGTCCTTTTCAACTTGAGTTCCTAATAAGAGTTACAGTGTCTCTCCTCTCCCAAGTCCTCATAATAGTGAGATGTTTCTCGCTCCTTTTTTAGTCAGTGTTTTTATCATGGTGGAAGGGAAATCAGTGCTGGAGAGTTTTAAGTTTCAAGTGTGTGAATATGCCTTAAGACCTTGTTGATAGCATACGACTGTCTCAGCCTTTCCATTACCCAGGCTTCATACACGCTAAAGTATCTTTATTGTGCTTCTTGCCCTTGTTAAGCCAGTTAGTGTTTACCAGAGCATCTGTTATGTGTAAAGATTGTTCTGTGAAAACTGCTTGATGGGGCTAGCCAGATCACTAATTTCCACCAAGCCTGATGACCAGTTTTGATCTCTTAGACCCATATAGGGGAAAGGAAAAAACTGACTGCTGTGAGTTGTCGTGACTTTTCTCACATGCACATCCCTATACAAATAAACTCACAAAGTCAATCAGTTTTTTTTTTAATTACTTAATTTTCAAAGTAGCTATTGATGCAGGTGAATTGAGGGAAGATATGGGGTTTTTTATTTGTTTTGTTTTTTGTTTTGTTTTTTGAGATAGCATCTTTCTTTGTAGCTTTAACTGTCCTGGAGCTCACTCTAGACCAGGCTGGCTTCAAACTCACAGAGCACTGCCTCTGCCTCCTAAGTGCTGGGACTGCCACCATCAGTACTCGGCTCAGTGCAGGTTATTTTTTAAGCCTTCAAGTATTTTTATTTGTAAGCATCTAATCACTGTCTTGGCATCTTGCATTTTAAGGCAATTATTTACTCTCTAGATACTCCTTTTCATTTGTTCAAAAAAAAATTTTGTTTTGTTTTTTCTTAAAGATTTATTTATTTATTTATTTATTATGTACACAGTGTCCTGTCTGCATGTACTCCTGCAAGCCAGAAGAGGATACCACATCTCATTATAGATGGTTGTAAGCCACCATGTAGTTGCTAGGAATTCAACTCAGGACCTTTGGCAGAGCAGCCAGTGCTCCTTAACCTCTGATCCATCTCTCCAGCCCTTGTTTTTTGTTTTTTTGAGACAGGGTTTCTTTGTGTAGCCTTGGATGTTCTAGACTCACTTTGTAAGCCAGGCTGGCCTTGAACTCACAGTGATCTGCCTGCCTCTGCCTCCCAAGTGCTGACATTAAAGGCTTGTTCAAAATTTTTAAATTCTAATGATAGAATTATTTCTCATGTTTCTCTTGAGTTAAAGTGAAATGATGTGGAAACTTCCAAAATTTACAGAGGCCTCTGTTATTGAAACATACCTGTTTTCCTTGACCAAAATAGCAGTGCGTATGTGGTCTGAATTTTGTAATGGGTAGTTTAGGTTTTTGTTGGCTGGTTGTGAAGTACATGGTATGTCATGTGCTATCTCCCCCCTCCCCCCCCCCCGCCCGCCAAGTTCTAGAGCTTAAAACCCAGAGCCTTGTACACGCCAGACAAGTTTGATCCCTGTACCATTACAGTGTGTACCGAGTCTGGATTCATTTTAATTTGTGCACTTTTCCTTTTCAGAGGTGTGTTGTCCATGAGAACACAAGAGATTACTGTCTTTAATTTAAAAGACTATGCATGACAAACTGTTTGTATTTATAAACCATTGGTTCTACTGCTCCTGCTGCCACGGTTGGGGGCTCATGCAGGTTCTGTGGAACTATACTGTTTTAAGGAGGCGAGGTTTACTCTTCTGTACCTGTACCAAATGTCACTCCGGGCTTTTCTTCTTTTCTTTTGGTTTCTCAAGACAGGATTTCTTTGTGTAGCCTTACTTGTCCTGAACTTATGTTGTAGACCAGGCTGAGCTCGAACTCCCAGAGATCTGCCCGTCTCTGCCTCCCAAGTGCTGGGATTACAGGCCTGTGCCACTGTGCATGGCTGTTCTGGGCTTTTCAATAAGGGAATACTTTTGAGTTTGGATGGAGATGTATGTATGTATGTATGTATGTATGTATGTATGTATGTATGTTTATCCATGTTTTGCCTGCGTGTATATCTGTGTGAGGATGTCAGAAGTCCTGGGACTGGAGTTACAGACAGGTGTGAGCTGCCATGTGTGTGCTGGGAATAGAACAGACAGTGTTCTTAGCTGCTGAGCCATCTCTCCAGCCCCTGAGTTTGGGGATTCCTGAGAATTTTGTTTACTGTGTGTTTTAAATGTGGGATACACTGGCTGACATAAGAAGATAACTAAGTAAATATTTGTATACTTGATCCTGGGGTATGTTAAGACTGTGCTCTTGTCTCAGTGTTATGCTAGGATCATAGTGCTGCTCACAGTTCTGATATTAGCAATTTTCTTTATTTAGCGTCACACTGCTCAGCTCCGAGAAGAGCTACTGAAACTTCCCTGCCCTGAAGGCTTAGATCCAGACATTGAGGATGCCTCCCAGGTGTGCAGGGCCACAGCAGGTGCTGAAGAGACTCTAACACACGACCATGTCAAACCCAGCAGCAGCAAAGACCTCCCCAGTGACTTCCAATTATGAGCTGCATTGATGTGGATTTCGTAGACACAAAGGCTTCGAAGCACAAGCCAAATATGTCAATATTTGTATGTAAGAAACTAATTATGTAATAGGTAATGAAACTGAAACTATACTATGCCCTTAAGGAGATCCAGTTTAATTCAAGGTGATATTTGATTTACCTGTACAAGAGTGTAAACTTTTTTGTGCTTTTATTTTTCAATTGTGAGAACCACTGATTGGTATGTTCAACAAATTTGTGTATACAAAGAAATGGATAAATCACTGATCTATAAGGGAAACTACCTTAGGAAAGAATGTTTACTGAACGTTTATCTTTTCTTTTTTTTTACTGTAGAGTGAGAGGTTGTTAACAAAGAATATATATTGGTCATTCTTACAACTACTATTTAAACTCAGCAACTTTTCACGGGATTTGATAGTTTTATGTTTGGCCATATCTTCATGCTCATATTTGATTTCTGAAGACCTCCTACATACACTTTAATAAAAGTTTAACAGACATAGCCCCTCTTTTGATTTACTGGTACATTTTTAAGTAATAAATCTGCCATAAAATGCACTATAGCTGGAGACTTGCACTTGTATGGATGAATTTATTACATTCAACATATTTAATTTTATGCCTTCTAAGATGCAGAAAAAAATAAATGAACATGATTTTATTCTATGCCAAACATTTGGGCCTCTGAATGTATCCATTATTTGAATTTAAGTATATGAATAGGTATGGTCAATTGGAAAAGTCACTTTAAACTGTTTTCCTCAAGGGCTCCTCTTTTTCCTGGGCTGTGTGGTTTTGTTCCTGAAGTCACATGTATGTATCAACATGGAGGTGCTGTAGAGGAGGGAGGCTGGGCCTCTCTGGTGCTGTTACAGTGCTCTCTGTACCTGCCATACAGACTCATTTTCATGCGAGTTCTTCCTAGAGCCAATAAATAAAAACCTAGGTGAATTAGTATGTCTTGTTTCTACAACAGTTGCCATGGTGTGAAGTGGTATTTCTACAGAGAAGCTTTTGAGACCTGAGCATGGGGGGAACAACAGCGTTTTTGTGAGACCCGCTGTCCATAAAGAAGGGCTGGCAGCTGGGCCGGTGGCTGGGAGGGACATTCTTACCTCCCTGCTTCAAGTCCCAGGACAGCCAGGGCTACATGAGAAGACCCTGCCTCACAACAGCAGAAGGGGGAAAAAGGGAAAAGCTGGAGTGACTCCTAATAATATTTATATAAAGGTGTTTTGACTCTGAAAAAAAGTGGCAGTCTGGCATGGTTCCTTACACATCCCTGCACTGGGAGACTGAGGTGTAGAGTTTGTTCAGAGCATACAGTATGAGACTCTGCCTCAGAATTGGGGGTGGGGAGGAAGAACAACAAATTTAAGTATTGGGAGTATGGGGGGTAAAAGGAAGCGGGGTTAAAGGGCATGATGTGCCTTCATGTATGAGGCCCCAGACTCTTTAAACATCATGAGCAGAAAGCAGCTTGGAAGGCAGAGAGCATCTGAAGCACAGTAATTTTAGATGTAGTATGTAGTAAGCTGCACCGAAATGACAAGATAGTGGTAAATTCGGTGTGTATGACAAGAAAAGCCTCATCTGTCATATGCAGACACAGTGGATAGAATCTATATCTAAAACTATCAGTAATATGAGGTAAAAGCACAGTGATGGCTCAGTGGATGGAAAGCAATTGCTGAGCTAGACTGACAGCCTGAGATCCCAGGAACCCATGAAACTAAAAGGGTGTGGGTGACTGGTGAGAGGACTAACTGGACAAAGCAACTGTGGCTAAGCCTGATGGACAGAGTTCAATACAAGGACCTACATGGTAGAAAGGGAAGAAGTGCCTCATGCAAGTTGTCCTTTGATCTCCGCCTGCATCACCATTTCACACAGGTAAGTCAAAGTGATTAAAACAAGCTCTGGAAAAAAAAAAAAAAAAACTGCTGGATATAGTGGCCTGCATCTCTAATAATGGGACTCCTATGACATGAGGGGAGGTGAAGACTAGAGAATCGCCCTGAAGGTGGCAGGTTGGCTAGCCTGGTGTATATGACAAAGCTGTAGAAACAAGAACTCTGCCTTAAAAAGAGCTAGAGCCCAGTCGTCGTGGTGGTGCACACCTTTAATCCCAGCACTTGGGAGGCAGAGCAGGTGGATCTCTGGGTTTGAGGCCAACCTCATCTACATAGTAAGTTCTAGGACAGCCGGGGTACATAAGAAAACCTGTCTAGAAAGGGCCAGTCCACACAGGAAGTAAAAGCTCTCTCTCTCTCTCTCTCTCTCTCTCTCTCTCTCTCTCTCTCTCTCTCTCTCTCTCTCTCTGTGTGTGTGTGTGTGTGTGTTTCCTTTAGTCAGGATCACATTCTAATTTGGTCGAAAGTTACTGCCAAGTACATTTTTCTTTTACTCCCCATGGTTAGATACTATAAGGTCCTAGAAAGCAACAATACCATTATAAGGGCCAATAAATGATATACAAAAACTAGAAGGCACAGGCAGCAGGTGAGATGGCTCAGTGGGTAAAGTGCTTGCTGCCAAGCCTGACAACCTGAGTTCGGAAATCACTTATGAAGGATAGAAGAAACTCCTCCATACATTCCATGGCTTGTGCATGCACATGAGATGTTCAAATAATTTGAGACAGATTGCACCTATGAGACAGAGTTGGACCTATGTGGGATGCAGACCAGCCAAGGAATGTTTAAGTGTTCAGTTTGTATAAGGTTCCTGCATTCAAAGAGTAAACAGCAGGCATGAAGACAGTGCAGTATGGTAAGTTCTTTGGAGAGTTACAAGGTTCTATTGGGAGCAGCATTAAGGAGTCACTTAGGGATAATACCGATAGGTACCAGGTGATGTGAGCAGGAAGGGCTTCCTAGAGGAAGACATCTTGAGTACTGAAGAGTGATGATGAGGACGGGCATGACAGACTGACGTTGGAGTAGAAACTGCTGTCAGGCTATGGAAGGCCTTGGTCCTCGGCATCCTGAGTGATTTGGAAAGCTCTCAGACAGCTTTGACTGTGGAAGAACCAGGTCATAGCATTCTGCTTACCGCTGTGACTCCAGAGAATCAACTGTGGGCAGACAGGGTGGACAAGAGGAGGCACTTGGCAGAGCTTGAAGAAATGCCCATGTTTGCTGATTGGAGAATGGACTTTTTGTTGTTGTCGTCTAATAGGTTGGTTTATGTGGAGTAAGATGGACTGAGGTAAGATACTCTAGTTAATGTGCCTTATACGATTTGTGGTAAATGACCCAAAGTTTTTTGGCTATCTCTTCTGTTAGGCTTACAGTTTTTTGGTTGGTTGGTTTTGGATTTTTTGAGACAGGGTTTTTCTATGTAGCCTTGGCTGTCCTGAACTCGCTTTGTAGACCAGGCTGGCCTCAAATTCGCAGCGATTTGGCTGCCTCTGCCTCCCTAGTGCTGGGATTACAGGTGTGCTCCACCACGCCCAGCAGGCTAATAATTTTGAGAGGCAGAAAAATGTGGGTAGCTGTCAGTGGTAGAGGGCCTTTAGCATATACAAGTCCCAGCACTGCCACCAACAAAATAGGCAAACAGGATTATTTTGTTCACACTCACTGTGTGTGGTTAGCTCACTGCAGACTGGCTGCGATCTGTGAATCATGATTCAGGCAGTGCTTGCTTAAATTTGGTCTGGGTGTGGGTCTATTCACTGAGCCAATGCTAATTATTTAACAGGTGAATTTCTACACATTGTTTTATAATACTCTATACTTTTCCCAAATTAAATTGAAGACTCTAGAACAGTGGTTCCCAACTTCCTAACGCTGTGCTCCTCTAATACATTTCCTCATATTGTGGTGACCCCCGACCATAAAATTTTGTTGCTACTTTATAGCTGTAATTTTGTTACTGTTATGAATTGTAATGTTAATATCTGATATGCAGGACATCTAATATACAACCCCAGGGGATCTTGGCCTAAAGATTGAGAACCACTGCTGTAGCAGCCTGGAGAAAAGGCTCATTGGTTAAAAGCACTTGCTCCCCTTCCACAGGACCTGACTTTGGTTCCCAGCACCCATGTCAGGCGGCTCACAACCACTGGAACTTCATTCCAGGGTACCCGACATACTCTTCTGGTCTCTGTCTGCATCCCACACACGTGGCATATGCACAACCTACACAAGATAAATCTTAAAGGGATGAATATTCTGGGATGCAGCTACATGGATAGGCAGTGCTACATTGTATCTGTCATTCACAGAATGCTGGGGAAGCCGCTGTGTTCCCGCCAGTTCAGGAGACAGCAGAGCCTCAGGTTCACCTGGCTTCAACATTGTCATTATGGTAATTCCAATGTATAGCACAGAAAATTGGGAAAACGCTGAAAAATAGGTGAATTTTTTGTGTAGTTTTTTTGTTGTTTGTTTTGCTGTATATGATTTTCTATCAAATTTTCAAGCTATATTGCAAAGATTTTTATTAAAATGTCTGGTTAATGTGGCTATTCTTAAACAACTTAGTTTTTTTTTTTTAAACAACTTTGGTTTTTAAAAGGTTTATTCTTTATTAGACGTTTGTGTGTGTCTGATGTTTACGTGTACACATGCATGCATATGCCTTCAGAGCCAGAAGAGGGCATCAGTACCCTGAAGTTGTAGTTACCGGCAGTTATGAGCTGTCTGAAGAGCATACTGAAAATCTAAATGCAGGAGCAACAAGAACACTTAAATGATGAACTATCTCTCCAGACTTAGACAGTAAAAAATTTTAATTTAAATCTAACAGTTTAATTACCAAGCATGTTTTATTCTTGTTTGGTTTTGCCCACAGTTTTTTATGAGCTACTTGAAATTTTGTTTCTGTCAGTTATGTTTATACACTCTACCTGTTTTTATTTACCATCTCAGCTTGTTTAAAATATATATAAGTTGCTTATGGAGTGTTCATTTTTTTTATCATATCTGTATGCATCTTGTACAGTCTTAGTTTTCGCATTGATTTTGTCATGGGAGTTTTACCTTATGAAGCTATTTATTGGCTTTTTCCCATTGTGATTTTAACCGCTTAATGTTTTTGATGAGTTGTTACCTAGTGCAAGGAATCGTGTGTATCTACAAACTGACATCAGTTTGGGTATTGGTGTAGACCTCTGTGAAGCAAGCTTGACCCATTTCCCAGCTCCCATTCTCTGTCCCCATTCTCCAGGCCCTAGAGGAATAATAGGAAGAATGTAGAGGCTTGGGTACAGGGACATCCACCTGTGGAAAAGAAGCTCACCCTTGCTCTCTCAGCTTCGACTCTTCAGATGCTTCAAGCTCTAGAAGCTGTCCTGAGTAGTCTGAAACACCCATCATTTCCCGTACCTTAGCCCCTAATGTGGTCATGAAGTGGTCCATAGGCTTCAGTGTTGCCTATTGTCCTTTCAGAGGTGCCATTCTTTGGGTGTGTTGGGAGTCATTTTACGGCCACTGTGTTTTATTCACTTCTCGATTCTCCACGGAGTAAGTACTCAGTAAAAACCAAGACAGCCATCGGCTTTTCTGGGAGTCAAAAAATCCCAAGATAAGCACTTCTGTATAGTGAGGGTCTCCATATTACTGCTCCCCCACCTCTCTGGCCTCCTCTCTCTGTTCTGAGGTTACAAGGTTAGCTGTGAATTTTCTTCATCTTCAGTCTTGCCCCTTCTGTCCCTTGGCCATCATTCTACAGGTTGGGCCTGTAGTTTTAGCCCCACCTCATCTCACCTTTTTATCTACAAAGCCAGAAACCCCAGCCACAGGGTGGGTGCCTTCCATCTCTGTAGCCTTTTGGAGTTTTTAGAAGATGCAGCCATCACTCCTTTAGCCTATCTGAGCCCTATTCCTGCTACCCCCACCTCCACTAGCCACTCAAGGAGGAAAGTTCCTAAGCCTGGACGATTTGCAAATATGACTTCAGAAATGAAACGTTTTTCCAAGCCCTAGATTTCATCATGCCAGTTGTGATGTGGGTAAAAATCTACCCAGCCTTCCATCCCCTTGGGGCAGCAGCTACAGCCCTCAAATGAGGCACTGTTTTCCCTTTGGATCAAGGGCTTCGTTAACCTAGCAGAGGGGGAGTTTAGAAAGAAAGGCTGGTCACTTTCCATCTTCCCCAATGAAAGGGCATGTTAATAGGCTCTAATAATGTCACTGGGTATCCTATAGAAACTCCCAGCCTAAGGAAAAGGGGAGGTTCATTAAAATCAATGATTTATTGATGAGCTGGTTTAACCAACTCTTCCAGGAATCTTCCACTTAACGGCAACCTCTCTCTGAGCCCAGCTGAGGCTCTAAGCCACAAAGCCTTGGATTGAGAAGCGGGTAGACCGTTTCCAAGCATGCTATCTGAAGCTGGGGGAAATTGCAGCTCTAGAACATCTGACTACTGCCTAATTTCAGAAGCCACAGGCTCTTCTGCACACCTCCCACACCTAGCTGGTATCTGTTACCCATTTGTGACAGTGTGACAGTTTTAAGCAAGTAAGGAGACAGGCAGATAGGCTGTTGGTCTGTCCCTCCAGTCCCCCTTCATTCATTTCATGGGTCCTCTCCTCTCACAACCATTTTTTTTGGGCAACAAGATGAACCACTATATCCTCGTATTTCCCAGTTCGCTGAGTTCTTCAGCTGTTGTTGGGGTGATGTTTTTGTGCATTGTGTAAAGATTGTCCTTGTATTATTCAAATGCTGGTTTCTGTACCAGCAGAGAGCTGAGTACAGGCTGGGCTTTGATATTGTCATTCTTTGGCTGCATCATATTTTGTAAATACTCTCCAATACCTTCTGATTGGTTTAATAAAGAGCTGAACAGCCAATAGCAAAGGCAGGACTTTTAGGAAGAGATAGGAACTCTGGGCAAGAATCAGGTGTGGGGGAGAATCACCAGCCACACATGGAGGGAGAAACAGATGCTGGGACTAAGAGACTGAAAGGTAAGGAACCACAAGGCAGAACACAGAATAATATAAATGGGGCAATTTAAGGTCTAATTGGGGAATCGCCAAAGATAAGGCCAAGCTCTTATAAAAAATAAAAGGTCTTCATTTCGTTATTCGGGAGCTGTGGCTTTAATCTGTGTTTCTTCTACCTCTACTGAAGCAGCTGAAAATTTACATTCATACAAAGCTGTTCTTAATTCTGAGTTAGCAAAATTATATGTGATGGTTTTTCTTTATTAATTAATTTATTATGTATACAGTGCAATGGATGCATGTACAACTGCTAGCCACCATGTGGTTGCTGGGAATAGATTTCAGGACCTTTGGAAAAGCAGCCAAAATGCTCTTAACCTCTCTGAGCCATCTCTCCAGCCCCAGTATGTATGTATGTATGTATGAATGTATGTATGACTGTGCATCCAGTGGTCACAGAATCCAGAAGAGGGCATCAGATCCCCTGGAACTGGAGTTACACATGGTTGTGAGCCCATGTGGGTTCTGGAAACTGAATTCTGGTACTTTGCAAGGTCAGACAGTGCTCTTAACTACTGAGCCATCTCTCCAGCCCTCATAGTCAAGGTTCAAAGATCCCTCTGGTCAAACACTTAACAATGCAATCATATATGGGAAAGTTATGTGAAATTTTGTATCCTTTATGTAACCTTGTAAGGGCAAAATTAATGCCATATTCTATATGTAATGTATACTCTACAATTAATGCCATGGTCTGTGAGAACTTGTCCTCCCGGTGACTTCTTCCTGCGTTCCGGCAAAGACCAGACACTGCCATAAACTAGACCTGCCAGCAGTCTCCAGAAACTCCACCGGAGCGATTAGATACAATTATCTCCTAATATTCCTCTGAGATAAAAACAAAAACCAAAAAACCAAAAAACCAAAAACCTCTCCCTCCAGACTCAGTTTCCACCCAACCTGCCAAAAAGTCGTGTTAGGATTCTGCTTCAGCCTACCTACCTGTGATGTTACTGTCTACCTGTCACAGGGGTGTGGCCCTACCTTGGGCCATATAAAAGACACCCTCTATGTGGTACTCTTTCTCTCCTTACCTCTCTAGCTCTCTCTCCCTCTCTCTCCCTCTCTCTCTCTCTCTCTCTCTCTCTCTCTCTCTCTCTCTCCCTCTCCCCTCTCTGTGTGTGTCTCCAGAGACAGTTTCTGTATCTCCTTATTAAACCTCTTAAGTGGATCTGTTGCGTGGTGTGATTCCATCGTCTGTACAGCTCTGCTGTTCAACTCTAACCTCCACTGCCCACTTTTTACATTTGGCGCCCAAAGTGGGGCAGGCCCTTCTGGTGGTGATAAGGGGTGATCCTTACCAGATTGCCCAACAAAAACCACTAGAATCCTCTCTTTCCCTCATGGACTCGCTCGCCTGGCCACTTACAGATCCACTCCTGAATCCTGATTCCAGCCTCCTCACACACAGGCTAATTGGTAAGTTTTTTTTCCTTTACTCGGCATAAACGCTTCCCTCTAGTTAGAGAGTTTGCTGGCCCTCTCTGACTGACTGGGAACAGGGGACACCCTGTTCCTCTTCGCTGACTCTCAACTAGGGTGAGTTTCCTCATTTAACTTTCTCCGCTGTTGTGTGACAGCGAGTGCACTCGTAGCTTAATCCTGGTGGCTAACTCATCTGTTGAGTTAGTTTGTGGCCAGCTCATCTGTTGAGCTAGGCTGTTGGTTGCTAGTTAGTGCTGACGAGCTACTAATTGGTCTGCACCAGTCCTTTGGGTCACTATCCATTTTTGGAGATGCCCTGACAGCTTACTGACCTCACCTCCCCATGAGAATCATCTATTCTTCCTGACATGCCTTTGGGAACACCCACTTTAAGGTTTACATGCCTCTGCAACCAAACTTGGACATTTCCAAAAGTAAACTGTTTTAATTATTGCCAGCAATTGGGTAAATGGAAGGAAGCTCCCATATCCAGACTTTTTTCTCTTTTTGCTCTCCCAAGAGTTTTAAATGTACACCTAAATTTTTTTTCTCCCTGACCTACTAACTTTGTCTTCTGCCTACATATATATTACAGTATCCTGCCAGACTGTCTACATATGGGACATCATCAAAGCAGCTATGCACAAGTGCTCCCGTCCAACCTCAGAAATTGTGCCAGCCAGACCTGCATTGTTTCTCCTAGCTGGACCTGCATTGCCCTTCCCAGCTGTAGATGTTCTCAGACCCTGGACAGCAAATTCAACAGCCTGTTCTTCCGGAACCTAGCCAACATTTCAGCCGCCCTACTGTCAGCAGGAAGTAGTTAAGATGATTACTTCCTCCTCTTATCCATTTGCAAAAGGTTGAAATGGTGTGCTCCAGGCCCCAGACAGACAGCTCCAGGTTCTCCCAACACTCCTCGGTCTCTATCTGCTGCAGGACATGGCTGACACAGCCTACCTTCTACCTTGAGCTTTCAGTACAGAACTTTTCCTTCCCCTTCACTATATAATTTGGACATTTTGTTGCTATTGCTTTTTTACTATCTCTTTTCTCCCTTACCTACATTTATATACTTTAACTTACCTTACGTAAAAACAACCCAACGTTCCTCATTTTTTAAATATAGGAAAAGGTAGGAATGTTAGGATACATGTGATGTCACTGTTTACTTGCCATGGGGGCGTGGCCCTGCCCTGGGCCATATACAAGACAACCTCCATGTGGTGCTCTGTCTACTTCTCTATTTCTCTACCTCCCTCTCTCTCATCTCTCTCTTTCTGGGGTACCCCTTACCCCTTTCCTTCTCCTTCCATGTTTATCTAATAAACTCTGTATAACATAATATCTGCCCGGTACCTTGTATTCTATCATTAATCTTTAATTTTTATATATAACAGATTGACATTCCTATGACCCACAACTTCCCTGAAGATCCAGCCACCCCCTACAACCTGCCTAAGTGTCAACATTCCTTTGACCCACAACACCCCACCCCCCCACCCCACTTCCCTTTATGAACCCACTGTCCTTGAAGCTCAGGGTCAGTCTCTTATCCTGCTGTGTCAGGAAGGATTGTGATCTGAGGCTAGGGCTAGGGCCCATGATACACGACCCTGTGTATGTTGCATTGGTATTGAGTCCTGGTGGTCTTTTTTGGGGGGTCTCTCAATCTGGGTGATCTCAGTATAACAACCTGAATTGTTTTTTGCAGCATGTTTCAACAGACTTTGAGAAAATGATTGCTTTCTGTTTTTTTTTTTTTTTTTTTGGTTTTTCGAGACAGGGTTTCTCTGTGTAGCCTTGGCTGTCCTGGACCCACTTTGTAGACCAGGCTGGCCTCGAACTCACAGTGATCCACCTGCCTCTGCCTCCTGAGTGCTGGGATTATAGGCGTGCGCCACCACGCTGGCCTGCTTTCTGTTTAATGGGAAAGTTGATGCTAGACTCAGATCGTCAGAGTCCAGTTGAGAGTCAGAGTCCAGAGTCCATGCAAAAACAAAGGAATTTTATTGAGCCAATGTACCAGGGTCCACCAAGCTCCGAGGAGATGGAAGACTCCATTCTGCAAGTGTCAGGGCTTAATATTACCATATACAGAAGCAAAACTTAGTGACAATGGTTAATTAATGAATGATAGGCTAACAATAGGTGACATTTTAGGTGAATGGGGGTCTGAGGTAGTAAATTCTAAGTAGGGTGAGATGGGGGCAGTAAATTCCGGGGGCAGGGTTGAGATGGAGGCTAGTGGAGAATTTTTAACTTGTCCTTCTCAGTTTGCTGTTACTTTGCTTGTTCTTGTTACTGGCCTGCGATTCTCAACTTGCTTTGCTCAGCTAACAACGCTATTGTTATAATGGCTAAGCCCAACCACTTGGAATCTTACATTGCTTAGCTGACAATGTTAACTGCTGAGTTCAGGCAACCTGGAACCTTACATAGACATGTGTCAGGAAATAAAAAATTTAAAGTAGAGTTTTTGTTGAGCAACTCTAAAATCCTGTGGGTACAAGCTGGACAGACAGCACTTCCATTTGTTTGATCTTCATCGTACCCTGGGGCATGAGCCACATTAATGAGCTTATAATGATGTTGATGGACTAAGGAGTCACAGACAAAAGTCTGTGGTGGATCTGCCCATGTTCAACAGGCCATGTGGGGTAAGTGGAACTTGTTTAGGAGGCATGGATTCTGCCACTGGGTGTGTGATCAACATCTGTCCCTTCCAAACACTAGAATGTTGATGAACATTTGAGGAACAGATTTTTTTTCTTTTTAAATATCTTTTTAAAAAGATTTGTTTATTATGTATACTGTGGTTTTGCCTGCATGTACTCCTGCATGCCAGAAGAGGGCACCAGGTCTCATTATAAATGGTTGTGAGCCACCATCTGGTTACTGGGAATTGAACATAGGCCCTTTGGAAGAGCAGCCAGTGCTCTTAACCTCTGACCCATCTCTCCAGCCCCTGCACCCCACCCTTCTTTTTGTTTTTTCAAGACAGGTTTCTCAGTGTACCCTTGGCTCTCCTGGGCTCACCTTGTAGATAGGCCAGGCTGGCTTCAAACTCTCAGAGAGCCCCACCTGCCTCTGCTTCCCAGAGTGCTGAGATCACAGGCATGTGCCACCATGGCCAATTTAAAGATTTGTCTATGTATTATTTATACAGTATTTTGCCTGCATGTGTGCCTACAGGCCAGAAGATGGCACCAGATCTCATTATAGATGGTTGCTGAACTCAGGACCTTGGGAAGAACAGCCAGTGCTCCTAATCTCTGAACCATCTCTCCAGCTTCATAACATGTAAATTTCTTTCTTTCTTTCTTTCTTTCTTTCTTTCTTTCTTTCTTTCTTTCTTTCTTTCTTTCTTTCTTTCTTTCAAGACAGGGTTTCTCTGAGTAGCCTTGACTGTCCTGGACTCACTTTTGTAGACCAGGCTGGCCTTGAGCTCACAGCGATCTGCCTGCCTCTGCCTCCTAAGTGCAGGGATTAAAGATGTGTGCCACCACCACCTAGCCAAAATGTAAATTTCTTAAAACCAGGGACAGCATAGACTTATGTATTTTGGTGGTTTCTTAGGCAATTATTATTATTTTTAAAAATTATATAATCTATATGCTTCATTATGACAATTCATACCTGTATATAATGTATTTGGCCATATTTATTCCTGTCACCTTCCCTTTCTGGTCCCCTCCCACTCCTTTTCCTCTTGCTCTTCCTCCTCCTCTTTTCTTTCTGTTTGTATTGACATTTTTTCCAGGCACGGTTTTTTTGTGTAGCCCTGGCTGTCCTGGAACTCACTCTATAGACCAGGCTGGACTCAAAGTCAGACACCACCCAGCTTCTTTCTTGTTTTTCTTTTTTAAACATGTCCCAATGAGTTTAATTGGGGTTGAGTATAAAAGCCTGGGTAACTTTCTTGTGGCTGCACCTCCAAGGAAAGGTCTCTCCTTTCCCAACCTTCTTCATCGCCTACAGATCCTCAGGGAACATGTGACCTCATGAGTCCTTCCCCCAACTCCTTCAACTTTGTTGCCTATATGGTCTTGAATTCCAGGCCTTGGAGCAATCCTCCTGCCTCAACTTCCTAAGTGACTACTCCATTGGCCAGCTGTCCCATCCCCACTTGGGGTAATTCTGGTGCTAATGATCTCTGGGATTTGAGGAATACTCATGCCCAGGGCAGAAAGAGTGAGGATTTGCTGTCTTACTGACACATTTGGTTTCCAGTTCTGTCATTTATTTGCTTATTTACCAGGAAATCATACTTTTCTTTCCCTTTAGAATAAGGCCTCAGGATTAGGGCATTAAATGACACTTAAATGGGAAGCACTGACACTGCGAAGACTTATACTCTTGGAGTAAGATCAGCCACAGCTGGATTTTATTACTTGGGTGTTCCTCTTACCTTTTCTTTGGTACACTTTCAAACAGCAATTCCCTCTTCTCTCTGCATTTGCTAGCCATGAAATATCCCCCCTTTGACTGAGAACAGGCACAAAGCCTGGAAACATTCTGGTCAAAGTCTTGCAGAGACCCCAGGCCTGTTTGTGGGGCCTCCAGAGGCTATCAAACCTCTCCTCCCACAGCACAAGCAGGGAACACTGATGCACTGCAGAGCGCTTCATCACCTGGCCCAGCCTAGTTCTCTGTGATATATTGCCTAAGGATGACAAGACCCCTACTCAGTATCTGAAAAAAAGAACTGGATTTATTTCTTACTGTAAGAAAGGAAAATTACACAGGTCTGTTGCAATCCCCTCTTGCACAACACACTGTTCATCATATATAAGGTTTGGAGTTCAAGTGTTGGTAGATTTACAGGCATAACTATTTAACATTAACTGTAAAAGGACTTTCCTCAGGTGACATTGTTGTTGACTGGCTGACCTTCAGGGCTATGTGTAGCCAAGGGAGTCTGTCCTGGATTTTAAGCAATGTGCTTCAAAAAACCATGTTCACTTCTGGCAGTTACTCACAGAGTGGATGGTTGAAAACCCTGTTCTGATGGCTGCTTGTCACTATGTTATAGAGCAATGGGCCTTTCCCAAGTTGCTCTGAACATTTGTTTATCTTGCTTTTTAGATTTTATTTTTGTTCTGGACAGATGGCTCAGCCATTAAAGGTTAAAGCTCACAACCAACAAGTCAAAATTTATTTATTTATTTGTTTGTTTTTTGGTTTTGCTTGTTTGTTTGAGATAGAGTTTCCCTGTGTAGCTTCTGCTGCCATGGACTCAATTTTTAGATCAGGCTGGCATTGAACTCACAGTGATCCACTTGGCTCTGCCTCCCTGAGTGCTGGGACTACAGGTGTGTGCCACCACGAATGGCTTATTTTTAATTTTGTGTACAGGTGTGCACCTGAATTAGGAGGCCACAGAGGCTGAAAGAGGGTGTCAGATGCCCCAGAACTAGCGTTAGAGGCAGTTATGAACAACCTGGTGTGGGTGCTGGGAACAGAACCCAGGTCATCTGCAAGAGCAGTGTGTGTGTTCACTGCTGAGCTATCTCCCCAGCTTCCTAGCATCAACCACCAAAGATGCACTAGAAGCTGTAAGACAGACATGATTTTATAGGCACATGGTTGAATCTACCTTAGATAGGTTTTTGCCTACGAGAGCTGATTTTCAGTAAATCTGACTTCGTCTCCAGCCACTTGTCGATTCCTCTGTCAGGACAGTTGTTTGTGGAAGGATTGGAGATTCTGGACAGCAGACATCAAACGAGTGTGAAACAAATCAATGTGTTTAGAAGGATCCCGAGAGAGCAAGAGGAAGACACATTGCAAACACCTAGGTTTAATCAAGAAAACAAGATGTGGTGACTTGCTGTGTCTACTCTACACAGCCAATCTTCTGTGTGGTATAAATTTAGACACAGCATCAAATGTTAGCAGTGTCCCAGATCCCTTCCTTGTTGACCCAAAGGAGAATGAGGGGTATTTACTATCCATATGCTGCTCATTAGTTTCTTACCCATAAATCCTTGTGCTAGGAAACTTAAACTTTTCGAATGTCCCCAGGGCTAGTTTAGCCTATTCACTGTGTCAGCCAAAGTGAAGAAATACTTTTTTGCTGACCACTCTGCTTATTTTAGCTGGTATCATTGGGACATTTTCCTTAGAGTCTTTAGTGGAAATGCTTTCGGCATTTGTAATCTTCATAGGGGGATCTGGGCCATTGGGCTGTCCTAGTCTTGGAATGGCCCAATTATCCCACGTGACAGCTTGCTTTGGCTTGGGGTTTGCATTAAGAGTCTTAGTTTCACCTAGGGAGACCTCAGGGGTACAAGGGAGGTGTGGTCAGTCCCCCTGCAGCTGTGGGAATGTTTTCACTTGATGATGTGGCACAGAGTTAAACTCTACTTAGGATTAGAGTCCCATTTCTGCCACACCACAAGGGATATATATATATATCCCCCCCACCTGGGGTGGTGCTGCTGCAGACTGGACTCAGAACCTTGTTTGTGCAGAACATGGTCTCTACCACTAAGCCACACTCTGGTCCCTATTATTATTTGCAGATTATCATTTTTAGGGTTGGGGATGAAGCTCAGTGGCAGAGCACTTGCCTAGCACATGAAAGGCAATTTTTTTTGTATATGATTTTTACCCCAATTTTATTAGCAAAGGCTCAAGAGAACTTAATCACAGATGATAGTGATTCCTCTCTGGGGAAGGCTGGATTCAGAGAAGTGGTGGTTCCTGCACTATGAGAACATGAGAGAATACAGCAACCATCATGAAGGTGTAGGAGAGATGGCCCAGTCATCAAGAGCAGCTGTTGCTCTTCCAGTGGACATGAGTTCAGTTCCTACAGTGGGCAGCTCCTAACCTCCTATGACTCTAGCTTCAGGGGACCCAGTGCCCTCCTTTGGTCTTCACAGGCACCAGCACACACATGGCTGACACTCACACAAACACACATATACATAGATAATTTTTTTCATAAAGTATTATCAAGGACCAGAGATAAGGCTCAGTGTTAAGCAAAGGTGCCTGTGGGCAAGCCTGACAAGCTGAGTTCAGTCTCTGGGAAGCACATGGTGGAAGGAGAGACCAACCCCAAAACCCCACATTCCACTATTCTGCTGGGTGGATTTATCACAGCTTATTATTCATCCATGGATATATATATATATATATATATATATATATATATATATATATATATATATGTGTGTGTGTGTGTGTGTGTGTGTGTGTGTGTGTGTGTGTGTGTGTGTGTGTGTGTGTGTGTGAAACTCTAGTCTAGTCTAGGGTCTAAGTTCTGGTGTTCAGAAATCATGAGATTATCTTTAGTCAAAAGTTATAAAGCTGATCTGGGCACTTGTAATCCCAGCACTCAGGAGGCAGATGCAAGTGGATCTGGGAGTTTGAGTCCAGCCTGTTCTATAGAACAAGTTCCAGGACAGCCAGGGATACTCAGAGAAAACTTATCTCTTTTTTTTTTTCCCGTTTTTTTGTGACAGGGTTTTTCTGTTTAACAGTCCTGGCTGTTCTGGGACTCTCTTTGTAGACAAGTCTTGCCTGGAACCCACAGAGTTCTTTGCTCTCTTTGCTCCTGAGTGCTGGGATTAACTGAGTGCACCACCATGCCCTCTTGAGAAACCCTATCTTGAAAACACAAAACAAACGAACAAAAAAGTTATTAAGCCTAATTTGGTGAGAAGCTACCTTTCCATTTCAGCACTCCAACAGGGGGAGTTAGTCTGAGGCCAGTGTGGTCTATATAGCAAGTTCTAGGTCAGCAAAAGTTACATGGTGAGACCCTACCAAAAAATTAGTGACTAGATGAATTCCTTATATCAGGATAACAGCGTTGTCTCACATAATACTTATTTACTCCCATATTTACTCCTGGATCTTGGTCCAAAGACTTAATGTTTCTTATAGTTAGAAATGCCTGGGGCACAGGGAAGTGTTGCCCGTCGTCAGGTGGAGGACAGTAGCGACTTAATTTTACCATGGACTGCATTGGCCGCTGTTGTTTTCCCACAGTGTGGCACAGTAGCAAACAAAACATTCATCCTATATATATATAAAAGCTGGGTGTGATGGTGCACGCTTTTTATCCCAGCACTTGGAAAGAAGAGACAGGCCAGTCTCTGTGAGTTTGAGGCCAGTATAGTGGAGGCTACATAGATCACCAAAGTGTTCTGGGTTCTATTGCCTGACCTGCAAAATGTTCCAAACTACATAAAATCATCCCCCCTTCCCCTTTAAAGAAATTACTACTACTACTACTACGACATTTTTTGAGACAGTCTGTCTGTGTAGCCTTGGGTGTCCTGGAACTCGCTCCTGTAGACCAGGCTGGCCTCGAACTCCCACAGATCTTCCTGCCTCTGCCTTCTTCGTGCTGGGATTAAAGGCGTGCGCCACCACCACTTTCTATTTTATTTTATGTGTATTAAAGTTTGCCTGGAGGTATGTATGTGTACCACTTGCATGCCTGCTGCCTAGAAGGCCAGAGAAGGGCAATCGATCATTGGAGCTACAGATGATTATGAGCCTCGTCATGTAGGTGCTGGGAGCAGAACTTTGCCCTCTGGTGAGCCATCTCTCCAGGAGGCCTGCCCGCTCTTAGAAGAGGCCAGCTTGGAACTCAGGGTGAAGCTCACTCAGAGGCTGTCCTCAAAGCAGCAGCCATCCTCCTGCCTCATCCTCCTCAGTGCTGTGATTCCATTTCCAGCTTGGTTTTCTTGCACTTTCAAGCATCCAAAGGCTAGCCTATGCCAAAGGGAGGAAGTTGTAGCCTGGGGCTCATGGGCCCCGTTTGAAGATCTGTGCATTAACCTACAAGGACTTGGTTTTGTCTCACGTAGTGGAGTGTTGTCACCCAGAATTTGCTTCCAAGTAAGCCTGTATCTCTCCTTAAAACAGCCCTCACCCAATGAGACCAAGACCCACCAAACTACTTATTTCCATACCCCCAAAGCCTAGTGCCGCGATCTACCCTCTGCGCATGCTCACAACCGAGTCTCCAGTTGGTCGCCTAGGAGGAAGCTGATCTGCGTGTATGTTTTCCCAGGATGCCGTGCGCTGCTGTCATGGCTGCCCCCATGAACCTGTGTACTCACATGGGATTCTAGTCCCGTGGACGTCTTTACGGTACCTGTGGCCATCAGACGCCGGCGACTTTGGACTCTCCTCCCGCGTGGGGCTCCGTTTTGGGTACAGCGATGCCGGGGGCGATGTGGACGCCGGAGCTGGCGCTTCTGAGGGGCTTCCCCACGGAGGGGGAGCTGCTGTTCTGGAAGCAGGAAGGCGTCTGTGGTTCAGGTGAGCTGCACCTGTAGGGAGCTCTGTGAGGACAAGGGATGCCAGTTCTGGAGACATGGTGTCAAGAGGGAGGAAGTTTGCTTGGCGGCCTGAGATCTGGTGTTCTGGGAAAAGTTCCCGAAAGACACAGACTTGAGCTGATTTTTAAATTTAGGACTGAGAAGTAAAAGAGAGTTCGGCAGGAAAACACCGCAGATGAGGCAGACATGTGCCTAGGGAATATGAGGTAGTCATGAGTGGGATTGGCGTCCTGGGGAGAATATTGAAGGTAGGATTTCAGAAAAGGAAACTATTCTGTGTTAATCGGGATCTTTGTGAGTTTCCAGAAGAAGGCTAACACGCCTGTTGTTGTTGTTATTATTATTATTTCTGGGTGAGTCCTCTGCTTTGTTGCTCATAGTCATTGTAAGTATCCTGTTATTATTATTGTTGTTGTTATTGTTATCATTTCTGGGTGAGTCCTCTGTTTTGCTGCTCATAGTCATTGTAGATATCCTGTAATTCTAGGACAGGTGATGCTAGTAGAATGAAAAGGATTTGCTCAGTGCTTGGTGATTAGTGTATAGCCAGAATTTTAAGTCTATACCTTTATGCATATTGAAATATTTATGTAATGAATTGTCATTTACACTATAAAAAATTCTGTTGCCTTACCGGACTCACGTTTTCTATTACAGATATTGGAGTTTTCTTAGACATGCTGTTAGAAGGGAGCTATGAGGCCATGTTCTTACATTCGGTGACACAAAATATTTTAAATTCAACAACGGTGGCTGAAGAAAAGATTGACAGCTACCTGGAGAAGCAGATAGTAAATTTCCTGGATTGCTTTACAGATTTGGAAGAAATGGAAAGGTAGAATTTTATTTGAAACCTCTCCAGAGAAAGACACGTTTATTAGCCAGGGTGGGAGAGGTAGTGGGGGTGGGGGAGGCGGGCTGGAGAGATGGTTCAGTGATTAAGAGCACTTACTGCTGTTTCAGAGGACCCAAGTTTCATTCCCATCACTCACTTGGTGGCTCCTAACTGCACAACTCCAGTTCTAGGAGATCCAGCACCTTCTGACACCTATGGCCACCAGGCACACATGGAGTGTACATATTTACACCCAGGCAAAACACCTACTTACATCAGATAAATAAATATAAGTAAAATTTGGATACTTTTATGGTATCCAAATACCGATACTTTGACTTTTGCTGTTGGCAGATGTTGAGAGACCTGGACCCATGGTGTGCCAAGTCATCTAGAAAAGGGCTCTGCTGCAGAACATCTCCCAGAATGGAGAAGGACGGTGGGGTGGAGCAAAGTGGGTTTTGCATATGAGAATGACACATGCTTGGTGGTCACTGCTGACCTTCCCAGAGTTTAGGTCTGATGAGTGCTAGCCACCAGCTTGCTCCCTTGTAGGTCTCTTGCTTTTTGTTTTGTTTTGAGAGTCTCTACAGAGTAGAGACTATGTAGCCTTGGCCTGGACCAGGCTGGCCTCGAACTCGCAGATATCCTCTTGCTTCTCTGCCTCTCAAGGGCTGGGATGAACATCGCATGCGAAAGGCTTCTCACTTCCCGGGCACACATTCTACCACTGAGCTGGATCCCTAGCCCTTTCTTATGCTTTTTATTTTGAGGTAGGGTCTTACTAAGTTGTCCAGGATGGCTTTGAACTAGTGATCCTCTTGCCTCAGCCCTCCAGAGTAGCAGGATTGAAGGCTTCAGCACCAGGCCTGGCTTTCTTCTTGATTCTTATTTGCTGGCTGATGTGTTTGTGCTGTAGTAAAGTTAGCCTTGTGGTGTCCATTCCCGTCTGTCCTCTTCCTTCCCCCTGCACCCATGCATGCACACAAACACCGTGGTCATAGGTGGACCAGAACTTTAGGCTGAAGAGGCCCATTGTTTTGTCCTGTTTTAGGATGCACTCTTCAAGAGAATATTCTGTGTCTCTTGTGGTGACTGGTAACTGCTTTCCATTTTTGGCTATTTAGCACTTGAAACATGAAAACTGTGACTAGAGACCACATTTTACATTTAAGTTAAACTAGATTTACATTTATGTTAACTTTTTTAATTTTTTAATTAATTAATTATTTTTGAACAGAATTTCTCTGTGTAGCCTTGGCTGTCCTGGACTCACTTTGTAGACCAGGCTGGCCTAGACCAGAACTCACAGAGATATGCCTGCCTCTGCCTCCTGAGTGCTAGGATAAAAAGCGTACGCCACCATGTCTGGCTTATGTTAACATTTTTTGAAGATGTACTTTTATTTTATATGCATGGGCATTTTGCCTATACCACGTGTATGCGGTACATGTAGTGGTCAGAAGAGGGCAGTCGATCCCCTGGAAATGGAGTTACAGACAGTTGTCAACAGCCATGCAGGTACTTGAAATAAAACTTGGGTCCTCTGGAAGGGCAGCCAGTACTCTTAACTGCTGAACCATCTCAGCCCTAGATTAAATTCAATTTAAAAGCCACATGTGGCTAATGGATTTATTGAATGTTGCAGATATAATGGTACAACATTAGGAGAATCTCAAATATTACTTGATTTTTTTTTTTTCTTCTATGTTAAAACAAATTAAATAGCATGCATGCAGGGGTATGGTCAGGGTGGTCAATAGTTGTTCATTTTCTGTGCTGGTTGGTTTCTGTCAGCTTGATACAAACCTATACTTCTCTGGGAATAGGGAATCTTAAATGAGAAAACACCTCAGGAAGATTGGCCTAAGCAAGTCCGCAGGCCATTTTCTTGACTAATGGTTGACATGGGAGGGCCCAGCTCACTATGGGCAGTGCCACCCATGGGTGGATAATTCTGAATAGTATTAGAAGGCAGAGGAGGAAAGCCTTGGAGAAGA
Source organism: Acomys percivali (assembly GCA_907169655.1). Classification (NCBI taxonomy): domain Eukaryota; kingdom Metazoa; phylum Chordata; class Mammalia; order Rodentia; family Muridae; genus Acomys; species Acomys percivali. The sequence goes on from OU015742.1 coordinate 85,840,581, forward strand.
AGCAGGTAAGCAGCGCTCCTCCACGGTCTTTGCTTTAGCTCCTACCTTCAGCTTCTGGTCTTGAGCGCCTGTCTTGGGTTATGTCATTGATAGCGTGTGGCCGGAGAGTTGTAAGCGGAAGCAAACCATTTCTTCCCCAGTTTGGTTTTGATGTTGCTGTTTTTTAATCACCGCAATAGAAACCTTGACTAAGGCGTTTAGCATTCCTGTTTGCAGACAGCAGCTGGTATTCCTACTTGGTGTGAGCAGCTTGCAGCTTTTTGTTCAGAGTAACTGGACTGGCCCTCCTGTGGACTTGCACGCTCAGGACTTCCTGCCATCTGTTCTGCTTGAGCAGTTCACTGAGGTATGATTCTTGGAAATGTTATATATATGTTTTTTTTTTCTAAATATAATTCTTTTCAAACAGGTGTTAGCAAATTGGAGGTAACAGCTGGGTGGTGGTGGCACAACCCTTTAATTCCATCACTCGAGAGACAGCGGCAGGCGAATCTCAGAGTTCAAGGCCACCTTGGTCTCAGAGTAAGTTCTAGGACAACCAGGGCTACACAGAGAAACCTTGTTTCTAAACCAAAAACAACAAAAAATTGGAGTTAACAGTTGGTAGGAAAGAGATGACTTTGTAGTTTGTCCAAACTACTAAGAACACTTGTTCATTGATCTTTTGACCTCCAAACATACGACATAGCATTTTCATACCCACACTCACAACTCACACATATATACATACACATATCATAACACGTACATCACATGCATGCGCATTTGCATGCATACACATACAAGGAATATGTCTCCTTTGCACTCAGGACCTTGTTGAGACAGTGGACATGATCGATGTTGTGGAGCAGAGCTTCTGATGGCTTTCCCTAGGTCAGGAGCCCTATCTTGACTCGGTGGTTATATAGGCCCAGGGCTGGTGAGGTCCCTTCAGCTCTTTTCTTGTGGGTTTGCAGCCTCCTCTATTTGAGTCCTATGGATAGGAGTACCCTCTTTTCTATTTTGATGACACTGGCAGTTGAACTCATGAGTCAACATGTTAGGCATGTATTCTACCACTGAATTAAACTCCCAGTCCTGATGCGTCCTTTCCTTATGCTCTCATTCTCCAGAAGCCTGGGCATGCTGCATCCGGTGATACTGTGCATCCGGATAGCTTCTTCTGATCCCCTGCTTTCCTGAAGTGCTCGCACAGTTTTCTGACAATCTTTCAGTGCTTTTCTTCATAGTAGCTGTGTGTGACTCCTTAGGAAATGTACTCTTTAGTGTTGCCTGGTTTGGGCCCGTAAGTAAATGAAGTAGTGTATGGATTATTTTTGACTTCTGTTATTCAAGATATGTTTGAAATTATACTCTGTTATTCTTCCTCCTCTTCCCCTTCCTCCTCCTTCTCTTCTTCTTCCCCTTCCTCTTCCTCCTCCTCTCTTCTTCCTTCTTTTTTCTTCCTCCTCCTCATCATCTCCTCCTCCTCCTCCTCCTCCTCCTCCTCCTTTTTCTTTTGATTGAGACTGGCTCTCACTGATAGTCATGGCTGCCCTGGAACTCACTTTTAGACCAAGCTGCCCTTGAACTCATAGAGATCATCCTGTCTCTTCCTTCCAGGTGCTGGAATTAATTGTGTGTGCCACTATACCTGGCCTTGTTATTTTTTTAAAAAAGAACCCTGGTGTGTGTGTGTGTGTGTTGTGTATGAATGAGGGTGCATGTATGCATGTGTACCGTATGCATGCTGTCTGACGAGGTCAGGGGAAGTTGATGCATTCCTTGGAACTGCAGTCACAGTGGCTGTGGGGCATGATCTGGATGCAGGGACCCAAGCTCAGCTCCTCTGCAGGAACAGCAAGTGTTTGTAACTGCTGAGCCATCTCTTTACCGCTTTTCACCTATTTTTTTGAGTCAGTCTTTGACTAGAGCTCATTTTTACTGGAGGTCATTGAGTTGGTGAAAATGAATGACCAGGAAGTTACTGGCATTCTCCTGTCTCAGGTCCTCAGCACTTCACAGCCTAAACCTTCCTCTTTGGGGAGCCTTCTGTTCACTGCAATCTTTAGTCTGCTCACTGCTTGATGTGAAAGATCTAGTTGGTAATTTTTATTGATGGAAATTAGGAAGTGGGGATGTGCTACATAATAACCTTTACCATGGAGTGAATCTTAAGTGAAATGTTAGTATATTATATATATGTACACACACACACATATGTACACACACATGTATAATACATACAAATACACATACATGGGCTGGAAAGATGGCTCCTTTAGAGGTCCTGAGTTCAATTCCCAGCAACCACATGGTGGCTCGCAACCATCAGTAATATGATCTGATGCCCTCTTCTGGCCTGCAGGTGTGCATGCAGCCAGAGCACTGTACATATAATAATAAATAAATCTTAAAACACACACACACGGCTGTTCATGTAGGGTCACTTCTTGTTTTGAGACAGGCTCTCAGTATGTAGCCCTGGCTGTCCTGGAACTCACTAGGTAGATCAGGCTAACCTAAAGCTTGTGAGCCTCTGCCTGCTTCTGCCTCCTAAATGCTAGGATTAAATGTGTGCACCATGCATCTGCTGTAGGGTTACATCTTACTGAAGTAGATTTTGTAGGAAATATGAAGTCAAGTTCCTCCTCCCTCTGTCTGTCCCTTCCTTTTTTTTTTTTTTTTTTTTTTTTTTTGGACACAGGGTTTTACTATGTTGTTTAGTTGCCATCAACCGTTGACGTTGACGTGGCAAGGCACTCCTTTAATCCCAGCACTTGGAAGGTAGAGGCAGGTAATCTCTGTGACTTAGAGACCAGTCTGGTATACAGAGTGAATCCAAGATTGTCAGTGCTGCATAGAGAGATTCTGTCTTGAAAAAAAAAAGAAGTCTAATCATGATTTCTTTCAACAAGTATAGAAGAGGCCCCGCACCTAACATACACACACCTATTTATTGCTCTGAGGCAGTGGGACCTAGGAGAGTGGAGCCGATAATGGGATGGATTATTATGCAGTAGCCAACTTTTTTTTATTTAGGCTTTCAAGACAGGGTGTCTCTGTGTAATGGCCCTGGCTTTCCTGGAACTCTCTTTGTAGACCAGGCTGGCCTCACAGAGAGCCATCTGCCTCTGCCTCTCAAGTGCTGCGATTAAAGGTGTGTGCCACCATGGCCGGCCTGCAGTAGCCAACTTTATTTAGTGCACCAGGTAATTTATACTTTGAGGGTTAAGAAGAGTCACCTGTGCATACAGTCACACGAGCAGGCTGTACAAAGCTGCAGGCCTCATGTGGCAAAGCCATGTTTCTTTCTCTGTTTTCCTTTTTGGTTTTTTGAGACAGGGTTTCTCTGTGTAGCCTTGGCTGTTCTGGACTCACTTTGTAGACTAGACTGGCCTTGAACTCACAGAAATCCACCCGCCTCTGCCTCCCAACTACTGGGATTGCAGGTGTACGCCACTATGTCTGCTAAAAACATATTTTTCTCTAGCAGCATATAAGAAACAGTAGCCAGTTGTAATGAATAATCTGAGGTAAACTCACTCCTGTCAGCTGTGTAATTAATAAACATTCTCATTTCTAAGCTGAATTAATTGAAATATTTATATGTTGTTATGACATACAACTGATACTTGTAACCTTATACATCTTTTCCAGGTCAAAGGACTGGATGCTATAATTATGGGTCTACTCACCCTGGATGGCGAATCAGTCTACAGCCTGACTTCAAAGCCCATACTGCTGTTACTGGCACGCATTGTCCTGGTGAACCTCAGACATAAACTAACAGCTCTGCAGGTAAGGCGAGGGAAGGCTCGCTGGCATTCCACCGAGGTCCCTTTTGTGCCTGCTAACATCAGACTGATGCTGCTTGTGTCTCTGTATACTTTATTTTCTATATCTTCTTTGAGAGACTTCCTTTTAAAAATCTCTTGAAAATAAGGAAACTATTTCTTTTCTTGTGAGAGTAATCTTGTATAAGATGAGATTGTATTGATCCTCTTTAATAGTGGAAAGAGAGATTGCCTCTGTGCAATGTAAGAAGCATGTGGCCGGTGTGAATGGAGATTTGGCCCAGATGAAGAACATTAGCAAGTATTTGGGATTGTGGATGGGAGGTAGCTTGATAAAAGTTATTGGAAGCAGATGGCGTGGGATTGAGACAGGGATCCCATACCTGCCCCACTATGGGAGGTAGTTTAGGGGATTAATATCTGCCCTGCCCCAGGTAATCAAAGGCGATTTTAAAATATAACAGGTGTCTGTGTCTTGATTGATTGCTAGCAGGTTATACTGCCATAATAATAGTAAGTATAGGCCTGCTAATAAACATTATTAGGCCTTACTGATAATTTAACAACAAGTGGCACTCGATATGCGGCAATTATTAGACAATACTGATAATTTAACAGCAACAAGTGTATGTGTCTGTAAGTGTGTCTGTGTGAGTGTATAAGTTTGTGTGTGTGTGTAAGTGTTCATTCTTTGAATTTTTTTTTTTTTTTTTTTCGAGACAGGGTTTCTCTGTGTAGCCCTGGCTGTCCTGCACTCACTTTGTAGACCAGGCTGGCCTTGAACTCACAGCAATCTGCCTGCCTCTGCCTCCTGAATGCTGGGATTAAAGGCGTGCACCACCACCGCCCGGCTCCATTTTTGAATCTCTCACTGTCTCTCCTCAGCTGTGTGAACTTAGGCCAGGTGATTTCTCGAATAACAATTTCCTTACTCTAAAACAAAATGAGAGACTGGTGCAGGGGATGTGGAGGGGAAGGGGGAGGGGAGGAGGGGCGGGGAGAAGGGCAGGTGGTGTAGCTCAGCAGTAGAGCACTTGCCTACCATGGTGTGACTCCAGGATCATTGCCCACTGCTGGGGGCATGGGAAGAGGAGACCCCAAACAGAAGGAGCTCCTTTTTGAGTGCCTTATTGCCTTGGGGAATGTGCTAGACTAGTACAAGTGCTCAGTCAGACTGGATGACTGGTAAGTGCCTCAGGGGGAAGTAAGGTTAAGACACGTTGTCTGCAGTAGGACTGTCGGTTTTGGTTCTTCAGTTCTAGGGTATTGAAAGGCCTTTGTATTTCCCAGTAGAGCTGAAGGGAAAGTTCTACACTCCCTTCTAGGGTTAAAACCACAGAACTGATTTTTAAAGAGTTCAGCGCCTTAGGTCATATGTTTTCCCAACAGCTCGGCCTTTTGACTGAAGACAAGTAATACCCTTGTCTAGAAAGGGAAAGAGTGAAGCAGCTAAGCCTGGCTCATTAGCCTGATGGCAGATAAGGGGAGGTTCTGGAATGTAGGTTGACTTCACTAGCCTCAGTGATCGGAAAAGAGTGAACCGAGGGAACGCCTCAGGGAATTCAGTTAAAATGATTTGAAACTTCCTTCCTCTTAGATAACTTTGCTTTCCCTCCATCCACTGAAAAGCAACTTTAGTAATTACAATGGATTTCATTGTAAAGTCAGAAGTGTATTTATGGCTTCAATTATAGCAGCTGTGTGTAGCTGATTGGAAGGGCACCCTTCCCGGTTTCTGTACTGGGGAGTGGACCTAGGCCTGGAATTCGCTAGGCAAGGGCTCTGCTGTTTCTCAGCCATCTCACTAACTTGCCCAGACAGGTCTTGAACTTAGATCCTTCTGTTTCAGTCTCCCAGGAGTTGAGACCTGTTATACCAGGTCTATGAGAAAGGGAGTCCTTGGTCAGATGAGATAGTAAATTCAAGTAAAAAATGTTTTTGATAACTAAGAATGATCTATTAGTATCGCTACTAAAAAAGGAAAATTAGTTTCTTATGTATTCATGTAATATAATTCAGGGTACTATGTGGCTAAGGCTAACTTGAGATTGTGATTCTCTGACTTCTGTCTCCTGAGTGCTGAGCTTGTGGGTATGAGCCACTGTGCCTGACGTAACTTTAAATTAGATGACTCGGTATATACTCATACTTCATGTTTTAGAACCCCTTAAAATATGTATTATGGCACATGAGTACTAATACAAACATGAGTATATACACAAGAATAGATTACTAATTTTTGTTACGGCTTTTTCTAGGGAAAGGTAGGGATGGGCTAGTAGAACAGGGATTGTTTGTGTGTTAGTATGAGGGCATGCACTGTGTGTGTGTGTGTGTGTGTGTGTGTGTGTGTGTGTGTATGTATGTGTGTGTGTGTAGAAACCAATGTTTGGTGTCTTCCTTCATTGCTCTCTATTTAATTTTTGTATTTTTATTTTGCTTTTGAGATAGAGTCTCTCTATGTAGCCCTAGATGTCTTGGAATTCACCATGGATATCAGGCTGGCCTCAAGAACTCACAGAGGCTCACCTGCCTCCATGAGGGTTTAAATCAAAGATTGTGCCATTGTGCCTGGCTTTCCCATTTACTCTTAGGGTCTTTCACTGAATCTGAAGCTTATTGATTTGACTAGGTTTGCTGGCCAGTAGGATCTGGGCATCCGTTGTCCCCACCCTACATGGAGGGTGCAGATATGTATTGATTATACTGGCTTGCTATGGCTTCTTGTTCTATTGCTCTCCCCCCCACCCCGTGTGTGTGTGTGTGTGTGTGTGTGTGTGTGTGTGTGTTGAGCACTCACAGAGTTGGGGGGGGAGTGTGTGTGTGTGTGTGTGTGTGTGTGTGTGTGTGTACTCATGGAGTCCAGAGGAGAGAGTAGGTATGTGTGGGGTTGTGGGTGTGGGTGTGTATGGGTGTGTGGGTGTCCATGTGCACTCATGGAATCTAGAGGAGAATATTTGGGTGTGGGTGTGGGTGTGCGCCTGTGTGCATCATGGCATCCAGAGGAGAGTGTCTCATGTCTTCTTGTACTGCGCCTACCTCATTCCCTCAGGAAGGGTTTTCAGTGACTCTGAAGCTCTCCGTTTCTTCTAGTTTCGCTGGCCAGTGAGCTGCTGAGATCCTCCTCTGTCTGATGCGTAGCTTTTTTGTGTGGGTGATGGTGATTTGAGTTCTCAGGTCCTTACATATGTGCAGCAATTGCTCTCACCTGCTGAGACTTCTCTCTGCCTCGTGTTCTCTTTTCATAATAAAGAGATACTGGTCAAGCAAGAGCAAGTAGGAGTGAATTAAAGAAAAGGCTGCTGTTGTTGGTCCTTGGGTTGTGAAGGGCGTGGAGGGCCATGGCAGAGGAGGATGCTCGCCATAGCCATTTTAAGGAAGATGGTAAGTCTGAAGCAATTCCAGAAAGCACGTGGCTAAAGAAGACATGGCAGCAGGCTTGATAGTGCTGAGAGCACGGCATGGATGATTAGGCTTATCTGGGAGTATGTTTCATGAGGGTGTTCCAGAAATTAGTCTCAGTTAGTGTAGAGTTTTCCCCTGAGTGTTCCTTAATTTCAGCATATGTGGTGCTATTTTCTAGAGCTTGCCTTGGTGGACTTTGAGATGTGTGAATATTCACCAACAGTTGCTTGAGGAGCGCTCACCCCAGCTCTTTGCTCTTGCTGAAAACTGTATTGATCAAGGTATGTAGCAGATTTTAAAATTTACTTACTTATTTATTATATTGTACATGTATACAGATACATATGCATGTGACATGTGTGTGGAGGTGAGTGGACAACTTTGCAGTAGACCCTTTTTTTTTTTTTTTTTTTTGAGACAGGGTCTCTGTATAACCACCCTGGCTGTCCTGTCACTCACTCTGTAGTCCAGGTTGCCCTTGAACTCACAGAGACCCACCTGCCTCTGCCTCTTGAGTGTTGGGATTAAAGACCTGTGCCACTATGCCCTGCTTGGAGTAGACACTCTTACTCCCCTTTTTCTGGAAGCTGGAATCAGACCCAGGCTTTACCTGCTGGCCCATCTTACTGGTCTGCTTGCTTGTGTTTGAGACAGGTTTTGCTATGTAGACCTGGCCTAGAATGCACTGTGTAATTCCAGGCTGGCCTCAAACTCATGATCCTCCTGCTTTAGGTGGCATTATAGGTGCTGGCTACTTTGCCCAGCTTAGAAGATTTTTGTTTTATGTGCATGTATCTGTTCTGATTTCTTGTCTGAGAGGTTTCATTTCAATATGTTCTTTGACTAATAATCATGGCTTCTTGTTTGAAGTTGTTTCTTTTTCTTCTGGATGGGTCCCGTCATGGGTTACTAGGTGCCGGAGTACCGAATCCCTTCTTTTTGTTTTCTGTGGTATTGAATACCAAGGCCAGGGTCTCAGTATCAGTAGGTGAGTGCTTTGCCTCACAGTAGCATCTCTTGTTCTTTTTGATCTTTTTGAGTTTTAAAAAACAAACTCTGCTAGCCATTGTAGGCATACCTTTAAAATCTATTTTTATTTTGCTTTGTTGTTGTTTTTGTTTTTCGTTTTCTCAAGACAGGGTCTCTCTGTGTAGTCTTGGCTGTCCTGCTTTGTAGACCAGGCTGGCCTCGAACTCACAACGATCCTCCTGCCTCTGCCTCCCGAGTGCTGGGATTAAAGGTGTGCACCACCATGCCCGGCCTGATTTTGCTTTCTTAATATCTCTTTCTCCCTTCTCCACTCCAATCCCTTCCAACACCCCAACACCAGGTAGGAAAGAAAGGAGGTTAGTGGGGAGAAGGGGTGTAGTTCTTTGGCTACTTCCTGCTGTTTAAGGTCTTCGGATTCCTTGTAGCAATACCAATCGCAGTCATCAGGAGATTCAGCCAGCAACAGCAAACGCAGTAGCAGCCTTTTCTTCCTCCTCCAACAGGCTCCTCCAAGTGTTCTTCTCACACCCCTCCTCCCTCCCTCTCTCTCCCTCCCTCTGTCTCCCTCCCTCTCTCTCGCTCTCTCTCTCTCTGGGCTCTCATATTTTTTTCCAACTAGCAAAGACTATGTTTCCCACGAGACAGTTTCTTGTTGACAAAGATCACACAACACACCCTTTCACAAAGCTGTAACCAGGTGTGGACAATCTGGAGCAGTCCCCATACCCCATACCTGGGATTAGAACAAACCATGTTTACTAACATAATTGAGTTTTTAAAGAAATCAACCCTCCACAAGGCAGTGTAGTTCATACCTTTAATCCTAGCACATGGTACACAGAGGCAGGGGATCTCTATGAGTTTAAGACCAGCTTGGTCTACATGGTGTGTTTACATAGTTAGACCATGTCCTGTCTAGTCCTCTGCTTGCCTGCCCCCTTTCTCCCAGACAAGGTTTCTCTGTGGAGCCCTGGCTGTCCTGGAACTTGCTCTGTAGACCAGGCTGGCCTTGAATTCACAGAAATCTGCCTGCCTCTGCCTTCTGATGCTGGGATAAAAATGTGCTCCACCCTCAGCTATGACCCAGTCTTTATCCAAAAAAAAAAAAAAAAAAAGTTCAGTTTTGGTTTTTAATGACCTGTTTAGAAAGATGTTATTTATGTATCTATGTGTCTGTGTGTGTATGTATGTATGTATGTATATATGTATGTATGTATATATGTATGTATGTATCTATCTAAAAGGTCTTAGTATATACACCAGGCTGTCTGTCTGTCTGTCTCTAAAGGGTCTCATTGTGCTGTCTGCCTGCCTGCCTGTCTATCTATATCTATCTATTTATCTATCTATCTATCTATCTATCTATCTATCTATCTATCTATCTAAAGGGTCTCACTGTATACACCAAGCAGGCTGTCTGTCTCACTATATACACCAGACTCAGAGATCTGCCGACCTCTGTCTCCTGAGTACTGGAATTAAAGTATTGAAATTAAAGGGTGTGTGTGCTACCATGCGCAGGTAGGCTACTATTATTTTTATCACAAATTACTTAAAAGTATTTTGACATTTTCTTCTGTTTTTTAGTGTAAGAATTTTTATTGAAAACAAACAGAAGCTTTATTATTTCCTTTCTTTTTTTTTTTTTTTTTTTGGTTTTTCGAGAAAGAGTTTCTCTGTGTAGCCTTGGCCATCCTGGACTCACTTTGTAGACCAGGTTGGCCTCGAACTCACAGCGATCCGCCTGCCTCTGCCTCTTGAGTGCTGGGATTAAAGGCGTGCGCCACCACGCCTGGCTTTATTTTCATTTTTAAAAGGCTTAACTAGAGCTGGAGTATGAGATAAATTATACCCAGATTAGGAAATTACTCTGTTTCCTATGAAGAACCAGACAAAAAGCTTAATTTTAAAAACATTTCATAGGACATACATTGTACTGAGGATGACAATGGAAGGCAGTTTTGCATTTTCTTATTATTCTTGAAGTTTATAACATTAAACAGAAATTCTCTGAAAACATGAATGAGAGATTTCCCAGAGTCACAAAGCAGGGGTGCTTGCCTGTGCTTCCTGCTGCCCTTGCTCTCAGTCCGCTCACGTTTTCTAGGAAAGCCTGCCAGGAGGGGAGGACTTTGGGCACCATGACTCTTGCTTCCAGGCTCCCTTTGCATGTACAATGGCTTTTCTTGTAAAAATTGCCAGTCAGGGCTGGAAAGATGTTCAGTGTCTTGCAGAGGTTTGAACTCAGTTTCCAGTGCATGGTGGCAGCTCACATGAGATCTGATAGTCTCTTCTAGTTTCTACAGACATCTGCTCTCACATGTATAAACTCACACACATGTATGTGTTATTAAAATGAAAAGTAGAATCTTTAAAAAGATTAATAAATGCAAACACAAACTTGCTGGTGTGAAAGGAATATTTGAATACAAATGAACTTGAGGTTAGTAGTGAATTTCTGATTTACGAAGCTGGGCTTGGGTTGTGCCTGTACCTGGTTCCAAGGCCCGTGTTCTTTCGTATCCCAGGTACAGTGCAGATGTGATTGTGTGTGCAGTGTGTTTAGTAGGGACTCGGGTGGTGCTTGCCGTAGCTCTGGTGGAGGTGCAGTGATCCATGTGTGATGGAGGCAGCATATTTATGAAGATAGGAATCTCCTGGATTTTTTTTGGCGTCTGTCACCTTCAAGGGTTTATCTATATATTAATAAGCTAAGCTAGCACTTAGTGGGAAGGATTGTAATATACATAGTAATTTTGCTGAACTAGGTGTTTGCTTAAAACTAATTTTCCAGCTTGTATTTTATTCTAGGACAGAAATATGTAAGCATATGCTAATTTAGATAAAATGGACATCTGTACATGATTTAAAAGGAAAGTAAGGAAATACATTCAGTCAATATGTATTCAGTCAATTGGTTTGTGTGTTTGTACCAAGTCGTATGTTTTTTGAGGATCTTAGGTAATGTCGGCATGTGCAACAAGTGGGGAAACCCACAAGAGCGTAGATAGTGAATACACGTTAGCAGTTCTTGTCCCTGCAACGCACACCTGACGTGAGGAAGCAGATCACTAGAGTGGTGTGGGCCTGTTGGAGCCGCGCTCTGTGGAGTGAGGCAAGGTAAGCTCTTGGGCCCAAAAGTTCTATCCTAACGTGGGCAACATAGTGAGATCTTGCCTCAAAACAAAATAACAAAGCTAATTAATTTGCTTTTCTGTACAGTAGTATGTATTTAAATATGTCCAGAAAATTTTAAAGTTTATTTTGTTTTACTTTTTATGTGTGGGGGTTTTGCCTACATGTATGTATGTGCAGCTCATGTGTGAGGTGTCCTCGGAGCCCGGAAGAGGGCATCGGAGGCCCTGGAACTGGAGCTAGATGCTTGTGAGGTCCCACGTGGGAGCTGGGAATTGAGCCTGGGTCCTCTGGAAGAGCAGCCAGTGCTCTTACCCATGGAGCCATCGTCTCTCCAACCCTGACAATAGTTTTTAAGTAACAAAGCTGAACAAGTAATCTTTTATTTTATGATTATTAAATACTTGGCTTACTTGACTCTTTTTAGAGTGGTGCCTAGAATAAAGCAAGTAGAGCCTTTGAGTAACATGCAGTGACGGCAGCAGTCACCTACATAGTCAGCAGCTGCCAAGTTTGGGGGAGACGTCGTGGTGTTGATCTGGGAATAACTGTCTTCTGTCTCCATAAGGGTTTCTGCCTGAGTTAGCGGAACCATTACAGAAGTTATGAGGAAGCGGATCCTGCATTAGTGCTGTATGCATGGCCTTCGAGTCTTCCCACTAGTGTTGCTTAGGTGCAACCTGCTCATAGAACAGAGGGTGAGAGAGAACGTGGAGGACGTGGGGGTGTGGCACCTGTTTAGCAGCCAGTGTGCTGTCTTCTATTTTCAGCAAATGGAAAACTTGTCTTTCCTGGTTTATGTCATCCTATGCTTTCGAAATGCAGTCAGGTTATTCTGTAAAAGAACAGTGCAAGGGAACAAACAGCCTTGGAGGTTGTGAAGCAGGACAGAGCTTTGAAAGCCAGGCATGCTTTTGCTTATTCAGTGACTGAATGTCATTGGAGGTATTGAATGGGGAGTAAAGCGGATTTTCTTGGAGGACAAGGAAAGCATTTGGAAGAGAATGCTATGAGAACCCAGCCCACTATTTAATTTTATAAAACGACAGTTGCATTATACTCCAAAGACTATTACATAGTTTCTCACACATCACTATGCTTTTGGTTATTGTAAATTGGTTATTGATGGGCTAGAGAAATGCCTCAGAGGTTAAGAGCACTGATTGCTCTTCCAAAGGTCCTGAGTTCAATTCCCAGCAATCATATGGTGGCTCACAGCCATCTATAATGTGATCTGATGCCCTCTTCTGGCCTGCAGGTGTACATGCAGGCAGAGAACTGTATACATAATAATAAATAAATAACTCTTTAAAAAATTGTTATTGAAAGGAAAGGTCAGGTGTTGTTACTAGGAGTTTTTTTTTTTAAAGCAAACCTAATTTGGTATAATTTTAATAAAGTTACATTTGCTCCCCTTCCATATTTCCCCATATTATATACACCTGTATTTATTGCTGCATCTTTACCATATCTTAGTGACTAATCTTTGTAAGGAATATCCTTCCTCATTAGAAAAACAACAACAAAACAAAACAAACAAACAAAAAAAAACAATCCCCCAAAACCCAAAACAACAACAGCAAAATAAACCCAAAATCCACGATCCTTTAAAATGTTAGAACCATATAGTATGCTTCAGAAGGAATTTTTTTTTTCAGTTAAAATTCAGTTTAAAAGCAGGAATGGCTTACTGAGATAGTTGGTGATCTGATTGTAGGGGACTCCTCCGCCCAGTGTCCTGTGGTGTTTCTGCAGTGGATTTGAGCACATCATTTGCTTTGTCCTGTAACCAAGAATTTTTATGTTGCTCTTCTAGGCTAATCAACATTTTTCACTTTATCTCATCACAAATTGGTGGCTTGACATAATTAGACATTTTAGCTATGTCTAAATTGATCTGTAATATTTCATAAGTAATTGTATTTTAAAAATATTTTATTCTGGGATCTGACCCAAATGTTGACGCATTAGTTGCAACTGAGATACCGTTTAACGTCCCGAGGAGGATATTATGTTTGAAATATTGCCCTTGAAGGATAATCAGAAGTTTTCAGGCAAGTTTTCAGCTTGTGAGACATAATGTAGGGTTTTGTGAACAGCTAAGACCTTCTTACTCATGTCAGTGAAATGTAGTGAAAGAGAGCCTCGTGTAGCGTCGGCACTGCTTCCCTGGGCCTAGCACATTTATGAAAGGAGTAGTTTAAAATCACGAAAAATGTGTTCCTTAGCACAACGTGAAGCATTCTTTGGGACGCTGTACTAAGTGGAACCACAGTTCTCTAGAGGCCCACAGCAATTTATTGTTGGATCAGATACTGAAAATACATTGCATGTAGCCCATGAGGTGGAATATTGCAATTTGAAGATGGGCTCATGAAGTCACTGTTTAAAGAACAGGTGAGAATATTTGTGAGTGAGTTCTGTAGTGTCTTTTCCCAGCAGCTGTGTGGCCCTGGGTTAGGCTGTTCTCCCAGCCAAAGGCTTATGTAGTCAGTGATTAATTCTTTTTGATATTTTAGAAAGAGTGTTATCATGGGAAGACATTTTGGGTTAGCTCATGTTTTAAATGTATGGGTTGACATTTTGTCCAGCAAGTTGGGAATATAAATCCCACAGAGAACATACATAGTATTAATAATAAGTGTAGTGTAGCCTTGGCTGTCCTAGACTTGCTTTGTAGACCAGGCTGGCCTTGAACTCACAGCGATCTGCCTGCCTCTGCCTCCCAAGTGCTGGGATTACAGGCATCTGCCACCACGCCTGGCTCTGGACTCAATCTTGAAGAACAAGTAAAGTACTTAGGTGGTGGAGTCGGGGCAGGAGTGCAGTGTGCATAGCAAGGCCCGCAGCATGGAGCATTGCTGTGGGCTTGGGGACTCCAGTGTTGGGAATGGCGGGGAGCCAACTGAGGATGTCAGGCTGGGGTTGAACAGGAAGGTCAGAGCTAGAATTTGGGAACATTGGGTTTCTGACTCTGTTCTGGACATCTTCAAAAGGTTTTATTTATCAGTCTAAATTTAGTATATATATTATATATATTTGAGTACTAACTATGGAAGGTTCCAGGCCACTGTACTTAATACTTTTTACTTTTCTTTTATCTTTGCTTTTTTTAAATTTTCACTTACGGCCTTCTGTCCCCTCTGGATACAATCTCTTGTATCACCCTGGATGGTACATGATCCTCCTGTCTCAACCCCCTGAGTAGTTAGGATTATACATACGTGCCACTGCGCATACTGTAATATGTGAATAATTCATTCACTTAGTCTTTCGTTGATAGACATGAAACCTTTGGCCTGCTTTCCAGTTTTTGCTGCCCAATTTTGATCCTGGAAGGTGGACTTTCAGGTTGAGTGAAGGAGGCAGGGTCTGGTTCCATAAGTAAAAAAACCATCAAATTTTCACCTCTTCCTTGTCCCACCCTTGGGTAATCATCTGGAAGTTTAATTCCACTTTTTCATTCATGTCAAATTTTGCTGCCAAGTGAAGTCAGGTCACCTCCCCTCCCCCCAGTAAGTTGCAAACTTGTTTAGAGCATTTAGAACTGCAAAGCTAGGCATTTTAGAACTATGGTAGACTGAGGTGAAGATTGTCCAGTGGGGTTGGAGGTGTAGCTTAGTTGGAGAGTGATTGCCCAGTGTGCATATTACCCCAGCACCTGGGAATCCTACCAGGATGGCGCCATCCCGGAATCCCAGCACTTGAGGGGTGGGGAATGATGGCTAGGAGTGGGAGGAGCTCATGATGATTCGTGACTGCATGGAGAGTTTGAGGCCAGCCCGGACTACATGAGATTAAGGAGCATTAGTGTGTGGGTGATGTGATAGGTGTGATAGGCAGCTGGCTTTACCACTGGTACACAAACAGGTGCCTTTGTAAACTAGAAAGGCTCCGTCACCTGAGAAAGTGTCACTGGCCTGAGGATCCAAAGGAAAGTCACTGTGGCTAGAGCTGAGGGAGGCGTGAGAGGCCCTTTTTAGAGGTTTGGAGCTAAAGTTTGGGCTGTGGTCCTCCACATTTTTCTTTTTGGCCACAAGGATAGTGTTTTCTTTTCCTGAAGAGAGAGGGGGCGGCGGGAGGGGGGTAGGGGGTAGAGAAGAAGGCAGGCAGAGAGAGACAGCGACAGAGACAGAAACAGAATGTGTTTGTGGTAAAACTCAAAAGTCAAATCCTTGTTTCTTAGCTGTAAAGTCCTGGCTTTACTACGTAACAGCTGAGGTAATGATCTGGCCTGTGGTTGTTCTTCTTTGTGGTGTTTTAAGTAACCTTAGGGCCCCACTGCTAGGCA
The DNA here is from genome assembly GCA_907169655.1 of Acomys percivali. NCBI lineage: Eukaryota > Metazoa > Chordata > Mammalia > Rodentia > Muridae > Acomys > Acomys percivali. Next base: position 85,856,178 of record OU015742.1, read on the forward strand.
GGTGTCCTAACTATGGAGCTGTTCTCTGCCCTAATGTGTGGAGAGAGCACCCTGGGCAGAGACAGCACTGTGAGAATGTTGGCACACACTGGAAGCACCAGGGCTAAGCGGGATAGCACCTCTCTCCCAGCGTGGGTGCTGGAAAACCATCACCAGTGTTAGGACGTGGAAGTACATCTCCTGCCCTTTCATTTGATGTTTCTCCTCCTCTTCCTCCTCCTCCTTCTCCTCCTTCTCCTCCTTTTTTTGTGTTTTTTTGTGACAGGGTTTCTCTGTGAAGCCTTAGCTGTTCTTTAGCTGTCCTGGACTCACTTTGTAGATCAGGCTGGCCTTGAACTCACATTGATCCGCCTGCCTCTGCCTCTCGATTAAAGGCAGGCACCACCACACCTTGTCCATGTTTTTTTTTTTTTTTTTCATTCATTCATATTACATCTCAATTGTTATCCCATCCCTGTATCCTCCCATTCCTTCTTCCCTCCTATTTTCACCCTATTCCTCTCCCCTATGACTGTGACTGAGGGAGGCCTCCTCCCCCTGTATATGATCATAGGGTATCAAGTCTCGGTAGCCTGTAATCCTTTCCCTGAGTGCTACCAGGCCTCCCCATCAAGGAGATGAGGTCAAAAATGGGGCACCAGAGTTTGTGTGAAAGTCAGACCCCACTCTCCACTCAACTGTGGAGAATGTCCTGTCTATTGGCCAGACCTGGGTAGGGTTTCAATGTTTACCGTACATATTGTCCTTGGTTGGTGCCATAGTTTGAGCAGGACCCCTGGACCCAGATCTGCCTGTCATAATGTTCTTCTTGTAGGTTTCTAGGACCCTCTGGATCTTTCTGTTTCCCCCATTCTCCCATACTTCTCTCACCTAGAATCCTAATAGCATGTCCTCTCCTCTGTCCCACTTTCCTGGTAGGTGAAGACTTTCATGGGACATGCCCCTTGAGGCAGTGTTCAGATATAAGTGAGTATATACCATTTGAGTCTTTCTGCTTCTGGGTTAACTCACTCATTATGATCATTTCTAGTTCAATCCATTTGTCCACAAATTTCGGGAATTCCTTGTTTTTAATAGCTGAGTAGTATTCCATAGTGTATATGTACCACAGTTTCTTTATCCATTCTTCTACTGAGGGACATTTAGGCTGTTTCCATGATCTGGCTATTATGAATAAGGCTGCTATGAACATGGTTGAGCAAATTTTCTTGCTGTGTGCTGGTGCATCTTCTGGGTATATTCCAAGGAGTAGAATAGCTGGGTCTTGAGGAAGCCCTATTCCCAGTTTTCTGAGATAGCACCAGATAGATTTCCAAAGTGGTTGTACTAGTTTGCATTCCCACCAGCAATGAAGGAGTGTTCCTCTCTCTCTCCACATCCTCGCCAGCATGTGGTGTTGCTTGAGTTTTTGATCTTAGCCATTCTGTTGGGTGTAAGATGGAATCTCAGAGTCGTTTTGATTTGCATTTCTCTGATGACTAAAGATGTTGAGCATTTCTTTAAGTGTTTCTCAGCCATTTGATATTCCTCTGTTGAGAATTCTCTGTTTAATTCTGAGCCCCATTTCTCAATTGGGTTATTTGGTTTTGTGGTGTTTAATTTCTTGAGTTCTTTATATATTTTAGATATTAGACCTTTGTCAGATGTAGGGTTGGTGAAGATCTTTTCCCAGTCTGTAGGCTGTCGCTTTGTTCTGTTGACAGTGTCTCCTGCCTTACAGAAGCTTCGTAGCCTCATGAGGTCCCATTTATTAATTGTTGACCTTAAGGCCTGGGATGTTGGTGTTCTGTTCAGGAAGTTGTCTCCTGTACCAATGTGTTCCAGGCTCTTCCCCATTTTTCTTCTCTGGTTTTATGTTGAGGTCTTTAATCCACTTGGATTTGAGTTTTGTGCATGGTGACAAATATGGGTCTAGTTGCATTTTTCTACATGTAGACATCCAGTTAGACCAGCACCATTTGTTGAAGATGCTATCCTTTTCCCATTGAATAGATTTGTCTTCTTTATCAAAAATCAAGTGACCATATGTGTGTGGATTCATTTCTGGGTCTTTGATTGGATTCCATTGATCCACCTGCCTATTGCTGTGCCAGTACCATGCTGTTTTAATTACTGTTGCTCTATAGTATAGCTTAAGATCGGGTATGGAGATTCCTCCGGAGGATCTTTTATTGTATAGGATTGTTTTAGCTATTCTGGGTTTTTTGTTTCTCCATATGAAGTTGAGAATTGATCTTTCAATGTCTTCACAATATTTTGTAGGTATTTTGATAGGGATTGCATTGAATCTGTAAATTGCTTTTGGTAAGATGGCCATTTTTACTTATGTTAATTCTCCCGATCCATGAACAAGGGAGATTCTCTATCTTCTGATGTCATCTTCAATCTCTTCCCTGTCCATGTTTTTTGTAGGAAGGTTAAGACAGGCACCTGGGAAGGATCAGTGTTATGAGTGGCATCTCCTAAGCCTGATTTTGTGGGTGCAGAAGGCAACGTGTATGAAGTCTTAGCTGTGTATTTAGAGCATATAAATGCTTAGAGAATGCTAACTGTCAACTACTGCAGTGTTTGTGTTCCTTTTTTGTATTTCATGGGATATATACTTTAATATTTTGGAACTCAGAAGTTCACTGATCTTAATTTTTACTGTTTCATCTTTTATTTCACAGTGATGAAAGTAGAGAATTTATTTGAAGGTGATTCAGGTCAACTTTTGGCTATTCAGTTCCATCTTGAATGTGCACATGTATTTTTATATTATTATGAATATAAAGAAGCAAAAGAGCAGTTCAGTACTGCCAAAGACATCAGCAAGTTACAGATTGATCTGACAGGTAAGCCTTTAATTTTTATGGTACTTTATAAATTTTACAATAAAGCTAGTATCTGTGTTGGCAGTTTGTATTGTATTTTGGCATTTGATTTTTTTGTTTTGTTTTTTGTTTTTGTTCTTTTGGTTATGAGCTATAACCTTTTTTGACTAAGCCATCTCTCCTGCTCTTTTGATCTTTTTAAAGTGTAGAGTTAAACTGAGTATGGGATAAAAGGCAAACTTGTTAGGCTGCATTTGTAATCTTCCACTCTCCACAATAAATTTTAAAGATTTTATTTAAAAGTTCATATTTAAGAATAAATATGGAATTACATATTGTATTTTTCATAGAGTCCATTCCTTGTTCTAAACTAGGCAAATATTTGGTAGTAATAGCAGCCAGGCAGTACATAAATGCACCTTGGACCATTTGGTTCTGGTGTAAACCTTCAAAAACCACTCTGACTCCCTAGCTTAGTCCTGCCCCCTGTGCATCACCCATTCATGCAAATGCTAATGGTTCCATTCTTTGTTGCATTCCATATTGTATTTCTTAGGTTTATCTTCAATGCTTGAAAATACCATCTGAGCCTTGCGTGGTGTCTCAGCACTGGGAAGTAGAGGCAGGCAGATATCTGAGTTCAGGGCCTACATAGCAAGTTCCAGGACAGCCAGGGCCACACAGAGAAACCCTGTCTTGAAAAACAGAAGGTGGTGTGAATACCATCTAAAATATAGCAGGCACTCAATATTGTAGGGAGCAAGTGAAGTTCTGAGTAAATATGCATTGCCTTTGACATGGTCAGTTCCATGTGGGTGGCAACATCTGCCCTAGGTGAGGCTCAGGGGGATGGCAAAGCCTTCCTCAGGTTCTCATGCGACTGCTGACCGTGTGTGCAGCAAATGCCCACTGGAACTTTTTCCACGCAGATGTTTACAGCTTCTAGACTGTTCCCCACAGACCCGGCGCCTACCCACATTAGCTAAGGCGGCCTCCTTGTTTACTCTGTATCACCCTACCTCCATGTTCAGCTGTGTATAAGACCCTCACTTGCTAATTTATATATAACAACCCACCTCCTTGTTTATCCGTGTATAATAACATTCCTCCTCGTTCACCTGTATATACTAACCCTGCCTCTTTGTTTATCTATATACAATAACCCTGTCTCCTGTTCATCTGTATATAATAACCTGCCTCCTTGTTCATCTGTATATGTTAATCCTGTCTCCTTGTTTAGCCATATGTAATTACCCTGCCTCCCTGTATATAATAAACTTGCTGAGCTTCCAGCATGCTGTGGCTGCTGCATCCTAGAACCTAGACATCTGATCCCAGCTTTTCTGTCCATGTGTCTGTTGTTTTCTTTATTCCCTCTTCTTTCCCCTTCACTCTCTGAAGCTGTGCAGGACCTGTACTGTAAGTGTGTGTTTAAAGAAGGAATGAGTTAAAGAATTTCTTTGAAATCCTCTGTTGTCTCTTCTGAGTGTTAAATAGGAAACACAGCTTGTACAATGTACAATTGTCGTTCAGTATGAATGAACTAATGAAAGCCAGTTGTCCCCAGCTCATGGGTTCAGGCTGAGTATCCCAGGATGTGACACCTGCCTGTGTAATCAGTGACTGAGACTATTGTCCCATGCTAGGCCTAGATCATCTTGTAGGTCTGTTCTCAGCCCCAGTGTTCTGTGTATCTTACTGAGTCAAAGTTAATCAACAAAATCCTTTAGCTGCATCATGAGTCAAATATGACTTTATGGGACTGTAGCCATCTTTTATTACAATATTTGTGTGGGAAAAGTTATTTAAAAATTTACTTTATAGTTTTTGGAACAATGCCACAAATAACTTGGAGTCTTGTCTATTGAAAATCTAGTTATATGTAATAAATTTGTGAGGTTCATTTCTGAGATTTTGTTTTCAAATATTTTTGTTGTAGGAGACTTTTGGGGGATTATTTAAGTATTAATGACATGATGATTTGTATAATCAGCGTAAACTGGTGGTATGTTTAATAGCTATTACAGTTTTTTTTCCCCCAAAGTTGAGGTAAAGAACTTAAAAATACAAGTGTACTCACAAATAAAAAATGAGGACCAGAAAAGCTGGACGTGGTGGCTCATGCCTTTAGTCCCAGCACTTGGGAGGCAGAGGCAGGTACAAAGTGAGTTCAGGATGGGCTACACAGAGAAACTCTTTCTTGAAAAAAACAAACAAACAAAAAAAGAGAGGCAGATTATGATTTTTCCCCCCCACTCAGCTATAGACCTACTATAAAGAAGTAAGCTGCTAGGCCACTTTAGTGACCATCTTGAACACGAGGTGTTACAGGGTTGGTACTGACTCAGACCCAGAATCCTCTCAGTATAGGAAGCAGATTTTTTTCAGGCTGGTCTTTGTAACCCCACATTTCCCAGAGAATGGATGTTGAAACTTTTGCTTCTCTTCAAAGTGGTCTGAAAATAGCTCTTCTGCAGCATATTATTTCACAGACATAAAGAAGAAATGTTGGTATCATATGAAGCCAGATGGAGTACTTGCCTTAGAAGCTGAGGCCCCAGCTAAGTGCTGCTTTTAATGCAGAGGATCCTGTGATCCTGAGCAAGTGATGACAACTGTTCATGCTCTGTCTTTACATTATTATTATATATACACACACATACACCATATGCATATAATATATGTGTGTGTGTATGTGAATTCTACTCACAGTGCTTAATAAGTTCTTTTTTTCAGCAGAGAATAAAAATAAACAAAAATGGGGATTGAGAATCTAGTGTCAGAAACCCTGGGTTTGAACTTTGGCACCATAGCTCACTGGCTTCAGATTATCTGAAGTCACTTTTGCATCACTGGGCCCTGGGTCCTCATATGTGAATCGAGAAAATACTTTAGCAGTATGTAAATTAATTAGTCATTATCATCGTACTATAAATTTGACAGGTAAGGTTTTCTTTTAATTTTTCAGGTGCTTTAGGAAAAAGGACACGATTCCAGGAAAATTATGTGGCACAGCTGATTCTAGACGTCAGGAGAGAAGAGGATGTCCCTTCCAGGTGTGAGTTCAGCGTGGCCCCCACCCCCCAGGAATATTTAACCAAGGTGAGTTGTTTAGTTGACTGTCACTGTGTCAGTGGGTGACAGAATCTGGGTGAGAGGAGGCTGCACCAGAACCTTGTTCAGTTCTTTATTTTTTACCTACAATGGGGACAATCAGCATTCTCTTTTATAGTTTTTTTCAAGGAAGGAAGGATTTATTCTGGCTTAGAGTTTGAAAGGGTCCATTCCATTGCAGTGGGTGCCAGCCGCCACACTGCCCCCACAGCCAGGCAGCACTCTTCCCCCTCGTTGTGTAGGCACGGGTTAGTAGTGTTGCCGCATTGCCCCTTGACATACAAATGGCAGACAGAGCAAGAGACTAGCTGCTGCCATACCTGTTTATTTTGTTTTTTGTGGTTTGAAGCAGGGGCTGGCTCTGTAGCCAAGGTTGGCCTTTAGCTCCTGCCTCTCCTACTTTAGCCTTCTAAGAGCTGATGTGCCACAACCCAAGTGGCTTGGGTCATAGAACCCTGATGGAGGTGTCGAGAGAATGGAGAAACGACAGACACACAGACATGGAGGAAAGCTGGGATCAGGTGGGAGTCTGCTTCCTCTGTAACCTGGAGCTATAGTGTGTTTATTAGGTACAGGGTGGGGCAGGGGAGGGCTTAGCTAGTCTGGATAGGAAGTCTGTGGGTGAGCAGTCTCAGGCTGTGAACATCCAGGAACAGGGAATTGCACTTGCTCATCTCTGTACACACTGATCAATTGTCTATTAGCACTTATACTTGGGCTCCTGAGGAAAGCTTTGCCTTTCCTCTTGGACCTGGCCCGTATTGCCAGTTTCTATGGGTCTGAGGCCTTGGAGTCCTTGGCATATCTGTACCTGTGTCAGCAATTCGCAGGGCTTTCTCTGCTCCATACACTGGGATTATAGGTTATGTGCCACCACAGCCAGTGCTATATTAGTCTTTAGTGGCGATGCTTTGGTATGCTTCCTTTTAGAACCTATAAATAAATTTACCCTAAGTACACTGAATACCGAACTTCTGTTCTGTTCTGAGACTGATGCCAAGGGGAGAGGCTGGGGCTGAGGGAGCGGGAGGAGCTGTCATTCGGTTCACTCTGAGGAGGGCCTCTGATAAGAATGCTGGGTGAGTTCCAAGCTTCCTGTTGGCTTTTGTGATAGCTTTAGCAAGGAGCAGCTCTTGGTTCTAGAAGAATGAGTGAGGGAGAGGGTTGTAGAAATGCAGCCCTGACTGACTTCCTCAAGGATGTGGAGCTGTGGCTGAGTATGTGCTGCTGCTGTGGTTAACACTAGTCAGAAAATGTGTAATAAGTACGCTTATCCTTAATTTTCTCCTCTCTGTACTCAGTCCTGCCCAAGCCCCTCATTAAGCTTGAGGGTGCCCATTGGAGTCTGATCTTTAGGCCATAGAACCGTATCTTTGAAAAGAGATTTAATTCTGAAGTTGAACCACACAAAGTTAAATCTTTTGTGTATGTGTATATATATATACATATATATACATACATATATATATATTTTTTAAATTTTTAATTTTTATTTTTTTTAAGGGTGGCTTGCAGGCTGGGATACATTGTTTCTCATCCTGGTTTCTTCAGGACATTTATCATGAGTGGTGTTGAGCTTTGTTGAAGGCCTTTCCTGCTCCTGTTGATATGGCTATGTGATTTCTGTCATTAAGTCTATTCCTGTATTTTATGGCATTTATTTGATGTTGTGTGACTTTCCCTGGGGAGATGTGAACAACTATCTGTTCACTTCAGGTAGCACATAGAGGAAAGACAAAAGAAACTATTCTACCCAAGCCTAGCTTTGGAACCAATGCATTTATTGGAGACACACAGGAAGGAGTGTGGTGAAGGGTTACTTAGGGGGCCATGGATGACTCAAAGACGTCTGCATCACTGAAGAGCTCACGGCAGCTTGGGTGATACTCACCACATCCCTGAGCTCCCTGCACAATTTACAGGTTGCTTGGCTTTTTGGAGAATCTCTTCCTCCCCAGCAATTGTGACTGCTTAAGTACACTTGGGGATCCACCACCACGTGATTCCCAGTAATTGAATTTGGTAATGAGTGCGTGTACCTGCTAAGCTTGCTAGTCACTGTTAAGGACATTTTGTGTATTTATTGTCTATTTATATACCTTCTTTACGAAGTATCAGCATATATTTTTGGTTCACTTTTAATTTTGGTTTTCTAAGAGCTTTCCATATTCTGAACACCAGTCTGTCTGCCTCCTTCCTTCCCTCCTTCCCTCCTCCGTCGCCTCTCCTCCCCTCCCCTCTCCTCCCCTCTCCTCCCCTCCCCTCTCCTCCTCTCATATGTGCATGAGTGCTCTATCTGCACGTACACCTGAGGGCCAGAAGAGGGCATCAGATCTCATTACAGATGGTTGTGAGCCACCATGTGGTTGCTGGGAATTGAACTCAGGACCTCTGGATGAACAGTCAGTGCTCTTAACCTCTGAGCCATCTCTCCAGTCTCCACTAGTCTTTTCCTTTTTAAGACTTATTTTCCTTATTTTTTTAAAAAAAGTAGACCATCTTAAAGATTTATTAATGAAATGTACTTTACAAAAACCGTATGCTTTGCTGTAAGATAGTTTAGCTGATTCCGAGCAAGTGGCAGCGATGGCTTTGCAGCTGAGGCAGGACGGTGTTAGTACACCTGACTCCATCTGTTCAGAGGGGCTAGTATTGTCTGGCACATTCTAGGCCTGGTGAGGGAGCTAGACAGGCCATGATAACCTGTGCAGTTTGGCCGCTCTCGTGATGCACTGAGAGCTGTGATCACAGGGATACATACCCCTCCAGTGATGGGAGATGGGGCAGAGAGAGGGCCGGGCAGTAGTGATGGGTAGGTCGAAGAGGAGAGTGGGCATGGGGGGTGGGATTCTATTAGCAGAGGCGCTTTTGCTCTGCGGTCAGTAGCCATGCTGCACTACTGTTACTTCCACTGAATACTTGAGGCGCACATGACAAACTTTTTCCACAAAGTAAATTGCTCCCTACTATGTGTTCACAAGAAATTATATGTTGACCATTTTTAGACATTATATAATCTTTAAAAAATGAAAGGTTGGGAGCTGGAAAGATGGCTCAGAGGTTAAGAGCACTGACTGTTCTTCCAGAGGTTCTGAGTTCAATTCCCAGCAACCACATGGTGGCTCACAACCATCTATAATGTGATCTGATGCCCTCTTCTGGCCTGCAGATGTATATGCAGTCAGAGCACTGTATACATAGTAATAAAATTCTTTTTTAAAAAATTTGCTGCCATTTATATACTATATAAATCTTACATGCCGTATATACAGTGGGGCAAGTGCTTTTTTAATCTTAAAAAATCAAAGATCAACTTTAGACATCTCTGAACAACACAAACTGTATAAACCATACAGATTATTCAGATACACAGTGTATTAAATACAGTCTTCCCCACTCCCATCTCCTGATGCAGGACCAGTGAATTATAAGTGTATCACAGTTTTATAGCATATCCATATTAAAAGTAAAATCACAGTATGATTTTTGTCTGTAACTAGAAACTTGAAGGGATCAAGCTGACGACTCAGACTCCAATATTATATTGTTGAGACAAGACACAGTATAAAAAGTGTTAGGTTAAAAAAAACATACTGTAGGCTTTACAAATAATGTCTGGATTATACATTCATAATGCAAATACTCATCATAACTGGTAAAATATTGGAATAGTTCCACAAAGTTCAAAAACAGAACTTGTCTATAAAATACATCTTCAAATCTTGAATACAACTAAAATGTGAAGCAAATTAGTTTCTAGTGTCAAGACATTGCAGAGGAAGCCCTTGAAGGTCTAGTGAGAGCTTGGGTCTTTAAATAAGTCTTTAAATTAAATAGACGCATTGTCGTTTGTCCTTCTGAAGTCCATGGTTCCCAGCTGGCCGTGCACCAATAAAATTCTTTAAAAAAAAAAAAAAAAAAAAAAAAGGTTGGGGCTGGAGAGATGGCTCAGTGGTTAAGAGCACTGCCTGCCCTTCCAGAGGTTCTGAGTTCAATTCCTAGAAACCACATGGTAGCTCACAACCATCTATGATGTGATCTGATGCCCTCTTCTGCAGATAAAGCATTCATATACAATAAATAAGTTAATTAATTAAAAAAAAAAGAGAGGTTGTTTAAGCTGGGTAGAGAGCTTCCTGCCTTTATAATCTTAGTATTCAGGAAGCTAAGGCAGGTGGATCTCTGTGAGTTTAAGGCTAGTTTGGTCTATCTAGTGAGTTCGGGCCAGCCACAGATACATAATGAGACCCTATCAAAAAGAAACAACAAACAAAACACCAAAACAAAACAAAACAAAAACTTGAAAGTAAATCAAAACAAAAATAATGTATCCCAACACCCCATCCAGAAAAACCGCCATACATCAATATCATCTTCTTTATCAGTCTCTTCAATGAGTGAATGGAATGTAATTTTTGTTCTGTATTGTGTTTTGTGTCCTTCCAGAATCTTAAACTCAATGATGATACAGTCCTGGATGAAATCAAGCTAGCAGATAGTGACCGGTTCAGGATGCCTGACCTGTGTGCGGAGGAGCTTGCTGTTATCCTTGGAGTCTGGTGCGTTGATGGGTGACTATTGTTCTCCTGAGTTAGGGAAGATCTTCATCAAAACCTCCCTGTACAGTAGGAATTTTATACAGCCTATGAAGCTGGGGAATTCTTGGGCAGTGAATTAAAGGGCCAGAGGTCAAGAATCTATTGACTTTGTAGCTCCTTCTCTTTGTAACAAGCAAATGGGTATAGACCTTTAATAAAGTATTACATATCTGCGAGAAGGATTGTGTGTGAGAGAGATGCATGTAGAGGCTAGAGGTGGCCTTTGGGTGTTTTACACCAGTGTTCTCCACCTCATCTTTATGGAGATGGGGTTTCTTGCTGAACCTGGTACTCACCAATTCCCTGCTCATACTGAAGATCCAATCTCTATTCCCATAGGACTAGGTTACAGATGCACGTAACCACAACTGGGTTTTACATGGCCCTAGGCATCTGAGCTCAGGTCCTCATGCTTGCATGGCTGGCACTGATCTTTTGATTGCACCACTTCTCAAGCTGAGAATGAGTATTTTGACCTCCAAAGGGGTGTGTGTGTGTGTGTGTGTGTGTGTGTGTGTGTGTGTGTGTACGAGTACGCGATAAAAACATATATACAATATACATATATAAAAATATATGCTATATATACAATATATGTATATGGTAGAGATTTTTGGTTGTTTGTTTTGTTTTTCTATGACAGAGTTTCTTCGTGTAGCTCTCTGGCTGTCCTCAAATTCAGAGATCTACCTACATCACCGCCACCAGGCTATGGAGATGTGTGTGTGTGTGTGTGTGTGTGTGTGTGTAAATATATGTGTAAACTTATTTGTAATACTTTCGAACCTTATGTGGTTCAGTGGAAATAGGTTTTCTACTTCCTTCCTTCCTTTCTTCCTTCTTTCTTAAAATTTGGCAGGATTATTCCATTGGTTGGTTTTTATTGCTTGTCATTTTTAAGTGAACTTCTGACATTTCTCCTCATCTGTGTACTTTACTCACTTTACAGTTAGAAGTTCTGCAGAAGAAATAGAAATGGACCCATTTAGCATGAGGTTCTTACCCGTCTTAAGACTGTTTAATGCTCTCAGTTACACATAGAAGAGTGTCTTAGGATGGGAAGGACTTGAGGGGTTAATTGAATCACTTGTTGCTTGATACATAATTTCTTTGTGCTACAAACTAGAGAGAGATAGAGGTAGAGGGAGAGGGAGGGGAGAGAGAGACAGAGACAGACAGACAGACAGACAGACACACACACACACACACACACACACACACACACACACACACACACAGAGACAGAGAGGGGGGAGAGAGAGAGAGAAAATAAGAATGAGAATACATTAAAAAATTAAAAAAATTTTTTTGTTTGTTTTTTTTGAGACAAGGTTTCTCTTTGTAACCTTGGCTGTCCTGGCTCTTTAGACCATGCTGGCCTCGAACTCACAGAGATCTGCCTGGCTCTGCCTTCCCGAGTGCAGGGATAACAAGTGTGTGCTACCTTGCCTAGCTTGTTTTCATTCTTTTTAAACTTTATTATCTTCCATTTGTTTTATAACTATTTTGTCTATGTTTATGTATGTGCACCACATGTATACCTGGTGCCCATGGAGGTCAGAAGAGGGTATGGGATCCCTTAGACCCAGAGTTCCTGATGGTTGTGAGCCTCCATGTAGGTACTGGGAACAGACCCCAAGTTCTCTGCAAGAGCAGCAGGTGCTTGTAACCACTGAGCTATCTCTCCAGCCCTTTACAAAGTCTCTTTTGAGACAGGGCCTTGCTCTGTCACGCAGGCTGGCCTCACACTTGCCCCAGTCTGGCAGCGTCAGCCTCCCGAGTGCTGAGGTTTCAAGCATGAGCCACCAACCACGTCTAGTTGTTGGCGTTCCTATATGCGTAATTCTACATGCAAAATAAGTCATATACCATGTGAATTTAAGTTACATGTTTAGCAATAACATGGAAGTGGTGAACCAGAAGCTTGCAAACATCAAAAGTTCAACCTGTGCATTTTTTCCATGCCTCCCTCACCCTGGTCTCCTCAGAGAAAATGTTACCCTGAGTTGTGTGTTTGTCGATTTCTGGCCTTTAACAAAGGTGCTTATTCCTATGTCTTGTGTCCTACAGGCTGAGGGCTTCCATTTTCTTGCTTTCATGCTTTCTGTAGTTTATCCCTCGCTTTACCTCTCTGTTGTGTTTCTGGGTTACTCTGTAGCTCCAATTAATTTGCAGGGAGGCATTGTCATTTTCTGTTTTAATGTTGTGATTATTTTCAGAGTTTTTCTACTGCAGTGAATATTTATTTGTATCATTCCTGGTCCACTGTTCATTGATTTTTCTGGGCTGTATGAGCTAGGATGGAATGACTTAGCTGGGAATATGTGACGTTTACCTAACTTCAAATTGTTTGCCAAATGTTAGTGCTAATTAGGCTCTGTCTTCAGTGTCTTAGGGTGCCTGTGCTTTACTGACTTTAACCTGTCTGGTTGTCATAATGGGATTTGTTTGTGGTAGAAGTTTAGTTAACGGGAGTTAGCACTGTATTAATGCTTCCCATTGTCTTTCTGAGTGGTATAGTTTGGATTTCTCTTTTTCTTTTACCACTTATTTTTGGAGGGGTGCATGTCATGCCATCTATCTTTATCTGTCCAACTATCTTGTAGTCTCTGCATTTCTTCTTCTGTTTTTGGTTTTTTTTTTTTTTTGTTTTTTTTTTGAGACAGGGTGTAGCCTTGGCTGTCCTGGACTCACTTTGTAGACCAGGCTGGCCTTGAATTCACAGAGATCTGCCTGCCTCTGCCTCCCTGAGTGCTGGGATTATAGGCATGTGCTACCATGCCAGCCCTTCTTTTTTATTTTTCTAATAAGATAAATTATTTTGACACCAGCTGTTGTATTTTCATCATTTTATTTTTTTAATTGTCTTTTGAAAGCTCATTTCTATACCTGTATATGTGTTTGTCTTTAAGAGTTATTTTTAATTAGCTGCAACATGTATTTTAGGATTAATTTAACCTTTTTGTTTTTTAATTCAAAGTACAAATTTCCAGAAGAACAACCCAGTTCATAAGCTGACGGAGGAGGAGCTGCTGGCCTTCACATCGGTGAGTGATGGCGTCTCCGTCTGCACTTTCTTCTTCTCCCTTGCCCCTGGTGTGTTCTTGCTCAAGCTGAAAAGCTGCCAGCTAAGGAAATTAGGGGTGCTTATCTTGTTGGTTTCCAAGCCGCAGATTTCTTGCTGCTCCTTTAAGCCGGTCTGTTCTTCTTTGTACTTGCTTAGATTTGAAGCAGTGATCAGATTCTGTTTTTTTCCTTTCTTCTTATTTTTGACTCCAGGGTCTACTCTGTTACTGTGCATATAATAGTTACATTGAACAATATCTTTTTTGTTCTAGAGTTTCAGTCCGTTTGCTTTCCTGAGGGGGAAGTACACAGACAGAGAGAAGTGGATGTGTAATGGAGGTGGGATGGCTGTTGCTTAGCAGGGAGGTCTGGACTGTCTCAATAGGAAGGTGACGATGTGGAACACAGATCCACCTTAGGTTGGGCAGCAGGGCAGGACAGGGCCGAGAGGAGACAGTGTCCAGGCAGAGAGGGACTTGGAGCTTGGGTCTCCACTGAGGCCAGCTGTGATGGGGCAGATGACAGGGAATGTTCTGGCTGGGCTCCGTGCTGGAGTGAGCAGAGGCAACACCATCATATTGGCGATGGTCTCGTACACCCTGTCGTCTGTGTGTCCTCCCTAGGTCCTGTGCGAACACTAAACTGTTAAAAGCACAGCTCTTGTGGGTTAGGGAGCGTTTCGCTCCGTTCCTCAGATTATAACCTTCTTTATCTGTTCTCATTCCTCCGTGTCATGAGGCACTTGCACGCTAAACAGCCAGTGGTTCTGATGTGGGTATCTTATCCCTCCCAGCTGGAGTGAAGGTCATAAATTCAAGTTTCATATGTTCCCCACAGGCTGTTTGCTGTATATTTTTTCTGTTCTCTCTTCTTTGGCTGCCCTCCCAGGCAGCACTGGCCCGAGTACTGCTGTCCTTGGGGGAGAAAGCTTTGTGACTGCAGAGGCTCAGGTGCCAGATCTAACTTTTCTAAGGAGACTTCTTTGTTAATTTCAAGTAAATCTTTAAATTTCCAGAAAGTACTGCCATGTGCTGGGGATAGAGCTCAGTTGGTAGAGTGTTCGCCTGGTACGTACAGAGCCCTGGGCTCAATTCCCAGGAATGCATGAACTGGGTGTAGTGGTGCATGCCTGCAATCCCTGACTACAGATGGAGCGGGGAGGAGCAGAAGTTCAAGGCCATGCGTAGCTACACAGTAAATGCGGCCAGCCTGTGACGCTTGGGCCCTGTCTCCAACAAAACCCAAACAAAACCCACTCACTGGGAAGAAGTGCAAGGAACAGGCGAGTGGAGGGCTTCAGGACTCGGCTGCTCTGGGCTCTGCATGGCCCCTTCCCTTGTCTTTCTCAGCTGAAGCATACACAGCACACCGGCCCCAGCCCCGGCCCAACGGCCGTTCTCTTCATCCATCCATCCTCATCCATCCATCCTTCTCTCACCTCTTTTTGTACCAGTGCTGAAGTCATTAACATGGTGAGCCAAAGGTGGCTTTTGACTTTAAGGATGAGGATTTACTTATATTGCTGGTCTTTTACATCAGTAGCTTTTGCACCCAGAGTCAAGGACTTAAGATATGTGTATATTGCATATGTGCAGACCTTCTTCTTACCGTTGTTCCCTAAATAACACAGAGCAATAGCAAGTTCTGTAGCAGTTACTTGGTTTTAGGCTCTATAGTAACAAGAGTGATTTAAAGAACAAGGGAGGATGTGTGTGGCAGCCTGTATGCAAATACCAGCTACTTCATATAAGGGACTTTCTGATATTTTCTATGGCACCTGGACCCACCCCTCATAGATTCTGAGGGACAGGTATATTCTGTACAACTCCCAAGTGTATCTGAGACAAGAGGTGGGCACTGTCAGGCCCTGTCCCACTTCTAAGCTCTTGGCCTTGTTTCTGTGCCTCTTTTGGCAGGGGACATTTTTGTTCATATAGCTATCAGTTGTGCATATAGTTTTCCTTAGGTAGACTTTCAGTTCCTGGTGTTCAAGCCCGAGCTCTTGCGTTTTGTGCCTTTCCAAGGCCTAGAGCGGGCTCCAGTGCGTCAGTCCTAGTTGTTGCTCAGTAAGTGTGTGCAGAGGAAGAGAAGGAGCGGAGGGGACCACAGCCGGGCATTGGGTTGACCTTGCTCCGTGCCCGCATTGCCCTGCTTCTCTGCATAGTTTAGATAGCACTACATGGCGGTAAGGACAGCTATGTTTTCCCATCTTCCCTCCACTGAGACTGTGCTTTCAAATGTGGGTATGTATGAAAGTGACCCACAGTAAGTAAAAGCTGGTGTCCTTAGCATTCAGTGATAAGCCAGGTTTGTGGTCCTTGACTCAGAGGAGGGCACACTTATTTCTGAGCAGCTTGAAGAGAGCAGGCATGTTTGGAATTGCCTGTGGAGGTGGGAGCAAAGACAGAGCAGCAGCATCTTGCTGGGCATCCCTTCCTTTTTTCTAGTGACCTGGCACGGAGGCTGTAAACGGTCTGGGGCGTGAGAGTTCTTTGCTGATGTAAGAGCTATCCAATACAAATTTTAATATCCCATAAGAGATTGGAAGTCATTGGAGAGAGTGACTGTGGGTATTAGGCATTTGGTAAACATGGACACACGCACGCACACTTCACTTTTTGAGGTAGGATGTAATTATGTATCCGAGGCTGGCTTCACAATCCTCCTGCCTCAGCCTCCTTAGTTTTGGGATACTCTTTAGTTCCCAGAAACTGAGTTTTTTTTTTTAAAAAAACTAAATTAAAAATATATTACCAATATTTACTGATGATTCTCAACCAAATAGTTGGCTTATTTTGGTTCTGTATTTTACAGACTTTTAATGACCTGTCTTAAAGTTTCCAAAAATAATGGTAAGATCTCTTCTTGTGTATGATTTTTTTGCCAGTGTTTTCATGTTGGTGCAGCATGTTGAAATGTTCGTGAGATATGTGAGATTAATTTAGTTTAAATTATTATTGTTACCACTAGTACTATTATTACTTTGATTTTTCGAGACAGGGTTTCTCTGTGTAGCCCTGCCTGTTTTGGGATTAAAGGCATGTGCCACCACTGTCTGGCTTAAATTAAATTACTTTTAAATTAAAATATTTTAGTAAGCATACAAGCTGGCAGGTTTCTTATAGCATTTTCATACATACTTGAAATATTTTAATGTAGCAATCTAAAGCTCGTCCTGGAAGCCATAGCTCACCTTGTTTAAGATAATCATTATGTGGTGCTGTTCTTGAAAAATCATATCTACACATTTCAGGAAAGCCGAGTCATAGTAAAAATAATCTATATTGTTTTAGAAAGCCATTTATGTTGTATTGGCTTGATAATTTAAAATTAGCTGTGATAACTGCGTTATTTCCTTTCAGATGAGCCAAGTCAGTGACATTTGTAATGTTTTTAATTTCCTTTCATTGTTGAAAATAGGAACCATTCAGTTACACAGGTGTTTCAGTTTTCATTGGCAAAAATTTTGTTCAAGTGTGAATTGATACTGGCAGCTTGCCTTCCGACTGTCTGCCTGTGGTTCCAAGGTCTCTGTGAAAGAGGGAAAAGGCCCTTTGAAAGTTTTACATAATATTTTTTATATATTTTTTCTTTCCGATATTGATCTCCTCCCCTCCCCTCCCCTCTCTTCCTCTCAGTTTCCTTTGAGATGGAGTCTTTGTTTGGTTTTTGAAATAAGGTCTGAGGTAGGCCACTGCTGCCCTCAAACTCACTGTCCATAGCGGAGCATGACTTTGAACACCTGATGTACCTGTTTCCACCTCTCAAGTGCGGGGATTCCAGACAGAAGCCACTGGCCTACTCTTGAGATGGAGTTTTTGTTGTTGTTGCTGCTTTGTTTTTTAATTTTGGTCTGGTTGATCTCAAATCCATATTATAATAGTCCTTTTACTCAGCCTTCTGAGTACAGATGTTTCTACAAATAACTGTATTAGATACTAATAGGCAAACACTCTAAGTAAAAGTCAAAGATTGTCCCAGTGAAAAACAGGCAAAAAAAAAAAAAAAAAAAATTAAAGATTAAGCTCTTCATGATGGCACAAGCCCTTAATCCTAGCGGAGGCAGGAGGATCTCTGTGATTTCACGGGCAGCCTGGTCTACAAAGTGAGTTCCATGACAGCCAGGGTTACACAGAGGGAGAAAATGTCAAAGGTTGTCCTAATGGGAACAAAGGAGAGGTACAGCTCTGCTTCTCAGAAGAGATGGCTAGAGGCTGTGTGTAGCTATAGCGCACTGTCCAGTCAGACGATGCATGGTGAACTTGAATATAGTTTAATGTATCAACCACATACTTTGCTAAAGAGGAGACTATATGTTACTTAGACTTATTATTTCTTTTTGTCACAAATACAACACAAAATACTAAGCCTATGTAATGTATTAAATGGAGTCAGTACAGGTATCCAGTGTCAAATTGTGGTCTCCCCTTTTCTGAGGGGCAAGGGAGGGGGGAAATACGGGGATGATAGAGGGATGGGGGGAGACCAGGAGGAGAGTAGGGGTGTCTACGATTGGAATGTAGAATGAATAACTACAAAATTAATAAAAATTTTTAAAATTAAAAAAAATATATATAAAGGAAGGGGAATAAATCAGATGTTACAGGCCTTCAGTACTGGCAATATGGCCAACAGGGCACCCTGGGAGACCTACCTTGCTAGAAACAGTTATTAAGGCACTGTCACACTCAGGAGAGGTGCCTGATGGTTCTTCTTGCTGACTTAACCTAGAGATCTACAGACACACAGAACCCAGGAGCTCAGAGACAGAGACAGAGGGGCAGGCACCTGAAACCTATGTAGCAAGCAGCTGTGAGGGCTGGAGTTACAGGGGTAAGGTGGGGCAGTAGCACTTTAAGTTTCCACTGAGGTAAGACCTTCAAGCAAGTCTGAAGTCACCTGAAATTCATGTACTAGTTGGGCATGGTGGGACAGGTCTTTAATCCCAGGACTTGGGAGGCAGAGGCACGCAGATCTTTGTGAGTTTGAGGCCAGCCTGGTCTAGAAAGAGAGTCCAGGACAGCCAGGGCTATTACACGGAGAAACTCTGTCTCAAGAAGCCAAAAAGTAAAAGAAAAAGAAAAAGAAAAGGAAGTCGGGTGTGGTGGTGCACACCTTTAATCCCAGCACTCGGGAGGCAGAGGCAGGTGGATTGATGTGAGTTGGAGGCCAGCCTGGTCTACAAACTTAAGTCTAGGTCAGCCAAGGCTACACAGAGAAACTGTCTTGGAAAACCAAACCAAAAACAAACAAAAAAACCAAAAAAAATTGATGGTGCTGCCCAGCCTATGGCTTCTCCAGCAGAAGGCATTCCATTTCGCAGTTAAAGTTGTGCTATGAGCTCATGGTTAAAGCTAGACATGCAGAAGGGAAGGCAAGCCTTTGTTCCGGGCATACATAGAAGTGGAACAGCCTACTAAAGCCCTAAAGCTGCTGGAGACTGGAGCTCGCTGACTGGAATGCTCAGCACCACAGGGTAGGTCAGGGAAAAAGTTGCAAACAGTGTTGGCCTTATTGGACTTCTAAGGTTTGGAAAGAAATTGTGACATAGAAATAATTTGAAAATAGAATTTTGAGATGTAATATGAATAAATTAATAAAATATATTAAAAAATAAAATAAAATTATATTATTATCCCTTCGTAAAGAAAAGAAAAGAAAATAGAATTACAGACTGATTAATCCATGTTCTGCCATATCACTGAGTGTGGCATCAGGACACTGCATCGCAGACATGCCAGACAGTCCATTCTTAGGTCCCGACTGAAGTTTTCCTCTGCATCTGTGAGCAGAGGGTGTTCAGTATCATAGTTACACATGTTTGTGATGGCCAAAGCTGGAAGCAGACTTTTCTTGACAAGGGGATGGATACCTAAATTGTGACTTTGCCGTTATTACAAAACATCATGCAGTAGTAAGTTTACAGATGTGGTAAACTAAAATGCTAGCCCTGGATGCATGGGTTTGCCTCGTGTACTCTCAGTTCAGTTTGCTTACTTTGAAGTTATGTATGCAGTGTGGGAGAAACACACTGGGACAAGTAAAGGGATGAGCCATGGAATTTACCTTTGTGGGATTTTTTAATTTGGCCCAGATCAAATAAGTTAACAAATTTAACTCTCAGTGCCAGGCAGTTTGAAGGTTATGCAAATTGATAGTGCAGATAAACATGTCACCTATTTGCTGAGAAAGGAAGAAAATATTTAGGACTAAGCAATAAAAAAAAAAAAAAAAAAAAAAAGGCTTTGTTCTCTAGGGTTGGCTCTGAGGCTGGCCTTAAAGGCAGATGGGCTTGATGTGCCATATGGTGGAGACAGAGGGTGGATACTGTAAATTCAAGTACAGTCTTTCAGCCACATTGGCGTTTCAGCGAGGGCCGCTGGTGGGTCAGAAGGACAGATTGGAAGTGTTCTCACAGCAAAGATAGATGGTTTGGACTGCTGTTCCCTTTTTCCTGGGAATAATTTACAGCTTAAACTAGGGATTTAAAACTTACTTTGTCTTTTGGTACTAACTTAAAGTAAATATTCTTTTAAGTAGATCAGTTAAAATAGAGTGATAATTCTGCTTTTTATAGCATTTGTTTGTTCTTTGCTCCCACAGTCAGCCTGACCTGGGTGGGCATCATTCCTTTTGGCATAATGTGGCCAAATAACCGTGGACCCAACAAGGAGAGCAGAGAGCTGGCTTTGATATACCTGTGGAAAAGCAGCTGTCTGAGAGCTCCTCCGTGTCCAAGGACTAGACTGTCCGTTGAGTAAGGATTTCAGTGACCTTTGGAAGATTGTTCAAAATGTGCAGCTAGAAGAGTGAAAAGGAATCTTGTTTTAATAGAAACAGTATTGCAGGTCCTCTCTGATAGTGTTAAGACTCTTGTTACACGTCTCAGGCACGAGGGGAGTGCTGCAGGCGGTAGGAAATTGTTAGTTGAATAAAATAAATAAACCCGCATCCTATGCATGGATAAGGAAAGTCTGCTTTGTAGTGTGAATAAAGCGGTGATCACAGGCTTTTTAAATCTTACCACCATCATCATTATCATCATCACCGTTTTGTGTGTGCGTGTGTGCGGAGATTTGCCTGCTTGGATTGCTGAAGTGGGCTTGTTCTTTCACTTGTAAACCACTGTGACTATAAATAGCTAGGGCCGTAGCTTGTTGTGGAGAGCTTGCCTAGCATGTTTTAGAACCAGGATTTGAGCCCTACCGCACCCTACAAGACAACCAAAACAAAGCATACTGTAAACACAAATAAAAGAGATTACTAACATTTAAATATTGAGAGATTATGAAAATAATATACATGCTAAAGCTTACTGGTCCAATAACTTACTTTTTGAAGATTTGGTCAGTGTAAGTTTAGAATGAGAGTGTGTGTGTCTTAAAATAGCATGCACATGTTACTCCCATGTAAATGATGCAAAAGTGGTGGAAATCCAGCTTATATACATGTATGGGGTTATAGTTGGATTAAGGCTCATTTGTAGCTTATTCTTTCTAACAGCGGGGCTTGTTACATACAACATTGTAAAATTTGAAACAACATTTGGATTTTTAGTTAATTCTAGTAATTTAATGAGGTGGTATAACATCAAATTGTTAAAATAAGGTTTATTTTTATACTCCTATCTTTTCCAACATAACATTGGCAGCTGCTTGATTCTGCTTGCCTTAGGACCCGAGAGTGGTCAGAGTCACAGGACAGGAAGTAGAGTGCTTTCCTCTAAGCCATAGGGGAGGGAGGAAACGGGAGTTGTTGTTTTAGTGATAAAGACTACAGAGTTGCATATGAAGAAAAAATTCTGAGATTGGTTGTACAACAAGGTGAAGATAAAGTGAATATATTGAAGTATGTGTTTAAAAGCTGGCTTGGTGATGAATTTTATGTTCTGCGTATTTTTATCATAATTTTAAAATAAAGAGAAGAAAATATGCTATATTATAAGTGTCAAAGTCCATCATATTCCTAGAAATACATTTACCAAAAGATTCATGTTTGTAGTAAAATCTACAGAACGTTACTGAGAAATTAGCGAGGACCTACATAAAAAGAGGCACACATTTGTTCATGGGTGATTCAGTATTTAACATTTCCAGGCCTCTCGAAATTAGTCTACTTTAACCAGTGCAGTTCCTGAGAGATTTCTAGCAGTTTGATTTTACTGTTTTCTTCCCTTCTTCTTCTTCTTCTCCTCCTCCTCCTCCTCCTCCTCCTCCTCCTCCTCCTCCTCCTTCCCCTTCTTCTTTTTAATGTGTGTGGTAGAACTCAAGGTGATGCTTTAAAAAGTGGATTTTCAATTCATACAGAAAGACAAAGAGTGAAGAACCTCTTAGGCAGTCAGGAAGAGAGCTGGAAGACCCACCCCTTATGAAGCTGTCCCTGCATGCTTAGGAAAGTGTGGCGCTTGAGTGGCAACTGGAGCACCAGCTTTGAGCCCTGAGAAGTGGAGTCTTCCTGACTCCACCCAGAACCAGACTGATGGAGAACTCTGAGGCTGAGGCCAAGGAGTCTGCATTTCAGCACACCCTCTGGTTGTGTTTATGCACTTGAAAGCCTGGGAAACACTGAATTAAGATGTTTGGACACAAGGAGATATGAAGCAGGCAGTGGGGCAGAGGGTCCTGAAGAGAGCCATTTAGATAGGGTTCACCAGATTTATGACAGGGGGTTATTGCAGCACAGTAGACTTTCCAATCAGTGGCCTGGATAGTTTATACGTCCATGTGGAGAACAGGTATCTAACCCCCAGATCATATCACATAAAAACATCAATTCAGACAGATTTACTGTATGAAAATAGAAGGCCAAACTATAAAGCTGGAGAGGTAAAATTCAGGAGACCTTAGGAGAGTTGAACAGGCTAATAAAGTTTTAAGCATAAAAATGATAAACTGGACTGTGTTAATAAGGAGCATTTGTTTCAGTTGTAGAGAGGAGCCGGAGCCTCGGGCATCACAGCCCCCTGGGCTCCACGCCCAGCCTGAGCCTTTACCATTTGGGGCACTTGAGCAAGCTTTTTTCAACTGCTTCCTGCTTCTTCCATTGAACAGTAAGGAACTGTGAGATGCCCAGTAAATATGAAATCTAAAATAATCCAATTCTGCTTCAAGATATAAGTAACTAAAGTTCAACAGGGGAAAGCCTGGGCTCAAGATGTTGCTAGGATTTTGGAAGTGGAATTAGCCTAAAGTCAGCCAAGTTTTGTTCATTTTTCTCTCCTTATGAATAAAACATCTTAGTCATGGGTACATAAGTCATGGCTAGGAAAGTAGAGGGACTCGGGCTAGGTTAGGAAAGAATTTGTTTTGAGACAGGGTCCCATGTAACTCAGGCTGGCTTTGAACTCCTGAGCTGTCTGACTCGTCCTAAGTGCTAGGATTGCAGGTGTGTGCGGTTATTCTTGGCTTATGTGGCACTGGAGCCTGAACTCCAGTATCATGGATGCTAGCCAGCAAGCACTCTACCCGCCGCTCCCTTTACAAAGCATCTTAAACTGCGTGGGACCTCTCTATATTGTCATTTGCTGCAGAACAAATTTTTTAAAAAAATACTTATTTGTTATTTATACAGTATTCTGCCCATATGTACACCTGCACACCAGAAGAGGGCAACAGATCTCATTATAAATGGTTGTGAGCCACCATGTGATTGCTGGGAATTGAGCTCAGAACGAATAGGATTTTATAAAAACACATTTTTTTTTTTTTTTTTTTTTTTTAGCACTGAAAGCATTTTCAGGTTAGCTCCTATTATTTAGACAACAGAAATCAGGTCTAAGAGTGGCAGACATCTTTCTCAAGGGAGTGAATGGCAGAGTTTGGACTGGTACCCAGTTCTGTTTGACTACACTTTCCCATTTTGTGTCAGTAAAGGATAGCCTGCTAGGTTTTGTGTGCCATTTGGAACACATTGTTTTAATTAAATGAGTTTTAATTTCTGGGCTGCTCTACAATGCACACTTAAGCTACAGATGGTCTGGTTTATAGTAATAAACGTTTTTCTTGGTAGCTACTTGTCATTTACAGTACTGTGTCCTTGAACCAGACTGTACCTAATGCTCTAAAAATATTTGTGAGCTTTACATTTAAATTTAATTGTTTCTGCTTCTGGGGATTGAGTTTGGGGCCTGAGGTATACTAGGCAAATGTTGTATTCATGATATCCCCACAATCTGGTGATTTTGTTGCTGTAACTGTTTTTGAGAATTCCATATATAAGTACTGTATAGCATTTCTACTCTCTTCCCCGTTCCAACTCCTCTGCAGTCCCCTAGCCCCTCAAATTCACGACCTCTTTGTCATTAATTATTATTGTTACATATATGCATACACATACACATCATGTACAACTGAGTCTATTTAGTGTTGCTCTTATGTGCATGCCTTTAGGATGTCTATTTGAGGTTGGATAACTTGTCAGGGGGTTCGTCCCTGGAGAAACTTGATTCTCTTTGCCACGGCAGACATTGATTGCCGATAGCTCTTTGTTAATGGGGGAGGCCTTGTGAAACTTCCCCTGTCTATGCTGACATGTCAGCTGCTATGGCCATCATGTAGCCATATTGTTGCGATTTCATGGGTGTAGATCCCTGCTATACTTAGATGACACTGTCTCACAGCCAGCTAGTGTCCTGGTTCTCTGGCTCTTAGAATTCTTCCATCCCCCGTTCTGTAGTATGCCCTGAGCCTTAGGGGTGGGGGATGTAGTGTTGTAGATGTCCCAGTTGGGGCTGGTCTCTCCATGATCATTTCTTTGCATGTTGACTGGTTCTGGATCTCGAACAGAACCACTTTGTCCATGTGTGTGTGTAGATCTGGGCTTGATTGTTAAGCAGTGGCTGAACAACCTTGCCTGCTGCCTAGACAGCGCATTGGCCTCACTGTTTGGGCTTGGTGTGGAAGTATACATAGAATTCCCCGCCCAGGCCAGTAGGGCATGTGTGGAGGATGTTTTCTGCAGTGCTTCCTGCAGTGTGCTAACTCCAGAGCTCAGTTTCCTCCTTGGAGGATAATTAACTTCTTCAGTGGCACCATTATCTGGTCCATTCCTTTCTCACATATCTCTCTGTCAGATGGCATTTTGCTTTCGGTGTTTAGTAGGAATGTTTTCTTTTTGTTTTGTTTTGTTTTGTTTTTTTGGTTTTTCGAGACAGGGTTTCTCTGTGTAGCCTTGACTGTCCTGGGCTCACTTTGTAGACCAGGCTGGCCTCGAACTCACAGCGATCCGCCTGCCTCTGCCTCCCGAGTGCTGGGATTAAAGGCGTGCGCCACCACGCCTGGCTAGGAATGTTTTCTTGACAGCCACATAAAAGTCCAAGACAGACCTCGTGTCCTCAAGCGCATGGAGCAAACAGTCTGACTTGGTGGCTTTTCTGAGGCAAAAGTCTGGCTGACTCTGAGCATCTCCATTCTGCACACACTGCTCTTGTTGGCAAACTCATGAAAAAAATCTCTTGAAATGATAGTGTTGCTTTGGGACAAAGTGCTACTATCAGCTTTTGCTGTTTATTGCCATTTTCTTAATTGTAGGGAGATTGGTCTAGATTAGGGGTTAAAAATTCAGATGTCTTGAAACTAAAAGGAGAATGGAGGCAGAGCTCTTGGGAGGAGCAGGAAGAGGTGATGAGGGACAAGTGACAAGTAGAATGGGCACTGTCTTGGGGAAGGAAGGGAAGCAGCTGGAGAGGAGAGGGCCATGGGGGAGAACAGTGGGACAGCAACCACGGAGCATAAGGTGCAATTGCACCTGTGTGTGCAAGCATTCTGGCGAAACCCGTTATTTGTATGTTAACCTAAAATTTATTATTATTTAATGAAAAGAAATAGCAGCCAAAGCCACTCCTGGGCAGGGATGAGGGGTGAGTGGGGAGAGCAGATGCCTATAGAGGCAGGTGGGTAATGTGAGTAAGTGACGTGAGCTAGGTATGAAACAGAGAGGAGTTCTGGGAACTTTTGTGTCATTAATAAACACTGTGAGTTATGGACAAATTTGACCAGGGACAAACTTGTGTTATTCTAACCCAATAGTTCTTAAAGTTGGCTGTGCTTAAGCACTGCCTATGGAGTATTTTAAAAAGGGGGGAGGGGCGTCCCCAGGTCCTCCCCTTCTCGGACATCTCCATACTCTTAAAGTTCTAAAAGCTTCCCAGATACTTCTAATGAGCAGTTAGGCTGTGTGTGACTATTTGGATTCTGACTAGGGTGCTTTGCCCACCTGACTTCTAGAGACCAGCTGTTTAGAAACAGTCAACACACCATGAGGAAGGATGGCATCAACTCTCAGACAAACAAGCCCCTTTCTTTGTAATGAGCTTCAGTGAAGCTGTTGTTGGACTGGTTACCCAGGCACAGTCCTGCATGCCCTGTCGTTGTACGAGAGCTCTTAAAGTGTGCCATTATGCCAGGCAGTCCCCGTTTACCACCGTACACTTGTTTCCCTCAAAACTTCCACGCTGCTTCTTTGCACTGCTGGCTCTATTTAAAGTTTCTGCCTGAGTTCTGTGTGAGGGCTGGCATGGCTTTCTCTGGGTTAGTATCTGCATATTTTAAGTTTCATTGTATGAGTTTTTTCTAGGTTGTCCCCTTTAAGAAAGCATTTTGTCTGAAGTTAGAGCATCTAACACTGGGGACTCCCTACTCTAACCACAGCTAAAAGGATTCTCCTACATTAAAAACAACAACAACAACAACAACAACAAAACCTTTTATATATGAGTTGAGAAAAAGAAGAGCCCTTTTTCTGTTTGTCTGCATTTAGCTGTATTGTGATTTTTTTTTTTTTTTTTTTTGGTGGGGAGCACCTCTAAGAGTTGCCTTTCTGACCTACCCCTTCTCTTTCTCCTCTCTCCCTTCTCCCATCAGTGTTTACTTTCACAGCCAAAGTTCTGGGCCATTCAGACGTCAGCCTTGATCCTGCGGACAAAACTTGAGAGAGGAAGCACTCGGCGAGTGGACCGGGCAATGAGGCAGACACAGGTAACGTGGCGGCACCTTCCCCCTGTTGCTGTAATAAGTGTGTACATGTGGCCCCTGCAGGCACGGAATGGCTTCTATTCCACTCACATTTTGCTATTATTTAGGTTACAGGTTCTAAGATTTGGCCACAAAGCTCAGCTATGGCACTTTACTTTGTAGCTTTGTGACCTCAGCACTTCAGATCTTTGATTCCTGCTCCCCTCCCCCAACCTCCCCCAAACAAAAACAAAAACAAAAAACCCAAACAACAACAAAAAAAAGCTCTGTAATCCTGAATCTTGTCCTGCCTGTGCTGGCCTCAAACTCACTGTGCAGCCAAGAACGAGCTCCTGGTCCTCCTCCGTCCACCTTCCTAGTGCTGGGATTGGGCGGCCATGCCAGTTTGGATTTTGAATATTATGTTTTTTTGGTGTCAGATGCTGAGATTGTGCTTTGAGTGGGGAGCATAGAGTTAAAAGCAGAGGGATGCTGTTCTTCCTGGGTCTTCTTCATCTTCTCATTCTGTACCATAGTACCAAGAGGAACAGAGTTAGGTGTTATTTTTGCCTCAGCACGGTGATATTTCAGGCAGGAAAATCTTTCAATTTCCCCAACTCCCAAATTTTTGAAATTAGCCAGAACATATGACAGGATGAATCCATGGTCTGAGTAATTTGCTGTCTTTGTTGAGCTCCTGGCTCTTGCCCTGACCGTCTGTCAGTCCCTCTGACTTGGACTGCAGTGCTTTGGTACTTGTTGAAATCACTGCTTTGCTCAAGAGTAAGGAAATGATTTAAAGTAACAAATGTATACATAAAACAGTGGTTTTTATAAAATGTTAAATTTCTGTGAAGATTGGTTTCCTTCCAACACTGTATAGTGCTAAATGATGAACTGTTAAGGTTGGGGTGTGGTGAGGGGTCCAGAAGGGACCCTAATGGAAAAGCTCAGTCGTTTCCTGTTCCTGTTGAAGAAAGGCAGGTGTGCTGAACAGGCGGCTTGTTCAGATTTGTCTGGCTGGTTACTGACAGTTTGTATGGGCTGTACCTTAGTTACAGGCAGTTACATCGAGGCTCCAATGACAGACTCTAAATCATGGTGGGCTTTTAAATGACATATGCCAAGATTAAGTAGAAAATGTAGCATCATACATGAAGTAAATAATCACGGATTCTAGAAGCCATGAGAGAGGGGGAATTACAATCTCAGGACAAGCTGTTAAGAACATTCATTCGTTCTCAAGTCTCTGATGGGGTTCAAGACTAGATAGTTATAGTTTCACAGTTAGGTTTAAGTATTTAGGATTTAAGAAAATGTCTTAAGGTCCAGAAGATTTTTTTTTTTTTTCGAGACAGGGTTTCTCTATGTTACTTCGGCCGTCCTGGACCTGCTCTGTAGACCAGGCTGGCCTCGAACTCACATCAGTCCACCTACTTCTGCCACCCGAGAGCTGGGATTAAAGGTGTGTGCCACCACGCCTGGCTAGAAAGATGTTTCTTAAATTGATAAATACAAGATATGATAGAGAATGATTTAGGTACAAAACTTTAAACCCACCTAGATAGGATAGATACTATTTTCTTCAAATACAACTGTGCTAAGCATTCTGAATGTAACTTTTACATATGGCTTTCCTGATTGTTTCATAACTGTTCTTACTATATGGAGTTTATTATAAATAAATATAGTCCATATGCATTTGGGGGGAAAAAGCAAATAAAGCTTTATCTAATGAGGAAAAAAAAAACCCAACCAACCAATCCCCAAACATCAACAACAACAACAAAACAAGAAACAAAACCCATTCCATCCCATGAAATCTTCTAGGCTGAGTTCTGTAAGTTTTGTTGCCTGTTCAGGTAAAGAGTGTAGGTGAGGATCAAGACAGTGTTTGTGGAAGCCCTGTACACCGACCGAGTAGATTAAAGTAGAAGCACAGATGTCAGTAGCTCTGGTGGTTTCAATAAGAATGATCCTCATAGGCTCATATTTGAGCTTTTAGTCACCATGCAGCGGCACTATCTGAAAAGAGTAGAAGGATTAAGGGGCATGGGATCATTGGGGGAAGTATGTCACTGGTCATAGGCTGTGGTGCTTCAAAAGCCCCTGTCAAGACCAGAGTGTCTCTTCTCCTCCCCCTCCCCCCCCCCTCCCTCTCCCCTCCCCCTCCCCCTCCCCCTCCCCTTACCCCTTTTCCCCCACTCCCCCGCTCTCTGTCCTCAGATCAGGATGTAGTAGTTCTCAGCTACTGCTCCAGAGTCTGGCTGCATGCTGTCATGCTTCCTGCCATGATGATAATGGGTTACATGTGCTTCTGAAAGTGTAAGAAAGCTCCCAATTAAGACAATACTGAGCTTTAAAAAAATAATAGTTGCCTTGGTCATGCTTCTTATTGCTATAGAGCAGTGACTAAGACTGTAGTAAAAAAGTAGACTATAGCCTTTTCTATTGTTACTCGGCTTTCTCTTCCTCATGAGAATAAAGTTTTTTTGGATATATTTCTTAGCTGTTTTGTTTCTTCTTTTGAAAACTTTATTCAGATCACAAGTCCATCTTTGAATATGTCGTTTGCTTTTTAAAGTTCTTTATGTATTCTTGATAGTGTATCCTCTGTCAGAGCTTTTCTCTGTGTGTGGGCCTCCTGTGCTCGCCTGGTTGTTCTTTATCTGTGCAGAAGAATTTTAGTTTTATGAGGTCTCATTTGTCAGTAGTTGGCCTCAATTCCTGGTCAAATGGGGTCCTATTCAGAAAGTCCTTTCCTCCACCTCTGTCCTGTAGAGTGTTGCCTATGTTTTCTTGTTGTGGTCGCAGGTTTCATTTTTGTGTCTTTGGTCCATCTGAGTTAGGTTTCTACAAGGTGATGGATACTGGCCAGCTCACTCTGCATGTGGGCGTCCAGTTACGAGTTCTCATGTTTGGGTCTTCAATCTTGTTCCATCCAGCTGAACTGGGTAGCCATAGAGTGATTATAGCACATGGAAACACAATTCCTTTATAATCCTCAGAAAGTTTGGAGGTTTAAAGGGACCTGAGGTCAAAAGTTTTAGGAGTACTGACCCAAGGTGTGGCTGAAGAAGGGGGTGTCAGGGTGGTCACCCGGCTTCCTCAAGGGTGCCTCTGCTGGTTTATCTTCCCTATGGAAGCAGGGACAGGAGCTCTCGCCCTCACAGCTCCCATCAGCAGTTATAGCCTGACATGTTACGACGGGCAGATCCTGATCTGTGTTAGGGGGTTGAGTTTAGTAAAGAATGGTCAGATACAGTTCACAGTGTAGAGATGAGCTAAGGCTTAGAAGAAGCTGTCAAATCACTCATCTGCTCCACAACCCTGGGACTTTGACCTGGCTTTTTATTTCTCACTGGTGCCATATTGCTAATTATTATGCAATACTGGTTTTTGGAACTTAATAGATTTGATTTCTATTTCTCCTTCCCATGGGGAATTTTATTATCTTTGAGAGCCAGAAGTGACAGTCTACTTGATAGCTTTGTTTTTAAATTGCTATTGATTTTAGGCTCCTGTCCAAAAAAAAAAAAATCCAAACAAACACAAGCTGTTCCACCCAACTTTTGATATATGTGGTTAAGTACGTATTTTTAAATTTTTAGAATAAGTTCTATCCTGCACACAAAGAATCAAATCAAAGGTGATCCAGCACGCAATCAGTCAGACCGTTTGGATTATGAGCTAGTCTCTGTTGGGTTCTTCAGAGAGTCCAGGCACTTTGATATCCTTCTAGTGAGAATGAATTGCTTTCAGTGAAAGGGTAGGATGGCCTTTGGGACCAGCTGTGCTCCTTTGAAGATGTATGCCCATACTTTCAGCTGCAAGCACACGAAGTCTAAATCATACCAGACCGTGCGCAGAATTGTCTTACATACTAAATCATTCTCTGCACTAACCATAAATTTTAGTCTTGCCCTTCTGTAGGTTTTTCTGGGAAATTCTTGCTGAAAACAGCACCAAAAGGAAGAGATGCATCTTTAATTCTGCAGTTTTATTCTTCTGTGCCCTCTGTCCCGTGAGACTGTGGGCATTGTTGTTATAGCGGGAGGTGTGTTGGAGCTCCAGATACACACTTACTTTACTTTCAGAAGGAGTTTAGCAGAACTGCCCTTAAGAGGAAGTTTTAACTTGAAAACAAGCCAGGTGCAGTGGTATGTATCTAAGGGCCCAGCACTGGGGAAGGCTGAGGCAGGATTTTGGCAAGTTTGAGATGGCCAGGTTACCAGTGTTGGGAGAGACCATGCTTTTGGGCGCCTTGCTTTGCTCCCAGTGAATATACATGATTCTCTTGGCTAGTGACTGGTACTAACAACCAACTTATCTTAAATGTCTGAAAGAAAACTAATCTCTCAAGGGCTGGAGATGTGCTCAGTGGTTAAGAGCACTTGTTCTTGCAGAGGACCTGGGTTTGATTCCTTCAACCACTTGGTGGGTCACAGCCATCCATAACCCCAGTTCTGGAGATCTGATGCCTTCTGAGTTCTGCAGGCATGAGTATACAAGTGGTATGCAGGAAAGGCAAAGTACTCTTGCCAAACACAAATAAATAAAGCTACAAAAATTAAGAAAAAAAATTTATTTATTTATTTTATTTATTTTTTTAATTAAATAATTTATTTATTAATTTATTCATATTACATCTCAATTGTTAGCCCATTCCTTGTATCCTCCCTTTCTTTCCTCCCTCCCGTTTCCCCCTCTACTCCCTTCCCCTATGTCTGTGACTGAGGGGGACCTCCTCCCCCTGTATATGCTCCTAGGGTATCAAGTCTTCTTTAGGGGTGAGAAGCCTGGAAGAATGAGGAAATAGAGGGATCCAGTGGGTCCTGGAAAAATACAGGCGGGTCTGGGCCCTCTAGTCCTCCTCAAACTATGGCACCAGCCAAGGAAAATATAGCAGTAAACTTCGAACCCCTACCCAGTCTAGCCGATGGACAGGACATTCTCCACCGTTAAGTGGAGAAGGGGATCTGACTTTCACACAAACTCTGGTGCCCCATATCGGACCATGTCCCTTGGATGGGGAGGCCTGGTGGCACTCAGAGGAAAGATAATAAGTCACCAAGAAGAAAAATTTAAAACAAGAACAAAACCACCAAAGCTTTCTTGAGAAAGCCATTCTTATAGATTTGCTGAAGGTACAAGAATTATTTTAAAAATCCTTTCATGGGTGATTGCCACTGTGGTTAAATGATCCTTTCTTTGTGGGTAGACCTGGAAGAGATCTTAGGTCATTGTAGTGTCAGCCCTGCTTTTCCTATTGACTGGACCTGTGAGGATCCCAGTCTGTTTGAATATGGTAGAATTATTTCAAAACTTACAAAAACTTAACTTGCTCTGGAAAATCTAGCAACCCACTGCTGCCAGCCAGGGCCCTTGGCTTCCCCCCACCCCCCATAATACTCTAGCCAGAGACCAAGTGTTCAAACACGTGAGCCTATGGGAGACATTTCACATCAAACCATGGCAGGATTTTGTTAGGATGTATTAGTAAATTAGGAAATAAACTTATACATTGAATTCAATGGAGGGACTCGCAGTGTACTACCACTCTTTTTTTTTTTGTCTGTGAGTTTAATGTTCTTCGTTTTATTGGTAACTAAAATTTACTTAGGTGATTGTCATGCTTAAGATAGCAAGAAGTGTGTTGTGTGTAGGAGAGAGAAGTAGGCAGGTGTTAAATGAATCTTACATGTGGAGCCAATTCAGCTCTTGTAGGGAGCTTATACCAGTGGTTCCCAGCTTGTGGGTTGCCACCTCACAGAGGTTGCATGCCAGATATTTTGCAGATCATATATTTACATTATGATTATGTTATGCACAGTTATGAAATAGCGATGAAATAATTTTATGATTGTGGTCACCAGGGCATGAGGAACAGGGTCGCAGCATCAGGAAGGTTCAGAACCACTGTGCTAGACAGTGCAATGCTTGTTGACTGTTCTATCCAGTGGTCTTTGCTGCTTAAGAGAGCATCTGAGTATATCAGGACACAGATACCTGCAGGTCATCCAGAAGTATCTGAAATACACAAAAAGTTGGTTATTGACAAACCACAAACTACTTACTGAGTCCCCAGTGTTACCTCATCAGATCATCAATCAACATGGATTTTGTTTGAAAATAAAATTTTACACATAACAAAGACTTGGTAAATTGTATGATATTACTTTTAAATTTTAGGCTATTGAGTAAAAGTTTTTTTTTTTTTCTTTTTGGAAAAGTGGTATTTTGGATTTAAAAAAGTCTTTCTTTTGACATGAAGGCAGTTTGTGATATTCTGTGAAGACCATATGTCTTCAGGCAGAAGCTGCTGTTCTTTGCCCGCCCTCCCTCAGTGAAACAGCCTGGGCAGAGGCATGCAACCTTTTCCATTAGGTTTCTGTGAAGCGAGGCCAGGAAGCCATGTCCAAGATAGTTGAGGAGTGTGGTTATGTCTCAATTTGTTCTGACTGATGTTGACTGAATAGAATCGTGAGCTGTCCAAGAAGTGATGTGTACTACTGAGTGTGTTCTGACATGTGAATTCATCCTGTGAAATTGAGCTAGCGAGTGGAGGTCTCCCTAGCCAGGGAAGGCAGCGAGCCACAGTTTTGGAGCTGTGTGCTGCTTAGGAGCTGGCCTTCTGTGTTTGGCTCTGATGTACTTCCTGTTCTCGTCTCTGTAATTAAATATTCGATAAAAGCTGCTAAAGGGACTTATTTTGTCTCAGGGTTTTGGGAGGTTTTAGTTCATCGTAGCAGAGGCAATGTGGTGAAAACAGTTTAGTCTTGTTGGTAGGAACATGGCTATTCACACTGGCCACCCAAGAAGCAGAGAGTTCTAGATCAGAATTAAAGGCAAGTGTACCCTTCAAAAATTAGTCACTCCTGGTCACCTACTGCTCTTGGCTCAAAAGTTCTGCAACCTCCCAATGTCACACTCCACAGCTGGGGACCAAGTGTTCAAGTGCTTGAGCCTTTGGGGACATTTCACATCAAACCATGGCAGAATTTTATTAGGATGTTTTAGGTTCCTGTCCTTATCTTTTTTTTTCCTGAGGAAGTCTAATCTTAATTCTTAAATTTAGTTTCAATTTTTAAATTACATTTTGTAAGAAACTGAAACAACTTGAAAGAAGACACAAGTATTGCACAACACTTCCATATCCTGATGTGTGAGAGTGTTGTTACATGGCGCTGTGCCATCCTCATATACAGGAAAGACATTATCCTACTTAACAGCTTTGTGTGTTACAATCAGAAAATTAAGAAAGACATATGGTGGTGCATGCTAGTCCCAGAACTTGAGGCAGAGGCATGCAGATCTACATGAGTTCGAGGCCAGCCTGGTCCAAGACAGCCAAGGCTACACAGAGGATCCCTGTCTTGAAGCAACTCCACTCCACCCTCCAAAAAAAAAAGTCTGATATTAGAAAAAGCTGTAGTACGAACATAATGACAAATCAGGAGTCGGGAAGACGACTGTGGTAATGGGGCTGCTGTCCATGTGTTTGTCTAGGATTCCACATTGTGCTTATATTCAAGTTGACATTTTGTATGTGAGCTTTTTGATGACAAGTCACTTGATTACTGCTTAGTGCCAGCTTTTGACTCTGCAGTTGGCCTGGGTTCCTGTTTGCAGAGAGCCATCGTGGTCATCTCATCTGTTGCTTGAAGTGGGAGCTGGATTTCATTACCAGGTTGGGAATCTCAAGACATTGTAGGGATTCTTGAGTTACATGGCTTGTAGCCGCCCACTGCACCTCACAGGTAGTCTTGTTGAATGGATGTCTGTCCTTACATCTTTTTTGCTGAAGAATGAGGGTACTTGTTTGTAATTGGAGAGACCTGCCTTTTCTCGTTACTTAATTCCTGAGAAAAAGAATCCCAGGTTTTCCATATAGTTATTCCCTCATTGACATTAGAGAGTGACATTGTCAAAATTATGTTGGAGATAAATACAATAAAGAATTAGAGAAAATGAAATTTTTTAGTAATAACGCTTGTTCTTTGACAGATTTATTATAGGAAATTGTAATTAAAAGTTTTTTCTGGTATGCATATTTATAGAAGTATTGATTAAACTTAAAGTTTTAAAAATGCTTAATCTCACAAGAAACTTCATATATCTCCTCTAATCTTGACAAAATGAGTTGAATTCTTATTTATATGTGCATCTAAATAATGTTTATGACAGGAATTTGTTTATATTAAAATTATTATACATACAGATTGTGTTTATTATATGTATTCTTTAGGCTCTTGCAGACCAGTTTGAAGATAAAACTACATCTGTCTTGGAACGTCTGAAGATTTTCTATTGTTGTCGAGTGCCCCCGCACTGGGCTATTCAGGTACCTTTGCTTGTCTTTGATATGAAAAATATTCTAAATTAGAAAAGAAAATATATTAGAGAGGGATGACTTATGTATTTTAAAATTTTTTTAAGCATTTCAGTGAAATTAATAAAAGCAGTTATGGATTGCCAATTGTTTCAAATTGCTGTTTCGGGTAAAGTAGTAGTAGATTTTAAAACGTTTTGGAATGGTTTTAAATTGGTAGTAGATAGAATGCAAAAAATTAAGATAGGAGAATCATAAATGTTTTTTTTTCCTTTTCACGAGTTGGAGTTCATTAAGAAAAGGTTTCAATACAAGTTAAGTGTACGTATCAAGAGGGAGAAAGAGAACGGGAAGAGGAGAGTGTGCGTCACGGAGAGAGCGGGTGTCACGGAGAGAGCGTGCGTCACGGAGAGAGCGTGCGTCACGGAGAGAGCGTGCGTCACGGAGAGAGCGTGCGTCACGGAGAGAGTGGGTGTCACAGAGAGAGCGGGTGTCACAGAGAGAGCGGGTGTCAAGGAAGGAACGGCTCTGGCTTCTTAGGAGACTTGCCTGCTTGCTTTCATTTTCACAAGGACATTTTATATTCACTTTCAAAAGTTTGACTCAGTTTTTATTATGTATGAGTGAGCGAGTGTATGTATATAGGAGTGTGAGAGTATGATTTTAAGTTTGTGAGTGTGTGTGTCTGTCAGTGAGTGTGTATATGTGAATGTGTGAGTATATGTGTGTAAGTATATGATTTTAAGTTAGTATGTGTGTATGTGTGACTGTGTGTGTGCACATACACATGCTATGTGTGTGCAGGTGACGATGGAGGACAAATGAGAGTAGAGTGTCTTGGAGCTGAAGTTGCAGGTGGTTATGAGCCGTTGACATGACTCAAGGAATTGAACTCTGGTCTTAGAAGAGTAGGAAGTGTTCTTTACTGCTGAACCCAACACTTTATGTTTCAATCTCTTTAAGGGCTTTCAACCAAAAAATAAACCTTTCACCCTTTTAATGATATCGATTATAAAAAAATAAAAAGGAAGCATTCGTTGGCACATTGTATTTTGAGTTTATGCCTGACTGTTCTTCTGTTTCCAGGATGCCAGGGTGACGTGGGGAGCGCCTAAAGCCATACCGAGCCAGTGTGCTGCCTTTTGGCCCATGCTTCTCCTGGATTATAGACATATTCGCCCTAGTTGTTTCTTAACTTTATGGGGAAGAAAATTGAGCCCAGTGCAGTGAACTTTGCATATGCACTAGCTCCCAGGGTCTTGATATTTGGTATAGTTAATTTTATTTTACACCCCCACCCCCATTTGAGACTGAGTCTTACTACATAGCCCTGGCAAGCCTGAAGCTTGCAGAGCTCTGCCTGCCTCTGCCGTCTAAGTGCTGGATTAACAGCACTTAGCAGGATGAGTACACTTTGTTCTACAATTTCCACTGTTCCTTATTTTATCACACTGATTTTATAAAATGTCCCAGATTTTATAGAGGAGGCACTGTGGCACACAGATTAAACGGTGTTAGCGAGAGGGTTCTAATGATTTAGTGACTTGGCGTTTTAATCAGCTTCCTGTTCTTCCACGTGTGTATTAAACACATAGGCGGAGACTTAGAAAAGTTGCCCATTGCTCAGTGGCCCAGGAGCCCCATTATGAGATTCCTCAGAGGGGTTAGAAGCTAGGCTCATTTGTTGCACTTGGAAGGGAACACAGTAGAGAATTCTGCTGTAACTCTCAGGAGCAGCTTCCTAATCCAGGAGGGGAGAGCAGCCAGATCCTTAGGTGCACACAGCCCCAGCCTGGGGAGTTTGCAAAGTGCCTTGTCCTATGTGCTGGCTGGTCAGCAGTTGATTCTGAGCTGTTGTTATGAGATACCATGTCTGTGATTGTGAGCTTCTGCCCTTTGGTTGTGAGTCTGAGCCCTCTCTCTAGCTGTGTAGCTGTTTCTGTTTCTCAACAGACCATTATGAAACCTAAATACCATCCAGATAAGAGTTCAGATGATTGGTTGTCTCCTTAAGAAGCTATGGCTTTAGAATCCTTAGGCAGTTTGATAAAATGCAGATAATTTTCATCAAATTATTGAGTTGCCCTTTTCCTTTCAACACAGTGACTAGCCATATCTTCATGTAGTATCTGAAAGCTAAGTGCCAAAAGCAATTTATTGTAAGAAAAATCTTTACCACTGGCCAGCTGTATCATTCTGGGCAATTTTCTTCACTTTTAATTAAAAATATCGAAGTACTTCTTGCATGAGCAGCAAATTGTGTCATTGCTTCTATACCCTGTATCTGATGCTCTGAAATTGCCAAATTCCCCTATGCGTTGTGATACATAGAAACATCAGTAAGTCCTGTCCCCTTTTCTTTTTGGTACAAGGGTCTCAGTATACATCACTGGCTAGCCTAGGAACTCACTATGTAGACCAGGTTGGCCTCCAACACATGAAGATCCACCCAGTTCTGCCTCCCAGTATTGAGATTAAAGGTACATGCCACATGCCTAGCTTCCATTAGCTTTTTAATTCTTATGTGAACTGAATTTTCAAAGAGTGGTAAAGATTTCTCCAAAAGAGAAGCAACACAGTGCTCACTGATATAAAACCAGACCTAATTCAACAACATCATCGCTGTTATTTCACCTAATAAATAAGCCTACTATGTTTTTCATGCCTATAGGATGGGCCACTTACAACATAGTTTATCTGGGGTCTGGAGAGATGGTTCAGAGGTTCAGAGCACTGCTTGTTCTTCCAAAGGACCCAGGTTCAATGCCTAGCACCCAGCTTACACCTGCCTGTAACTTCAGTTCCAGGGCCTCTGACACCCTTACACAGATATACATACATGAACATTAAAAAAAAAAGCTATTTATTGTTGAATGTATTTTTTACTGGCCCTAATCTGCTTTGCTCATTTTGGTCTTCCAGGACTGTGGAATTACTGTGGCTTACTAGAGAGTGTCTAAAATAAGTAAGACTGACTGAGATAGCCAGAGATGTCCTCGTGTGCAAATTCCTGAGGACTAAGTGCAGAGATTTTATGGTGTCTGCACTGCTTCTTCGGAGCTTTAAACACTGATTTATTGGATATGACTTTTATAAATCAGAGATTCACATGGAAGGAATCTTTCAATAAGAAGGAATTAATTTGGCTTTTTGAGTTCCGAGTTCTTAAAAATTAGATGCATTGAGTATTTTGATCAATTCCTTTTTTGTGTGTAGTACTTCATCATCTGTAAAAAAGCTTCCTGAAGTAAGCATGGTTCTCACAAATTCCTACATAGTAGAGGAATTCTATAAATGATACATGTGTTTACAGTATGCAGCCTTTAAAAGGCAGGTTGGAGATACTGCGAATTAAAGTGGGGTTTGCTTCAGAGCAAGGAGTGCTCATGACTTGCCTTTGTTTTCCTAGCGCCAGCTCGCAGGTCTGCTGTTTGAGTTGGGGTGCACCACTTCTGCCCTTCAGATATTCGAGAAGCTGGAGATGTGGGAAGACGTGGTCGTCTGTTACGAAAGGGCTGGGCAGCATGGGAAGGTAGGTGACAGTCACTAAGTGACAACCGCGTCTGTGTCCTTGGAACCTTCTTCCCTCCGCACGTCTCCCTCACTCTTTACAAAGTCACTTCTGACAGTATTTTCTTACGTTCTTTGTTTCACTTGAGACATTTAGTGTTTTCTCGGCTTTATGTTGGACGGCTTATTTTCTGTGTTCATAAAAGAAAAAAGAAGCCTGGGGTTGATATGATATTTGGCATTTAAGAAAGTAATACAAGCTTTGAAGGCACTGCCCATTTTGACCTGTTTTCCTATTGAAGTAAAATATGAGTTTATTTTAACTTTCTTTTGTGTACCTGATGATTAGAGGCTGTGGACATGAGAGAGTTTATCTAGAAGGCTGAGTCTGTGCAGGAAAGTTGGTGTGACCCCTGCTGAGGCAGAGCATTGCTAAGTGTGTGACGCATATTTAATTCCACTCTTAAATTGAGTCAAGAAAGAAAATGTTGTAATATTTGCATCTGTTATTAATCTGTTGTTTCTGCTCATACATGAACCATATTTTAAGACTTATGCTCTACATTGTGAGTTGCTGTAAAACCGAACACATTGAAATCATATGTTAATTAAAACTAATTTTATTTTATGTGTATGAGTGTCTTGCCTATATATATGTATGTGCACTGTGTGTGTGCTTGTTGCCCACAGAGGCCAGAAGAGGGTGTCAGGCTGTCTGGAACTGGAGTTATAAATGCTTGTGAGTTGTTTTGTGGCTGCTGGGAACTGAGCTGAGGTTCTCTGTAGGAGCAGCTAAGTCGGGTCTGCAGCCCCTGTTTGTTGACTCAATTGCACTTTACATGAGTAAATAGTTCACACAACAGAGTGAAATCTTTAAGTTGGTGTTTACTCTCACATCATTTGTTGGATTTAATTGCTATTTAAAGTGGAAAGACGTTCTCAGTATGATTTGGCATTGAAACAAAAAGCCGTTGAGTCAGAACCCAACCAAAACAAAAGACATAACCAGGACATGAATTTGGAATTTGTGAAATGAACATTTGCTATTGGTGAAATAGTCATAATTTCACTAACATTTCTTTAAAAGTTACAGCCAAGTGTTTTGTGAGAGCTAAAAAGGGAAGATACTTAAAAGCAGATGCAGGCCAGGTGCACACCTTTAATCCCACTTCCTGGAAGGCAGAGGAAGGTGGATCTCTGTGAGTCTGAGGCCAGCTTGGCCCACATTGTAAGAGGATGTTTCAACAAAACAAAGCAAAACAGAAAACCAGAAGCTGATAAAACTTTGTTTTGTTCTAAGCTATATAAAGAGAGATTGCCATAGGAAATGCCCAGCAGCGTGCAAGGGCAGAAAGAATTATCAACTTTACTGAATAGATTAGGGGAAAAATCAAAACATTTTCTTTTGAGATTTATTTATTTATTATGTGTACAGTTTTCTGCCCGCACTCCAAAAGAGGGCACCAGATCTCATGAAAGTTGGTTGTGAGCCACCGTGTGGTTGCTGGGAATTGAACTGGGGACCTTCAGAAGAACAGTCAGTGCTCTTGACCTCTGAGCCATCTCTCCAGCCCCAAGATTTTCTTCTTTCATTAAAAATTTGTTTTATTATTGGTAACACCTCAAATTTGATGAAATATAGAACTGTTTTTTTCAAAACCTTAAATATTTTTTTAGCACCTATTGTCTCAAATGTTTGCTTAAAGAAAGACTAATGGAAGAATGAAGAGCTTAGTTTCCAGTCCTGTGTAGCTCCTGTCTCATCCTTTCCTCTGTGAAAGTCTTTCCCACTGCTTAACAGATAAAGAATGGCTGCAGGAAATATGGTCACTTTTTAATTGGTAGATTTGTCAAAAATTATTATTTTATGTGACTGGATGTTTTGCCTTCATGTGTCTGTGTATCATGTACATATCCAGAGTCTGTAGAGACCAGAAGAGGGCATCAGATCCCTGGACCTGGAGTTAGAGACAGCCGTAAGCCCTGTGTGGGTGTTGGGAATCAAACCCAAGTTTTCTGGAAGACGAGCCAGTGTTTTTAGCTACTGTGCCATGTCTCCAGACACTGAAGCTGGAGTTTTTTAGGAAAAAAAAAAAATGGAGTTTTTTTGTTTTGTTTTGTTTTAGAAAACTAAGTAAGTTGGTGAATCACAAATACCCAAAGCATGCTTCTATGTGATAATTTAATTATTTTCAGAAAGTATGGAAATCTAAGATGCCCTGATTGGAAGAAAAGTGCATAATTTATTTATGTACTTCAGAGATGGGATTGACACTTCCTCTAATAGTTGTAATACTATTATTTTCCAAGATTTGCACATAATCTTGTAAGAATTACCTTAGTGTAATGATAAATGCCTCTGTTTATAAATATTATTGGAAATGACATGTTTTCATGTAATTAATCATGTAGTTAATCATTTTTGTTCTAAATTTTTTGAACCATAGCCCCCAAAACCTCACCTTGAGTTTTAAAGATTGATTTTTTAACAGTTTCTCATAGAAGCTCTCTTTCTTTTCTTTTCTTTTCCTTCCTTCCTTCCTTCCTTCCTTCCTTCCTTCCTTCCTTCCTTCTTTCCAAGATTATGTGAATGCATGTTTTGCCTGCGTGTATATATTTGCACTGTGTGTGTGCCTGGTGCTCACGGAGCCAGAAGACAGTATTTGATCCCCTACAACTAGAATTACATTGTGAGCCTTTTTGTGGGTGTTGGGCACCAAACCCGTGTTCTCTGCAAGAACAGCTAGTTTCCTTAGCTGCTGAGCCATCTCTTCAGCTCCCCTACCTCCTGCTTTTCTGTTGTTGCTATTATATTTTCAGATAATTTTAACTATAGCCGCTAAAAAGTATTGCTTCAAGTTGGAAGCAAATGTTTTATTTCTGGAACAGCTGAGCTTTTGGTGTTCGGCCATGTGCCAGGGGTTTTCACCACCTTTTGATTTCACTAGATGCTTGAAATTTAATCCTTGCATCTTATGCCTGATTTTTAAATGGCTAATTAAGGATATCCCTGAGTCTCATGATTGTTGTGATGACCATGTTTGCACCTTACCTGGTAGGCACTTAGAGTTTTTAGTTTAGAGTACTGCCAGCAGACATTCTTGCTATTTAGTGGCCTTTGGCAAAACATCTAAGATTAATTTTGGTTCCTAGAACCAGAACTAGTTCTCATATGTTAACATTAATTCTTCAGTTATTTGGCTCACTTATCAGAGTTTCATCTAGTTGATGGCAAAATCTCATTTTGTTGAGCAAACCTAGTTTGGTCTCTAAATAAGCAACAAAGGCGGAGCTGCCATCAGCTGAGTGGAGGTGAGGACAGAAGGGAAGAGTGTGGGGAGGATTAAGGGCTCTCATTTCTTTACAGAGAGCCAGGTTTGCCGGAGATCACATAGCTGTATCTTGATCATGCTATGTTTTCAAGTAACTGTAACCATGGATTCTTAGCGTTTTTTTTTTTTAAGTTGCAAGTAACTGTGTTACTTGGAAAACAGCTGAGTGCTTCTAGTAATCAGTTTAGGGATTGTTGTTGTTGTTTGTTGTTCTCAGAAGGATCCAGAGGGTCCTGGAAAAATACAGGCGGGTCTGGGCCCTCTAGTCCTCCTCAAACTATGGCACCAGCCAAGGAAAATATAGCAGTAAACTTCGAACCCCTACCCAGTTTAGCCGATGGACAGGACATTCTCCACCGTTAAGTGGAGAAGGGGATCTGACTTTCACACAAACTCTGGTGCCCCATATCGGACCATGTCCCTTGGATGGGGAGGCCTGGTGGCACTCAGAGGAAAGATAATAAGTCACCAAGAAGAGACTTGATACCCTAGGAGCATATACAGGGGGAGGAGGTCCCCCTCAGTCACAGACATAGGGGAAGGGAGTAGAGGGGGAAGTGGGAGGGAGGAAAGAAAGAGAGGATACAAGGGATGGGCTAACAATTGAGATGTAATATGAATAAATAAATAAATAAATAAATAAATTTAAAAAAATAAAAATAAAGTTTAAACAAAACAAAATTTTAAAAAATATATATATTAAAAAAAAAAAAAAAAGAGTACTTCCTTTCTGTGACTTGTGAGTTTCTTGTGTGTTCTTTGCCAGAGCAGTCTTCCCAAGGCAACACCTGACGGGCAGTAAGTGGTGGCAGAGGCTTTGTCATTCATGGCCTCCTCCCACGCAGTCTCTTGTCCATGTCCTCCCAGGGCTCCAGGAACCGGAAGCTCCTCTAGTTCCGTGGCTTGGTGGCATGGCCGCAGTTCAAGGCCCCTGCGTGCTCATGCTCTTGTGTCAGGAATGCTTGTCATCCTCAGCTGACTCTGGCTTATTCTTTGGGTCTCCTTCTGGTGTTTACAGAGTGTCTGGACTCTGCCTGCTCTCTGGATCTATGCTGCTGCTGTCAGCTCCTCAGCATCCAGGACTGCTCTGATACCACATAGCTGGCTCATTTCCCTGTGCTCTTCTGTCTATGTTACTTAGACCTGTGTTCCCAGGCACCATAGGCCCAAGTGAAAATACGCCAGTAGAACCCTCCTTACAGACGACTGACCGCATGGCAGAACCCCTTTACCATCCTAGTTTGTTCTCAGTAGTGAGACTCCTGTCCGCAGTTCCATTTTAACTTGAGAAACAGAAAGGAGGACCTTTAGGAATTCAGATTTTCACACAGTAACTACAAGGACACCGTAGTTAGTTGTGTGATAATGCACTTCCTAAGCGCCTGTCATGGCTTATTTATGTGATTAGTTCGTAGTCCTTACATGCTGCTCGTGAGAAACTGCAAAGTATGAACCACTTTTGTCATTTCACTGGTTAACATTGGTAAGTGGCAGCTTCTGTCTTCCAAGAGCCGACATCATTCCCTTTAAAGCCTGACCTTTCCCATGCCTCCTACCTTCATGGTTATTGTTACTCCCTTAAAAATTAGAGATTAGATTTTTAAGTTAAACTCCACATAGGCATAATAATTGAAAATGCTCCCCAGCTGGGAAATGCAAACAGGAGGTGCCCAGCTAATCAGATAGTGAGCCTTGTTTTAAATTACTCTGTTTTATCTTGGCCTTGGAGTGTTTGGATTGGCAAGTATGCCTTGCGAAATCCAGCCAGAGCCTGGTGTTGTC